>CM021103.1:9800067-10426296 GCA_007115665.2 Sequoiadendron giganteum
CTCTCTCCCTCTCCCTCTCCCTCTCACTCCCTCTCCTTCTATCTCTCCCACTCACCCTTTTTCCCTCTCCATCTCACTCTCCATCTCCCTCTCTCTCTCCCTTTCTCCCTATCCCTGTATCTCCTCCACTCTCCGTCCCAGCTGTCTCCCTCTCACTCTCTCCATCTCCCTATATCTCCCTCTTTCTCCCTCCTCTCCTCTCCTCTCCTCTCCTATCTCCATCCTCTCCTCCCCTCTCCCTCTACCACTCTCCTTTCTCCTCCTCCCTCTCCCTCTCCCTATCCCTATCTCCATCCCACTCTCCCTCCTCCTCTCCCTCTCCATCCCCCTCTCCCTCTCCCTCTCCCCCTCTCCCTCTCCCTCTCCCTCTTCCTTTGGACCATGTGTGTACAAATAGTATATCCGATTTGTGGGCCATTTTTGTGCATTCCAATAGACCCTTCATTATGTTTGCAGAACTTTGCAGGGGATAAACATGCGGTTTCAGATAGGAAGAGACAAAGATAAACTTTAGGAGATTCTTGTATTCAAATTTTTCATACATATTGAGTTTTTAGCATCTTTTATTTGGTATAATGAGGAGCAACAGCCATTAGAAGCAAAAACGTAAGAGAAAGCTAACAAAAGAACAAATTGAAGGATATAGACAAAGAGATATAGAAGGTCATAGAAAGAAAAGACAAGGTATGTTAAATATTGGTGAACCTGAGCCCAATGGTCTTTCAAGTGATGAGGAAACTCAATATGTTGAAGGTGAAAATGTAAAACATGATATTGAAATTGGGAATGAAAATTTTGAAATTGATAATGAAAATGTTGGAATTGAAGATGTTGAACATGATATTGAAATTGAGAATGGAAATATTGAAATTGATAATGAAAATGTTGGAATTGAAGATGTTGAACATGATATTGAAATTGGGAATGAAAATATTGAAATTGATAATGAAAATGTTGGAATTGAAGATGTTGAACATGATATTGAAACTGGGAATGAAAATATTGAGATTGATAATGAAAATGTTGGAATTGAAGATGTTGAACATGATATTGAAATTGGGAATGAAATTGTTCAAATTGATATTGAAAATGTTCAAGGTGAAAATGTTGGAAATGAAGATGTTGAACGTAATATTGAAGCAAGTGTAAATTATGTTTCACCAGATTACACGAGAAATGAAGAACCTTGTGTGGAAGAAAGAGGTATTCCAAATTCAAGACCTTCAAGGACCCCTAAATGGTTAGTTGAAATTGATGATAACATTATAAACAATTTTGAAGGCAAGAGGTCAACACGAACTATTCGGTTTTGGGATAGAATAATTTTCAACCAATATTTTAGTGATAAGACATTGACCGAGCAATGCCAAATTTTTGTACAATTACTAAAGATGCAAAAGATGAGACCTTTGCTAGCCAAATTGAAGATTCGTCTCAACAAGAGGACTGAAAAAAATTCTATTATTGTCAAAAATATTTTTAATGCTCTCAAGTATATTGGAAAAAATAACAAGGAAAAAGATAAGAGAGCTACACAGAGAGTCATTACCACCACCATAGTAAGCCATCAATTGAAAAAGGCTCGCTTTATGAGAAAAACTTGTATTGATTTTGACTTAAATCATAAAACTTTAGATAGAGAACTTGCAAGAAGAGAAAGAATAGATGATCCTCTTCAAAATGATACATGGGATTTTTCCGGAAGGCTTACATGTGTTGATAAGAAGCTAACCGATAATGTAAAGCAAACAATTCAGCAGATAATGTAAAGCAGACAATTCAGCAATTCTATTGTTTGCCTCTTAAGATTCGTAATACTTGTTGTTGCAAATACCATGTGGAGTTTTCAATGTACCATGAACTATTATGCTATATTCGTTCTACTTTTCATACTAATGAAATGTTGTAGGAGTGTCGTGCAATGCATCTTCCGAAATCATCAAGGGACTTGCTAGATCTATTTTTATGTTCTAGGGATGATGGTTCCTTTTTCTATAGAAATGATTGTTTAAATGCAAAGTGCTCACAATGTGGTGGCTTGTAAAAGTTTTTTCAATGTTTTCATGAGGGTTCAGAACATGAATTTGGAAAGAATCTTGTTGAGAAAAAGAGATATGAGATAGTCAAATATACTTTGCAGAGTGGAGGTGAAGGTTCTAGATGCGAGTTAGTTACAAAAGAATTCAGTGTTGCTGATTTTATTTCAGATTTTAAGGACAATCTTTTCTACAAATATGCAAGGCATAGTCATAGGTCTCAGTGGTTGGATCAAAAATTTAGGATATATAAGGACTCTTTTCCGATTGACACTATTATATCAGTGGTTGATTTTTCTGAAAACTACACATTGCACCCACAAAACGAGGTACAATCTCAGTATTACAATTCTATTCAGATTGCTAATTTTGTCCACATAACATTTAGACATGCACCTGATAGTACAGAGGAGGATCGAAAGATAATCAGAGAGTATCATTTTTATATGAGTGATGATAGATCTCACTCGTTCGATTATGTCCAACATTGTTTTGAGAATTTTTTTGAGTTATTGTAGGAGTATGATATAGCACTAGGCTGACATCTTATTTGGTTAGATAACTGTATAGGTCAATTCAAGAATGCTCGTATGTTTTATTGGTTGAGTAGAATGCATGTAGAGAGAGGTGTACCTAATATTTGGAGTTTTTTTGAAGCTGGGCATGCGAAAGGGGATCATGATGGAGCAGGTGCATGTGTAAAAAGAACTCTAGTTAAGGGGCAATTGAAGATTTCAGGAGAGAAATTCAGTGATGCACATTCTATTGTTGATTGGTATAGTTCAGCATTATCATAGGGAGGGACACTTGATTCAACACTGCACAAATTCTTTTGGTTGGTTGAGGAGGGTACAATGGGAGGCAGATTGGATTGTCATACAATCAAAGATTCTTCAAAGATGCATTCATTTCAAAGCTCAGATGCAAGCACATGGACCATTTGGACACGACAGTATCTAAGAGTTGTATTTAGTGTGAGTGGGATCAATGTGAGTCAAGTGAGTGGGTGGATACATGGGTTCCACAGTATCTAACTCCTTTATCTCAAACTATATCCATGACAAATTACACAATGGAAAGGTCACTTGATTACGACCGGCTTTCAGATCTACTACATCCAAGACATGTTTTTGTAGTTGTTGCACCACAGGGGAATGAAGAGAGATTAGAATATTGGCTGGCTTGATGTGTGTGGGTAAAGCACAAGCTAACACAATCGATGGAAGATGATGATGGGTTCGTGTATCCTACAGGTTAAGTTGTGGTTGCAAGAACTTGGTTGTGAACATACATGATTAGAAATAATGGCATACCTGCATTTGAAGACTATGAGAAACATAAAACCATTCTCATGTATTCACACCTTGTTATAGCAACAAATGTTAAGTTGTTGAAGCATCATGCTAAACCAAAGACAAAACAATTGTGGACACTTAGTAATGTTGATCATGAAGCAATATTGGATACTCTTAAGCAAAGAGATGACCCTTCAGGCACACTTGAATAACATCTTCAAGAATGGAAAGTACAATTCTTAAGCCTCTTTTTTGTTGTGACAATATAGATATATCATTTGAAAAATTTTGTGATATTCTTGGCACGATTGATCATGGACCTACTGCAACAATACCCAACACTGATCCTTTCAAAGAGGTATGCAACATATTACTTTAATATAGATTGGTTATTCAAAGCATATTTTATACTTTGCATTACCAATTCATCATCATTCAGTATGTTTAGACTAATATGGATTTGTTAGTCTAAGCATATTTTTTGTTGTTACAATATAGATTTATCATTTGACAAATTTTGTGATATTCCTACCATGATTGCTCATGGACCTACTGCAACAATAGGCAACTTTGATCCTTTCAGAGAGGTATGTGACAAATTACAATAATATCGATTGGTTATTCTAAGCATATTTTCTATTGTATGTAGTTTAACTCCTACCTTGATGGTTTGTATAGGTGCTTGTCAAATAGGCACTACTCGAAAATGACAACGAAAACATACTACTCTTGTGGAAGACTGTGCCTTGAATGCCTCAAATAGGCAAATTTTGTAAAACTTGAATTTTGAAATGTGAAACAATGTAAAAAGGTCATAACTGTGTATAGGCATAATCTATATATTGTGATGTTTTCAAAATACGGTTCAAATGTCTGCCATTCTATTTAATTGAGCTACAACCAGAGGTTTTTTTCCTGGTTCTTTCCTGTTGATATGCTCATTTGAACCACATTTTGTAATATCTCCCATTTATATATAACAAATTATAGTGGCTTGCCACTTTTTTGAAAAACGAAAAACTAAAAGTTCATTTTGAATTTCATTTTCCATGTAATTGATTCAAGTTGATTGAGCAAGAGCTAGGACTTGTAGAATCTTGATCCAACCTTAAATATTTATGCCCCCACATTTCATTGACATTAGCACTTTGGACTCTTAAGGGAAAACGACGCTCTGATGCAGCTGAGAGCGAATCAACGTATTTGGGTGTAAGAGAGAACCATACCTAGCATAAACATACCCATCTAGACATGTTGGAATAGTCCATTGGGTCATATGAGTTCGAGAATGAAATTTGCACCACTTTGCAACTTTACATTGCTTGCATTTGGCAACTTTTCCCTCAACTGAAAACTCATCACCACGAGAAAATGCCTTTAAGATAGAAAAAACTGAGAGAGGTTATTGTAGATGGTCTCAAAACAATACCATATCCTCAGATGAAGAGTCTGTAAGCATCACAGTTTCTGAGAAATAGTCTGTCAAAGTTTTCTTCCTTTTAGCACTTTGGACTCTTAAGGGAAAACGCCACTCCGATGCAGCTTAGAGCGATTCAACGTATTTGGGTGCAAAAGAGAGCCATAACTAGCATAAACATACCCATCCAGATGTGTTGGAATAGTTCATTGGGTCGTATGAGTTCGAGAATGAAAGTTGCACCACTTTACAACTTTACATTGCTTGCATTTGACAACTTTTGCCTCAACTAAAAACTCATCACCACGGGAAAATGCCTTCGAGATAGAAAAAATAGAGAGAGGTTATTGTAGATGGTATCAAAAAAATTCCATATCCTCAGACGAAGAGTCTGTAAGCATCATGATTTCCAAGAAATAGTCCGTCAAAGTTTTCTGCCTTTTAGCAATTTGGACTCTTAAGGGAAAACGCTGCTCCGATGTAGCTCAGAGCGATTCGACGTATTTGGGTTCAAAAGAGAACCATACCTAGCATAAATGTACCTATCCAGATGTGTTGGAATAGTCCCTTGGGTCGTACGAGTTTGAGAATGAAAGTTGCACCACTTTGTAACTTTTCCCTCAACTGAAAACTCATCACCACGGGAAAACGCCTTCAAGATAGAAAAAAACGAGAGAGGTTATTGTAGATGGTCTCAACATGATCCCATATCCTTAGATGAAGAGTCTGTAAGTATCATGATTTCCAAGAAATAGTCCGTCAAAATTTGCTACCTTTTAGCACTTTGGACTCTTAAGGGAAAACACCGCTCTGATGCAACTCGAAGAGATTCGACATATTTGGGTACAAAAGAGAACCATATATAGCGTAAATGTACCCATCTAGGCATGTTGAAATAGTCTATTGGGTCGTACGAGTTTTAGAATGAAATTTGCACAATTTTGCAACTTTACATTGCTTGCATTTGGCAACTTTTCCCTCAATTGAAAACTCATCACCACCGAAAAACGCCTTTGAGATAGAAAAATCTGAGAGATTTTATTGTAGATGGTCTCAACACAATCTCATATCCTCAAATGAAGAGTCTGTAAGCATCACGGTTTTCGAGAAATAGTTTGTCAAAGTTTGCTGCCTTTTAGCACTTTGGACTCTTAAGGGAAAACATCAGTCTGATGCAGCTCAGAGTGATTCGACGTATTTGGATGCAAAAGAGAACCATACCTAGTGTAAATGTACCCATCTGGATGTGTTGGAATAGTCTATTGGGTCATACGAGTTCGAGAATGAAAGTTGCACCAATTTGCAACTTTACACTACTTGCATTTGGCAACTTTTCCCTCAACTGAAAATTGATCACCACGGGAAAACGCCTTCGAGATAAAAAAAACTAAGAGAGGTTATTGTAGATGGTCTCAACATGATCCCATATCCTTAGAAGAAGAGTCTATAAGCATCATGGTTTTCAAGAAATAGTTCGTTAAAGTTTTCTACCTTTTAGCACTTTAGACTCTTAAGGGAAAATGCCACTCCAATGCAGCTCAGAGCGATTCGACGTATTTGGGTGCAAAAGAGAACCATACCTAGTGTAAACATACCCATCCAGATGTGTTGGAACATTCCATTGGGTCGTACTAGTTTGAGAATGAAAGTTGCACCACTTTGCAACTTTACACTACTTGCATTTGGCAACTTTTCCCTCAACTGAAAACTCATCACCACAGGAAAATGCCTTCGAGATAGAAAAAACTGAGAGATTTTATTATAGATGGTCTCAACATGATCCCATATCCTCAGACAAAGAGTCTGTAAGCATCACAGTTTCCGAGAAATAGTCCATCAAAGTTTGTTGTCTTTTAGCACTTTGGACTCTTAAGGGAAAACGCCGCTCTAATGCAGCTTAGAGTGATTCAAAGTATTTGGTTGCTTCTCCTTGAAATTAGCTTGCTACTACAAGATGAAGCACTACTACTCAAGTGCAAACATTTTCTTGGATTGTAAATTACGTTGAATGAACTTGATTGAGGAAATGAACAAACATCACCTCATATTTATATAAAATAAGGTGACTCTTCAAGGAGGTCGACCTCTCTTGAAAATAATAAATTACAAAATAATATCAAGGAAGGTCAGTGGTGCTGGAGCACCTAGAAAACACTAGGCAATTAAGAAGTCTAGGATGAATTTTTGTTTTTGATGTGTTACCTTGAAGGTCATTTTGACCATTGAGATAGAGTTAGAGGCTTAGGAACATGTCTTAATCAGGAGTGATTAGGAGGATAAGGAGTGGAAAGGCTTAATGAGTTGTGGAACTCATTTTACTGATGAGATTAGAAACTCAGTTTACTAGACATTGGAAAAAAGTGCAAAATGGTACATTTTTGCAAATTTTCCACAAGGTAACTACAATGTCCAACCAAGGGGAGGAATAACTACTTTTTTTGACCTATATAGGGTGTGCCTCGACCTGAGAGGAAGGTTGGAAGCTTTTTCATTATTGGAAATTTATGATTACAAGAGAAGACAATGATAAATTTGTGTAATTTTTCTAGTTTTTGCTTTGAATTGTGTGTTAATGGAGTGGTCCTGACACTGTGAATTGTGTAGAATGTAGTGCAATTATCTTCCAAGCATTGTGTGGAACAATAGGTAGCTAGTTTATTCAGTTCAAGCATTCTTTTGTAGTTAGTTTGTTTCTTTTGACCATTGAGATAGAGTTAGAGGCTTAGGAACATGTCTTGATCAGGAGTGTTCAAGAGGATAACGAGTGGAAAGGCTTAATGAGTTTTGGAACTCATTTTACTGATTAAGGGTAGATTAAGGGCTTTAGTTCTTGGAGAATGTTAGTCTTTAGGGTAGATTAAGGGCTAAGAAAGAGTTAGAGACATTACACCAAGATTGACTTGGTAGGTTGATTTGTGATGGTAGTGGGGTTGGCTAGGAGAACCAAGGGTACTTAAACATGAAGAAGGTCCTAAAGGTTAAGGTGACAAAGTAAGACACCAAGGAGATCTTGCAAGCAAGACCCAAAGCATGGAACAATGATTGTTCCATCCAACTCTACCCTATCAGTTAGCCTCATCCATTTAAATAAAATGAGTATAAATTAATTAGACATAGGCTATCATTTAATTTATTACAACTTAATGTGATCGCTATCATGTATGAAAAATGTGGTAGCATAGATAAGGCAGTGGACTATTTGAAAAAAAACTTCAAAGAAATGTGGTCTCATAGAATTCAATGACAAACAAATACAATTGACAACTGTTCATAGTTTTTAGTTATGCAATGTGAAGTAATTGCATAACTGCTTAGGTTGACTTTGTAAGAACTATATTGTAATTGAAAATTTTTCATCTATGAACATCTAGTTGTTAGTTATGCAATGTGAATTAAAGGTTTGAGTTTGAAAGATGTGTAATGCAATGTAATCGGCGATATACATATAAACTACATAATATAACCATTCAGTTTTAAGCTAATGTACATTGATATTTAACCATTGCTCAAGATAAAATTTTCAAAGAGTTTAATCAATGCACATGAGGAACAAATTAAATTTCGATTGTCAACTTATAAATATCAAATCATCCAATAATCAAGTGTATGTCCATATACAAAAATGGCATCGACACCAACTCAAACAAAGTTTTACAAAATGTGGCATATGCCATCTCAATATGTATTCAAAATTTACATGCCAAAATGTCTATCTCATCCTAAACTACTGGTGGATCATCAAAATGGAGCCTCTTTGAAGCACTCATTGGCTTTGAAGGTAGCTGCACAGGAAAAATTCAATCCACAATTGAGATTAGTTATACTATATAATTTAAAATCGAATAATTAACATCAAAATCAATATACGTTGAATTTTAATTGAACTCTAAAATTGAAATCTTGATTACCTGAAATATACATCTCTTCAAAGGGTCAGGAGTCCTAGAATATACCAAATCAACTTTTGAAATGCCTATCTATATATGTGAACAAAAACATAAAATTGATCCAAGTTAGCATATAATTATTGGTAATAAGAACTTATTTACCAAACACAAAATAAAATAACCACATGTACCTCTTTAGGTTGATCTTTTTCTTTATCTCCTTCAGGTGTTTTGACACCTCCTCTTTGATTGGTTTCAATACCTACTCTTTGAGGTGTACTCCTCTAGGTAGTGTGTCCCTTGTCAACATATCTATAAAGCTCATAATTGCCTATAAATAAAATTGACAAGTACATATGAAACTACCAATTTATGTCGACGTATGTATAATCAATATAAGATCTTAAAAATATTAATTCAATCCAATTTGAGTTCAATTACCTTCCCCTTATCTAGATTTGCACCTCCATAGTCTGGACGAGGTTGTACCTCACTCACATTGGGTATTTCCTATAGGAGGAAAAGAAGATAAACATATAAGATATATAATTTCATTAATGACAATTCAAATGACAAGCAAGTATATAATATAAAATGTAAATGAGTGAGTGCGAAAATATATACTGCGTGTGTGTCCAATCCAAATGAAATGGCCCTAAGGGTGCTATCGGTCACCCGTGCGAACTCCTCCTCAGACATCAACTATTAAATAGACCATGTAAATAAATATTAGTACTTGATACTATCTCTTATTAATATTCATTTCAAAACAAATGCAAGTTATGAAATTACAACTTAAATCTTACCTATGTCACTATTCCAGCATCTCCCTCTCTAGCAGGAGAGGACTCTGTAGGGTGCGCTCCACTCGCCTGTGACTAATCTATAATGTCCACATCATGGATGTCATAACTAGAAGTGTCCAAGGGATGCTCAACAAGTTGTACAAGAGGACCCAAGCATATTTGGCAGCACATAGTACAAGCATGTGGCACACAAATATGTGGACCTAAGGAGGATGATGCAACAGCACTGGAGCTTTCACCAACATAACCAAAATGTGGTTGAGCTATTTTAGAAGCATGTGAAACCAAATGACCACTCAAAGAGTGAATATCCTGAATAGTCTATCTGGATGCATCCTCAATAATCTCTAGATGATATATTGGAGGTGGCTGAGGAAGGGGAGGAAGGGGAGGAAGGGGAATATTTGGGCGTGGGACTACTCTAATTGCCCCTGGTCTATCCTGGGGCATACCTCCATCGATTCCCTGAAAGGGTTTAATGTCAAAGTAATTGACATGATGCCCTAACACAAACTCAGCATATAATTTATTAATAAAGTAAAATGGTATGTCATAATTATTGTTCGGTGGTTTATTAAAAATCATACACCAACAATCCCAAAAGTTAGCAACAATGTCCCTATGCATGCACCATTTTATGGAAAGTTTTGTTCTATTAACATTCATTGGCAAACCGGTGTGGGGGTCAATGAATAAAGCAGCTACTTGGGCTTTGGTTATTTGGAGATCTTTCACATTATCGTAAGACAATCCACATCAATAATACTCCCTCATGTCTTCTCTCCACGAATAAAAATAATTATGTTGGGTAGAGAGGGTTTCTCTATTTTTAATTATTTCTCTCAATGTGTTTGTCATACCTCTCAATTGAGGCATTGTCTAATAAATTTCACAAATGCCCCTCAATTGCCCCAATTTTTCACCAATTAACTCTTCAATTGGTGGCTGTGGAGGTGGTGGAGCATTTGGTATTTGTGGATTTACATTCGCAGTCATAATACTTGATTAAAATTAAAAACTAATTAAACTAATTGAAATTACACAATATAAATGAAATTATTGTAAACAAACCCTAGTTTTTAGTAAAAATCCAAAAAAAACCATACTTTTTCACAAAAATCAATAACAAACTCTTATTTTTGATAAAAATACATCAACGACACTAATTTTTAATCAAGATCCATTTCAAAACATTAAGTTTTAATAAAAAATCAATGTAAACTCTAGTTTAAAAAAAAATCAATACAAAACCGTATTTTTGAATTTTTTTTAATAAAACCTAATTAAACTTAACAAAATCTATTGAAAAATCGATTACAAGATCGAAAAAAACAAATACATACCTTTCAAATCAGATATCGGATTTGGGATTCACCTCTTGCGCTCGCGTCAAACAGTGAAAAATGAAATTGAAGAGTCAGTTGGTTTTTAATATATAGTTTCTATTAATCGGATATCCGATCCAAATTGGATATCCGATTTGAATCGGATATCCGATTTATAGAAACTAACTTTGGTTTTTGGTTCCGGTAGAAGTACTATTACCCGAACCTAGAAAAGTCAACTAGGCCATTTCCGCATTTTTGAGCCGATTCAAAACATGTTTTTTTCTCATTGCCACTTTTTGGCCCATCATGATCCTACACATACCCATCTCCATGTTTTAATGTAGAGGGTTTTACAAGTTCTTTGTGTTTGAAATTTGGGAAACAAAATGTGGAGTATTTCAGTTGCTGAAATGTCTTCAAAATCACACATTCCATTGTTGTGTTTAAATTTCGAACCATTGAAAAAAGAAAGTGCAAAAACTAATTCTGAATGGGAAACAAAGTGCTAGGTTTCAATAAAACAACTATACAAAATTATTCTTAATGGGAAACACAGTGTTGGGTTTCATTTATTTAAATCTCCTTGTTTTAATGTAGAGGGTTTTACAAGTTCGTTGTGTTTGAAATTTGGGAAACAAAATGTGGAGTATTTCAGTTGCTCGAATGTCTTCAAAATCACACATTCCATTGTTGTGTTTAAATTTTGCACCATTGAAAAAAAAACTGCAAAAAATAATTCTGAATGGGAAATGCAGTGATGGGTTTCAATAAAAAAAACTGCACAAAATTATTCTAAATGGGAAACACAGTACTGGGTTTCATTTATTTGAATCTCCTTGTTTTAATGTAGAGGGTTTTACAAGTTCTTTGTGTTTGAAGCTTGAGAAACAGAATGTGGAGTATTTCAATTGCTTGAATGTCTTCAATATCACACATTCCATTGTTGTGTTTAAATTTTGCACCATTGAAAAAAGGAAATTGCAAAAAATAATTCTGAATGGGAAATGGAGTGCTGGGTTTCAATAAAAAATCTATACAAAATTATTCTTAATGGGAAACACAGTGTTGGGTTTTAGTTATTTGAATCTCCTTAATTAAATGTAATGGGTTGTCTCATGGTGGGTTTCTTGCTTCTTAACACCCATAGGTTTTCAACATGGAATGTTACTTGAATGTCTTCCAAATCACACATTCCATTGTTGTGTTTAAATTTCACAACATTGAAAAAAAAAGGTGCAGAAAAGAACTCTAAATGGGAAACACAGTGCTGGGTTTTAGTTATTTTAATCATCCACTTGAAATGTAAATGGTTTTGTTATGGTCGGTCACTTGCTTCTTAACAAACAGGTTTTTATTAAGGTGGCAGATTTTTGATCCCAGGTTTTTCTTCAACATGGTGCTTCTTGGTGAAGTTGCGGAACACAAAAAATGAGCCAATACCAATCATTCAGCCTAATCTAATTGGGCTCGAGGAGGAAAAAATCAACATTGTTTCTAAGCTATGTTCACTTGCATGGAAGGAAAAGTCCAGCTATGTTGAATATTGGAGGATGATCTCTATCTTAGATAGAGAGGAAGAGAGAGAAAAATTTAATAATTTTCTTAATGAAATGCTTGTGGAGATTTTACGGGGTCCAGTTCCTCCAGATGTTTAGTGAACTTGTTTTCTATCGACTGAAACTTAATCTTTAATTTACATGCATGTGAATTTTGTAATTATGAATAGTGACCAATTTTGTAGGGTGTAATGGCAATGGTGTCCGTTATGCAGCCATGGAGTCTTTGAACCCATATTTTGTATTGAAAAAAAAAGGAAATAAGATTGAATCCTTTAGTTTGTAAATATTTTCTTGATCACAAATTTCTTTGTACTTCTGTGATCATTCTTCAATATGATATTTTCTGAGTCGAATAGTGTTGATGTTATATTTGCTGAATTTGTGAATTCTAAAAGAAATCATCTTGTCAAATTAGTTTGTTGTTTTTATCTTTCCTTGTCTCAATATGGAATGTTACAATACAGTATGACTATCTTCCAAATCACACATTCCATTGTTGTGTATAAATTTTAGTTGATTGATAAGAAAGCTCCAAAAAGTAATTTTGAATTGGAAACATGGTGCTGGGTTCCAATTATTTGAATCTCCTTGTTTAAATGTAGGGGGTTGTGTCATGGTGGGTTGCTTGCTTCTTAAAACAATCCACACTAATTTTAAGTATTAGTCCAATCTTGTGATTTCTTAGAATGGGAGAGGTTTGAAATGGAAGAAGCTAGATGAGTTGGAGGTGCAAGATGTACAAAATGGAGGCTCTCCTTTTTTGTCTTCCGATTTGGAATGGGATACTATTTCCATGAACAAGGATAAGGTTTCTAACCTTGTTTCAGAAATTCCTCTTACAAGACTTGATCAGTTCATTCACGATGAAACGTACGTTGAAGGTGTTGAAAAAAAAAAATTGGACAAGAAAATAAGAGAACCTACGACCTCCTCTACCGTCTACGATAAAACTTATAGTAAAAATTTTTTGTATAAGAGGTTTGTATATATCGACATTTGTTCATATGGCCAAATGATATTTTACTATCTTGGTTGAACATGATGAGATGATGCCTTTCTTGCATCTACTGGTGTCAATATGGTCCTAAAGACAATAGAAACCAGCCTCCACCAGAGAAGAAACCACATAAGATGTTTATACAAAAGCGAGGTTGTCAATACCACTTCATGGTAAAGATTATGGAAGGCAAACCAAATGTTACCTATATTATCTACAAAGAAATGTTCCACGTAGATAAAAAAGCGTGAATTTTTCCATGGCATTCATGACACAAATGGAGAGAAGCATTCTATGTTTTTCGCTAATCTATCCATAGAGTGCAAAAGCTATATTGAAATCCTTTTTCTCATGGATGTCAGTCTCAATGCAATAATGGATAGACATGTCAGCGATCCTCTATTATGTGGCATGAAGTCCAAGAGAGATAAATTCCTTACAAGAAAGGATGTAATGAATGCGTGGTGAAAGGTGCACTGTACTCACACACAAAAACAAAAAGTTGATTCCACAAGTATCCTACTGTAGAGTGGAGAAGACTTTGAAACCTTCTTCTACTTTTAACGGCCTGATGAGAACATTATGCCTTTTGTTATCAAGGTTTAGACTCCATGGATGTTGGATAGGATGTTTAGCTACTCACACAATTCATTCATCTTGATGGATTCCACGTTTGCAACTAACAAATATGAGGTGAGGCCTTATAAACATTGATAAATAGTTCATCATGTTTTCAATGATCTTAGTGGCTGTAAATTTCACAATGCTCAGGCCGAGTTTTTCTCTCTACAGTACCCATTTTATACTCTCCTCATTTTTGACGAGAAATAGAGTGGTGTGCCGGTTGCATGGGTAGTCTCCTCATGAATCAAGATTGAGGACATCTTTGAATGGCTAAGCATATTGCTCGAACGTGGAAGAAGAGCCAAGCCTGACTGGAGAAGCAATTCATTTTTTACGGATGATGTGATTGCAGAGATCCAAGCTATACAGTATGTGCATCCCTTTCTTATTTTGTGTACCTTTCTCATGCATTTGAGTGGTAAACAATATCATTTGTATTATCTATTAGGTCTTTTCTTCAATGTTGTGTGCTTCTATGCCTTTGGCATGTCAAAAGGGCTTGGCTAAAGAATGTATACAAGTATGCACCCAAGGAAAGGGAAATGGACATATTTTGCAGTCCTGGAACGATCATGATGGTAATTGTTGACACCAAAGATTGCGTCACTCAACTATTGAACTCTTTCTTTAAGAAGTTCAATGATCAGACCTGATTCTTAGAGTAATTCAAGAATACTTGGTGCGAAGGAGAAGGTCGAATTGGTCAGTTGACAATTTTCATCACCTCGCATGTTTCACACCATTCAAATTATTTGATGTCACGTCTAATATGTTGTGGATTACTTCACTATTGGATGTTTTTGTTCACAACCATCTGGGCAAAAACTTGCAGACTATTCCCACATGCCAACCAGGATACAAATGCAGCCATTGAGTCATATGATTGCATACTAAAAACTCAGTACTTGTGTGATCATTTAGAAAAATGCAATAGGAGAATCGACTATTTGTATTACACACTCGTGTATAAAATGGAGCCATTCTATAGGCAAAAGGAAAAGTTACAGCATTATGGTTTTCTGACGAACAAAAAATATTTAAATATGCGATCTAGTGTGGAGCGGGCCAAGGCAATTTCAGACAATGACTATTTTCCCGATGAAACAGATCATGGACAATACTGGGTGAAAATTTAAAGTAGGTCAATGCACTACCTTTTTCATAAATTTGGGGAGCACCTTTTTGTTTGTGACTACCCTTGTATTTTGGAGGGGAACACTTTCAAACATGTCATCAAGGTTGCTCACTTGATTAAAAGATCATCTATCGTTGAAGGGGTGGTCCATGGTAAGTGAATTTCAATTCAAATTGCGTTACTTTATTGGAGTCAATTGTTTTTTTCATATTCTACAACCTAATACAAATTTCTTTTGGGTCCTCATTTAGACGGGGGAGGTCAACCAATTGATTCAAACATAGATTTCAAGGAGACATTGTCAGAGGGGGCCGTAGAAGAAAACAACCCTAATGTTTTGACCCCTGTGCAAGCTCCTTCTATGACTCATGCATATGATGAACATGTGGTGACAATGTCTCTTTGGAATGACACTAACAAGCTCTTGAAGAAAGTGATGCGTACATCGCCACAATCTCTACAACAGGTGTAGTCATATGCAAAATGTGTGGACAGGTTTGTAGAGGACCTACGACAATCAAATGCATTTCCATTTGAATTCATTATAGATCTTGATCAAGCTGCAAGTAGCACCATTCACATGTGTCCATGGTTTAGTGCAACCAGGGATCATTGTCGATGTCCAACCTGGTGTACGAAGCATTCCACATAATAGTTAGATCACTGAACCCCTTTGGATGACTCCTTTCCATTGTCCATGAACAATAGTTTTAATTTGAAGGTCAATATGCAATGTCAGACTTTAGACGGAACTTCTATGGATGTGGCAGAGGATACAACATCTAATACGGGTGAGTATGAGAAAACCCATTTCAATATCTTTATTGTAATAGGAAATGGTATTGCAGATTCCTTTTTCCAGTATGTGCTTGTACCACGCCATGAACTTTATGATTTCATTTATGGATTTTTTTGTTCACTTCAACATTCCAAGCTTGAGAAATGAGTCCTCGTCGGCGATTGTCTTTTGTGGGTGTAAACCCAATGGAAGGTATGGTTCAAATTTAATAACTTTGCTTACATAAGTCCATTTTTTGGTATGACATTATATAATTTAAGAAGTGTATTTGTTGAATCATGTAGGTGAAGCGAACCATTGAATGTTTGGTTGCTGATCTTTATAAAATACATAAGATTTCCAATGAAAAAGGATGCGTACAATTTGGTAACTCAGGAAAGTGCATCCAAAGGGGCTGAAAGTTTGTTGCTAAAGCATGGGCAGACATTTCTAAACATGTTTCATGGTGGTAGAGCATGGGAAGGTTTGGAATACAATATTCTATTTAAAGCCTTGTTTGATAGAGCTTTTTTTGTGCATAAAGTAAGGGTTTAGTAGATCAGTGTTGCCTTGAGCCTTTGTATTTGTTAAAGTAGATGATGATTTAAGACTTACTCCTTTCTAGATTTTTCTAGAACAAAAAATACCTTATGGAACAAACACTTTAAACAAGCTCTTCTTCGTTGTCGTGGACCCCAAGATAGGCCTATTTTACGAACAAAATAATTAAGCCTATAAAATTCTTCAAGCATGACTAATTAAGACTGACAAGAAGGTGAACTTTGAGACCTTGTTTTGTTATAGTCTGCAGAAAATAAAAATGTCAAGTAGAGCCCACTATGTTTTCCATCCTCCAATTGTGATCATTTGCATCTTTTATTCACAAAAAAATAAATTTTGTACAATTTATTACTTCAACTCATGTCATTGCAAGAAATAAAATGCTCAAATTATTTTCCATGTTGGAAAAGACACCACCCATACACAGTTACTTAGTTATGAAAATTTTTCTTTCGCTTTCAATATTTTTTACCAATTGTTTCATGTGTTTCTAATTAGAGAATGTTGTTGTATGTGCTGAAATTTTTGTTCTCTTTCCTTTCAAGAATTGTTCTTCCCACTGTTCGAATCGTGCATTGCCATATGCCCTTTGGAGATACTGCACATGTTGCCTTGTTCAGTTCAAACTATAGGTACAATCTCTTTAGTGCATACACTATCTAAATAAGTCCACTTTGCTCACTTATGTTTTCACTGTTTCCATTGCATTGACAATGTCCTTCTAATTAGAGAATGTAGGTCTACCTTCTAAAATAGTTGTTTTGTCTTTCATTTTAGGAATTTTACAACCTATTGTTGTAGTCCTATAGAAGATATTTCATAGTTCTCGAGCATGGGTGGCTAGTTGGTTGAAAAACTAGCACCCGTACCTACCATGCAATATTCTTGCTCGAATTGAGGAACTCAGCCTCCCGTACAGGTTGTGGGAAAATATGTTAAGGAGAATTAATTAAAAAAAACCGCACAAATTTGCAATATAATAATTATGCTCACTTCTTCAACAACATCTTTGGAGTTTGGGCACATATGGGCATAGATGTTGAATATTACAATCTACAAATAGATTGGCCAATGTCTGTTTACCAAGAAATTCGAGACCTTTTCCTAGCTCGATGCATATGGAAGGTGTGCATTATCTACCAACAATTATCATACAAAGGCACAATCTTACGGTCAACTGAGCATGAGGTTTATGAGATTCCTCAAGGGTGAATCTATAATTAGTAATCACAAAGGTCTTGTGGAGGAATGGTTGCTGGTCATGTTCAAATTCAACCACATTGTTAGGTTTGAGATCCACCGTGTGAGGCCCTCCTTCAGGCTGCTACATGAGAATTATAGGGTGGCAACACTATATATTGTCAATTCCACCTTGACAATCAGAGTGTGAGAAATGCTTCCAGATGCTGAGAACACAAAGATTATACTTGTTCATAAATGGTTGACACAGTCTTCAGTGTGACCAGCATTAAATGTGCATTGTAATTTTGTTCAGATTATGTAATATTGACGTGAAATATGTTTACATTTCATTTTCTGATGTGTATTGTTATTATAAAATTTGATAGTGAACTTGAATACACTAGTTTGTTACAGTATGTGTTTTCCATTCCGCAACTTTTCTTGTGCACCTTCTCATCGAAATGTATAAGGATATTGAAATGGAATGTTAAAATGGAATATCAAAATCTGCAACTTTTCTTGTCTTCATACTGTGTGCATAACACTAGTTGTTGTCTTCTTAATGTTTTTGCTAAAGTAAGGGGTGTCATAAAACAAGAAACTGAAGTTTAAAAGACTATCTTGTTACTGTAGACATATAAAAATGACCTAGGCTTGCAAGCTCTATTTCTAATCCTTTTCTTCCTAGCATAATTAAGACATTTTAATTATGTCCCTCACTCACTTTCGACTATTAATTAAATAAGTCATAATTATTTAATTAACTCATATCTGATTATTCTTCATGATTATTAAATAAATAAACTTTAATTATTTATTTAATGCGTCACTAATTTTCTAAATATCTTCCTATAATAAAATAAATTTCTTAATTTATTTAACCCTTTATGTCTTCCTCATTATTAAATAAATAATCTTATTTATTTATTTAATTATATCACTAATTAAGCCCCCTTCTTCCTAAAATTAAATGAAGTCTTATTTATTTAATCCAGCTTCCACTATAATTAAATAATTATATTTAATTATCTAATTATTCATTAGCCTCTTCTCTCCTAAATTAAGTAGTTTATTATTTAATTTATCCTCTTTTATTGTGCTCATTTTAAATAAATATTATTTATTTAAAATAAGTCCCATTTAAATTCCCTTCTTTAGTAAATAATTTAATTTAAATTATTTATCGTCACATGACCCCACCCTTTTGAATTAAAATAGTTTTTTAATTCGAAAAGTCAACATACCCTCTTGAATTAAATAATTTTAAATTATTATTTGATTCTCCAGCAACTTCATTTTGTGTGCCTTGTCACATGCATTGTCAACCCTTGATTTGATTTTTCTAAAAATCAATCTTGTCCATTCATTTCAAATTTAACCTAATATTTCCCTAACCATAATTGTGGGTTGTCATGTTGAATCTTGTCCACAGATTCTAGGGCATTTATCGGTCTTTAATCTCACCCGTCCATACAAAATTGCATTTTCTATAAAATGTCAATTTTGTCTCTGGGCAATCTCTCTCATCATTTATCATCTGACATTTTCATATTTTAGCTCTTGCATTTTTTATCATCTTGCATTTTCATATATTTAGCATTGTTATTATCATTTATCATAGCATATTTAGGTTTTCATTTGACATAGCTTAGATATTTTAGATGCTTACTAGTTGCAGTAGGGCATAGTATTGCATGTAGTTGTCAAATCCTTAAATATTTGCTTAGGGCTTGTCATTTCTATTGGCTTGCTCTTCTTAAATCTGAGGGAAAACAACATATTTCAGCAAGTTGAGAAGGTGTAATGGAGGTTAGTCATGGAGGATGAAGACAATCTATGAGATTGTTCATCTATTCATTTGCACTGCATTATTTACTTTGGGTTTTTATGTTTTGCATATTACATTTGCTAAAACTAGGAAAAATCCCATAGTTACATTGGTGAACCTGACATATTTTGACAAATTTGGAGGAATTTTGGAGCTGGATCTTTTTTGTTGTAGGTTTTGCACCATTTTGGAGATAAAGACCCTAGTTTTCAAAGATTCAACCATATCTTTCCAATGGCTACATATTTTTTGACAAATGTTTTTTTGCAGGTTGGCGACAATATCAAAAGCTTCCATTCCAAAAATTAGACTTTTTGGAGTTTTTTTTAATATTTAATATTTTCTTTGTTATGTTCATGAAAAATCAATTTTGAGAGCAAAGTAACCAATTTTTCGGATTTCTTTACATTTTTGGAAAGCCCTTAGAATTTCAATAGGGTTTTGTTTTTTATGTTTTTAAATTTTTCTGCAAAATAATTCAACAAAAAATAGGTCTTTAACAATTAGGGTTTTGCAAAGATTGACTTATATATCACAAAATTTTGGAGATATATTCACAAATTTCTTTTTGTAGGTTTGGAACGATGTAAGACACGTTCAATAAAAAAAAAAGATTTTTCAGAACTATTTTGAAATTTTAATATTTTTTTTATGATTTTTCATAAAAAAAATAATTTTGGATGCAAAACACAGAATTATTCAAATTTATTTACATTTCTAGAAATCTCTTTAAATTTCAGTAAGGGTTTGTTTTCTATAGTTTTACTTTTGATGCAAAAACCAGTTCCAAAAATTAGATTTATTTTGACTAGCTAACCCTCTAATATTAGTGATCAATAATAGAACTATCCTCTCCCCTTGCGCACTTGTGCAATCATGGGTGTAAGAGAAACTGTTATTGATTCTAGGAATTGGGCCTACACTAGGTCAATTAGGGTTATGGCAACACTTTTTTTTGCATGGTAGTTTAAAGATTTTGGGCTACAGATTTTCTATTTGCAGCTTGTGGCGAGGAGTCTAATATTTGTTTGTTTGTTTTATTTCACAAATCTTAACCAAGCAACTACAAATTTTCATTTTTCAGTTAAAATGAATATGCATGCATACTCATTGGGTTAAAAAGAACACAATCTTGCATGATAACTCATTGGATTAAAATAAATTTGCATCTCTTCATAGCATTGGGTTAAAATGAACTCTTAGTTAGCTCACATTACAAACGGTTAAAATGAACCCCGTGTTTTGACAAATACAACAAACGGTTAAAACGAACTCCATGTTTTTTTTTAATGTTTGTCAACACATTTCATTTTAGGCTTAAAATGAACACCATGCAAGTGTGAGTTAGGATATTTGTAGGAGTTGAGAAAATACAACTTCACAAACCCCAAAGATCACCTGCATGCAAATAACCTGTCACAAAAGAAGAGATGGAGACAAACAAGCAAGGGTTCTCTGAAAACTGAAAATGTATATATCAGAGAGAATGAGAGAATTAATTGATATGAAATACAATGGGATCAATCCTTATAAAAAGGAGATCATGCAAACCTAATAAAACCCTTATAGGAAAAACCCTAATAGAAGCCCTAATAGGAAAACATTTAATAATTAATATAATTATTAAATGTCACATTATGCAAACTAACGTGAAATATTAAGAAGGGAATAAATGTAACTTAATCAAAATAATTAAGTTAAAACGTTTACTCTAAAAATATTCATGTGTTCTCTTTTTGTTTTTAAACAAGGATTGATTGAACTATGAATATTTTGGCTTGCTTTTGTTGAACCTTAGAAAATTGGGCCTACTTTGGTGGGAAAAAGTATTCAACCCAAAGCAACTCAAACTAGCAATGAAGCTCTTTAGCCAAGCTACTTCCGATCGGTATATAAATGTGAATCCTAAGGGAAGGCCTAAGATTACGAGTGCAAATATGTTATACGGACCAAGTAGTACTCACCAAAACCCTGTTGAGCTTAACCTCTTCAGGCTAGAGTGCCTCCATAATGGAGCTTAATCTTGGCCCCATGTATAACCACTCAAACGGATGTCCAAATTAAATCCTTTGTTATAGAAAGCCAAAAACCTTCTATTCTTTGGTGCAGCAATGGTCGTTGCGAAGGCACCCGCACCTGCGCAGTTCTTAGTAGAAATGATCAATCTGCCATGGGAGTTTCATGGAGGTTGGAAGCTTGGTTTACCTAAGAAGTGAGTGCACTGTAAGGGGGAGCCTGTGGGTCCAAGCTTCTAAATTTATTCACTAAGGATATGCAGTTAGTGGGATCCAAAATAATATTGTCCTTGCAGCCATAAAATTTTGCAAAATGACTTCTATGTGGTTGATTTTTTAACACCATGTGTTTGCCAACAGTTTTCAAACAATTCCAACAAATAAACATCAAACTTGCCTAAAATTTTGTCAAATAAATTCCTGCAACTCATTTGCCATCATGCACCGCATTTGTCAAATCAAGTCCTCAATTTTGTACACTTTGGGATAGGAAAAAATTCCTTTCTTTGTCAAACCATTATCTCAAAAATTAAATTGTCATTAGACAAAGTCAAATAAATTAGTCCTTAATCACTGTCCTTTGGTGAGCTGCTTCCAACTCATAAGTCTAGTGTGGAAATATCACTTTGTCATTTTATCATCTTTTCCTTCAAACTAGTCCTTTGACAATCCAAATCGAGACATTGGCCAAACTTTGAGTGGTTAGAAAACCTTTTTTTTTAAATCATTTGACATAAGGCACTCATTACCACTTTGCATTTGACATTCCTTTTTGTCCCCATTATCAATTTTCATAGTCTTAGTCTCATGCCATCCACCATCATGTCTTCAAGCCACTTTGATATGCTTGCTAGTCAAATTGAATGCCAATTCATTAGTAATGGTCAAGCACAACTTTCTAGGGACTTCAAAACACTTTACCTCCAATCCAAGTCCAAATTTACAACCCCTAACATTCCATCCATCTATCCATCTTGCCAACAATCCATGAGTCCTAGTCCTCTTTCCATCTACTATCAAGGGTCCCCTAGCACCATCCATGACACTAAGTCACAAAATTCCATTGGTCATACCCACCCTAATTTTGACAAGGGAAATCAACCATCCATCAATCCAAACCAACTATCCACATCATATCCTAGTCCTCCACTCACATCATATCCTAGTCCTCCATCCATGTCATATCCTTGTCATGCATCCATGTCCTATTCTAATCCTTCATCTCATCCTATTCCTTCATCCACTAATCCTTTCCGAACCTACACGTCATATCCTAGTCCAATACACACCAATCCATTTCAAGACACTCCATATTTTCATGAAACACATCTACTCATGGTCTTCAAAGTCCCATCCCATTTCATAAACTTGAGAAAACATGTCAAACGAAAAATCCAAAGCACAACATCATTATATCACCGTCATGCCAATATCAAAGTGGTCTGTTTCATGACCCCATCTTTACGTCCATTCAAGAAGTCCTCCTATACAATCATGGTATACCAAATACACCTATCCTTGGTCAAGATTCCATCCAAAACCATGTCATTCAAGACAAACCTATCCTTGGTCAAGAGTCCATCCAAAACCATGTCATTCAAGATGAACCTATACTTGGTCAAGAGTCCATCCAAAACCATGTCATTGAAGATGAACCTATCCTTGTTCAAGACCCTATTTTCGATTATGTCATTCCAACTGAGGCCATCTTTGATCAAGACACTAATATTCAAGAAGTCCAAAATGATCCACTCCTTGACCTTTATGCCCTTCATGATGAAACACTTGAAGATGACCCTCTCCAAGCTTCCAACATTGACACTACCAACAATGAGACACTTGCCTCCATGGGACACATAGATGATCTACCACTAGAACAAGAGTTTCCTAGCATGGACATATTTGCAAATGATGAAGCTATAACTGAATTCAGTGGGCTCTATGACAATGATCATGAAGACGGTTTTGATATCAACTTCAAAGTACCAACAAAATCATCAGAATTTGATATGTCAGGAAATCAAATCGAAGATATCAATCAAAAATCTTCCCAAGATGTCAATGAAGCTACAACATCCTATCAATTAGGATCATCTATCTTTTTCAGGGCAGGATTTCTTAAAGATGAGAAGATTTTGAGCATTAATTTCCACAATAAGGATGGGTTAGCATCTTGCTTCCAAAGTAACAAGTATCCCATTGCCAACAAAATTTGTTAGAACATGCATTATTAGGGAAAAGGATTAGGCCTACACGAGCAAGGAATTTTGGAACCCATTCAAGTTCAAGCATATTACAGACATCAAGGTCTTGGATATTCATCTATCAAAAAATCTAATGATGTTAATGATACCTCCTTGATATTGGGGGCAACTTTATCTAATACAAACATCAAAATGGCTGTCATGAGTAGTCTTTGTCATAAGGTTGTTGCCAACACTCCTTCCATCCACACCATACATTGTCATTCCAACATGAATAAGCCTTCCATTTGGAACAAACAAAAATAAATGTATTAAAAATCCAAAGTTCAAAATCACATGTCAAAGGCCATTGAATCAGAAAAAAAATCAAGTGGACAAATGAAGCTAAAATGAATCCCAAAACAAAATGGATCAAGTCAAGAAAAGAATGAGGAAAATAAAATATGCCAAAAGTTAATCAAAATGGCGAGCCACAACACAAGAGGACTCCCACATATAATCAATGTCCACCTCCATCAAAATGGCCATCAAGCAAGACATATAAAAGTATTGGTTCCAAACACTATCCTAATTTGACACCCAAAGTTTGGAAAATAAAAACCAGTACATCCAAACATCCAACCAACCCATCCATGTCCACTGTCATCCATCATAATCCTACATCCTCCTTAAAGTCCAAACATCCTATGTCATAAATCTATCACATTTTGTCAGCAACTCTTTATCATAAGGACTCTCATGGCACTCTATCGCAATGTGCATATTCTGATAAGGCCAACTCTAGTATCAACAAGGATCACAATGACATTAGTCAACTGTATGCAAGCACTATCATCCTAACAAGGAAACTACTTCAGAAAGGTCATTATTGGCATGTCATGGCACCAGTCTCTACATTGGCATCGTTAAAGGCTTCAACACAGTCAGTGGTCATCTAAAGCATCAAAGCTATTCAGAAAAAATACAAAAAATTGAAAAAGTCAAAAAAAAAAATCTAGAAAATAGTAAACAAAAAACGTTCATCCAATGGTGAAAACCTAGTAAATAGGCGCTTTGTATAAGTACCATGATGAAAACTTGGAAAACAAGTGTCATGTGTAAAGAAATCATCTATGCGGACCATTTCACTTGGGGAAAATTCATCTCATCTCCCATGCCCTTCACATGACATCTCTTATGAAATTTCCATCTATCCATCCAAGCCCTATCATTTTGTCCATTGTCCCACCTATTTTGATCCTAAAAAAGACTAGGGCAAAAATAAAAATCATGCTTTGGGAAAACTTTTGACATGTCCATCCTTTGGTCATACACTAGTCATTGAATATCATGTCATTACCATCATAGCCTCATGTGACATTGTCCTTGAAAACTCTATGATAATAGCCATCCATGTGTCCTATTTTGTACCAAAGGCCATCCATTGTCCTTTTATACCTATCACCTATCTAGGTTTCCCTTGTCAATGGTCTAAGGATCCCTCGTCATCCCATCTAATCCTCATGAAGTCATTCCAAATGCAACAATATGGAGAACTTGGTGCCATCCAAAACATTCCTTGACTTTGTCCCTAGCCCTGCTGCAGAATTTTATCCTCTTGTCATATCATTGTCATCCTCACATTGTTTCGGGATGTGTCCTTCCCACGTCAAAACAACATTGTCATTGTCATCGTCATCTGTCAATCGGTATTCAGCTTGACTAGCAAAAAAATCATGTTTTTCCTTGGATTCATGTGCGTCGACATCATTCACATGCATTTGTCACAATTTTCATAAAACATAAAAAATTCCTAAAAATTGGAAAAAGTCTTAAAAAAGGTCATAAAAATCTGAAAAGTCCTGAAAAAAGTCATAAAAATCATATAAAGTCCTAAAAAAAGTCCTAAAATTTGAAAAATGTCCTCCATATAAATACAAAAACATCCAAATCAATGTTAAAATCCCAAAAAAAGAATCAATGTATATCTTGTCAATTCAATTCAGTTAGTCTAGTGGATCACGTCAGTCAATCTTTGTCATTTGTCCGAACTACGTTGTCTCTGCGCATTTGCTACGTAGGCGAGATTCATCTTTAAATCCTCAAGACATTAGGTCATTCATTCTAGGTTGGTCAAAATAAAATCATGATTCAAACTTCTGTCCTTTGGACAAAGAATTTTGGTCATGTTGAACTACGAGGTCTTTGAGTGCACGACGTAGGCAAGGCCATTAATCGATGAGCCCCCGAGGCCACACTAGGTCAGTCCATTAGGGTTCATGTCACAATATTTTCACACACATCAAATTTTTTTCAAATCAAGAAAATCTTCCATCAATTTCGAGCAAGCAATCTATCTACAATATATTTCATCAACGATTCTGATCAATTCAACATATCAACAATGACATGTATTTTATTAGGACAATTGAACTTGGAAAAACTTTGGGTTCTTCTTCAGATGTGTCCTCCTGAAGAGCAACTCTCATCATTTCTTAATGCTTTTGGATGTGTCCTTCCCAAGCATTATCCTCATCATCTAGCATTTCGATGGATTCTCCTAACTCTGAGAATTGATCTCCTAGATATCAACGTCATTCAAGATGTGTCCTTCCTGAATTTGATATCGCTCGACAGTTGGCAACCTTGATCTTAAAACACTTGGCAAATACTTGGCACTTTTCTTTGGCCTTTTCATCATGTTACTAGTTTTTCAGCAAGATCCCGACAATAGGATTTAGAGAAACAACGATGTCTCATGATGTTGTCTTGTCTTTTGACACTCATGTTACTAGTTTCTCAGTGATGTCCTGACTACGATATTTAGAAAAACAATGATGTATCATGACGGTGGTGTTATTTTTTATTATTTTGGCAATCATGTTGCTAGTTTCTCGAGGATGTCCTAGAAATAGGATTTAGAGAAGCGATGACGTTTCATGGTTTGTCCTTGTCTTTTTCTGCTTGCGGTTGGTTATGACAAAAGGACTAGGGCAATTGTGCTCTTAATATGAGTCATGATCATCCTTGTCTATGACTACCTGTCTTACGTGATGGTGTGATCTTGTACCCCTTTATCTATGTCATATCATGGTGTTTGTAGGCCATTGCAATAATCTGCCCAATGATGATTAAAGAGAAATAAATATTAAATTCCTATGGAAAATGTTTAAGGATTTGGTTTAGGAACTAACATGCATCTCATATAGGCATTGCATTCATATCATCATCCATATCTTTTACTAACACTTTCTTGTTCTGTCGTCTTCTAGTCTTCTCATCCATTTCGAGAGCACACCCATGTTCTTAGAACCCGTTTGTCCTCCCGAGGGGACATACCACAACCCTCCTCGTCATTCTTCCTCATCCTATTTTGCACTGGGCATATTTTTGACTTATTTTCTTTGCCGCAATGCGATAGGCTGCATTATGACAAAGAGGGGAAAATGTAGACACATAAAAATGACCTAGGCTTGCAAGCTCTATTTCTAATAATTTTCTTCCTAGCATAATTAAGACATTTTAATTATATCCCTGACTCACTTTCAACTACTAATTAAATAAATCATAATTATTTAATTAATTCATATCTAATTATTCTTCATGATTATTAAATAAATAAACTTTAATTATTTATTTAATGCGTACTAATTTTCTAAATATCTTCCTTTAATTAAATAAATTTCTTAATTTATTTAACCCTTTATGTCTTCTTGATTATTAAATAAATAATCTTATTTATTTATTTAATTATATCACTAATTAAGCCCCCTTCTTCCTAAAATTAAATAAAGTCTTATTTATTTAATCTAGCTTCCACTATAATTAAATAATTATGTTTAATTATCTAATTATTCATTAGCCTCTTCTCTCCTAAATTAAATAAATTCTATTTATTTAATTTGGTCCACTCTCCTAAACTTTGAATTAAATTATTATATTTAATTTAAAAGGTTCCATTTGTCACATTCCTCTAATAATTAAATAATATATCTATTATTTAATATTCCACCTAAATTAAATAACCTTTATTGTTTAATTTCTTCTAAATCTTATTTATTTAAAATAAGTCCCATTTAAATTCCCTTCTTTAGTAAATAATTTAATTTAAATTATTTACCATCACATGACTCCACCCTTTTGAATTAAAATAGTTTTAGAATTCAAAAAGTCAACATCTCCTCTTGAATTAAATAATTTTAAATTATGATTTGATTCTCAAGCAACTTCGTTTTGTGTGCCTTGTCACATGCATTGTCAACCCTTGATTTGATTTTTCTAAAAATCAATCTTGTACATTCATTTCGAATTTAACCTAATATTGCCCTAACCCTAATTGTGGGTTGTCATGTTGAATCTTGTCCACAGATTCTAGGGCATTTATCAGTCTTTAATCTCACCCGTCCATACAAAATTGCATTTTCTATAAAATGTCAATTTTGTCTCATATCTATTCGGGGCAATCTCTCTCATCTCTTATCATTTGACATTTTCATATTTTAGCTCTTGCATTTTCATATTTTTAGCATTGTTATTATCATTTATCATAGCATATTTGGGTTTTCATTTGACATAGCTTAGATATTTTAGATGCTTACTAGTTGCAGTAGGGCATAGTATTGCATGTAGTTATCAAATCCTTCAATATTTGCTTAGGGCTTGTCATTTCTATTGGCTTGCTCTTCTTAAATCTGAGGGCAAACAACATATTTCAGCAAGTTGAGAAGGTGTAATGGAGATTAGTCATGGAGGATGAAGACAATCTATGAGATTGTTCATCTATTCCTTTGCACTCCATTATTTACTTTGGGTTTATATGTTTTGCATTTTATATTGCTAAACCCTAGAAAAATACCCATTGTTACAGTTACAGTCCACAAAAAAAAAAGTGAGGCACAACCCATTGTGCTTTCCATGATGCTACTGTTATGTGAATAATGTGCTGGGCAAAGATCGAGCAACAATGTTTTGCTGAAAGTAAGGGTTGTTAAAAATTATGAAGCTTAGATTCAATACATTGTTCTCTAACTGTGTGCATACCACTGGCTTCTGTCTTCTTACTATTTTTTCTAAAGTAAGGGGTGTCATAAAACAAGAAACTGAAGTTTAAAAGACTATCTTGTTATAGTTGACAAAAAAAAAAAAAGTGAGGCACAACCCACTGTGATTTGCATGATGTTACTGTTATGTGAATAATTTGTTGGACAAAGATCCAACAAGAGTGTTTTTTTGAAAGTAAGGGTTGTTAAAAATTATGAAGCTTAGATTCAATACATTGTCCTCTTACAGTGTGCATAACACTGGGTGTTGTCTTCTTACTATTCTTGCTAAAGTAAGGGGTGTCATAAAACAAGAAACTAAAATTTAAAAGACTATCTTGTTACAGTTGACAAAAAAAAAAGTGAGGCACAACCCACTGTGCTTTCCATGATGCTACTGTTATGTGAATAATGTGTTGGGCAGAGATCAAGCAAGAGTGTTCTACTGAAAGTAAGGGTTCTTAAAAATTATGAAGCTTAGATTCAATACATTGTCCTCTTATTGTGTGCATAACACTAGTTGCTGTCTTCTTACTATTTTTGCTAAAGTAAGTGGTGTCATAAAACAAGAAAGTGAAGTTTAAAATACTATTTTGTTATAGTTGACAAAATAAAATAAAATTGAGGCACAACCCACTGTGCTTTCCATGATGCTAACTATTATGTGAATAATGTGTTGGGAAGAGATCAAACAAGAGTGTTTTGCTGAAAGTAAGGGTTGTTAAAAATTACGAAGCTCAAATTCAATACATTGTCCTCTTACTGTGTGCATAACACTAACTGCCATCTTCTTACTATTTTTGCAGAACCAGGGACAACCCATTGTGTTTTCCATACTCTAACAGTTAAGTACATTTTTTGTTTGAAACATATGAATAGGTAGTGAACAAGACTATTTTTCTTAAAGAAAGGGGTCTCATAAGACAAGAAAGGGAAGTTGAAAACATTATTTTGTTACTATCAGGAAAAAATAAGAAGTGAGCCACAACCCAGTGTGTTTTCCATGATGCGACTATTATGTAAATCTTGTGTTGGTAACATATGGGCAGATATTGAAAAAGAGTGTTTTTCTCAAAGTAGGTGTTGTTAAAAGAGTACAATAGGAACTTCAAAACATTCAATTCTCATAGCCTCCATAACATAATAAGTGAGCCTTAGCCCAGTGTGTTTTCCACGATGCAACTATTATGTGAATAATGTGTTGGGCAGAGATCAAGCAAGAGAGTTTTGCTGAAAGTAAGGGTTGTTAAAAATTACGAAGCTCAAATTCAATACATTGTCCTCTTACTATTTTCATAACACTAACTACCGTCTTCTTACTATTTTTTCAAAGTCAGGGACAACCCATTATGTTTTCCATATTGCAATAGTTAAGTACATTTTTTGTTCGAAACATATGAACATGTAGTGAACAAGAATTTTTTTCTTAAAGAAAGGGGTCTCATAAGACAAGAAAGGGAAGTTGAAAGCATTATTTTGTTACATTTTATAAAAAATAAGAAGTGAGCCACAACCCGCTGTGTTTTCCATGATGCTACTGTTATGTAAATTTTGTGTTGGAAACATATGGGCAAATATTGAAAAAGAGTGTTTTTCTCAAAGTAGGTGTTGTTAAAAGAGTACAACGGGAATTTAAAAACATTCATTTCTCATAGCTTGCATAAGATAATAAGTGAGTCACAGCCCACTGTGTTTTCCATGATGCAACTGTTACGTGAATAATGTGTTGGACAAAGATCGAAGAAGAGTGTTTTGCTAAAAGTAAGGGTTGTTACAAATTACGAAGCTCAAATTCAATACATTTTCCTCTTACTGTGTGCATAACACCAACTACTGTCTTCTTACTATTTTTACAAAGTCAGGGACAACCCATTGTGCTTTCCATACTGCAACAGTTAAGTAGATTTTTTGTTCGAAACATATGAATAGGTAGTGAACAAGACTGTTTTTCTTAAAGAAAGGGGTCTCATAAGACAATAAATGGAAGTTGAAAACATTATTTTGTTACATTCCAAAAAAAATAAGAAGTGAGCCACAACCCACTATGTTTTCCATGATACTATTGTTATGTAAATTTTGTGTTTTCCTCTTACTGTGTGCATAACACTAGCTGCCGTCTTTGAACAAGATTTGCAAAATATGAGAAAACATAGTGTGTTTTCCATACTAGAATAGTTATGTATAGTAACTATTATAGAGGAACCAATTCAGGTTGTATGGAGAAAATACTCCTTGATAAATATTTTTTTAGCAGTAATTTACCCTCCTTAAATGGAGAAGAGGTTTCAACAACTATGTTTGTAGAGGATAAACAACTCATAGGGAGTGGCGTTTTAGAATATTGAGACTTAAAACCCTACTTTAAAGGTTTTCTAGAAGGATGAATAGGGAAGTCTGTAGAGGATAAACAACTCATACAGAGTGGTGTTTTAGAATATTGAGACTTAAAACCTTACTTTGAAGGTTTTCTAGAAGGATGAATAGGGTTTTCTAATCCATCAATATATGGTTTGCTTTGTCATTGGCATTTGGGTAAAGGTAGACCATTAAAATGAATACTTTACCAATCACATTGTTGTCGTTACCATATGGTTGAAGGTACATAATGAGAATGAAGGGTGCTTTACTTGATTGAGATATTTTGATGGGCCTATTGTAATCACCTTTGCAATTGTTGACATTAGTCTGATTTTCATCATTCTTTTCTTGAGGCATAGAACTTGTTAATTCGGAAGTTGATTTGATCTTGTGAGTGAGTCATGGATAGTCCTTATGTCTATGTTTCCAAGATTGAGACCCAAGATGGGTTTCAAATCTTGTACCTCATGGATTGTTTTAAAAAAAGTTCTCAAATTCATTGATAAATGGTGGCATCGATTGTTCCCATACCAACCACTTTAGCATTAATAACCAGATGTAAAGTGCAAGATCTAGAGAAATTTAGTTATGGAGAATGTTTGATGATTTTTAACATGTATGAACATAAAGACCATAACCAGATCACGGAGATTGAACATTATACAAATCGAAAAGCTGAAATATTTACAAGATAACATAATCTTACTACAACTTTATAACTGAATGACATATGATAGATAAATGAACATGAGGAGAAAAACTTTCTTCATAACTATTTCAACTCATATAATTTTGTTTACATATAGTCACAATTTTAGATCCTTGTCACAATATGCAAGATGAGTGAATATGAAACATATGCAGTGTACTAGAATTGAAAAACACTTGTATGCCAAGTCAAGTGATTGTCAAAGAACTGAAATGAAGAGACCATCAATTGAATTACCAAAATAGTACTGACTTGTTTACCAATCAAGAACATCTTATTGTCTTATTGCTTTGACATTAATTCCAACACATTCTAGAGGGGACAACATAAGAGTCATGTAAAATTTGTGTTCCAAACATATTAACAGATAGTGAACAAGACTATTTTTCTTAAAGTTTGATATGAAATGGATAAAAATTATTTATTCCAATGACATGAAATACATATATATGGCTATATGTTCAACATAATTGTATAATAATAAAATAATTAAAGAAGTCCATGAAAATTCTCGTATCAGATGTATAACACCATAGTGTTGAAACATATGAAAATGGTGTATCTCTACACCACAATTGTTCAATATTGAAATATTGAAACCCACAGAGCAGAATCAGTATTTGGAGCCTGTCTCATCAATTCCTACATTGCTTATTCCTTGCAATCAAGTTCAAGCCTACGTAAAATACGACATGTTTCTTAGGGTCCTTGTGTGATTCTAGATCCATGAACCCTCGCAAATGATGAACATGAAACCAAAGATTTCTTCATACTCTGTGCTTTGTTTGTGTCAGTTTTAACAACTTCACCCTATAGAAAAAAATATACAGAGTATGATACATATACAACAACATATCTTTTATGTGTACCTCTGGAACAAAATGCTTCATCTCAGCAAGCTGCCATAAAAAAAAGCCACCCACACACTCTATGATAGTCTCTATGCCAGGTATGGAAAAAGGCACGTAGCATCGACCATCAATAGCCTCAACAATGCTGACTCTTGCACAATTTTTTGGGTGCCTCAAGCAGTGGGTGTGAGTGTTTATGTTGACAACATGTAGAATGTATTTCACAACCCATTTATGCCACCTCAAAAGGTTGACGTGATCACTGACCTTAAAAGTTATGCCATTGAACTCTATCATCTATTCATCCAGTGGATTTTCCTGCAATGGAAACATCATTGATGTGAAGAATAATTGAAGGCACATTAAAATATTCCTAAAGAAATAAGAACAGAGCATGGAAGTGTGTTGGGTTTCATACCGATATAGATGGCACGCCGCACCTCTCCCCATCCCCATTTCCATCTTTATTTCCATCTCCCCCTTGCAGGTTAGGACTCTCCTCCTCCTCGGGTCTATCCTTATTACCCTCTCCCACTTGTAAGCTAGTGCTCTCCCTGTTGCCATGTCCATCTCTGTTACCTAGTTCCACATTCAGCCGAGTGTTCTCCCCATCCTCATGACCATCTATGTTACCCTATCCCACTTCGTGGCCAATTCTCTCCCCATCCGCATGTCCATCTGTATTAGCCTCTCTCATTTCCATCGCAATGACATTGCTAATTAGGTCAAGGCCAACACTTCATTGTTTATCCTTTCCCTATAATAGCATGAATTAAAAGGTCATTTCAAATTCAGGTGCATCCAATGAATTCATTGAAATAATTAAAAAAAACATTAAATAAGAGAATTGAAATTCACTATTTCTTCTAGTTCCTCCATGTCAAGGTACCTTGACACATTTGATGACATATGCTCCTTATTCTTCTTCTTCTTCTTCTTCTTCGTCTTCTCAACATTGTTAGACGATGGGTTAGGAGCAACATCATCATCTTGTGCTTCCATGGGCAATTGTTTACCACCGAAAATCACAAAAACCTGCTCAAGGGTAGCAGTTCATTGTTCGTCATTGTTGTGTAGTAGGAGGAATTTAAATGTTGGACCAAACTTAGATGCATGCAACCAATTCATTCAAATAATCAAAATAGATTTAGAGTAAATAGAATATTTGGAGATCATTGTTTGTTTTCATTTCTTCTTTAGAGGGTGCCTTGAAACTTTCATCTGTGTAGGATGCTTACTATGAATGTTAGACACAGGGGTTGAGGAACAACATCATCTTTGCCTTTCGTGGGCACAACTTCCTCTAGTGAATGAACCCTACTCTGTTGGGGGGAAGAAACTACTTGTCGACCATCACCTTGTCATGTCATGTAAGTTAACTCTAAGTGAACCTTCTATGCATCACAACAGAAAGATTAAGCAAGGAAATTTCACATTTAATAGTTGAGTTCGACATTGCCATTCCTTCTTGTCTCTTTCTCTCCTACAATTGTAATAGTATTTGCCTTCTCTGCTCCTTCATCTCATCAGTGTTGTATAACGCCATTTTCTTCTTCACCTTGTCCTTTCCTTCTTCATAAAGTTGAAGGAAGTTTTATTTCCCAAACTTTTGATAGACACGTCTAACAACATGCTTATGCTGTAGATATTTTCGTATATTCATTTGGTACTCTGTATTTTCCACCTTCTTTAGAAGGTACTCTTTCAATTTATCAAGGGGAGGAGCGGGTTGTTTTGGTTCCCCCCAACACAGCTCGGCCATTCTTTGGTACGTCAAGAATAGGAAGGTGGTGATGCTAAAACCTATGCATGTTGAACACTCTCCAATCATAATACTTTTTGGTACATTCTTCTACAATACAATAATATATATATATATCTTCCATTCACCGTTTCTCTTCTATATTTAGCAGCAACTTGCATAGTAAGTTTCAAAAAGAAAATCGCTTAATATATTTGATATTCAATCAAATTGAATGCACAACATATATACATAGCCAAATGATGCAATAATTTGGTTATTATATCTACCTTCCCGCCCACCACATCACCCTGTGCTTCATTGGATCCATCTCCATCCTTAGGGTCTCCCTCTGTACACTTTTCCTTCTGGTCATGGACTATGGAAAGAGCAAGATTATCTCCCTGATTATTTTCCTAAATCAAAGGAATGATATATACGAAATTCAGAATTTTTGTAAGAGACATGATATTTAAGAACTGAAATTAAAAAGCATTCTAATTCATGCATAGGAAGGGAAGGGCAATTGCAAGTTCACAATCAATTACCAAACACATCAGTGCTTTACGGTTGACCGTTTTCATAAACCGAGGGGACTTCCTCTGTACCACGGTTGCTACCTCCTGAATAAAACATTCCCACTTTCCAATCAACCTCATAACCACTTATGAGAGATTCAAATTATACATTGGATTGCATCTTGTAATTAACATATCTTACCTGCATGTTTCGTGAATGTGAGCGCCCCGAAGAAGATGTGCTACTACCCAAACTTTCAGGTGTGTTGTCCATGTCAATGGCATTCTTCACTGCAGGAACCAAATTCCATTTAACAACACGCATCCTTGGTTTCCTATAAACTATAAAATTGTTGCAAGTGTTATGGTCAATTAAAGTTCAAAAAATTATTGCACAATTTTGTAGTAATCAAGCATATATTTTTTCAATGAAAAGAAGAAATTGAAATGCACAACCCACACTTTTGTAAAACGCTATACAAGTAACCCACTCTGGTTTACAACATGAAATTATTTTGTCCAATTATTATTATCAATCATGCGAAGATACTGAATTGCAATTTATACCATAAATAACAGTTGTAATTTTTGAAGGTGCCATTTTTACATTCATATAGTGTAAATAAGAAAAGCTTTTCAAGACACTAAAACTATTATCCAAATTTCTAGGTTGGAAAACACGGGGTGTTATAAACCATGCAACCCACAAACTGTTAAAAGACAACAATTTTTGTTATGTAGACTATTACAAAACATTGTATTGAAGTTCACATTAATATTTTATAAGAATCCATCACATGCACTAAACATTTCATTTCAATATCGGAATATGTTTCAAACAGAAGATGCACAAAAATATTGCACGATGGAAAACACACTAGGTTGTCCTTCACTTTTCAATATTGTTCAATGACGACACTTAGTGTTATGAACACCATAAGAAAATAATGTATTGAAGGTCACTTTCATATTTTATAACTACCTTGGCTTGTAACAAAACTTGCATAGAAAAAAAAAGTAAAGTTGCAATATGGAAAACCCAATGGGTTGTCCATCGCTTCTCAAAAGCTTAAATAATTATGGTTAGTTTTTAGCTTTATGATCATTTAGGTTATATATAATGGGAGCAAGTTAAGTCCTGGACAAAATTCACATATATATATAACATAGGATATGCCGGTTTGAAGCAATTTTTTTGTGTCGAGGGTTTTGAAATTTTTGTTTTGTTTCCTCCCCATATGCTAGTTTTCAAATTTTTCCATTTCCAAATGAAATAAGCGAGAACCAATTGTAGAAATATGAGTGAATTTACTAAATAATGTTTGTAGAAAGCAAAATTTGTGGCTTCTGCAATGAAATGGTATATTTCAAAAATCATGTAAAACTCGGAATGTTGCCATTCTTTGCATTATTTTTTGGAATGGATAGAAAAGGGAATACTATGGCATTCAAAATCATAATTGGGAAATAGGAAAAATCACATATCCAATCCCATCTTTGGTGCCATTTTATACACTGTTGTTTTGGAAAACACACTATCTCGTAACACTCGAACTATTGTAAAACCCAGTTTTTCACTACAACGTCTCCACATGTTATGTATGTGTCCACGTATGTTCTTATGTATGTTTTTCATGCGGTTTTGAATGTGCATAGGTGAATTCTGTCTATGAATTTGAAACCAGCATAACTCATACACAAAATTCACCTATGTACATTGAAAAACACATTAAAAACATGCATGGATACTACATAACATGATGAGACATTATAGTTGGAAAATACACTGTCTCCTCACTGTTGTAGAGGACCCAACATATCCTATGCTATATACATATGTGAATTTATGCCTGAAACTGGCCAATCCTATGTTATTAACATATGTGAATTTTGTCCAAGAGTTAGCTTGCTCCCTCCTTAACTCATGGAAAAAATTCACCTATGTGTATATCATAGCATATGCGGCCATACCGTATGGAGAAAAGAGCCACAAAGAAAAAGGTTGCCAAACAGAAGGAAAGATATGATGGCCGAACGTCTCATCCCCTATGTCATTTGTTGTCCCGTCGTCGGGAAATCGTGTCAGCGCCAGGGGTTTTTCAAAATCATCATTCAGTGTGGCTGGACAAAAAGCCAAAAACATGGCCAAATGAAACCATTAGTAGCAAATAATGAAAAGGGCCAACAAAGTCCCATTTTCGCCATTTTTGGATGGTGACGTTTTGGTGGATAGCGAGGGCAAGAGTAGTAGCCATGCGGAGCTCCTTCGGGTATGTATAACTGCTCTATGTTATGCACATAGTAAGAGGACAATTTATTGAATTTGAGCTTCGTAATTTTTAACAACCCTTACTTTCAGCAAAACACTCTTCTTCGATCTCTGCCCAACACATTATTCATGTAATAGTTGCATCATGGAAAACACAGTGGGTTGTGGCTCACTTATTATTTTATGCAGGCTATGAGAAATGAATGTTTTGAAGTTCCTGTTGTACTCTTTTAACAATACCTACTTTGAGCAAAACACTCTTTTTCAATATCTACCCATATGTTTTCAACATAAAATTTACATAACAGTAGCATCATGGAAAACACAATGGGTTGTGGCTCACTTCTTATTTTTTCTTGACTATAACAATATAATGTTTTCAACTTCCCTTTCTTGTCTAATGAGACCCCTTACTTTAAGAAAAATAGTCTTTTTCACTACCTGTTCATACATTTCAAACAAAAAATGTACTTAGCTGTTGCAGTATGGAAAACACAATGGGTTGTCCCTGACTTTGCAAAAATAGTAAGAAGACAATAGCTAGTGTTATGCATACAGTAAGAGGAGAATGTATTGAATATGAGCTTCATAATTTTAAAAACCCTTACTTTCAGCAAAACACTCTTGTTCGATCTTTTCCCAACACAAAATTTACATAACAGTAGCATCATGGAAAACACAGTAGGTTGTGGCTCACTTCTTATTTTTTCAATCTCCTTGTTTAAATGAAAATGGAAAGCTTAAGGTCTGAGTGCACATGGAGGAGTTGGAGTAGAATACCGACAAAATGGAGGTGAGGGGTAATTTGAAATTTGGGAAACACAATGTGGAGTATTTCAGTTTCTTGAATGTCTTCCAAATCACACATTCCATTGTTGTGTTTAAATTTAAGTCGATTGATAATAAAACTGCACAAATAACTCTGAATGGGAAACACAATGTTGGGTTTCATTTATTTGAATCTCCTTGTTTTAATGTAGAGGGTTTTACAAGTTCTTTGTTTTTGAAATTTGGGAAAGAGAATGTGGAGTATTTCAGTTGCTCAAATGTCCTCAAAATCACACCTTCCATTGTTGTGTTTAAATTTCACACCATTGAAAAAATAAATTACAAAAAATAATTCTGAATGGGAAACGCAGTGCTAGGTTTCAATGAAAAAACTATACAAAATTATTCTGAATGGGAAACACAGTTTTAGGTTTTAATTATTTGAATCTCCTTGTTTAAATGTAAAGGGTCATCTCATGGTGGGTTTCTTTCTTCTTAACACGGATGGTCTTGCAACATGGAATGTTACTTGAATGTCTTCAAAATCACACATTCCATTGTTGTGTTTAAATTTAACACCATTGAAAAAAAAAACTGCACAAAATAATTTTGAATGGGAAACACAGTGCTGGGTTTCAGTTATTTGAATCTCCCTATTTAGATGTAAAGGGTCGTCTCATGGTGGGTTGCTTTGTTCGTAAGACCCACGGTTTTGTAAGATGGAATGTTAGAAAATAGTATGAAAGTCTTCTAGATCACACCTTCCATTGTTGTGTTTAAGTTTCAAGTATATAACAAATTGCATGCTTCGTAACACATTGCATTTTTCAACCTCCACATCGCAACATACCCTATCCCTTTCTGGTTTTTTTACTAGTATATCTAGGTATGCACATTGTGTAGTGCATGTCAGAAAATACAATGTGTTTTGAAGCATGCCTTTACTTATACGGTGTACCCAACCTTTGTCTTGTAATGCAAATATACAAACGTATAGATGGTGTTTTAATTTATCAAATAGAACATCTCTCATTTAACGGGGACAATAATAACACTCAACACATAGTGTAATTCATAGTATGCACTTCATTCTATTTTGCAACAATTCATGTTGGAAAACCTTACGTGTTAAGAAAAAAGCAACCCAAATAGTGTTGTCAAACCCTCTGCAACACTATTGGATAGTACACATCACCTCAATTTGGTCGGTATTCTCCTCGAAGTCATCCATGTGCACTGAGACCTTCTGCTTTCCCTTTCACCTTGCAGAGAGGAAACAAAACAAATAGTATTTTCGCCTTGCTTTCTCCAAACAGAAAAGGCCCACGTCATTCCCTTCCACTTTTCCCACCCACACAAAAGAAACTTTCTAACGAAGCTAACCCACCCACTTTTTCACTTGACAATGGGTGGGAAAATACACCTAATGGTGCTGTTAACTCTTGCCTAACCATAGCTTGAATGTTTCATCCCGTCTACCCATTTCGTCACTTTTTGTTTCCATGTATGTTGTTATTCTAATAGCTCTTTTATAATTTTTCTATAATATTTAGGGCCAACTAATGGGAGTAGGCCAAATTATCAATTAAGTTATTCCTACACATTGGCTTTATGAGTTCTATTTAATACAGTGCATAGAACTATTTGGAGTAGTCACTTATTATATGTGCACATCTTTTTGTAGTGTGGTGGTCAGATCAAAACTTACTAAAAAGAGCAGAAATGGAATATAGAAATAGCATTCTACAAAATTGCCATCAGAGGTTGAAAAATGAACCATTTATAACTTACTAAATATTCTATACAAATAGCGAAATTGTAAAAATAACTATTACGAAAAAAATTATGCACAACATATATACTCTTTTGGTGAAATATTTCAAATTACCGCAAAACACTTTAGAATGACATGAAAATGACAGCTGAATGAAAACCCCAACATTTCACAATTTGAAACAAATCGGCACTTCTAAATGCATATTAAATTTTGGAAATTTAACCGTCCACTACACTTGTGATTCAAGCTATGGAAGCCAAAATCACCTGTATTTACTGCAGAAGGTTCACATCTTATGAAACATCCTTGTCAATTCACCTTCCCTTATTTTGCTGAATTTTCTTTTGTGGCCTATATAAACCTCCTGGAAGAAAGACAAGTGTTAGTGATAGATTAAATTGAAAAATTAAAGACAATTGGTGCTAGAAATAACAGTAGTATATATATCAGCAATCATATGTGCCATTTTGCCATTCTGCTGGAACTGTGAAGCAATGAACGTTCATTCTATTGGATAAATTCATTTCTTCCAATAAGGAATCAAGAGAAAGCTAAATCATAAACAAAAATAACCTATGTATTTAACATGAGATAAAAATGGCGTTTCATTTTCATCATCTAATTCGACCAAATAAATTCTCTCACTATTAGTAGTGTTAGATTATACAATGTCCCCATATATTGTACATAGGTGTAATTGTATGTCTAGGAGTTATCTGGCTCCTTAACAAACAAGCAACCCAAATAGTATTGTAAAACCCTCTATGACAGATAGGAGATAGTGTGTTTTCCAACTATGACGTCTCCTCATGTTATGTATGTATCCATGTATGTTTTTCATGCATTTTTCAATGTACATAGGTGAATTTTGTCTAAGAGTTAGCTGGCTCCTTAAAAGAAATGGAAAAAAGCAACCCAAATAGTGTTGTAAAACCCTTCGCAACAGAGAGGAGGCAGTGTGTTTTCCAATTGTGAAAATAATGAGAGCAATAAATTTGTTCCAATCAGGAGAAATATAACTCATAAACAAAAAGCACCTATTCATGTAACATGAGATCAAAATGGAATTTCATTTTCCTCATCTGATTCGACCAAATAAATGCTCAAATTCTCTGCACATTTGGAAAATGCACTGTGTCGATACAAGGTGTTCAAAAACAAGCAACCCATATAGTGTTGTAAAAATTTGTTCCAATCAGATAAAGAAAGCGAAATGATATTTCAGCTATAGCAAAGAGTTGTTCAAAAACGCATGAAAAACATACATGAGGCTATACATGGAAACATACATAGCATGATGAGATGTCGTAGTGCAGGGCCCGCCAGAATGGCGATTGGCACAAAACCGGCATATGGAAAACAATGTTTGGGCGATGGTCAGGTGGGAGTTAACAGCGCCGTTAGGTGGGTTTTCCCACCTATTTCCAGGCAAAAAAGTGGGTGGGTTAGCTTTGTGGACAAGTTTCTTTTGTCTGGCACAGAAAAAGTGGAAGCGAATGACATGGGCCTTTTCTGTTTCAAGAAAGAAAGATGAAAATACTATTTGTTTCCTGCTCTTGGGACTTTTTAGTTTCAAGAAAGAAAGGTGAAAATACTATTTTCTAGCAACAAATAGCCATTCTTGTCTTCGCTGTTCATTGCATAATGGCAAGATGGCACATACACAGAGTGGATATACATACCTGAAGGAGCTTCGCATGGCTGCCACTCTTCTGCTACTCTTTCCCTCGCTATCCACCAAAACGTCGCCATCCAAAAATGGAAAAAATGGGACCTCATCGACCCTTTTTATTATTTGCTAATAATGGTTTTGAATGCCACGTTTTAGGCATTTTGTTCATGCCAATAAATTATTTTGAAATACCTCCAACACTGATGTTTTCTTAGCAATAGTTGCAGGTATTGGCCCTTTTTTGTTTTAAGAAAGAAAGGTGAAAATACTATTTCTTTGCACTTTGCACATTGAAAGGGAAAGCTTAACGTTTTAGTGCACATGGACAAGTTGGAGGAGAAATCAGACCAAATTCAGGTGACTCATACAATCCAATAGTGTTGCAGAGGGTTTTACAACACTTTTTGGGCTGCTTCTTTCTTCACACCAATGTTTTTCCAACATGAATTGTTGCAAAACAGAATGAATTGAAGGAAAGCTTCAAAACACATTGTATTTTCTGACATGCACTACAAAATGTGCACACCTAGATATACTGGTCTAAAAACTAGAAAGGGCTAGGGTATGTTGTGATGTGGAGGTTGAAAAATGCAATGTGTTATGAAGCATGCAATTTGTTACATACTTCAAACTTAAACAAAACAATGGAAGTTTTTATCTTGAAGACTTTCATACTATTTTCTAACATTCCATCTTACAAAACCATGGGTGTTATGAAACAAACAACCCAACATGAGATGACCCTTTACATCTCAAGTGGATGATTAAAATAACTGAAACCTAGCACTGTGTTTCACATTTAGAATTATTTTCTACACTTTTTCTTTTCAATTTTGCAAAATTTAAACACAACAATTGAATGTGTGATTTGGAAGACATTCTAGTAACATTCCATGTTGAAAACCCGTGGGTGTTAAGAATCAAGCAACCCACCATGAGACAACCCATTAGATTTAAACAAGGAGATTCAAACAAATGAAACCCAACACTGTGCTTCCCATTAAGAATAATTTTGTACAGTTTTTTTATTGAAACCTAGCATTGTGTTCCCCATTCAGAATTATTTTTTGCAATTTCTTTTTTCAAAGGTGCAAAATTTAAACACAATAATGGAATGTGTGATTGTGAAGACATTCAAGAAATAGAAATACTCCACATTATGTTTCCCAAATTTCAAACACAAAGAACTTGTAAAACCCTCTGCTTGCAAAACAATTACCCCTCACCTCGATTTCGTGTGTATTCTCCTCCAAATCCTCCACGTGCACTCCACACTTCAGCTAATTTGGTCAGCATTCTCCTTGAATTCGTCCACGTGCTCTTAGACCTTTAACTTTCCCTTTCAATGTGGGATCCAACTAACTCCTAGACATACAGTTACACCTATGTACATCAAAAAATGCATGAAAAACATATAGATGAACATACATGGATACATACATAACATGAAAAGGCATTGTAGTGCGGGGCCCGCCAGACACCTGAAACCAATGGAGGGGATGGAACGCCTGATCTATGATCAAGAAAGAGTTAACAGTGTCATTAGGTGCATTTTCCCGCCCTTTGTCAAGTGAAAAAGTGAGCGGGTTAGCTTCATCAACAAGTTTCTTTTGTGTGGCGCGAGAATAGTGGAAGGGAATGATGTGGGCCTTTTTTGTTTGGAGAAAACAAGGTGAAAATACTATTTGTTTTGTTTTTTGTCTGCAAGTTGAAGGCAAAATCTAATTGCTAGACAAGATTCACCTATGTGTATATGATAGCATATGCAGCCATACCAAATTTAGGTATGGCAACAGTTATAGGTATTGGCCCGTTTCTGTTTCGAGAAAGAAAGATGAAAATACTATTTCTTTCCACTCTACACATTGAAAGGGAAAGCTGAACATTTCAGTGCACGTGGAGAAGTTGGAGGAGAAATTGTGCCAAATTCAGGTGACACATACTATCCAATAGTGTTGTAGAGGGTTTTACAACACTATTTGGGTTGCTTCTTTCTTAACACCAATGGTTTTCCAACATGAATTGTTGCAAAACAGAATGAAGTGAAGGTGGGCTTCAAAACACATTGTATTTTCTGACATGCACTACAGAATGTGCACACCTAGATATATTGGTCTAAAAACCAGAAAGTACTAAGGTATGTTGTGATGTGGAGGTTGAAAAATGTAGTGTGTTATGAAGCATGCAATTTTTTACATACTTCATACTTAAATAGAACAATGGAAGGTTTGATATGGAAGACTTTCATACTATTTTGTAACATTCCATCTTACAAAACCATGGGTGTTAAGAACAAAACAACCCAGCATGAGATGACACTTTACATCTCAAGTGGATGATTAAAATAACCAAAACCCAGCACTAGGCTTCCCATTCAGAATTATTTTTTACAGTTTCTTTTTTCAATGGTGTAAAATTTAAACACAACAATGAAATGTGTGATTTTGAAGACATTCGAGCAACTCAAATGCTCCACATTTTGTTCCCCAAATTCCAAACACAAAGAAATTGTAAAACCCTCTACATTAAAATAAGGAGATTCAAATAAATGAAATCCAGCACTGTGTTTCCCATTCAGAGTTATTTTGTGTAGTTTTATTATCAATCGACTTAAATTTAAATGCAACAATGGAATGTGTGATTTGGAAGACATTCAAGAAACTGAACTACTCCACATTGTATTTCCCAACTTTCAAATTACCCCTATCCTCCATTTTGTCGGTATTCTACTCCAACTCCTCCACATGCACTCAGACCTTAAACTTTCCATTTACATTTAAACAAGGAGATTTGAAAAAAAAGAAGTGAACCACAACCCACTGTGTTTTCCATGATGCTATTGTTATGTAAATTTTGTGTTGGAAACGTATGGGCAGATATTGAAAAAGAGTGTTTTGCTCAAAGTAGATATCTATTTATGTTCATGTGTATGTTTTTCATGCGTTTTTCAATGTACATAGGTGAATTTTGACTAGTAGTTAGCTGGCTCCCATAAGACAAGAAAGGGAAGTTGAAAACATTATTTTGTTACAGTCAGGAAAAAATAAGAAGTGAGCCACAACCCACTATGTTTTCCATGATGCTACTATTATGTAAATTTTGTGTTAAAAAAATATGGGCAGATATTGAAAAAGAGTGTTTTGCTCAAAGTAGGTGTTGTTAAAAAAGTACAAGGTGAACTTCAAAACATTCATTTCTCACAGCCTGTATAAAATAATAAGTGAGCCATAGCCCACTGTGTTTTCCATGATGCACCTGTTACATGAATAATGTCTTGGGAAGATATCGAAAAAGAGTGTTTTGCTGAAAGTAAGGGTTGTTAAGAATTATGAAGCTCAAATTCAATACATTATCTTCTTACTCTATGCATAACACTAACTATTGTCATTGAACAAGATATTTGCTAATAATGGTATCAAATGCCATGTTTTTGGCTTTGTGTCCATCTACGCCGAACAATTAATTTGAAAACTCGCCGGTGCTGACACGATTTCCCAGCAATGAGACAACAAATGGCACACGGGATGAGACATCCCACCCTCAAATCTTTCCTTCCCATCTAACAACCTTTTCCCTCGCCAATCCCACCTCTTCCATCGCAACTCTTTTCCCCATGTGTAATGGGGGGCATATCCTATGTTATATGCATAACTAATTTTTCTCTAAGAGTTAAGGAGGGAGCAAGCTAACTCTTGCACAAAATTCACATACATATATAACATATGATATGCTAGTTTCAGGCATAAATTCAAATATGTATGTAACATGGGATATGCCAATTTTAAAATCCTAAACAAAATTCCCCTATGCACATTGCAGAAAAGGATGAAAAACATACACATGAACATACATGGATACATACATAACATGAGGAGACGTCATAGTGAAACAATGAGTTTTACAACAGTCTGAGTTTTAGGAGACAATGTGTTTTCCAAAACAACAGTGTGTAAGATGGCAGAAAAATGGGATTGGATGTGGGCTTTTTGCCAGTTAACAATTATGAGTTTTAGGAGACTGTGTTTTTCAAAATCCTCAATAGAAAAAACATTATCAGACGTACATTTCAACTAAATCCTAAACAAAATTCACCTATGTACATCGAAAAACGCATGAAAAAATACATAAGAACATACATGGATACATACATAATATGAGGAGACATCGTAGTGAATCAGTGGGTTTTACAATAGTCTGAATTTGAGGAGACATTATGTTTTCCAAAACAACAGTGTATAAAATGGTGACAAAAATGGGATTGAGTGTGGGCTTTTTGCTATTTCCCAATTAGGTTTCACCAAATGGGTGGGAGCCAGCTAGCTACTAGACAAAACCTATGCACATTAAAAAATTGCATGAAAGACATACACATGAACATACATGGATACATATATAACATGAGCAGATGCCGTAGTGAAATAGTGGGTTTTACAATAGTCTAAATTTTAGGAGACAATGTGTTTTCCAAAACAACAGTGTATAAAATGGTGGCAAAAATGGGATTGAATGTGGGATTTTTTCTATTTTTCCCAATTATGATTTCAAATGCCACGGTATGCCCTTTTCTATCCATTTCGACAAACTATGCAAACAATGGCGACATTGCGGGTTTTACATGATTTTTGAAATATGGCATTTGATTGCAGAACCCACAGATTTTGTTTTCTACAAACATTATTCAGTAATTTCACTCATATTTGTACAATGGGTTGTCACTTTTTTCAATCGGAAAGGCCAAAATTCGATAGCCATCAAACGGGGAGGAAACAAACAAAAAAATTCAAAACTCTCAACAGAAAAAAACCTTTCCAACTAAATATATTCTTTGTCAACCCCATAATTTTAAAAACACAGACGACAGGTGACGAAAAACTAAAACCCTCAACTAAAAATAACAACCCTTAATGGAGCAACGAATGGTTGTTCATTTCTTCCCTGTTCATGGCATAATGGCAAGATGGCACATACACAGAGCATATATACATACCTAAAGGAGATTTGCATGGCTACTACTCTTTCCCTTGCTATCCACCAGAACTTCATCATCCAAAAATGGCGAAAAATGGACCTTGTCGGATCTTTTTATTAATTGCTACTAATGGTTTCGTTTGGCCACGTTTTTGGATTTTTGTCCATCCACGCCAAATGATGATTTTGAAAAACCCCCGGCACTAAAATTATTTCCCAGCGATGGGACAAGAAACGGCACGGGGGATGAGACATCCAACTGTCATGTCTTTCCTTCCATTCAGAAACCTTTTCCGTCACTACGGGTCCCACCTCTTCCGTCGTGACTCTTTTCTCCATGCGGTATGGCCGCATATGCTATGATATACACATAGGTGAATTTTGTATAGCAGTTAGCTTTCGCCAGTGTATCGAAGTAATAAAATAATATCGAGGAAACTATTAATAAGGCTCATCTGAGGAAGAGTTTGAAAGGAAATTGGGATATCAAACTAAAGTTATTCAAAGTCTCTTTGATATACTAAAAGAGAAAAAGTATACTATTAAGGAAGACATCAAGGGGAGAGAAAGATATCAGTAAGAACAAAATATTGTTCTTTTGATATAATGAAAGCACTTACTTGCGCATTGATAAGACATTGATATTTCAAGGAGAAAATTTTGTAGTGATGATAAATAGATCAATGAACTATATTCAAAACAATTGATTATGCTTCCAATGACATGAAAGTTCCATCAAATGGAATTTATGAACTAGAGTTGAGGGCATTAAAAACAAAATCCAGATATTTTTTGGAAACCATTGAGCATTCAAAGAGAAATAAAACAAAGTGTATTAGTGGACAATGACAAAAGAACCAAGAAAGTTGTTTTTTTTCAAGTAAGCACCTAAGCTTGAGCTAAAATTATTAGTATATAAAACAATTTAATTAGAAAGCACATAAATAGGGTTTTATATGAAATTTGTATTATGGAAAGTACATCTAAAACTCCCAAAGTTAAGAGATAGAAGTTAGAAATTAGACATTGAATCAAGACTTGGTTAACCAATGTTATGGCTTTGGAAAAAGGTCTAAGAGAAATGCATAATTAAATCCTCAAGCCAAGAAATTCGAAGACATAAACAAGGAAGTAAGAAACACATGGACCCTGACAAAGGGGTATGATTTTTTCATATAACATTATAACATAATGCATAGACACTGACCATTCTCCAACCCATGGAGACTCAATTTAGGGAGGTTGGTAGTACCTGATGTGTTCATCAATGTTGAATTGATTATTTATTTTTCATCTAATTAGGTTGGCCTAATTGATGAATAAGATATACTTGTATATATAAGATTCTTTGAGGAATGATAAGATAGAGGAGCATAGGAGATTGAAGAGTGTACGTTTATGAAAGTGTTTGGAAGAAAGGTCTGAGCCTAAATTCTTTAGCAATTGAGGATCAGTGCATATTTATTGAGAAATTTTTTTGTGAGACAACACTTCATATTTTGAGCTTCATTGGAGGTGTACCCTGCATATTGAAGGTGTATTTCATCAATTCAACCTTTTGGTAGTGAGCCATTATCTTTGTATCTTGGCAGTTAGCCATCTTTTGTACTCAAAAAGTGATCATTTTTAAGAATAATGAGTTCTCGCAGTGAGCCCTATAATATTTTGTATCAAGATATAATATATTTTGAGTTAACCCTCACTATGGTTTTTCCCTTTCTAGGTTTTCCACATAAAAACCTTGGTGTTCATGTGTGTGGTTTCATTGATTTTTTTTATGTTCTTTCTTCCTAATTCAGTCAAATTTGTGATAGTAATTAGATGGATTTTATTATGGTGTTATGGAATACTAATTCACCCCTCTCAATATTTTGGATGTTCAATAGCTGCTACTACACAGATCCCATGATCAAGAAAAACAACTTAAGGTATTTTTAGTAGAAGAACACCCTTCATTCTCTATGAACCTATTTGAAGAGTACTTCCAGTATATATATAAACATGCTATCCAAGTGCTTGGTTTGGATGCTCCCATACTGATGGTCATAGCTCCAATGGTCTTGGTGGTTTATGTTCAAAACCAAGATGCCCGACCATTATATTATGCCGAGTACTTAGCTAATGATATCCACAATGCCCTCATTTCTATCAAGAATAAGGATGGAGGTATCCAGTTAAGGCATTATTCACTATTTATGCACCTTATCTTGCATGAGGGGCAGAATATGGGAATGTGGAGTGAGCATCTAAGAATAAAGGACATAGTTGATATTGGAAACATAAAACCTACACAGATGTGGACTGCAATATGGGATAGTAGATGTGTTAGATCACACTTGTATTTTGAAGAATATTTTATAAAACTTTTATACAAATGTCTTGATCGACCTTGTAACTACAACTTGTCACTAGAGATACAAAGATTTATTTGACCAAAATATAATGATGAAAGAGGAAAGGTTAACCATAATCACGGAGATTGGTACACATATAATGATTGCACCAAAATTAGGGTATCTGGTTTTTAAGGATCCCCATTATTGTTACCAAAAACATGTCCTGATAGGGTAGCATTTCTAGAAATTGTCGAGCAATTGGCCTATTCATATTTTTTGCAGCTAAAGAGCTATAACAAGCAGTTGCTTATGCCTGGTACACTTTTTTTTGGAGATTTTGTTGTTCTAAGAAGGGTTATGAACTCATTGATAAAAATATTGAGCACTATAATTTTCCCAAGGGGCATGAAAGAGATAAATTTGATCCAAAGCATTTCAAAAATGATGTCAAGATAAGAAAAATGTTGAAAGGGTATCATGTGCTCCATGTAGAAGATTAATTAATAAGAAATCTTAATGAATATCATATGAGTAGGAGAAGACATCTATACAACAGAATCATGATAACGGAGTCTTGGAAAATGAATAACATTTCATCATACACAAACACCTTTTTTGAAATTAAGGACCCTATTAAATAGATGGCTAAATTGGTCTTACATGAGGCTAAATTAACTAGGGATGTACCACCCTCAGTGTTTAAAAGGCAAAGGAATGAGGATATTATGGGGATACAAGATGAAAACGAAATTTCCTTCTGTCAACTCTCTCCGCAACCTACACTAGAGGTTAGTTTTTTTGTTAAGACATCTATGACAAGAGAATGAGAAGAGGTGGATGATGAGGAATAATTTTTTCAGGTAATTAAACCTATTATTGAAGACTATGAGCCCCCATTAGAGAGGAATATTGTTATAATAGGTTCCTTACAGTACCTCGTAGATGATGTGAGACATTTTGGTAGTCAAAGGTTTATTTCAAATGATTCTTTTGTCAAAACCCCAAAATTTAAATCATTTTTTTATGAGTTTAAGGGAGAATTGATTAGAGAGAAGATTAAGGAGATCACTCCTAAAAAGGAATTCAAAGCTTTAAAATATTTGCAAGAAGAATTTGATAAGGAAATGGAAGACATCACCCTAGAGAAAGGAACAAAAATTCTAGAAGAAGTAAGGGTTATGCTTCTCTCTGGGTGGGATATGAGCACTGCTATTGTATTTGATAGCTTCTGAAGAAGTCAAAATAAGACCCTATAATTAAGCATAGAATGAGTGGATAGAATCTACACCGGTTCAAGGTACAATCTTGACAGTGAAACTTTGATAATTTGGGCCCTATATCTATCAAACAAAAGACATACAATCATCGATGAGCTTGAGAGGGTATTGTTGGAGTGAAAACTACACTGAGAGGGGGGGGGTGAATCAGAGTTTATAACTTATTAAAAAAATTAAATTGAAACCAAAAAGAACCATACATATGTTCTCATTTATCAATGATAGCGTCATTCATGTATTTGAATGCAATCATATAAACCGAAATGATTAGTGTAGCATTGCATTTTAAAGCAGTAAAGTACATAAGAAAATTAATCACAGAGACACAAATAGACACAATACATTCCGAGTGGAAAACCCTCCTGGGGTAGAAAAACCACTCCTTAAACTGCTACCTTTTTTAGGCTTTCATTTCAATAATTTATTTTGACAAAGCCTCAATGGATGATTTCTTAGCACCAACTCAAGGAGCACCAACCCCTTTCATTTTATTAAATAGAATGCACAATAGTATAGAGGATCTCTCTATCAAGTGCCTCTTGATAGAAAAAGCATAGAATTTTCAAGAGTCAAAATTGACTCTTCAGAATTCCATACATTATCTAATCTCGATACAGCTTTAGGAAAATCTTATCACTGTCACAATACAATCTCATCAAACTATATTACAATGATCCGTCTTTTCTTTCTTTTCTCACTGTTTCATTTTCAATCTTTTTCCATACAAAAACTACAAAATCTGACTACACACTGTGTTTTCCAATTTTCAACATCAAAAACAATAATAGACTTGTACATCTCTAAATAGTAAAATCCCTGTTTCAAGTTTTTGATTTTCTATCATGATGGAACCCTAAAATCACTCTTTTTGGCTTTTTACAGAAAGCATCATTACATATTGGAAGTATTACCACTGTTTCTCGAATTTCACATTCCAGAAGGTTATACAAGGTTGATTTTCATGTTACAAAATGATGACAAGAAATAGATTTGATGTTGCAGTGATCATAGAAAAAGATTCTTTCTTTCTGCTGAGGATAGAACACCAAAGTTTAAGAATAGAGGTGTGATAGAGTATATCTTCACTAGAATCCTGCACATGTAGTGCTTAAACAAAAGTAGTGAGAGCACATCATTTAAAACTGAAATGATAACCATTTTTCCTTGACAGAACCAGCAATGCAACAAAAGTATTTTTAGCAAAACGAAACCTCTTTCAGATTATTTCCACAAGTAGTAATGAAGAGTGCATATGTCATAGGAGTTTTGACAAATAAGCTGCTACGAAAAAGAGGTAACTGTAACCCCAACCAGCATGCAATTGAAATCTATTAACCATGCATTTTAACAGTTACCCACAAATTCTAGTGAGGCTGATAGAATATTCTAAGATCTATACCCATTATAGTGACTGAAAATCTTAAGAAACTAAAATCATTGTGAAGTGTGATTGAAGTAACTTCACAAGAACCGTTATCCATGAACCCATATAATAAAATGAAGAGATTCAATGATATTATAATTACCCACAACCAGAAAAAATAGTTCCTTAAAATGACTATCATGATAACCTTCAAATGTAATTGCAATTACGTTTTGATTCTTAAAAGAAAATTTTCCATGAAAGCAATAGACGTTTTCAATATTTTACTTTGCATAAGAGAGACAAAGTAAGTTTGTAACCATCTTGCTTGACCAAAAGCGGATCTGCAAACCAATCAAAAGAAGAATACCTGGTAAAATAATGTTGTCATCAAAGAATGATTACCAGTCATGTAGAGGAGAAAAATGTGTTAACACCCAGTGGTTGTAAACTGACACATAGAGTGACCATTGTGATGGTCTTCTTACTACTCCCAATCGCTGTCCAAGAACAAAAATGCCAGGGACAACAAAGAAATGACTGAGAGTAGTGATCCATGATAATGGCCAGTAGGGTTTCAAAACCTTCAAACAATGAAGCATAATGATTTTTCCTACTTTTCACACAAAATATTTTGCATAATATGATAGAATTTGGAGTGCGAGAGGACAAAAAAATAATAGATCAAAACCACATAGTACACTTTGAAATTCATAGAAAGATCCATGACATGCATGCCAATAGGAATAAGTTGAGATATGTTTCTTTACCGCACAACCGCGGTCTTGCTTCGGACTACTCGCGGTGCAGTGGTAGATACAATTTAACCGCTTGCATATTCCACCGCATTATCATGGTTAGCTTCTTGACAGCTCACGGTATAGCCGTAGTTGTCTACGTGCCACTAGTCGTTCTCACTGCATTAGCGCGGTTTCCCTAACGATAGCCTGCGGTGTAGCGGTAGTGGTTAGCTTGCCACTGGAAGTTTCCACCACACTACAGTTGTAGGAAATTTTAGGCACGGTCTTACCAAAGTTGAGTGTTATACCTATTGTTAGCTTTTAGGCCCAAATAAATATTAATCATTTTGACCCAAAAATAGGAGATCAAATTAAATCCCTTTAACCAAAGTCTATTTTCCATCTCATTTAAGTCCAATTCCATAACATTTTCAATGTAACATACATTCCAATGCCTTGTGAAGGTTAATGAAGGCTAACTTCATGTAAAGTTCAGAATGCCATTAACACAATAATGATTAACCCCTTATAATAATCCAAACCCATTGATCCTGATTAAACTGAGAACCAAGCTGCAACATATAAACCATTAACAATTTCAAGATGCAAGAGTCTAATCAAACCACACTGTAACAACCTGTATAAAACTAATTCATGCCAAAGACAAAATAATTCAGATCATCACTAAAACACAATAGTTTAAACCAGAAATGTATCACCTGATCAATGGAGCAAATAACCTATAACTAGAATGCCTTAACTGAGATCTGCACATGGAGTTAAATGATTAGTACCACTATATATAATATAATCAATGAATTAAATGTGCCAAAAATTCCATAGTAACATAAATTATCATCAAGGACAAAATAGATCAAGAGGGATTCAACAGGTACTTGGCCATTTTCTTGTGCAACGGGTTGGAGATACTGATCTTATTGAAACTAAAAAAGTTGAATGTCAATGTTGCTAAGTTCATCAAAGATTAGATTGAAAAGTTGGTGAAAGATATAAAAAATTATATGACTAAAAATGAGAACCTAAGTTAGGAAATAGCCAACTATAAGGAAAAATTTCCATCCTCCTCAAACACTTACTCCCCATTGTTGGACGATGATAACTGAATATTGGAAGCTATGTCTAAAAGTAAATATTGGAGGCATAAGGTTGAGAAACTCGAAAAATAAATATTTTAAATTGGAAGTAGAAATGAGATCCACTAAATTTAGCATTGTTCTGGAATTGATAAAGATAAAGTTTGAAAAAATACCTTAGAAAGCTTACCTAATATGGACAATTCACACTAGAACGAATGTTTCTTTTCAGGAGCACAAAGGATAACATCTTAGAATGGTGAAGAAAAGGGAAAAATTAGTAGCCAAAGGAAATGTCGGTGACCAAGTTTTCAGAACCTACGATGAGTTGATTGATATGTATGATAAGTTTCATATTGTACTAATAGAAGAACTTGGTGATTTTGATCAACCACTAGATATTTCTCTACCTAACTTCTTTAACAACAAAGGTGATTTAAAGGAGCAGATCATATGGAAAGAAAAACTAGCTTAGTTATTACCATTGACTCTCAACCTAGTAAATGATGAATCAATGGTTGTGGAGAACACACATTTATAATTAGAGAAAATGCTCACTTTAGATTTTGTCATGAAGGATATAATCACCAATATGGACACACACAATAGCGAGAGATATACCTATAGACACTTAAATAGCCTTGATCAGTAATATGCATATAAATCTAATTACTAACAATCATTTCTTCCTAAATAGCCTTTTTTCTAACCATTTAATTAAATAATATTTGTTATTTAGTTAAATTCACCAGTTTCTATTATTAATCGAATAATTAACTTTATCAGATTAATTCATCCTCTTCTTACTAATGTCCATCCCATTTAATCAAATAAATCAAACTATCTAATTAAACATTTGATGTCCTTTAATTTGATTAAATAAATCTATGTATTTAAAAAATGTCATAAATCCCCCCAACTTGCCTAAGTTGTTTAATTCTAAATTAATTAACCTTAATCACCTCCTAACCTTCAGTATCCATTTCTATAGTATTTAACTTCACCTTCATCAAATAAATTGTTAGTTTATTAACCAAGTTACAAATGAAATTAATTTCTTTAAATTTTGCCTATTTTCCCTCACAAAGGCATATTATTTGAGAATATTCCCTCAACTTGACTTTCCCTCCAAAGGCTTTAAAATCCTCTTACAAATGTCTTTAATGCCTCTTACAAGGGCATTCATTTTTTCTTACATGTCATCTTGTCTCTTACAAGGGCATTTACCTCTCTTACATCCTCACCAACATTCCCTTACACCCTCAACCATGTTCATTCAATTCTCCTACATTCTCTTACAATCTCACCTGCATGCTTTAACTCATCACTTCTTTCAAAATTTTCTCACACATATCCCCATGGGTTTCATTAGCCTTGTGACAAGTGTCGCAAATCTATTGGCTCCCATTTTAATTCCATATTGCTCAAATTCACCCATTCTTCAACCCGTCTTTCCTATAAATAGAGGCTTCCTCTATTGAATACGGGTCCACAACTTGATGCATTGTTACTCTACTCAAAATTCATCACATAGCTATATAATTTAATCATCATATTAGCTTGAGTTCATCATATTTTAAATCAAAAAATCACTATTGTTTATCAAGGATATTGAAGCTTATCACAAGGGATTGGGAAAGGGCCACTTTCTACATCAAAGTGATACTAATACCCCTATGGCTATGGGATGTAGGTTTGATCTACTTAGATAGGTTTGCATTCTTTCAATTTATTTTCTTTTATGCTTTTGTTTGATGTTTTTATCTGTTAGTATGATCAAGAATCTCATAGGGAATGAATGTTTGTGCTTGCTAATATGACTAACCTTGTTTGTTTTATCTATGATTAGCTAGGTGTAGAATATCATTCACATTTTGGCACTAAAAGGAGGGTAACCACTTGAAAATTTGAAATTTTAGCTTAGAAATCATGTTTTTGTAGGTCCCAATTTTTAATTTTTTTTCTACAACTAGAGAATTGCCTTTGATTATTAAGCTGCTATTGCTAGAGGATACAATGCCACTTTTGAAAAACAGTGTCCGTATTGTGATAGGACTCACCTTTGATGAAATTTTTTGATTTTGTCTTTTCATTTATGTGTCACCTTTGTTCAAGAATAATTTTTTACCTCTCTATCATTTATCCTTTTGCAAGTTTTTACTAGAATGTCACATTTGATTCAATGTTCCCTTTTTCATCTCAATGACACTTTCACACTCTCTATCCATAGTAGAGCATCACTTTTACTATTCACCAAAGTGCTACTTTTTCCAAATAGCATTGATTTTGTTGAAGCAACACATCTTTCACTGAAGAAATGCTTCTTTTGCTAAAGTAACACTACTTTTGCTGAAGCCACACTGATTTTGCTGAAATAATGTTGCTTTTGTTGAAGCAATGTTTCCTTTTTTGAAGCAATGCCAATTTTTCTGAAGCAACATCACTTTTACTAAAGCAATGTTGCCTTTGCTGGTCTAGAGTTGCCTTTTCAAATTTGAAGAGTGAAGCATTGACTTGAAAGTTGAAAATAATTTTGATGCTCATTGTAATAGCTTAGGACATATTTTTTCTTTTCATTTTCTATTTCAAGACCAACTAATTTCATATTGGACTTAAAATTAACCATTGCTTTGAATTTTTCAGGTTGGTTAAAATTGAACCTACAAACTCCCTACTCATTACTATGTTGGGATAAAATTGAACTAGAAAACTCAAACTCAAATTTGGTGCTTAAAAATAAGCCACTATTGCTTTGAAGGATAAAATGAACAAGTTTTTTGAGTGAGTGATCTTGTCTTTGATACACTTTAAGTGCGTATCCTCTCCCCTTGCACTTCATGTGATCTTGGATGAAGAGAAACACTCAAAAGTGTACCTTTCTTATTTTCTTATGTTGAGCCACCTTTAGAGGGCCTACCTCCTATTTTTTGAGAGGGAACAAATCAAGTAGTGCTTTCATTTCAGATCGCTATACAAATGAATTATGGGTGTGATGAAAATCATCAAACTCATGATGCAGATGCTCTATACCAACAAAATTCTCCCTTAGTATCCATGAGATGCATAAAAACCCTTAGATATTTTAAAGACTTGGGAGGCCTATTAAATACGTGAATCACCGCATGTATAGATACCATTTTTCCCAAAATATGGTCATTAAAATCCTTTGTTTATAGTGTTCAACTTGTCCATCCAAAGAGCTCTTTAAGGTGGAGCATTGCAATTTACTTCCAAGAAGTTACTTTCCATGTCTGATTTTGGTTAAAGTGTATATTTTAATACTTCATTCTTAACATACCTCTACAATATTCCCTTAATTGCATGTAAAATAATATCTTCTATTATGAAGGGCATGAAGCAAGCCCACTAAGGAGAATGTACCATTGAGCTAGGATTTTTTTGCTTGTGAATCAATTTTAAAACACATTGCTTGGTTCCAAAACAAGAAGACAAACATTAAACAAATCATTGAAATTTCAAACCCTTTTGATTTTGATATGAATACCTTTTAAAATTCCAATATTAGTAGTTGTTGCTAAAGACTCTATCTTTAGAGGCTTCTAATTTTTTTGACTATATGTAAATTCACACCATTCCAAAATCAACATAAGGAAACTATGGCCTTTGCTTCTTGATTTTCACATAATGGACATTGTGGAATGAATTTTTTATTATACATAGACATTTAGTTTAAAATTTAAGCAAGACAAGTGGATGTGGTAAAAAATAAATTCACTAATCAAGATAAACTCACAATTGAACTCAACACATGTTCTTGTCTTCATGATCTCTTGCAAGACCAAAAGCCTTAAGCAAAGATCTACATTTCATTCCTTCAAAAATAGACATCATAGTTCAAAGTATATCAAGAAACACATCTTTAGGAACTACCCCAACTAGGATATCTTGCTAAGAAATTTTTATGATCACCCTTTGAATAACAAACCAAACTTATATATCCAATATGAGCCTAGCATTTAAAGTATTGATCTTTTGGGTTTGAGTTACTCATACGGTAAAGAATGTTCTTTAATATATTTTTCTTATAAATGAAGTCCTTTAGGTTCATTTAGGATCAAAACAAACACTTCATCCATCCTAAAAACATCTATCAAAATCCATCCCACAAATAACTTTTTAGAACTTCAAAAACATCATTATGCTAGACTTGGGAAAATAATTTTAAGCCAAATAAAAATTACCTTGTTTAGTTAGGTGTTTGGGAATGAATCCTTTCTCACACATTTAGTTAAATTAGCATCCTTTGAACAATTTTATCCAAAGATCAAAAGTCTATCCTCGGATTTACAAGTTCATTATCCAAATCCAAGCATCAAAATCAATTCCTAAAGTCTAGTGTTTCCCAAAGTTTTTAGAAGTTTAAACATCCATTTCATCCACCCCTCCATACCATCATCACTTGATCCTATAAGCATCCTAGAGGTATTTGGTACCAAAATTAAGATCAAACAAAGAAGTCGAATCCATCATAAACATTTCTCAAAGTTGATCCCAAATTTTATGGTTCAAACAAGATCACAACACAAGAGGAGAATGGAAGAAAACAAGGAAACATCAAACATGAATGATCTAAGCCAAACTAAATTCGATCCAAGGGAATCTACCAAACCTCTACCTAATCCCCCTCAACTACCTCAATATTATCAAGAGGGGGGTGTCAAGTGGAGGATGTCACAAACAATTAGAAAGAGATGTCCCATTATGAGCTGCTCAAATTGGTACAAAATCCCAACACCCACAAACTTTTCAACATGGTCATGAGACTAAATCCCACCCAATAGATGTTGTTGTTAGTGAAAGAAGGGGCTATAATCCCTTCTACATTTGATGTGAGCACCATCATTGAACCCACAGGAACCATTCCAAAAGCATCTTTCACACCATATTTTCAAACACTAGTCCAAACCATCTCCCAACCATCATCATCACATGCGCCAAGTCAACCCATGACCACCAAAGGGAGCTCACTACTTCAAGCCCTTCAAGGGAACCCACTTATCAACAATCAAAACTTGGAGGCCAAAACAATATTGGGTATTGCCAACACTGTCCCACAAGACAATCAACAACTATATATGCCACTTGTCTTCCGTTATATGAAAAATTCATCCACTTTTTGTGCCATAGTCGCCTATACCCTTGATACACAAAGTTTCACTCTCCATGTCTCACAAGGAAAAATGGACCTATTCAAACAAGGGGGCACATTTGATGCCTCATCTTTACTCCTACATGGACACACATTAAAATAATATCCACTAGATCCCATCCTAACTCCATCGCCTACATTGATCCAAGGTTTTAAGAAAATAGCTTCATCAAGTGCCTTGCCTCACAATCAAAATAATCAAACCAACCTATTAAACACAAATAAAATTAATTCATCCATCATAAATTTGAATATGCCACTAACATCACAACCTGAAGTGGCCTCATATCAACCATTAATCTCACTATCAACTACATCCCAACCATTAATCACACCATCAACAACATCCCAAATCTCCCAAGGGATGAACACGTCAAATCCACCATCTATCACTCAATACCTTGTCATTACAAAAAAACCTTGAAAACCATCCCAACAACCCCTCAACATATCATCACAACAAAATCCATCACACCCACCTGAAAATACCAATGCAATAAATCAATATAGCATTACATTACAAGTAGCCCAACAAGCTTACCGAAAGGCATTACAAAAGTTACAAACACAACAAATGCAAGCATGATCCTAGGTTCAAGCATGGGCACAAGCACAAGCACAAGCACAATTTCAATCGTAAGCCTTGCTACAACAATAAAAACTTCAAGTATAAGTGGAATCTCAAGCCTTACAACAATAACAATCACAACAAGCAACACAAAAAGAATAGGAGAAAGCACAATCACAAGTCCAATATCTAGCACAACAAGCCTATCAATAGGCCCTACAATAACACCACACAAAACAATAAGTAGCACAACAAAAATCACTATAGTAGGCACTATTAATACAACAACAACAAGCCCAACAACAAGAATTTTTGGTACAATAACAACAATAGGAATACCAACAAGTGTTACTTTTACAACAAAAAAATCTTCAACAAACCTACATAAATGCACAACCAAATACCTTGAACCTTAACATGCAAGGAACATATGCCACACCATCATTCACACAACAAACCAACCCCCCACATATCTCACATAACACCTTCAGCCCCCGAGGCCCCTAAGTAAGGTCCTTTTGGTGTCTGTTATAATAAATTGGTAATCCATCAAACTTCATACTTCATAAATAATCGAGTTTTGTTAGTCAAACTACATGGTCTCTATGTATACAACATAAAAAAGGATAATCATTGATCAGCTCTTGAAAACCATAGGATAGTCTTTTAGGTTAGGTTCTTGGTCAAAATCTCAGTAAACAAAAAAAAAATTGAAAAATTGAAAATTAAAACATTTATAAAATAATCCAAAATCGAAAAATAGCCTCATAAAATTTTGAAACACCAAAAATATTAAAATATTTTAGAAATTCCAAAAATCACCCATCCCATTTCACTTTCACTCACAATAAACATACACTCACAAAAAATTGATTGTCATCTTCAAACTTCGGTAAAGCACATCGAAACAAATATGAAAAATTAGTAAAGCGTAAACCTAAAATGTAAGGGTCTCAAGTGTAGGTCAATAGGTAAACAAGTTGGTAAAATATTGGTATCAATAGCTCATCATCCCATTAGTTTCAGAATCTTCTAATAATCATGTCCTAGTATGCTTCCTTCCTACAATGGGCATCAACATAAGGCATCACCAAAGTTTTAGTCTTGGTTAGATGTATGAAGAACATTAGCTTGTTTATTAGCTTGATCTTTTATTAGGATTTATCTTATTGTGCTTATTCAAATGACCTCCCGATGATGTCTATCAAAATGATTTAGAGAGAAAGGAATGGGGAATTTATCATTATCTTCCATTTGCTATGTGTAGACACATAAAAATTACCTAGGCCTACATGCTCTCTTTTACCACTTTCACCCTAGCATAATTATAACATTTAATTATGTCCTTGGTCCACACTCGACTATTAATTAAGTAATTAATTATTATTTAATTAATTCATCTCTATTGTATTCTTCATGATTATTAAATAAGTAAATTTTATTTATTTATTCAATACATCATTAATTGTCCATGGTCTTCTTACAATTAAATAAATTTATTAATTTATTTAATTAACTTTATTCATTTATTCTTCTTGATTATTAAATAAATGAATTTTATTTATTTATTTAATATGCCACTAATTCTCATAATTAAATGAATTTATTAATTTATTTAATTATTGGTCATAATCCTCTAAATTAAATAATTATGTTTAATTATTTAATTACCTAATTTAACATCTCTCATTTGAAATAAATCAAATTATTTAAAATGATTTTGTTTTATTAACTATCACTTCACTTTAGTAAATAATCTGAAAAAGATTATTTATTGTCACATCAAATCCTTATTTTGAATTAATTTAATTCAAAATGGTAATATTCTTCCAAAAATCAGGTAATTCATAAAATTCTTGATTTTTCCAAATTTGCTTTCCAGTTCAACTCTTATCTTCTTGAATTTTGAAAATCTTTATCTTTTTGACTAATTATCACATTTATTCTTGACCTCTGATTTGATTTTATCAAATGACATCTTGGCCACTCATTTAACAATCTTGCCCTAACCCTAGTTAGGGATTGTCACATGAAATCTCGTTCACTGATTTTAGGCTTTGTTAGCTTTTAATCTCATCTATCCATCCAAAATTACATTTTTTATAAAATGGCAATTTTGTTCATAATTTAGGGCACCACTTCATTATATTTATAATTTATTTTGCATTTTAGGCATAGTCATTTGTCATAGTCTTTGGTCATTCAAATCCTTCAAAACTTTCATAGGACATAGTCAATTTTCTCACTCACAAATCTAAGGGAAACAATCGTACGCTGTAACCTAGGAGGTGTTATGGAGGTGAATCATGGGAGCTTCAATGGATATCAGGCATAATCATTCTTCTTTTATGCTTTCTTTGTGCTTCATAATATTCTTTGGGTTTTATTTAATCTAATCATGCTAAATCCAAAACCTAAAAATAACCCACCGATACATTGGTGAACCTGACATGAACCTAACACATTTACATTTTTGTAGTTTTCATACAGTTTTTTATTTTTTTTCTATTTTTTTTGCAGGTACAGGTATAGAAAACCAAAATTTCTTGAAGAAACGATGCATCTGATACATCCCGCAATGCATCTGACAATATGAGCTGCATCTTCTATGTTCTACATTGCATCCGACTATCAACATCGAGCCATAACCGCCTCTTAAAATTGTGACGTATCTGTGGGTTCAAAAGTCGCATCCACCTGTCAAAACCAAGACGCATTTGTGGGTTCAAAAGCCACATCTGCCTAGTAATATGTTATTGCATTTTTGTCATTAACTTCTATACTTTCACATTTTGATTTGGTGTTTTTGTCTTGTTTTGTTTTTGCTAATGTGTTTTTTGTAGCTATGTTTAGTGGGGATAACTTAATTTTTGCAAGATGAAGCATAGAAGACAAAAGAGAAAACCAAAAAAAAACTTATTTTCTGTAGGACAAAATTCAAAGACACAAATGAAACTACTAATCATTTGCATATAGGACCTTATGAAGACATTGATTTGTTTTAAAAAGATTTCTGATTGGTAGATTAAAAAATTGTCATTTGAGCTTAAAAAATTAACTAGTGTTTTTCATGTATGTTCATGTTAGTTTAGAACCCCACAGTTCAGTATATCGAAGTGTTCTCTCCCCTTGCGCATTCATGTGATCCTCGGTGTAAGAGAAATGGTTGCTAAATCTAGAACTTGAGCCTATCTTGGTGGGAAAAAGTACTAACCCCAAGATGACTCAAACCGGTAACACGCTAAAGCCAAGAAACTTCCAACTAGTATATAAAAGTGGATTTTTGGCAGAAACCCTAGAAATCATGCTCACTATTTTGATGAGAAGGGCATAAATGGTCTCTCACTGTATTGGATGGTTCCCCATGAACGGAATGCCCTTACTAAAATCCATGTTGTATCTTTTGCCAAAATGCTTTCTATTTGTTGGTGAAGCAGGTTCGGACCTATGAAGTCATCTTACATATTTATGGTTCATATGTGGAGATGATATGTATGCCATGGGATTTTCATGGGTACAATAGATTGGTTGCCCCGTATAAGTGAGTTTTGTGGAGAGGAACTAGTGGGGTCAAGCTACTAGTCATCCACCTTGAATATGCATAGCTGGATTTATCCAAGTAAGAACTCAGTAAATATTGTCCAACATAGCCTAGGGTGTAATTGTTCTCTGATTCAAATAGATCTATCACATCAAACTGAAAACAAATTGTATTCTATTATTGTTTTTGTTGTATTCATCAAAAAACTTGATCATCAAAATGGAGTTAGTCAAAACACCATCTTCAGAAAACCGAAACTATCAAACAGAGTCGCAACTATTATTTTACAAACCGCATTTGTCTTAAAGAGTCACAATTGTTAGGTTAAACACCAAATGTGTCTGTCAACAGTTTTTAGTCCAGTCCAGTTTCTGAACCGCAACTTTTATCTTGAGTCACATGTGTATATTTGAGCTGCAACTGTCAAACAAAAACCCCCAAGTGTCTATCAAAAGTTTTAGATTCACAAAGTCCATATTCTGAGTCGCATCTGTGATACATTAAACCACATTTGACATCTAAAAATCTGCATTTGCAAAACAACACCGCATTTGATATTTTCGGAGCCGCAACACATTTTTTGCTTGTAGCGATGCATCCACCTGATAGAAAACCAAACACTTTCTCAGACCAGAATTGAAGTCCAAACATCTTAGCCTACTGTCAAACATCTTTTTTAGAAAGTCTCTCTCAGAAACCATAATTTAAATTGCTTGAAACATCTATCATTTACATTCATTAGCTTGCATTTTAACCATATGTTTCAAATTTCCAGATTTTAGTTGCATTCCCTAGGTGTCATAACCATCATTTTTAGCATAAATTTGTCCTTAGGTTTCATCTTGGAAAACTTTGGATTAGGCCAACTCTCCACACTTTGCAAAAACCATTGTTTTCAAAACTAGATTATCTTGGGACTTGGTCATTATTCCACTTTTCTATCATTGTCCTTTTTTGTGAGAACCTCCAACTCAACAGTCTAGTTAGGCAAGCTCACTTGTCATTTAGTCCCTTTAACAATTCCCTTTTGATAACCAAAATTGAGATAGAAGTCAAGCTTAGAGTGGTTAGGAAAACCTTTTTTCCAGATATTGTCCAAGCTTAGTCCTCATTTTAAACTTAGTCCTTTATCAAATATCCAAAAACATAAGTCTTTCATTAGCATCCTTTATCAAAAATCCAAAAACATAGTCTTGCATTGTCATCCTTTATCCAAAAATACAAACACATAGGCTAGTGTCATCCTTGCATTTAGTCATCATTTTCATCACTCTCATTTAACAAATTCCCTTTTATGGTGGAAACTAGACTCCAAAGAAATAAAATAAAAATCGAAAACTCTAGACAAGATTCTCATTCCAATGTCACCAATCATACTTACAACCCAAATTGGACTTTTCGCTACCCATTTAGCAACACAACTACTCAATCGCTTACAACCATACCATCCTCATCAAACATCTCTTTTGAATCATTCTTACATAAGGATGAATATGTCAAACTACTTGAGGAAAACCTAGAGGAAGCAACACATGATCCAGAGGTGGCCTCCTTCATAGAACAAATGGTCTTATATGACAAAGATAGATATTTAGCCATACTTTTAATTCAAGGAGCTAAATTACCTCATCGGTTCAACATTAATACTTTGTGACCATCATCTCCTGACCCTAATGTCAACAATATGAATAACATGTCTAGTAGTGGTCAACCTACGAACAACACAAACAATACCTTTTTTGATGCAACCTCGTAACGTGTCACAATGACCATTGGAGGAACATAATCAATCACATTGCCTACACTATCCACAACATCATCACAATTGGCTGGAGCCACCTTTGGGTCCTTTGCAATGTGGGAAAGTTATGCCAATCCTCTATTTACCACTTCGATAAATGTCGTGGGGGCAACATATCCATAAAAATCCTCCATTGACAACTACATCTAGTACCATGAGTGCATCCTCATCATATCCTCTCATTGGTACCTCACTAAATCCTTTGGGTGGGGGTAAACACCATCTCATTATTCAAGGACCACAACAAAATGTTAGCATGCCAACATAGTTTAATACCAACCCTTCCCAAGGAAAAAACATACATATCCCTCTGGGATAGTACCAACAACCCCGACAAGGCAATCAAAACACACAACCTATGGCATCTATCGGACACCACAATATTCTCGATCACCATATTCCCCAAATATCGACCCAAATGGCTAGGGGACACATTCTAACATATTCATCCCATATTCATACCCATCAACACGTCCCCAATCCAAACTTTCAATACCAAAAAACAAACCAAAACACATAATACATGTCACAACAACATATCCCTCAACAACACACCAAAATCCACTCACAACAAATGGGGAACCATAGTGTACCAATCAATCCACTTTATGGTGCCACAAATGACCCTATATTCAATGCCTTCCAAGCTAAGCTCATGGGTCTAGAGAATACTATAGAAAACATGCAAATATCTGGAAAAAAATCAAAAGTGTCATATAATTTATCCATATATTCCTTTGACATAAAATTTCACATTCCACAATTTCCTCTGGGATATGTGTCACCTAACTTTACCAGATACAGAAGAAAGACAAACCCTATCAAACATGTCTTAGGATTTGCGACAAACTATATGGACATCGCCTATGAACAAACATACTTGATGAGACTATTTTCTAAAATTCTTGAATAGTTCTCCACTCAAAAGGATATCCAAACATGGGATGAACCTAGACGCAAATTCATAAAAATTATGCATACAACATTGACATGGAAAACTCTATTACTAGGTTATGTAATCTCATGCAAGAGGACGCTGGTGAAATGTTCATCCCATTCTTCCAAATATAGAGAAGTCTAGATAGTCGTTGTCACATTGACATAATATAAATGGAAAAGGTTGACATGTTCGTGCAAACACTTCTAGGTCCCCTAAAATATGCATTATAGGTGCATTGATGCACACATTTCATAGACCTTGTTGAAAGAGGTGTCCAAATTGAGAAAGCCCTTATTGCAAAGGGAGAGCTAAAATATGGTCCTAAAAACACAAACGCAACTCCTCCTATTGACAAAAATAAGTATTGGGTCAAGAACAAACATATCACCAATGACGGTGTGGTTGATGCCAAAACTGTTAATACAATAGGTCATGTCCTCACCATCAAAGGAGTTCAAAATAAAAATACACCTCTAACCACACCCTCACCAACTGCCAATGCTATTCAAAATAATCCTGCTCAATTTAATCAAAGGAATCTGTTTCAAGTACGACAATTTCAAAAATGTACATACACTCCCTTGGGTGAGCCTATCAAACTTTTCTTAAAGAAACTTATCCAAAATGGTGTCATAACTTTGGAAGACCCTAAAACATATAACCCTAGTGAGTTCAAGCCATCATCATGGGATGATAATTCATTTTGTGATTACCACCATGTCAAAGGGTACAAAGCTCCTTCTTGTCGCCAGTTACGAAATCTTGTTCAAGACCTTATTGAAAACCATACCATTGAGTTAGGAGGTCAACCATTTTCATTTTATGTGGATCATATAATCCACAACAACCCACTACATGATCATGGTTTTGGTAACCCCTCCTTGTCCAACACAAATAATAACAATAACTATTACCATTAAAAAGGACCCAGAATAAAATGTCACCACATGTAAAGGAAAGTTCACTATCCCACATCCCTCTACTCATCAACCTAAAATTACCATACCTAGTCCATCTGCCAAACCATCAAACTCTAAACCAAAGTTCAAACTTATTGAGCAATTGAATAAAACACCCACTCAAATATCCATCCTTGAATTTCTCTACATTTCACCTACACATAAGGCTATCTTGGATAAAGCCCTACAAGATTATTTTGTCCCAAACAACATTTGATTTTCGGAAAATTGACTATTCCTCACCTAAACCATCTCATAATGATGCCCTTCATATCAAATTTTTTGTCCATAAACATAAGGTTAGATGAGTCTTAATAGATGGAGGAGTGGGATTGAACTTCTTCTCTTTAAAATTGGTTAAAGCTCTTGGATTCTTTGATGCATGTGTGGATGCTACCAAGAGAATTTTCATCAAGGCATATGATGATGAAGAACACACTTCTAAATGTGTCATTAAATTCCACTTCATGTGGGACTAGTTATTATCGATACAACATGCCAGGTCTTGGATCGTGACATACATTACAATATCTTACTTCATCACCCATGGATTCATGCCTTGAAGGCCATTCCTTCCACATACCACCAATGCTTGAAGTTCCCTTTTGATGGTATTGAAATTAATATCCTAGGAGATCTTGATCCATTCCAACACTGTACCAATCTAAGAGACATTTTTGAGCACCAGGTACCCATTAATCGAGAGGCCTCAACTTCCACCTCTTCCAAATATGTTGACCCGTCTGCACTCACCAAATCATCCATATCCATTCAATCGACTTCTGCCACACCATCCTCCTTGGCCTCAATACCAAGTAATGACCTAAATATCCTAGACCTTGGTTGTGGAGAATTCAAACTGAATATGGCTTATTGTATCACCACAATACCTAAGCTTCCTAAAGTCTATGGTAGACCATGTTTTGCAATCGATCCTAGAACAACTTTCAATGTTTTGCCAAAAATAGTATTCACCCTATGGGGATATTTGGGTAATGAAGTAATTATCAACATAGCTAATTAGATCTACATAGACTCTAAAGGATTACCTCCACTACCAGTGCGTCTCTATGGAAAAGGCTATGACGTATGCAAGGCACTAGGTTTTGATGACACAAGTGACCTTGGAAAATCCTACAATGGAATCCGAGAACCTATTATTATTTTTTCACGATCAAGGTACATGGGGTTAGGGTTTGACCAACTTGGAACTGACGATCGACGTACCTATGAAATTTCAAGTGAGGATGTAATGGCTATAGAAAGTGTTGAGACACGTGAAGACTCCCTTACCAAAATTGACTCTAATGAATGGGAATGGGGATCTGAGAAAACCCATAGCAACTATGATATTGACAAACTATTCCTGGCACCTGACCAACCCCCCTTTGAAGAAAGATTCTGACAAGAATACAACATTGATCCTATTGACTATTATTCTAAATATAATGAATGGGTAAGTATTCCTTGAGATGCAGAAGAACGTAAATTACTAATGGCAACATCTGCATCATCCCACCCCATTCCCGAACCCACCCAAGAATCTAACCTATCTAAACCTACTATGCATGCCTCTGAAATGCCAACCACTAGTCATGATGTTGATAATTTTATCCCCTATTATGACTATGAATTTGACTCATCTAAATTTGAATATGGTCCATCCACTGCGTTTGACACGAAAATTGAAATTGATAACTTTTCCTTCACACTTTAGGCTTCAATTTGTACACTTTCTACATTCCCCATCTTTTACTTGCAACTGATTGACTAGGACCAACAAGAACCACCAGTAATGGATATATTTCAGAATGATGAGGCAATAGCATAATTCTTGGGGCTTCGAGAAGACATATCGTGGGGTGATCACAAAGTCAGATTCTCTATTGACCTAGATTGTGCAATCCACCAGTCGCAAAATTACAAAGAACAAAATAAATAAAGAAATGTCTTTAGGTGAAAACCACAACGCACCTTCTAACAACAAAATAGTAAAAACAAAGGATGTATCTGAAGGTGAAAACCTCTCTGAGGTGCCTAATGATGGAGGATTGGACTTTCTTCCCATCACACAAGAAAATTCAGCTATGCTTCTTGAAGAAACAATGGAAGCTAACATAGCTATCCCAAAGAATCCTAAAATGGTTCTCTTGGCCACGTCATTATCAGAGGAAGAAAAACCTGAATTTTAACAATTTTTCATAGACAAGAAATTTAACTTTGCATGGTCATATGTTGACATGGTAGGCCTTGATCTAGAATTGGCATTGCATCATCTTCCTCTAATCTGGGGAATCAAGCCAGTCAAGAAAATATTACAAAAAGCATCCACTGATTTCACTAGTTGTAAAGGTTGAACTAAAGAAATTACTAGATGTTGGATTCATAAGATCAATAGACTATGTCGACTAGATATCCAACATTGTCCCTACCACAAAGACAAATGGACAAATTTGTATTTGTACAGATTTTAGAGATTTAAATAAGGCTTGTCCAAATTTTATTTCCCATTTTCGAACATAGACATGATTGTTGATCTCACAATAGGGTATGAGATGTTGTCTCTCATGGATGGTTTGTCGGGCTATAACCAAATCCGCATTGCAACTAAAGATCAAGAAAAAATGGCATTCACATGCCCATGGGGAACATACTATTGGAATGTTATGCCTTTTGGTTTAAAGAATGTAGGTGCCACATACTAGAGAGCTATGACAACAATATTTCATGACATGATTCATATCCTCATGGAGGATTATTTGGATGACCTTTTGGCCAAATATTTGACATGGAAAGATCATCTCAGGATCCTAGAAATTTTTTTTAGATGGCTAGAAGATTACAAGGATTGTTTGAACCCAAAAAAATGTGTCTTTGGGATCACTTCAGGCAAACTATTGGGCTACATAGTTTCACGAAGAGGCATAGAAATTGATTTTGCTAAAGTAAAAGAAATTCTAAACATGCCACCACCAAAAGAAATTAGTGAGTTGAGAACACTTCAGGGAAAACTGCAATCCATCTGATGCTTCATTGCACAATTGGCCAACAAGTCTCAACCATTTCAATATCTGTTACACAAAAGTATTCCCTTTGTATGGATAGAAAAATTCCACACATCCTTTGAACAAATTAAATAATATCTATTGACACCACCAATCCTAATTCCACCCATTGAAGGAAAGCCATTGATCTTGAATGTCTCTGCAACTACAAATTCACTAGGGGCATTATTAGCACAAAATGACTATGAGGAAAATGAAAGAGCCATATACTATATCAATCACAAAGTGATAGGATATAAATTGAACTATAAAACCATTGAACACACATGTTTGGTAGTTGTCTTTGCAACATAGAAACTTTGAGATTACATTCTGAATCACCAAACACACCTGGTAGCTAAGATTGATTCATTAAGGTATCTTCTAAGTCGAGCACATTGATAGGTCGTTTAGCAAAGTGTTTCATGATTTAAGTGAATATGACATACAATATGTTGATCGCAAGGCAATAAAAGGAAAGGTAATAGTGGATCAACTTGTAGATGCACCCATCTAGGATACTCATCCATTGATAAATGGTTTTCTCGATGAGTCTATCTTTCATGCAGAACCTATATTACCTTGGAAACTATATTTTGATGGGTCCCACACTAGTCACAGTTCTGGAGCTGGCATCTTGTTCATCACACCACAAGGGGATTCCATTCCTAAGGCATTCAGTATCGCCTTCACTTGTACTAATAAAATTGCATAATATGAAGCAGTGGTCACAAGACTCAAAATTGCAATTAAATGGAAAATTCAGATATTGTTAGTATTCGGGGATTGTCAGTTGGTTATCAACCAAGTGAATGATGATAATGACACGAATGATGAAATGTTTCTCCCTTACAATAAAATGGTGGATAGCTTCATGACATATTTCAAAACTATTTCTTTTGATCAAATCCCAAGGACACAAAATAAGGTAGCCGATGCAATGGCTACTATTGATCTTTCTTAGAAATCACCAAAAATGTGTCACAATTTGAGTTCTTAGTGGAACAACTATTGATGCTTGCATATGCCATCCTAGAGTCAGAAATGGTTTGCAAAATTGTTGGTCCTAGTTTGCCTTGGTACTAGGACATCTATGATTATCTTAAATCCCAAACCCTACCACCCAACCTTTCCAATAACCAAACAAAGTCCTTTATCTAAAAAGTCGCTCGACACACCATCATCAGTGACACCCTATGCCGCAGTGGCTTTGATAACACCCTTCTTCGCTATCTCAACAATGATGAATCCCAAACAAATTTAGGAGAAGTACATGAGGGTATATGCGGATGTCATTCAAGTGGTCCAAATTTAGCTAGGAAAGTCACTAGACTTGGATACTATTAGCCGACACTAGAAAAATATGCTCTTTAGTTTTTCAGAACATGTGGGAAATGCCAAGTGCATAGTGACCTAATCCACACACCTACACAAGAGCTAAGGCCGATCAATTCTCCATGGCCCTTTGCACAATGGGGACTCGACCTCGTGGGTAAGATCCATCCATCCTCCTCTAATGGCCATAAATTCATAATCACGACATTGAGTACTTTAATAAGTGGATTGAAGTCATCCCCCTCACTTACATCATCAGAAAGAAAATATCAAAGTTTATCCTTAATTACATCATCTATCGGTATGGTGTTCCACAGTCCATCATCGCAAATAACAAGAGACCATTCAAATCAGGACGTTCATGAACTATGTGAGTGATTCCACATCCAACATCACTTCTCCACCCCATATTATCCATAAGGTAATGGTCAAGTTGAGGCATTAAATAAAAAAATTATTTGCATTCTTAAGAAAATCGTCAATGACATTGGTCGAGATTGGCATCTACAACTCAATCCTTCGTTATGGGCCTACCGTACCAACATTCGTACACCCACTGGAGCCACTCCATTTTCCCTTATCTACGAATCTGAGGCCATATTTCCCATTGAGGTTGAAATTCCTTCTCTTTGAGTCTCCCTGTTGGGAATGATCGATGATGAAGAGTACAGATAGTCTCGCCTAAATGAGTTAGAAATGTTACAAGAAAGACAACAAAATGCCTTGAATCCCTTACATGCATATCAAAATCATCTCTGCCAGAGCTATAACAAAAGAGTGATGGTAAGAAAATTTTAAAATGGTGACTTGGTCCTCATGCAGAACCCAAGAAATTAGGTTGACTGTGAAAAACCTGGAAATTTTGAAGCTAATTGGCTTTGTCATTATATTATTACTGCATCATTCGGTTATGGCACTTATTAGTTGGCCACACCTGATGGAGAATAGTTGATAAAAACCATCAATAGCCTACATCTGCAAAAAAACTACAAATAGCATTAGAGAGCTTGGATAATAACCTAAAAATACAAACAAATTAAAAAAAAGACAAAAAATTGTCCCTTGATGAAAACTTGGTAAACAGGCGTCTTGGTGACAACAAAAAAAATTTAAAAATGGCAAAAATAGTAAAAGTAAATGAATTCGTCCAATAGTGAGAACCTGGCAAATAGGTGCCATGTGTAGTTGATCATTGATCTACCATCTACTATTACTCTAATCGACCCTTATCCACTTTCCATGATCACGACAGCGTGATACATTCACGACCTTCATCATAAGTCCTGTCAATTTCGGGCATGGTTAGCATTTGGTTGACATCATCCCTTGAATATCCTCTCCTTTTGCCTTGTGTATGCACATGATCCTACATTCGCAAAACGTCCTAAAAAAAGTCACAAAAATATGAAAAAGTCCTGAAAAAATTCCTAAACATCTGAAAAAGTCCTAAAATATCAGAAAATGTCCTAAGAAAACACAAAAATATCCAAATCAATGTCAAAATCCCAAAAAAAGAGTCAAATTCAATTTATCTCTGGTCAATCCAATCAATCTCGTCAATCAATATCTTTGTCCATGTTTGAACTACGTTGTCTCTGTGCATTTTCTACGTAGGCAAGATTCATCTTTGAATCCCTGAGACATTAGGTCAATCTTCCAAGGTTTGTCAAAATAAAATCATGATTCAAACTTTTTTCCTTTGGACAAAGTCATTGGTCATGTCAAAATACGAGGTCTATGAGTGCACGACGTAGGCAAGGCCATTTGTCGATGAGCCCCCAAGGTCGCTCTAGGTCAGTCCATTAGGGTTCATAGTGTTACACTGGACAACACATCAAAAGTCTTCAAGTAAGGACAAGTCATTTCCAACATGGAAAACTCTTAAAAAAAATTACGACAATCACTTATTCAACATGACAATCACACCAACATGTCCACATCGACATGTAGTCAACTTCAATCAACTTTTGTCAAACTTAGTTGAAACAAGTCAAATTTTTGCAACTAGTCAAATAGTCCACTCTTGGTTATCTTTCATATGTGTACTTCTGAATATTAGCCTCTGTCATTTATGCCTTAGGATCCATCCTTCCTAGGCATCATCATCGTCATCTGATATTTTGAGCGATCCTCTAGACATCTAAGGATCATTCCTCTCAAAATCAATGTTCTTTCAGATGTGTCCTTCTGAAGAACAACCTCTATCATTTATGGCTTAGGATGCGTCCTTCCTAGGCATTGTCACTGTCACCTGGCATTTCGAGGGATTCTCTTTGGCATTTAGGGATCAATCCTATTAACATCAACATTATTCATGATGTGTCCTTGAATTTGGCAATCTTCAGCACTCATCATCTTGGCATCATCAAAAAAAACACTTGGCATTCAGACACACTTGACAAACACTTGGCCCTTGTATTTTGCCTTTTTATCATGTTACTAGTTTTTCAGTGAGATCCCAACAATAGGATTTAGAGAAACAATGACATCTCATGAAAATTTTCATGTCTTTTGACACTCATGTTACTAGTTTTCTAGCGAGATCCCGACAACAATATTTAGAGAAACAATGACATCTCATGATTCTTGTCTTTGGGATTTTCATCATGTTACTAGTTTTTCAACAAGATCTCGACAACAGGATTTAGAAAAACAATGATGTATCATGACAATGGCTTTTTTTTGGAAATCATGTTGCTAGTTTCTCGAGGATTTCCTAGAAATAGGATTTAGAGAAGCAACGACACTTCATGGCTTGTCCTTATTTCATGTCTATTGTCCTTTAGCTTTTTTTTTATCCTATTACTAGTTTTTCAGTGAGATCCCGATAACAAGATTTATAGAAACAACAACGTCTCATGACATTTTTCTTGTCTTTTGACACTCATGTTACTAGTTTCTCAGTGATGTCCTAACTATGTGATTTAGAAAAATAGTGACCTATCATGATAATGGCTTTATTTTGTTATTTTTGGCAATCATGTTGCTAGTTTCTTGGAGATGTCTTGGAAACAGGATTTAGAGAAGCAACAACATTTCATGACTTGTCCTTCTTGTCTCTTTTTGCTTGCGGTTGGTTATGACAAAAAGAATGGGTAAATTACACTCTTAATATGAGCCATGATCATCCTTTTCTATGACTTCTTGTCTTATGTGATGGTACGACCTTGTACATCTTGATTTATGTTATATCATGGTGTTTTTTGGCCATGACAACAATCAGCCCAATGATGATTAAGAGCAATAAATATTAAAGTCCTATGGTAAGTTTCTGAAGGATTTGGTGTAGGAACTCACATGCATCTCCTTTGGTCTTGTCATCTTCTCTCACTCATCTCATATAGGCATTGCATCCATATCATCATTTGTATCATTTACACTAACATTTCTTTATCTCTTCATATTCTAGTCTACTCATCAATTTCAAGAGAACACACACATTTTTGGAACCCGTCTATCCTCTCGAGGGGGCATACCACTACCCTCCTCCTCATTCTTCCTCATCTTATTTTTCACTGGGGCATATTTTTGACTCATTTTCTTTGCCACAATGTGATATGTTGCATTATGACAAAGAAGGGCAAATATAGACACATAAAAATGACCTAGGCCTACAAGCTTTGTTTTACCACTTTCGTATAAGATTTAATTATGTCCTTGGTCCACATTCGACTATTAATCAAGTAATTCATTATTATTTAATTAATTCATGTCTATTGTATTCTTCATGATTATTAAATAAATAAATTTTATTAATTTATTCAATACATCATTAATTGTCTATGGTCTACTTACAATTAAATAAATTTATTAATATATTTAATTACCTTTATTCATTTATTCTTCCTGATTATTAAATAAATGAGTTTTATTTATTTATTTAATATGCCACTAATTCTCATAATTAAATGAATTTATGAATTTATTTAATTATTGGTCATAATCCTCTAAATTAAATAATTATCTTTAATTATTTAATTACCTAATTTAACATTTCTCTCATTTGAAATAAATAAAATTATTTAAAATGATTTCATTTTATTAACTATCACTTCACTTTAGTAAATAATTTGAAAAAGATTATTTATTGTCACATGAAATCCTTATTTTGAATTAATTTAATTCAAAATGGTAATATTCCTCCAAAAATAAAGTAATTGAGAAAATTCTTGATTTTTCCAAATCTTCTTTTGAGTTCAACTCTTATCTTCTTGATTTTTGAAAATCTTTATCTTTTTGACTAATTATCACATTTATTCTTGATTGTCGATTTGATTTTCTTAAATGACATCTTGGCCACTCATTTAACAATATTTCCCTAACCCTAATTAGGGATTGTCACATGAAATCTCATCCACTGATTTTAGGCTTTGTCAGCTTTTAATCTCCTACGTCCATCCAAAATTACATTTTTTAGAAAATGTCAAATTTGTTCACAATTTAGGGCACCACTTCATTATTATAGCACCACTTCAATTTAGAAACCACTTCATTATATTTAGAATTTATTTTTCATTTTAGGCAAAGTCCTTTGTCATAGTCTTTGGTCATTCAAATACTTCAAAACACATAGGACATAGTGAAATTTCTCACACTCACAAATCTGAGGGCAACAATCATACACTACAAGCTAGGAGGTGCTATGGAGGTGAATCATGGGAGTTGCAATGAATATCAGGTATAATCGTTCTTGTTTTATGCTTTCTTTGTGCTTCATAATCTTCTTTGGATTTCATTTAATCTAATCATGCTAAATCCAAAACCTAAAAATAACCCACTGATACACTATGCTTTTTGGATATTCTTGTAAAATAACCTTGGCAAATACTTGCTTTGTTAGATGTGTATAGAGAGTGTTTTGAACATCCTGTTGACTATTAGATGGGGATCTTATGCATTTTCATGTTTTGGTCTAAGATGTTTGAAGCTTCTAAAGTAAATTCTATCAAGTTTTTTGTATGTCAAGTGTGAACAAGGATACTCCTATCTATTTGTTGAGTAAAATTCCATTGCACTAGTTACCACACCATTGACTTGGTTGTCTATATGGTGTAGTCATGGTAGGAGTATCCTCAAAGAGCGGAATCTAAACCATGCAACAAGAGTCACACAATAGAAGCAACTCAAAATATGGAGGCAAATGAAAATTCAAACATTCTCATTAACAAAAAAATTGGTTACAATCGATCGACAACATCAGGGCTTACAGATTCAGCTCACAGGCCTGATACAACATGCTCAAAATACATTTCTCATACATGCGAGTGAACATATTTCATATAAAATTATATATTCTTATAAATCATCCTAATATTTATTTATTTCTATCATAATGATATATTAAAATCTTTATATCATATCCGCATATTTGGAAACATCCATGTCGGCCAAAGATCATTACGATCTCTGATGAAGGAAAAACAATGTTTATATGAACAAGTTAGGCTCAAATTTGAAATTCTCCATGGTAGATGAATATGATGAATTGTGGACCTAAAATTAAGGTTGGTGACACTTCATGGAACAATTAAAATCACACCGTCAGGATCCGCAAGCTACGAGAAAGATCCACAAACGATCAAACTAGCCATTAGGTTTTGAAATTATATCATGGCTTGTTCCAAAACTATCACTTAATCCGAAAGAAATAACTTTCTAAGAAAAGATCCAATCATGTTGAAAATTTTGAATTAGGAAAATGAAAATTTCCATGATGAAACCATAGATCCACAAGGTTTGGTGACGAGATATGACGAAATACTGAATCTACCAACTTGAACTAAAAAAGAACTGAACAAGAATAAAAATTGAATGAAAATACTTTTGGTTGATGCAAGATTTCCAAGAAGCAAGGATACTCCTACATCATACATCTGATGTTAATGAAAATTGAGCCCCTCACTTTGTTAGGGCCAAATAAAAACCAATACGGTCTACCACAACCTAAGAAATCCAAGAAGAATCCTCCATTGGTCTACCTTTCCACTTCACAAGATATTATTTGTATTGTCTTCCATGAGTTTTCCTCCCATCTCTAATATCTAGAAGCTCTTCTATCTCATCTAGTTCTTGTTTATGAAGTTTATCTTCCAATTTCTCCTTACTATCTTCAGTGATTTCCACTTCATGGTACTGATGTAGATCTGCAGTGTTGAATATAGGTGATATACCCATGTTCTCTAGTAACTCTATTTCATATGCACTTCCTAAATCAAATTTCTTCAAGATCTTATAGGGTCCAAATTTCCTCATCTTCATCTTACTATATGTAGAAACTACAAATATTTCCTTCCTCAAATACACCATCACTTCATCTACAACTTCAAACTCCTTATGTCTCCTCTTTTCATCTACCCACTCCTTATACCTCTAATTCAAAATTTTCAACGGTTGTTTCACCTGAGTATGCACTTTCTTCACGTGTTCTGCAAATTCCTCTCCTTCTACACTCCTTTTATCTTCCTTGCTAATGTCTCCCAAATCTTATATACCTTTAGGATGAACTCTAGTAACAATCTCAAAAGGTGTCTTTCTAGTACTCTTATTCATTGAATTACTATAGGCAAACTCTACTTGTGCGAGGACTATGTCCCAACTTTCGATCTTCTCTCCAACCAAACATCTCAAAAAATTCTCCAAACTCTTGTTTACTACTCTGTATGTCCATCTATCTATGGGTGAAGAGTAGAAGTGTACTTCATATCTTTCTTCAACTTCTTCCGAAGTATCCTCAAAAAGTAACCAACAAAATTTGTATCTCTGTCTAAAACAATACTCCTTGACAATCCATGCAATCTATTCACTTCCCTAAAAAACAATTCTACTACATGTACTACATCTATTGTCTTCTTACAAGGTATGAAATGTTCCATCTTAGAAAAAATTTCCACCACCACAAATATAGAATCATCACCTCTATGTGTCTTCGGAAAACCAAGTATGAAATTCATTCTGATATCTTCCCAAGGTCTTTTTTGAATTGTCAAAGGTTTATACAATCCAACATTCTGACTACTTCCTTTTGCAACTTGACAAACTCTACAAATTTGTAAAAATTTCCTAACATCCTTATGAATTTGTGGCCAAAAGTAACTCTCGCTTACCAATTCTATTGTCTTATCAATTCTAAAGTGTCCTACCAATCCTCCACTATATTTTTCTTTTTCCAAGTTATCCCTCATTGAACTCCAAGGTATACACAACTGATTCCCTCTAAACAACATATCCTCCTAAATGAAATAATCCAACCACTAACTCCTATCCTCCAAAACCGGTTCTATACGAACTCTCCAAGGTTCTACAGAATCTAGGTCTTTCTCATACAAGTTCTTCAATTCATCAAATCCTATTACCTCCACTCTCATCTCTACCAGTATATTCCTTCTCCTACTCAAATCATCAACAACTCTATTTAACTTTCCACTCATATGCTTCAAAACAAAAGTATAACTCTGTAATAATTCCAACCAACTCATGTGTTTCTGATTCAATTTACCTTGACTATTCAAATATTGCAAAGCCTGATGATTTGTATACAACACAAACTCCTTAGGAAACAAGTAATGTCTCCAATTATTCAAAGCTTTAACTATGGCATAAAGCTCATGATCGTACACTAAATACTTTCTCCTATCATCATTAAATTTCTCACATAAATAGGCTACAAGTCTTCCTTCTTGACTTAATACTTCTCCAATTGCATTTCCACTTGCATCACAATCTAGATGAAATACCTTATTGAAGTCTAGTAAAGCCAACACATGCTTCTCAGTCACCTTTTTCTTCAACAAGTCAAAAATTTGGTCTACTCTAGATGTCCACCTAAAATCCTGCTTATCTCCTCTCATTGGTTCGGTCATAGGAGTGCAAATAGAACATAAATTCCTAACAAAATTTTAGTAAAAACTAGCTTATCCATGAAATGATCTTACCTCTCCAATGCTTTATAGTGTAGGCCAATAAAAAATTCCTCTTATCTTCTCAAGGTCCATCTTCAATCAATCTATAGATATCACAAATCCCAGATATACTAATTCCTCCTTCATGAAACTACACTTCTTAATGTTTAGTACCAACAATTGCTCTTCTCTCAACCTTTACAAAAGTTCTCTTATATGCAACAAATTTTATTCTCTAGTCTTACTAAAAATCAAGATGTCATCTAAATAGATGATCACATACTTACCAAAGAATATCTTCAATACCTCAGTCATCAACCTCATGAAAGTACTCGATGAATTTTTTTTTCCAAAAGGCATCACCAACCACTCATATATTCCTTCATTTGTCTTGAATTTTTTCTTCCACTCATCCCCATCTCTAGTTTTGATATGATGATATCCACTCTTCAAGTCTATCTTTGTAAAGTATTTATCTCCACTCAAACAATCCATAATTTCATCCATCTGGGGCAAAGGAAATATATACTTCAATATTATTTTGTTTATGGCTCTAGAATCTATACACATCCTCCATTCTCCATCCTTCTTAGGTGCTAGCATAACATGTACTACACAATGACTTGAACTTTCTCTAATCAAAACCTTTCTCAACCAATATTTCACTTGTCTATTCAATTCTTCATTCTCTGTTGGTATCATTTGATGTGTTGCTTTATTAGGAGAATTAGCTCCAAGAATCAAATCCATGCAATGACTAATACTTCTTATAGGTGGAAATCCATCAGGTATATTGTCTAAAATGATAGCTTCATATTTTGTTAGAAACTCATTTATTTCCTCTAGTTGTTCTTCTACATGCTTCAAGTCTTGAACCTTTTTAGGAACCAAGGCATAACACTTGTTCTCATGTATCAAACCATCTAGAATCTCCTTCCATCAACCAAACAAATTATAGAACTCATGTAAACTTCAGTTTTAGGACATCCTCTAAGGGAAAAAAATTATGATTCATCCCATTAGAAACAATAGTATATATGTTCTTATTTTCATCATGAATATCCTATCTATAATACTACCAAGGTCTTCACAGCAAAACATGGCATACATCCATAGGCATGATATCACACAAAACTTCATCATGGTAATTTCATATCTTTAGCTTCACTAAACATTGTTCACTTACGAGTATCTTATGCTCATCTTGAATCCATGCTATTTGATAGGGATTCAGGTACTTCAATCTTTCTAACTTCAATTTAGTTACCATTTCTTCAAAAACCAGGTTCTCTGAGCTTCCAATATCAATGATGACTTTGCAAAATTTACCATCTACCTTGCATCTAGTTCAGAACAAACTTTTTTTCTACAACAGTTCCTACTCCATCTCATTTTGACACAATAATATTTTTTTCACCAACATTTCTCCTTCTTTTGGTCCATTATATGATCCAGCATGATCCTCCTATTATTATCTATCTTTCTTCTTGTTTCTCCTTGATTACACTCAAATTATCTATGTCTTCCACCACACTTAAAACAAGTTCCTTTGAATACTCTTTTCTCCTATCCTCCATCATCTTTCCTATAACCTCCATTCCTATAACCACCATATCTTCCTATCCTGTAATAGTTTCCATCATCTCTATGGTATGAATTAGAATTCTTACTAACTTCCTTATCTTTATTATAATCTGTAAAATATCCACTTCCTCCTCTAGTGAATATTCTTCCTCTCTGAAATCTTCCACCTCTTCCTTTTTGTCTTTGCTCATGTCTTTTATTCAACTTCTATTCTTCTTTTAGGGCACACTGATATGCCTCCTCCACACTTAGCAACTTAATAAAACTGATCTCATCTTGAAGAAATGACCTCAAACCATTCACATATCTGGCTACTTGCTCAGTCTCATCTTCTGAATGTCTTGATCTAATATTCAACTTGTAGAACTCCTCAGTATACTCTATCACACTTGATTCCTTCAAATTCTACAATTTTTGGAACAAACTGATCTGGTAGTCTGCAAGAATAAAATTTGTATTCAACTTATTCACCATCCAATCCCATGATCCTATATTCTCCTTTCCATTTCTTTACCTATCTATCTGTAAATGCTCCCACCAAAGGGATGTATATCCTTTAAAATTTGTACAAGAAAATTTCACCTTCTTGTCTTCTATTGTACCTTCAAAATCAATGTAATTTTCCATCTCTGTTATCTAATCAAGTAATTCTTTTGAATCTAACTTGCCATTATAATTCAGTGGATTGAAATGTGGTTTATTATTCAATCTGGTTAGGGCTCTTATGAACCTCTATTCTCACTAATCAAGGTCAGGATGATCTTCTCTTTCCCTTTCTTCATATTCTTCTAATTATTCATCACTTTTATCATCAATTGGTCGACCTCTCCTCTAGGCCATTTCAATTGCTTTCAATCTAGCACCGATTCCCCTCAACATCTCCATTATAGTTGGGTTTGCATTTCCACATGATCCATTTCCTCTACCATTTCTTTCTCCTGCCATCTTTAAACAAGTCCTCTATAGATGTAGGTTGGATCCTCAATCCACCGCCCCACAAAAAATCTTCAACAAGACTTCACTAACTCTGACAATGACCCAAATAACGAATCTCACTCTAATACCAATATCATGCAGTCATAGTAGGAGGGTCCTCAAAGAGAACAATCCGGACCATGCAGCAAGAGTCACACAATAGAAGCAACACATAATATGTAGGAAAATGAAAATGAAAATTCAAACAATCTCATTATAAAAAAAATTGGTTAAAATAAACTGACAACATCCAAGCTTATAGATTCAGCTCACAAGCTTGATAAAACATGCTCAAAATATAGTACTCATACATGTGACTGAAAATATTATAGATCAAATTCCAGATTCTTCTAAATAATCCTATTTTTAATTTATTTCTATCCTAATGATCTATTACAAGCTTTATATCATATCTACATATCTGGAAACATCTACGTCGGCCAAAGATCATTACAATCTTTGATGAAGGGAATGTAATGTGTGAATGAATAGGTTGGCCTCAAATTCTAAATTATCCATGGTAGATGCATATGATGAAGTGTGGACCTAAAATTAAGTTTGAGGACACTCCACAACATAATTAGAATCACACTATTAGGATCTGCAAGCTACTAGAAATATCCATGAATGATCAAACTAGCCATTAGGTTTTGAAATTATTTTGGGGCGAGTTCCAAAATTGTCACTTAATCTGAAAGCGATAACTTACCAAGAAAAGATCCAATCACGCTGAAACTTTGGAATTAGGAAAATGAAAATGTCCATGATAAAACCAAAGATCAACGAGGTCTGGTGAACAAACATGATGAAATATTGAATCTTCCAACTTGAACTTTAAAAGAATTGAACAAGAACAAAAACTAAATGAAAATATTTTTGGTTGATGAAAGATTTCCAAGAACCAAGGATTCTCCTACATCAATATACCTTGATTCATTGTATCTATGTGTTTTATCAAAACATAAGAACATTTGTGCCATTTATGTCCCAGTCCCTTGATAAGAAAATTATCATCACTCATCATCATATCTAATAAACTCTCAATGACTCATGGACTTTTTGGAATTTTGCATCTTCTAGGAATCAAGAGTTGATCCCTCTCATTCTTATTTCTTTTTTTATGTGTTGACATAGTATCATGACATTCACCAAAAATAATAATACATCCATCTTGCATCGAAAAACCATCAACAACCTGCACAATCATAGCACATCATCATAATAGGAAACATAATCCATTGCATTATCATTTAAGTTGTTTAGGATAAAATAGACTAGTTATTCTATGTATCTTAAATCCATCCATTATATCATCATTCTCATATGAGTTGTTTCAGATAATATAAATGTGTTATTCTAAGAATCCATAGCATTAACATATACACATAGAAACACATCCATAAATACATCTTGCATCATCATGATATATCACATGGAAAGAATATTGAAAAGGAAAGTAAAACCATGCATCACATTTTCCTCCATAACATTGCATACATCACATCATGAATCATAAACATCATAGCATAATCATAAATAACAAATAAATACATCCAAAGCATATCATGTGCATCCATACATCCATAAAGCATGAAATAAAAGAGACATAATATCATAGAATATCACATTAGAGTCATCTCATATATATCAAAAATCGAATGTCATTTTACATATTAGGGTCAATGTGTAATATCATGAAAATAATATACAAGAGGCTATCAAAACTCAGCCAATGAATGTATACACATCAAATAATCAAGCTATACATTCAAAAAGTGTCTATAACAAATGATATCTATTTGTGGCTCTGTCGATCACCATGGTGGGAACCTAACTGATGGTGGATGATTGATGGGGTACCATGGGACCCACTCACTGCAACCCTACTCATCTATGAAAATTGGGTTGGTGACGATGCTATGGGAACTCCTTGTAATAGCACATATTATAGTATGTAGCCATTTTCATGTCTCTCTCATACATTTGTGTTGTGACCATCGGTTGCCCATGCACCTATTATGCAGTAACCTTAAGTTGATCCCTACATTATATCTCTTGAGCTACGACAAGATTGAAATCTTGTTGCAACTATCACTCATGATAAATCTCTCCTTTGGTATTCTACAACTATTTTCTCACCTAATCTCTCTCTAAAGTAACATATAGAAATTCAACGGTCAACTATTGGACCTGTTCTATCAGTGTCGCAATCTACACATCTTGTGGATCGAGACCTGGTGGTGGCTGCTAAGGTGCCTACTATGTGAGTCTCTACGCTACTATTTGTATGAATGGAGGTTGTTGATTTGAACTATATTGATCATCCTATTGCTAATCTTGTCTTTAACCATGCCCATCATGACCATCTTCTTTACCCGGTGGTGGTTGTTGTTGCTAACTCACTTGAGGACCTCTTTATCATGCTCTGCTTGGAGCTGGAACAATGGTTGGATCTGTAAGCCATATCGGGGCATGGTCCCACCAATAGGCCTATGTTGTGTCAACATCCTGTGGTCCATCAAAATATATCCATGGTTGAGCAAAAACTATCTAAACTCGTCCACAGTAACCTAGGGGGGAATCTGTTATGCCCAGGTAGTCTCTCGGGATGTCTTCGCAAACACCACCTTGTACCTCTCCAAACTGGAAAGTTACCTGATTTGGGAGGTAGCACTCAATCATGTAGTACTCATGCCCCTGCATATATCTCATCTACCTTGTGTAAAATAGTTTCTCATTGTCATCTATTGAAACATGGTCATCTCATCGATCACCCGCCTCCAGTGTAGGAGACCTATGATACTTATGTATTGAAGAGTAGTCATGGCCTTATATTTGTATATTATGGACTCTCTCAATCTGTATCCATGAGTTTGATCATTGGTTGTGAAACAACTATGTGCTCATAAGCCCAAATGTGGAGTAATGTAACCCTGATGCATATTCTCCATGAAAAACAATATATTACCTGGTGCATATCATGATACATAGATGCTAAAACAATTGGGCCCCAATTGTAGATTGTCATCTCCTCCATCATCCATGAAAAAATGATGCCCCATCCAACAATACATCCTACGGCTCATCTATAATGTACCAAAACCCTTGAAATTAGTTCACCCACAAATAATGTCAGATCTAGGGAAATCCCCTCATAATGGTGCAAGTCAATTTGGTCATTGTCAACATCATACTCATCTACCATGAGCACCTAAAAGATAGCATATGATCCATCCTCTATATCATGCACTATCATCTTGCCATGGATGGGGATTTTCAAGATCCATCATACATCTTTGAGAGTCACTGTGGCCTCTCTAGTCAATAAATGAAAATATGATGTATCACTCCACCACCACTCCACTAGAGCTTTCATCATCACCATATGTGTACAAATCATTAGTATTCGTGCAATGAAACCAAACCCAATGGCTCCTAGGAAATACATTGCATCATTTTTCAAGTATCTCACCTAACACAAAATTCGACATTGATGCTTCTTCAAATGGAGTAGGCAAAGAACCTCCTAGATTTGTAAAGAACACCACGTCAATTTTTTTTACAAAAAAATGAAAAAACTTGTCTAAATCTTCAAAAATAAAAGGCAAGCGAGTATTTTCAAAAGTGACACTCTAGCTTTTAGTGATAGTGATTCTAAAATCAATAGTGGCGCCATTTTGAAAAGGTGGGTCAACATTTGAAAGCAACACTAAACCAAAATTGACTCGTGTGACACTATTTCTCAAGGGTGGGTCAACATTTCTAAGAAACACTCTACTCACTCTACCAAAGTCAAGCCCTATGACACTATCCTACAAGGGTGGAGATCCAACATCAATAGTGATGTCGGTTGAATAAAGAGCGATTCAATATAGTACCATATTTGACTTACATCTTAAAACACTAAAAACCACAAAAAAAAGAGGAAATTTTTGATTTGTGTACCACTAGTCCTACGTCTGGAGCTCATTGGCACTCATGAACTCGATCCACTTTTTTCTAGGAAGCACACGATCACCCATAATGTTAGAGCCTCTGAGAAAAATCACAAGAATTCTATAGAGAAAAGTGCGCAAATGAATTGAAAATGACATATCCTCTGCTATTTAAGCTTGAAATTTAGGGTTTTTGAGGGAAATTAGGGTTTTGAGCCTTTTTTATATGTTATTTTTGCAATGGAGCCTATATTGATATGTTTTTGGTTTCTTGAGCCTATGTTTACATCTTGTGGCCTCTTTTTTGTATTTTAAACCTTTGTTGAATCTTTATCGCGAGCTCGACCTAAAAATTAAAAAAAAATCCCAATCTATCGAGGGGGTAGTATAGTAGTGTAATTCATTATGTTGGGGCAATAGTGGGGCATCCAAAAAAAAAAGATTTTTTTAAAATTTTGATCTTGGCAACGCCAGTCTTTGAACCAACATGATGGAGCTCTCAAAACTATAGAGCATTTTTTAATGGATAATATGCTTTGGAACATCATCAACCAAACTAAAGACCATATTGTACTTAATCCTAGTGATGCAAAGGGGAGTACATGGATAGCGAGTGGAAACCTAAGAATAGAAAATGAATGAAGGGTTCATAAAAATTAAGGGGAGTAAGCATGATGAGGGTAGCTTTTCAAAAACATGATAGTGCCATATGGTGACTGAGCTTATAGGGGTAGAAAAGTATAATGAGGTGAACATAAGACAACCCAAATACTCAAGGTATGATGATAATCATGTTCATAATAAAGGATAACATTGGAATCCTATTGAATGAAAATAAAGCTTTTCTTGAACCCCATGCAACTGAGTAACTTTATATCCATAATAGATTCCTCAATAGTATCAGCTATATTGATATCTCCTTCACCAATGCTTTGATCTTGTAATACTATTTCCCAATGACATAAAAAAAATCTTAGAAGAGGGAAATTTACCTTCGACATTGTGGGAAAAAAAGTGAAGATACTTTTAGTCAGCTTCCCATAGATGTTCAATCATCATTTTTCTTTCAATCCCTATTTTTGGTCACTATTTTGGGATCCATCTACTTCCACGTATCCAGAAACCTGCAGACTATTAAGCCAAAAGGCAAGAGATAGGTAGTGAGTCTATGTACATATCCAATCATCATAAGAAGACCTTTTGGAGCTATTACTAGTGGTGAACTTGTTATTCTTATCATCTTTCCATGTTTACTAGTTTTGATCTTATACTTTTATATTGTAAATGGTCTGGATGGAGTTAATCAAAGTGTGGTACCATCGGGGATCAAATTGTGGGAAATAAAGTGTTTTATTCATTCTCTTCTATGCATTGCATGTTGGAGACATGAAAACTACCTTCAAACATAGTACAACTAGTTATTACAAAGTATGCAAGTCTAGTAGACAACCCTATGACTATTATTCTTTTTAACTTTCCTATTATATCATGTTTAGAATGAAACCCTTTTAGCATTGTTTCTACTTCAAGCATTGACTCTGATCGATTTCCTATACTTATTGTAGATACCAAAAATTAGGCTTGTGGCAGAGAAGAGACATGTTTAGAAAGAATTGAGTTTTACATGTGTGGGGCTGGCAATTATTCCATTCAATGTGAAAAATGAATTGGGAATTGGTTAGGTAGAGTCACATCCACTAATGGCTTCACTAGCAAGGCATATCTAGCAAAAGAAAAAGAAAAAAAAATGTTGAGCCAAGATCATGGCACGATCAAGGTGTTTAAAAACACTGTCAGAACCAACCCTATAATTACACCAAGTGTACCAAAGGGAATGAGAATGAAGGAAGCCAATATTGTGATCGAAAAGCCCCAATTTATTACGCATGTAAAACCATGCCTCCCTTTCACCAATATCCCAACAGAGAGGTAAGGTTCCATCCTTGTCATACACCATCACAACCATATTGAAATCCCTATAGAGTAGCCAAGTGGAAACTGGCAAAGAATCAACTATCCCACACTAAAGAAAAGAGTGCTCCACAACATCATTAGAGGCATAAACATTGACAATCCTGAAGGAATAATTATCAATGTTGAGAAGAACCCGGATGATCTGCTGGGAAGGATTAGTCCCATGATCCACAATGCAAAAATGCAATCAGGGGGACAAAAAAGTGGCAGCTCCACCATGCCCGGCTTCATGCAAAGTGAAAAACATAGTACTGGTTGGCCAAATAGAACGACTAGCTGAGTCAAGCAAAAATCTTAAAATTTTAATTTCTTGGAGATAAAGCACTTCAATCCCTAAGTATTTTTGTAAAGTATCCCTAATAGAATACTTTCTAGAGTGGTCAATTAGACCTCAAACATTCCATGAAATAAAATTCATGGATGAAACTCCTCCTTGTTCTTAGAACCTAGTTCCTCCTCAACCAAGGAAGAGAAACTATTCTTCAAAAATCCTGTGGAACTAAACCAATCTAAATAGGGGGTTAAAACCTCCGCTTTTCTGGCACATATTCTCCTTCTTCCGATGGTGGAGACAGGCTGGAAGACAGTCATTGAGTCCCCGTTGTGGGAGGAATAGTCGACTGAGCGAACATAAAAGTTGCAGGTTGAGGCATTGCATTTGTCCTGGGTTGTAATGAAACAGTAACAACTTTGGAAGGAATGGTTGTCCCCTTTTCATAAGGGTTTGCAACAAATTTGAATGGTTCAGAGGCCTTGGGCGCCGACCCGAATTTAACTTTTCGCTTTTTAACATCTTTCTAATTAACCAACAATAAACATTTTAATCAAATAAATTTAAAACTTAAATCTAAACAAAATTAAAGTAGAATAAATTAAATGGAAAGTTGATAAAAATAATAATTTTAAAAATAATACTTATTAACTTAATAATAATTAAATTAAAAAGTAAATTGTTTTTTTTAATTTATTACAATTGAAATATTAATAAAATGTGTACCTAAAAATATAACTAATATATTACTTCCAAAAAATCAAAAAATTAAAGTAAACTATATCAAAATTAAACTCATGAAGTTTCCAGAGTCCATGATAATATTAGGAGAATATTTTACATCCTCATGATGGATCATGAAGTTTGATTTGAAATGTTGATGTAAAAATTAACACACAGTTTTAATCTAGAAATCTTTTCCTAATATATCAAAATTGTTAAAGCTAAAATTTTATGTTTTATATAAAAATTTACAAGTAAACTAAAACAATAAAATTCAAAATAAAATAAAACCTAATTCAATTCAAATTAAAAATATATATTTATTTTTTAAAATTTTATTAAGTTTTAAAATATTTTTAAATATTTTCTAATTTAAATTTTTAAATATTTTAAAATAAGTAAAAACATTCAATATATAAACTCTAAACATTTTTTAATATAAAATATAATTTAATTTTTTACTTTTTAACATCTTTTTATTAAAAAAAATAATACATTTTTATAACATCTTTCTATTAACAAAAAAATTATACATTTTTATAAATGATTTCTTGAAAAATAAAAAATAAAGAAAATTAAATTAAATTAAAAGTTAAACTATATCAATTACATAATTAAAAAGTTAAATTAATTTTTCAAATTTCATACATTTAAATTTACAATTTAATTGCACTTCCATGAGAATCTTGGGAAATAGTGACTTTAAATAGAAATTTTAAAATTAAAATAGCTTAATATTTTATTAAATGATTTATGTAAATAAAACAAATATATTTTAAAAAATCAATAAATTTATTTATATTTAATTTTGTTACTAAGATAATATTATTAATATACTAGCCAGTCATTATATATTAATATTAATAATATATTTATTTAATAAATAATAATATATAATAATTATTATACTAATAATATTATTAAATATATATTACTAATAATATATTATTTTATTATTATTGATTTTTCAAACATACAAAGTATTGTAAGAAAAACAAATATATTGTAGCAATAAATAATATCTTAAATATGAATTTTGGTGTGGTTTGAAAGTGTTTCAAGATTAATCAAATTTTCCCACCTAAATTCTCATATTAATGGGGAAGTTTTTTGTGGGAAGAGTGGAATAAACATAATGTAATCACAACTCTCTATTTAATTATACAGTGATGATTATTAATTTGAGCCAGATTTGAAAAATATGTTTTTGGTACAGGGATCTTGTTGAGATGTTAGATGCTATATGCTACTGTAGGAAGCCCTTCAACTTAATAATAAATCATTTAAAATAAAAAATATTTAAAAATAAAATAAAATAATCAAAATACATTTTTAATAATGTAATAATTACATTAGAGGTGTTCCTACAGTGACATCACAAGTCTGTGTACATTCAAAACCTTGACATTTATTTTGACATTCTGCCGGTACAAATCAACTTCAAGAGCTGCATAATAAAAGAGACAGCTATTAACATTATGAAATACACAACACAAAAAAACAAACACATTTTAAAAACAAAACAATAAAAATATAATATAATAACATAATTTCAATTGTTTTGGATTGTACGCACATGACACCAACCATTGATCGCTCAATTTAACTCTATCAACTTAACATAGAAAACACCTTCCACATAAAAGTAGCGGTGTTCGTCCTTTCCGAAAAGCCAAAACACTAACATTATCTTCCTCCAAATGTAAAGGCAAAAACACTAACATTCGATTCCTTATTAGATTAAAAGAAAAAAACATATATTTGATTCTTAGGTAGTGACCTGAGTCTCTTCCTCCAAATGTAAAAGCAAAAAGTTTAACATTAGATTCTAACTTGCTCATTACCTTTGATATGACAATTCAACTAAAGAAAAAATGCCCTTTTATTCCCTTCCTCTACGAATGGATGTGAATATGGATAGTGGCATGCAATGGTTGGGAGTAATTGTCATCAAAAAAAGTAATATATTTCAGCGAGTGTGATTGGGGTCAGAGAATATAGCGTAGATGTGAATCACTATGGAAAACTCAAGTAGTGTAGCATAAAAAATAATGTAATCATTTTCATCTTGTGGGGCAATTTCCCAAGATTCTCTCTCCTCACCTTTTTAAGGCCTAAGGCCATTGTCTTCGCAAACCACCTATCCTTTTGCAACAACTATCTTTCTCATCCTTACAACTACTTTATTTCTAAAACTATTATCCTTTGTGATTGGAAATGACAATGGAGGTAAGACAATATCATGAAGCATATAGCAACAAAGTTAAGACCATTGGTTCCCTACTTCCTAATGATGTGTTAAGTGTAAGGAAGATGATTTTACAGAGCCATAAACCTTAGCATCATCCTTGCTAACACCTAAACCACTAGTAGTTTAAGAGTATTTGCACTGGAAAGCGCTCAAGATCTCATCGTTGCCCAATTAGTCAGCCTTGGAGCCCATAGTTTTTAAAATCAAGCCAAAAAGTATGAAAAAAATCCATGGAATGAGAAGGGTCCGAAACTGACAAAATCATTGCAGGAACCACATCAAAACCAACACAGTTCATGCTAGAAAACATGGAAACTATGCTTTCTAGAGGTCCTCGCAGCTCTTCTCAACTAAGTCTACACTCAACAAACAAAAACCTAAAAACCAATGATGCATTTTATTAACATCTTTTTATTAACAAAAAATATACATTTTATAAAAAAAATTACATGATCAAGAGCATCATGGCAATTGGTAATCTTGTATCAACAAAGAGTTTAATTTTTTATTGATCATTTGGATTTTTGAATAAGTTGATTTTGGTTTGAATTTCATGATGGGGGACAAATGATATATTTTTGAATAATTAAAATTGTCAATAAAATCTCCTTTCACATTGAACTTTGAAGTTGGCTAGTGGGGGAAAAAAGAAAGAATAGAAGCTTTAAAAACATTTATTTGCAAAAAAATAGAAGGCAATATGATGTGTTAGGAAATGAACAGGAAGTTTTAAAACACTTAATATTGATCCCTAAAAAGTAGGAGTCGGCTAACTTCTAGACAAAATTCACCTATGTACATCGACAAATGCATGAAAAACATACACATGAACATACATGGATACATACATAACATGAATAGACGTCGTAGTGCGAGGCCCGCCAGATGCCTGAAACCGGAGGAGGGGATGAAACATCTGAGCTACAGTCAGGCAAGAGTTAACGGCACCATCAGGTACGTTTTCCCACCCATTGCCAAGTGAAAAAGTGGGCAGGTTAGCTTTATCGGCAAGTTTACTTTGTGTGGCGTGGGAAAAGTGGAAGGGAATGACGTGCACCTTTTCTGTTTGGAGAAATCAAGGTGAAAATACTATTTGTTTTGTTTCCTATCTGCATGTTGAAAAGGAAAGTTGAAGGTTTGAGAGCACATGCACGAATTCGAGGAGAACACCGACCAAATTAGCTAAAGTGTGGAGTGCACATGGAGGATTTGGAGGAGAATACACATGAAATCTAGGTGAGGGGTAATTTTGTTGCAAGTAGAGGGTTTTACAAGTTCTTTGTGTTTGAAATTTTGGAAAAAAAATGTGGAGTATTTAGTTGCTTGAATGTCTTCAAAATCACACATTCCATTGTTGTGTTTAAATTTCACACCATTGAAAAAAGAAACTGCAAAATATAATTTTGAATGGGAAATGCAGTGTTGGGTTTCAATAAAACAATTGTACAAAATTATTCTAAATGGGAACACAGTGTTAGGTTTCATTTATTTGAATCTCCTTGTTTTAATGTAGAGGGTTTTACAAGTTCTTTATTTTTTGAAATTTGGGAAATGGAATGTGGAGTATTTCAGTTGCTCGAATGTCTTCAAAATCACACATTCCATTGTTGTGTTTAAATTCCGCACCATTGAAAAAAGAAAGTACAACAAATAATTTTGAATGGGAAATGCAATGCTAGGTTTCAATTAAAAAACTGTACAAAATTATTATGAATAGGAAACACAATGTTGGTTTCATTTATTTGAATCTCCTTGTTTTAATGTAGAGGGATTTACAAGTTCTTTGTGTTTGAAATTTGGGAAATAGAATGTGGAGTATTTTAGTTGCTCAAATGTCTTCAAAAACACACATTCCATTGTTGTGTTTAAATTTCACACCACTGAAAAAATAACTCTAAATGGGAAATGCAGTGTTGGGTTTCAATAAAAAAACTATACAAAATTATTCTGAATGGGAAATACAGTGTGGGGTTTCATTTATTTGAATCTCCTTGTTTTAATGTAGAGGGTTTTACAAGTTCTTTGTTTTTTGAAATTTGGAAAACAAAATGTGGAGTATTTTAGTTGCTCGAATGTCTTTAAAATCACACATTCCATTGTTGTGTTTAAATTTTGGACCATTGAAAAAAGAAATTGCAAAAAATAATTATGAATGTGAAACGCAGTGCTGGGTTTCAATAAAAAAACTATACAAAATTATTATGAATGGGAAACACAGTGTTGGGTTTCATTTATTTTAATCTCCTTGTTTTAATGAACAGGGTTTTACAAGTTCTTTGTTTTTGAAATTTGGGAAACAGAATGTGGAGTATTTTAGCTGCTCGAATGTTTTCAAAATCAAACATTCCATTGTTGTGTTTAAATTTCACACCATTGAAAAAAGAAACTGCAAAAAAAATTATTAATGGGAAACGCAGTGCCGGGTTTCAATAAAAAAACTATACAAAATTATTCTTAATGGGAAACACAGTGTTGGGTTTCATTTATTTGAATCTCCTTGTTTTAATGTAATGGGTTGTCTCGTGGTGGGTTGCTTGCTTCTTAACACCCACAGGTTTTCAACATGGAATGTTACTTGAATGTCTTCCTAATCACACATTCCATTGTTGTGTTTAAATTTCACAACATTGAAAAAAAAAGATGTGGAAAAGAATTCTAAATGAGAAACATAGTGTTGGGTTTCAGTTATTTTAATCATCCACTTGAAATGTAAAGGGTTTTGTTATGGTTGGTTACTTGCTTCTTAGCACCCATTTTTTTGTTAAGGTGGAAAAATTTTGATCCCAGGTTTTTCTTCGACATGGTGCTTCCTGGTGAAGTTGGGGAACGGGAAAATGAGTCAATACCAATCATTCAGCCTAATTTAATGTGGCTCAAGGAGGAACAAATCGACATTGTTTATGAGCTACGTTCGCTTGCATGGATGGAAAAGTCCAGCTATGATGAATATTAGAGGGTGATCTTTGTCTTAGATAGAGAGGAAGAGCAAGCCGAATTTAATAATTTGCTTAATGAAATGCTTGCAGAGATTTTACGGGGTCCAGTTCCTCTGGTTGTTTAGCAAAATTGGTTTCTATCGACAAAAACTGAATCTTTACTTTACATGCATGAAAATTTTGTAATTATGAATAGTGACCAAATTCGTAGGGTGTAATGGAAACAGTGTCCGTTTATTAATGAATTATTGTAACCTTGGTCATTTTTAATGAGGATTGCGAACAATTATTGGAGAAAAAAAAATTGGGAGGAAAGAAAGAGACGAAAAGGGGGGAGAAGGGCATTTTATATTTTCAGACAATTTTGTTATGCGACCATGGAGCCTTTGAACCCATATTTTGTATTGAGAGAAAAAGAAATAAGATTGAATCCTTTAGTTTGTTAATATTTTCTTGATCACAAATGTCTTTGTGCTTCTGCGATCGTTCTTCAATATGATATTTGCTAAGTCGAATAGTGTAGATGTTATATTTGTTGAATTTGTGAATTCTAAAAGAAATCATCTTATCAAATTAGTTTGATGGTTTTATCTTTCCTTGTATCAATATGGAATGTTACAATATAGTATGACTATCTTCCAAATCACACATTCCATTGTTGTGTATAAATTTCAGTCGATTGATAAGAAAACTCCACGAAATAATTCTTAATGGGAAACACGGTGCTGGGTTCCGGTTATTTGAATATCCTTGTTTAAATGTATGGGGTTGGGTCATGGTGGGTTGCTTTCTTCTTAACACCTATGGTTTTTTAAGATGGAATGTTAGAAAATGGTATGAAATTCTTCTAGATCACACCATCCATTGTTGTGTTTAAGTTTCAAGTATATAACAAATTGCATGCTTCATAACAAATTGCATTTTTCAACCTCCATATCACAACATACCCTAGTCCTTTTTGGTTTTTAGACCAGTATATCTAGGTGTGCACATTGTCTAGTGCTTGTCAGAAAATACAATGTGTTTTTAAGCCTTCCTTTACTTATACGGTATACCCAACCTTTGTCTTGTAATGCAAATATACAAACGTGTAGATGGTGTTTTATTTTATCAAATAGCACATCTCTCATTTAACGGGGATAAAAATAACCCTCAACACATAGTGTAATTCATAGTATGCACTTCATTCTATTTCGCAACAATTCATGTTGGAAAACCCTACATGTTAAGAAAGAAGCAACCCAAATAGTGTTGTCAAACCCTCTGCAACACTATTGAATAGTACACGTCACCTCAATTTGGTCAATATTCTCCTTGAAGTCGTTCATGTGCACTAAGACCTTCTGCTTTCCCTTTCAATGTGTAGGCATGAAACAAAACAAATAGTATTTTCGGCTTGCTTTCTCCAAATAGAAAAGGCTGATGTCATTCACTTCCACTTTTCCCATGCCGCACAAAAGAAACTTGTCGACGAAGCTAACCCACCCACTTTTTCGCTCGATAACGTGGGAAAATGCACTTGATGGCATCGTTAACTCTTTCCTGGCCATAGCTCAAATGTTTTGTCTCATTTTCCCATTTTGTACTTTTTGTTTCCATGTATGTTGTTATTCTAATAGCTCTTTTATAATTTTTCTAGAATATTTAGGGCAGAGTAGGCCAAATTATCAATTAATTTATTCCTACCCATTGGCTTTATGAGTTCTATTTAATACAATGCATAGAACTATTTGGATTAGTCGCTTATTATATGTGCACATCTTTTTGCAGTGTGGTGGTTAGATTAAAACATATTGAAAAAGAGAAGAAATAGTATTCTAAAAAATTGCCATTAGATGTTGTTAAAAAATGAACCATTTATAACTTACTAAATATTCTATACAAATAGCGAAATTGTAAAAGGAACTATTACAAAAAAACTTATGCACCACATATATACTCTTTTGGTGAAAGATTTCAAATTACCGCAAAAAACTTTAGAATGACATGAAAATGATAGCTGAATGAAAACCCCAACATTTCACAATTTCAAACAAATTGGCACTTCTAAATGCATATTAAATTTTGGAAATTTAACCACCAACTACACTTGCGATTCAAGATATCGAAGCCAGAATCACCTATATTTATTGTAGAAGGTTCACATCTCCTAAAGCATCCTTGTCAATTCACCTGCCATTGTTTTTTTGAATCTTCTTTCTTGGCCTATATAAACCACCTAGAAGAAAGATAAGTGTTAACGATAGATTAAATTAGCAAATTAAAGACAATTAGTGCTAGAAATAATTGTATTTCTTCAAAATTTCCCCAATATAAAATTTATATGTTTTTCTTAGTGCAAAATGAGAGCTTGCTTAAACAATAAATGAACATATTAAACTGTACATTGGGAATTTAATTTCCAATTTAACCTATCGCTAACACTAGTATATATATCAACAATCATATGTGCCATTTTTCCATTCTGCTAGAACTATGAAGCAATGAACATTCATTCTATTGGATAAATTCATTTCTTCCAATCAGGAATCAGGAGAAAGCTAACTCATAAACAAAAAGCACCTATCTATGTAACATGAGATAAAAATGGCATTTCATTTTCATCATTTGATTCAACCAAATAAATGCTTGCACTATTTGTAGTGTTGGAAAATACAATGTCCCCATGTAAGGTGTTAAGAAACAAGCAACCCAAATATTGTTGTAAAACCCTTTGCAACAGAGAGGAGACACTGTGTTTTCCAACTACGATGTCTCGTCATGTTATGTATGTATCCAAGTATGTTTTTCATGTATTTTTTGATGTACATAGGTGTAATTGTATGTCTAGGAGTTAGCCATCTCCTTAAAAAACAAGCAACCCAAATAGTATTGTAAAACCCTCTATGATAGAGAGGAGACAGTGTGTTTTCCAAATGTGCGACTAATGAGAGAAATTGAATTGTTCCAATCAAGAGAAAGCTAACTCATAAACAAAGAGCACCTATTTATGTAACATGAGATTAAAAAGGCATTTCATTTTCCTCATCTGATTTGACCAAATAAGTGCTCACATTATTTGCATAGTTGGAAAACACATTGTCTCGATATAAGGTGTTAAGAAACAAGCAAGCTAACTAAAACAAAAAAGCACCTATTCATGTAACATGAGATGAAAATTACATTTCATTTTCCTCATTTGATTCGACCACATAAATGCTCCCATTATCTGCATGGTTGGAAAACACACTCTTTGGATATAACGTGTTAAGAAAGAAGCAACTAAAATAGTGTTGTAAAACCCACTGCAATAGAGAGGAGACAGTGTGTTTTCCAACTGTACAAATAATGAGAGAAATTCAATTGTCCCAATCTGGAGAAAGCTAACTCATAAAAAAAAGCACCTACTTATGTAACTTGAGATGAAAATGGCATTTCATTTTTGTCATCCGATTCGACCAAATAAGTGCTCACATTATCTGCACAATTCAAAAACACACTATCTCGATATAAGGTGTTAAGAAACAAGCAAGCTAACTCATAAACAAAAAGTACCTACTTATTGACCAACTAGATCCTCCCATTATCTGCACGGTTGAAAAACACAATGTGTCGATATAAGGTGTTAAGAAAGAAGCAACCCAAATAGTATTGTAAAACCCTCTGCCTTTTTGCCTTTGTGAAGTCTATGTGCCAAAATGTGATATTTTCCTTGTAAGAGGTGGTATGCATAGTGTGGAGTTTAAGGTAATCGAGATAGACCTTGGGGAATACTGTGTTGTTAATCCAGATACTAAATTTTTTTGTGAATGGGAGCTTGCAAAGCGGGAGGATGAAGATAGATTAGATGAAAGAGGTTATGATGATGCTGGTGGTGTACAGAAACAAATGGCTTAGATACATGAATTGGTAGAACTTTCTCTCAGGCACCCACAACTCTTCAAATCAATTGGTGTGAAACCTCCAAAGGGTATTCTACTTTATGGGCCACCTGGTTCTAGGAAAACCTTAATTGGTAGGGTAGTTGCAAGTGAAACCAGTGCCTTCTTTTTCTATATCAATTGACCCTAAAATTATGTCAAAGTTGGGCATAGAAAATGAAAGCAATCTCTGGAAGGCTTTCAAGAGGCTGAGAAGAATGGACCTTCCATTATATTTATTGATGAAATTTATTCCATAGTTCTCAAGAGGGAAAAAGACTACGATGAAGTTGAGAGGAGAATTTTTTCTCAACTTCTTATAGTTATGGATGGACTTAAGTCTCATGCTCATGTTATTGTGATTGCAACAACTAACTGACCAAATAATATTGACCTGTCACTTAGAAGGTTTGGAAGATTTGATAGGTAAATTGGCATTGGGTTTCTGGATGAAGTAGGTAGGTTGGAAGTGCTTTGTATCCATATGAATAATATGAAGCTCTCTGATGATGTACGTATTGTAGAACCTAAATTGCTTTTTGTACTTCTAGATCTAATGTCTAGCAGTGCTTGGATTTTGAGAGCATTTATTAATCTTTTTTTTTTTTCTTGGCGATAGTATATATTAATCTTTAGGATTCTTGGTACAGGTTGATCTCAAAAGGATTGGTAAGGATACTCATGGATACATTGGAGCAGATCTTGCAACTTTTTCCACTGAGGCTGCACTTTAGTGTACTAGGGAAAAAATGGATGTCATTGACTTAGAAGATAAGACAATAGATGTTGAGATTCTAAATTCAATTGCCATGACTATTTAGCACTTCTAGACTGCATTGGGCTATAGCAACCTATCCGCTGTCCATGAAACTGTGAGTTTTTCCAAAATGCATGAAAAAAATACATGAGAACATACGTGGAAACATACATAGCATGACAAGACATTGTAGTGCAAGGCCCGCTAGAATGGTGATCGGCACAAAACCGGCAGATGGAACAAAATGTATGGGCAATGGTCAGGTGGGAGTTAACGGCGTCGCCAGGTGGGTTTTCGCGCCTGTTGCCAGGAAAAAAAGTTGGCGAGTTAGCTTTGTGGACAATTTTCTTTTATCTAGCGTAACAAAAGTGGAAGGGAATGATGTGGGCCTTTTCTGTTTCAAGAAAGAAAGATGAAAATACTATTTGTTTCCTGCTCTTGGGACTTTTTCGTTTCAAGAAAGAAAGGTGAAAATACTATTTTCTAGTAGCAAATAGTTGTTCTTGTCTTCGTTGTTCATTGCATAATGGCAAGATGGCACATACATAGAGTGGATATACATACTTGAAGGAGCTCCGCATGGCTGCTACTCTTTCCCTCGCTATCCACCAAAACGTCGCTGTCCAAAAATGGCAAAAATGGGACCTCGTCGACCCTTTTTATTATTTGCTAATAATGGTTTTGAATGCCACATTTTAGGCTTTTTGTCCATGCCGGTAAATTATTTTGAAATCCCGCCAGCACTAACACTTTTTCCCGACAACAGTTAGAGGTATTGGCCCTTTTCTGTTTCAAGAAATAAAGGTGAAAATACTATTTCTTTCCACTCTACACATTGAAAGGGAAAGCTGAACGTTTCAGTGCACGTGAACAAGTTGGAGGAGAAATCAGACCAAATTCAATTGACATGTACTATCCAATAGTGTTGCAGAGGGTTTTACAACACTATTTGGGCTGCTTCTTTCTTAACACCAATGGTTTTCCAACATGAATTATTGCAAAACAGAATGAAGTGAAGGCAGGCTTCAAAACACATTGTATTTTACAACATGCACTATAGAATGTGCAGACCTAGATATATTGATCTAAAAACCAGAAAGGGCTAGGGTATGTTGTGATGTGCAGGTTGAAAAATGCAATGTGTTATGAAGCATGCAATTTGTTACATACTTCAAAATTAAACAAAACAATGGAAGGTGTGATCTGGAAGACTTTCATATTGTTTTGTAACATTCCATCTTACAAAACCATGGGTGTTAAGAACCAAACAACCCAGCATGAGACGACCCTTTACATCTCAAGTGGATAATTAACATAACTGAAACCTAGCACTGTGTTTCCCATTTAGAATTATTTTTTGCACTTTTTTTTTTCAATGTTGCAAAATTTAAACACAACAATGGAATGTGTGATTTGGAAGACATTCAAGTAATATTCCATGTTGAAAACCCGTGGGTATTAAGAAGCAAGTGACCCACCATTAGACAACCCATTACATTTAAACAAGGAGATTCAAATAACTGAAACCCGACACTGTGCTTCCCATTAAGAATAATTTTGTACAGTTTTTTATTGAAACACAGCAATGCGTTTCCCATTCAGAATTATTTTTTGCAGTTTCTTTTTTCAATGGTGCGAAATTTAAACACAACAATGGAATGTGTGATTGTGAAGACTTTCAAGAAACTGAAATACTCCACATTTTGTTTCCCAAATTTCAAACACAAAGAACTTGTAAAACCCTCTTCTTGCAACAAAATTACCCCTCACCTCAATTTTGTGTGTATTCTCCTCCAAATCCTCCATGTGCACTCCACACTTCAGCTAATTTGGTCAGTATTCTCCTCAAATTCATCCATGTGCTCTTAGACCTTTAACTTTCCCTTTCAACGTGGGAGTTGGCTAACTCCTAGACATACAATTACACCTATGTACATCGAAAAATGCATGAAAAACATACACATGAACATACATGGATACATACATAACATGATGAGACATCGTAGTGCAGGGCCCGCCAGATGCCTGAAACCGGAGGAGGGGACGAAACGCCCGATCTACGGTCAGGCAAGATTTAATGGCATCATTAGGTGCATTTTTCCGCCTGTTGGCAGGTGCAAAAGTGGGCGGGTTAGCTTCGTGTGGCACGGGAATAGTGGAAGGGAATGACATGGGTTTTTTCTGTTTGGAGAAAGCAAGACAAAAATACTATTTTTTTTGTTTCCTGTCTGCACGTTGAAGGCGAAAGCTAACTGCAAGACAAAATTCACCTGTGTGTATATCATAGCATATGCAGCCATACCAAATTCATGTATGGCAACAGTTCTAGGTATTGGCCCTTTTCTGTTTCGAGAAAGAAAGGTGAAATACTATTTCTTTCCACACTGCACATTGAAAGGGAAAGCTGGACGTTTAAGTGCACGTGGACAAGTTGGAGGATAAATCAGACCAAATTCAGGTGACACGTACTATCCAATAGTGTTGCAGAGGGTTTTACAAAACTATTTGGGCTGCTTCTTTCTTAACACCAATGGTTTTCCAACATGATTTTTTGCGAAACACGATGAAGTGAAGGCGGGCTTCAAAACACATTGTATTTTCTGACATGCACTACAGAATGTGCACACCTAGATATACTGGTCTAAAAGCTAGGAAGGGCTAGGGTATGTTGTGATGTGGAGGTTGAAAAATGCAATGTGTTATGAGGCATGCAATTTGTTACATACTTCAAACTTAAACAAAACATGGAAGGTTTGATCTGCAAGACTTTCATACTATTTTGTAACATTCCATCTTACAAAACCATGGGTGTTAAGAACCAAACAACCCAGCATGAGATGACTCTTTACATCTCAAGTGGATGATTAAAATAACTGAAACCCAACACTGTGGTTTCCATGAAGCTACTGTTATGTTAATTTTGTGTTGGAAACATATGGGAAAATATTGAAAAAGAGTGTTTTGCTCGAAGTAGGTGTTGTTAAAAGAGTACAATGCGAACTTCAAAACATTCATTTCTCATAGCTTGCATAAACTAATAAGTGAGCCATAAGCCACTATGTTTTCCATGATGCAACTATTATGTGAATAATGTGTTGGGCAAAGATTGAACAAGAGTGTTTTGGTGAAAGTAAGGGTTGTTAAAAATTATGAAGCTCAGATTCAATACATTGTCCTCTTACTGTGTGCATAACACTAGTTGCTATCTTCTTATTGTTTTTGCAAAGTTAGGGACAACCCATTGTGTTTTCCATACTGCAACAGTTAAGTAATTTTTTTGTTGGAAACATATGAATAGGTAGTGAGCAAGATTTTTTTCTTAAAGTAAGGGGTCTCATAAGACAAGAAGGGAAGTTGAAAAAATTATTTTGTTACAGTCCAGAAAAAATTAGAAGTGAGCCACAACCCACTGTGTTTTCCATGGTGCTACTATTATTGAAATTTTGTGTTGGAAACATATGGGTAGATATTGAAAAAGAGTTTTTTTCTCAAAGTAGGTATCCATGTATGTTCATGTGTATGTTTTTCATGCATTTTCTGATGTACATAGGTGAATTTTAACTAGCAGTTAGGCGGCTCCCATAAGACATGAAAGGGAAGTTAAAAACATTATTTTGTTACAGTCAGGAAAAAATAAGAAGTGAGCCATAACCCACTGTGTTTTCCATGATGCTACTGTTATGTAAATTTTGTGTTGGAAACATATGGGCAGATATTGAAAAAGAGTGTTTTTCTCAAAGTGGGTGTTGTTAAAAAAGTACAATGTGAACTTGAAAACAATCATTTCTCACAGTCTGTATAAAATAATAAGTGAGCCATAGCCCACTGTGTTTTCCATGATGTAACTGTTATGTGAATAATGTGTTGGGCAAATATTGAAGAAGAGTGTTTTGTTGAAAGTAAGGGTTGTTAAGAATTATGAAGCTCAAATTCAATACATTGTCTTCTTACTATGTGCATAATACTAACTATTTCATTGAACAAGATATTTGCTAATAATGGTTTTGAATGCCATGTTTTTGGCTTTCTGTCCATCCACGCCGAACAATTAATTTGAAAACCCATCGGCGCTGACACGATTTCCTGGCGATGGGACAACAAACAACACATGGGATGAGACGTCCCACACTCAAGTCTTTCCTTCCCATCTGACAACCTTTTCCCTCGCCAATCCCAACTCTTCCGTCCTGACTCTTTTCCCCATGTGTTATGGGGGGCATATCCTATGTTATATACATAACTGAATTTTCTCCAAGAGTTAAGGAGGGAGCAAGCTAACTCCTGCACAAAACTCACATATGTATATAAGATATGATATGCTAGTTTCAAGCATAAATTCAAATATGTATATAACATAGGATATGTCAATTTCAAAATCCTAGAAAAAATTCACCTATGCACATTGAAAAAAAGGATGAAAAACATACACATGAATATACATGGATACATACGTAATATGAGGAGACATCGTAGTGAAACAATGGGTTTTACAACACTCGGAGTTTTAGGAGACAGTGTGTTTTCCAATAGTGTATAAAATGGCAGAAAAAATGGGATTGGATGTGGACTTTTTGCTAGTTACCAATTATGAGTTTTAGGAGACAGTGTGTTTTTCAAAACCCTCGACAGAAAAAACATTATTAGACCTGCATTTCAACTAAATCCTAGACAAAATTCACTTATGTACATTGAAAAATGCATGTAAAAAATACATTAAAAAATACATGTATACATACATAATATGAGGAGACGTCATAGTGAATCAGTGGGTTTTACAATAGTCTAAATTTGACGAGAAATTGTGTTTTCAAAAAAAATAGTGTATAAAATGGTGGCAAAAATGGGATTAGATGTGGGCTTTTTTGTATTTCCCAATTAGCTTTCACCAAATGGGCGGGAGCCGGCTAGCTGCTAGAAATAATTCACTTATGCACATTGAAAAAACGCATGAAAAACATACACATGAGCATACATGGATACATACATAACATGAGCAAATTTCGTAGTGAAACAGTGGGTTTTACAATAGTCCGAGTTTTAGGAGACGACGTGTTTTCCAAAACAATAGTGTATAAAATGGCAAAAAAAATGGGATTGGATGTGATTTTTTTTCTATTTTTCCCAATTATGATTTCAAATGCCACATTATGCCCTTTTCTATCCATTCCGAAAAAATATGTGAACAATGGTGACATTGCTAGTTTTACATGATTTTCAAAATATAGTATTTGATTGCAGAACCTATAGATTATGCTTTCTACAAACATTATTCTATAATTTTAGTCATATTTGTACAATGGGTTGTCACTTTTTTCATTTGGAAAGGGAAAAGTTTGATAACCAGGAAATGGGGAGGAAATGAACAAAAAAAATCAAAACCCTCGACAAAAAAAAAACCCTTTCAACTAAATAGATTCTTCAACAACCGCATAATTTTAAAAACATAGACAAGAGGAGACGAAAAACTAAAACCCTCAACTGAAAATAACAAACCCTTAATGGAACAACGAATGCCCGTTCATTTCTTCATTGTTCATGGCACAATGGCAAGATGGCACATACACAGAGTGGATATACATACCTAAAGGAGCTCTGCATGGCTGCTACTCTGGTGCTACTCTTGCCCTCACTATCCACCAAACTATCACCATCCAAAAATGGACAAAATGGGACCTTGTTGGCCCTTTTTATTATTTTCTAATAATGGTTTCGTATGGCCACGTTTTTGGCTTTTTGTCCATCCACATCGAATGATTATTTTGAAAAATTGTCAGGGCTGATACGATTTCCCAGCAACGGGACAACAAATGGCATGGGGGATGAGATGTCCAGCCGTCATGTCTTTCCTTCCGTCCAAAAACCTTTTCCGTCGCCACGAGTCCCACCTCTTCCATCGCGGCTCTTTTCTCCATGCGGTATGGGCACATATGCTATGATATACACATAGGTGAATTTTGTCTAGTAGCTAGCTTTCGCCTAAAAAGTAGGGGCTCAGAAGTGGGTGCCCAAGATTGGCCTTACTTTTTGCTTTTCCAGGAGATAAAGGAGGGGAATAAAAATTACAACATCCTATCTTTGACAAGGTTGCTAGAAATGGTTTTTAATGTGTTTTTATTAATTTTTTGAGAGTTTGAGAGATGGTGTACCTTGTTGTGGAAGGTTGGAGAATCAAGAATTGACGAAACAATGAAGCACTGTTGAAGGGATTTTTGGAAGGCAAGAAGAGGGCAGGGCATAGTTTTCTCTAAAGAACCATTTTTGGGGTTTTGTTTCAGGTTTTGGGACTGATTACAATAGTCCATGAAGTTTTCAGAATCATAGTTTGAAGATATAGAAGTTTTAGGTAGTCTTGAAGAGCTTGAAGATGGGAAAATTTTAAGAACACACATTGTTGAGCACAATTTTTCTTTAAATGTATTTCATTTGCATATACGATGAATGTAAGAAGTTTAGTGCTGCATACCAGTCCTTTGATGATTGAAAACCCCTTTGTAATCATGTTTTATCATAGAGAAATTCATTGGTTTCTTATACAAATAAATTTCTAAGTTTTATTTGCAATCTCTTAATTTTGTTTAAGTTTTGTTGTGAGGATTTTAGAGAGGGATTTGTGAATATCATTCCACTCTCTACAATATCAAATTATAAAATAACCAAAAAAATTAAAAGTAAAAGTTAAATTATATCAATTACATAATAAAAAAGATAAATTAACTTTTCAAATTTCATACATTTAAATTAACCAATTTAGTTGCAGTGGTATAAGAGTCTTGGGAAATAATGACTCTAAATAGAAATTTAAAAAATTAAAATAGCTTTAATATTTTATTAAATAATTTATATGAATAAAGCGAAATATATTCTTAAAAATAATTCAATAAATTAATTTATATTTAATTTTGTTTCTAATATAATATTATTAATATACTACTGAATCAATATATTAATATTAACAATATTTTTATATAATATATAATAATTATTATTCTAATAATATTATTAAATATATTAGTGATTTATATATTATTTTTTCATTATCATTGAGTTTCCAAACAATAGCTTGTGGAATAGAGGTAATGTAATCACAACTCTCTATTCAATTATACACTAATGATTATTAATTTCAGCGAGATTTAAAAATGTGTTTTTTTATACATGGATCTTATTGACATCTTATATGTCACATATGTTTACGTCGAGAGGCGTAACCTACAGTGGCAACATGGAGTGGAATGTGAGCGTGTTAACAAAAACAACTCCCCACATATTAAAAATATTAAATACCGACATGTATATGAAAATATGAAACAATAAATAGCCGACAAATATAAATTAAATAAAAATGAATTAGTGCCACCCAAAAATATTTATATAAATAGAAAGAGGAAGAAGAAAGGAAAAATTAATTACACATTCGCAAAAAACAAAGGAATTCACGAAGGGCAATTAATAAATTTTACGAATTGTGAGAAGGTATAGTAATTATTTTAGAAAATACATAATTATTTCCAAAAAATATTTTACTAATTGTGAAGGTGCAATAATTATTTGAGAAAAATATTTTAAATGTGCAACTATTATTTTAGGAAAACCAATTAATAAATTTTAGGAATTACAAGTAAGTAATATTTCTCACATCCAGAAATATATATTTTACTTTCTATCATTTTTTTGTTCTATGATTTGTAAAAAAGTAAATTCTAATTTGTAAGTTATAAATAAAATTTTACTTATATTTTATTATCAAAAATTATTATTTGTTACTATAGAGTTTGCATATATTTTATTTTTCAATTTTTTTTAAAGACATATTTTTTTATTAACAAAATTAAATGATTGATTATTAATTATAAATAAATAAGATTTCTCAATAAATATATATTAATTTTGTGATATTTTTTTTTTATGAAATTAGTGTATAGTAAAATTTCTCATATTTATAATTTTGTTTTACTTTTATATTGTATTTTTAAATAATTGTTTAGGATACCTCGCCCAAGATTAAATTTTGAAAATGAGGAACAATGAAGAGAACATCGAAGAGAATATGCTCGAAATTACATGAGACAATGACATGAACAAATGAATAATGTACAAAGAGAAAAAAAAAGAAATCATCAAAACCAAAATGATAGAGAAAGACGTGTTAAATGTAGGGCAGATATGACAGTTGAAAAGATTGAAGCAGAAATGAAAAAAAATGTAGATGAGATGAGAATACATCATGTACGAACATCTAAAGAGGAGCAGTATATATTAAGAAAAATATTACGAACAAATGAGCATTTAGACAAATTTAATGGCATGGAAAGACAATAAATACAAGTACATGATTGTGAATTACTTGAAAGGAATTATGAATCTCATGAGAATACATAGGGTAAATTTGAAGGAATGAATTCAATTACAATAGATCGTGTGTTACAAACACCAGATAATATAGTTCAAGATGCAATAAATGTTGAAAGTGAAAATCATAAAGAACATAATATTTCACAACAGGAGTTAACCTCTCAATTGAGAAGATGAAGATGACTGCAAAGAAGACAAAATGAAAGAGATCTAGGTACATGCCATAATAATAGAAATGTGAAAATTGATTTGAAAGATTTACAAATTATATTTCGACATGGTTTGGATAAACTTACAACACCAATTATGTGTTACATTTGTCAAGAAAGTTACCCTGCAATGAAGGTTGTACGAGTTCCTAAAGGCCCAATTTGCAATAGATGTGGACAAGAGAAACATGAACATCAATTTTTGACACTAAATAATATGAATCCTAGTCCACAACCAGTAGAACTTGCAAACTTAACACAAATTGAGGAAATGTTGATAGCACGTGTAAATCTGATACTTCAAGTCACACATGCAACTGCAGGTCAATATAAAGCAGAAATGAGAAAATATGTAGATGAGATGACAATACATCGTGTACGAACATCTAAAGAGGAGCAATATATATTAAGAAGAAGATTACGAACAAATGAGCATTTAGACAAATTTAATGGCATGGAAAGACAATAAATACAAGTACATAATTGTGAATTACTTGAAAGGAATTATGAATCTCATGAGAATACATAGGGTAAATTTGAAGGAATGAATTCAATTACAATAGATCATGTCTTAAAAACACTAGATAATATAGTTCAAGATGCAATAAATGTTGAAAGTGAAAATCATGAAGAACATAATAGTTCACAACAGGAGTTAACCTCTCAATTGAGAAGATGAAGATGACAGCAAAGAAGACAAAATGAAAGAGATCTAGGTACATGCCATAATAATAGAAATGTGAAAATTGATTTGAAAGATTTACAAATTATATTTCAACATGGTTTGGATAAACTTACAACACCAATTATGTGTTACATTTGTCAAGAAAGTTACCCTGCAATGAAGGTTGTATGAGTTCCTAAAGGCACAATTTGCAATAGATGTGGACAAGAGAAACATGAACATCAATTTTTGACACTAAATAATATGAATCTTGGTCCACAACCAGTAGAACTTGCAAACTTAACACAAATTGAGGAAATGTTGATAGCACGTGTAAATCTGATACCTCAAATCACACATGCAACTAGAGGTCAGTATAAAGTAGAAATGAGAAAACATGTAGATGAGATGACAATACATCGTGTACAAACATCTAAACAGGAGCAGTATCTATTAAGAAGAAGATTACGAACAAATGAGCATTTAGACAAATTTAATGGCATGGAAAGACAATAAATACAAGTACATAATTGTGAATTACTTGAAAGGAATTATGAATCTCATGAGAATACATAGGGTAAATTTGAAGGAATGAATTCAATTACAATAGTTGTGTGTTACAAACACCAGATAATATAGTTCAAGATGCAATAAATATTGAAAGTGAAAATCATGAAGAACATAATAGTTCACAACAGGAGTTAACCTCTCAATTGAGATGATGAAGATGACTACAAAGAAGACAAAATGAAAGAGATCTAGGTACATGCCATAATAATAGAAATGTGAAAATTGATTTGAAAGAGTTACAAATTATATTTCGACATGGTTTGAATAAAATTACAACACCAATTATGTGTTACATTTGTCAAGAAAGTTACCCTGCAATGAAATTTGTATGAGTTCCTAAAGGCCCAATTTGCAATAGATGTGGACAAGAGAAACATGAACATCAATTTTTGACACTAAATAATGTGAATCCTGGTCCACAACCTGTAGAACTTGCAAACTTAACACAAATTGAGGAAATGTTGATAGCACGTGTAAATCTGATACTTCAAGTCACACATGCAACTAGAGGTCAGTATAAATATAAAGGACATACCATAAGTTTTCCATAAAAAGTAAGAGAAATAGCTAATATTAGAGATGAGACTGAAAATTATAATGATTGAAGATGAGGATGCTAGACCTAATGATTATAATATAATTGTACATGAGTGGGAGATCATTGCAAGACTACACCATGGACAAATTATGGATGCATCAGAGGTAGATATGTTGGGTAGAAGAGATGTTGATAGACAAAATCTATGGAGTATTGAATATCAAGGAGAAGATTACCCAAGGAAAGAAATAAGTTTTATAAACACCATGAAAGATAATGGATTATTGTTACCAGATGATATGATGTCAAGTATTTCATATGGAAACTTAGGTACTAAGCAAAAAAAAACACTTGATATTATTATCACATTATTATCAAGCTGAAAATATCATGCCACTATGCATGATAATCCAAGGAATAATCGGAATAGGTAAATCATATCTAACATTGGTGCATCGACAATTCATTCAACACTAAGAATTCCACTTAAAGATTTTTTTGAATTAGAAGGAGCAAGGTTCACAACTTTCCAAGAAGAACTGCGACATATAAAATACATATTAATTGATGAAATAAGTTTTATTGGACAAAGATTGCTTACAAATATTGATTCAAGACTACGCCAAGCTTTTCCAAAAAAATAAAACATGAGTTTTGGAGGAAGATCAATCATTTTGGTAGGAGATTTGGGACTGTTGTGCATATTTTACACACACGCCCCGCCATAGGCAGGGACCCTCTTTTTTCGCTCCCGATGGGCTTCTTTTCTCTCGTCTCATTCTGTGTGCCCCTCATTTTGTTGTCCTTGTTGGTCAACGTGCCCTTCAAAGTCTCTTTTTGGCTAACCATATTTTTCCCCTAAAATAAAAAATGGCTAAGTCTTGGGTTTTTTGAGCTTCACCCCTGCCCGCTCGCTCGATTCGCTTTTTCCTTCATTCTTTGACTTTGGGGATAGATTTCCTATGGATTTTGGATGTTTTTGTGGTGCCTAAGTGAACTGACAAGGTTTTATTAAGTTTCAAGAAGTTTTGAAAATTCTAAAACTATATCCCTACAGCATTCCAGGCTCATGTTTGCGAAACATACTAGCGCACCTCAAAATCAAAAACGGACTTCGACCCAGATGCTAAAATGGGGTCTTATCCTCCCCTAGCTTTTCAAATTCCAAATTTGCATCCGGGAAGTACCATTCGGAGTTTCGTGCTCTCGTGGCCGTTTCAAAATAACATTCCTACAACGGCATTCCGACCTCATGTTTCCGGAACGTACTAGCGCATCTCAAAATAAAAAAACGGACTTTGACCCAAATGCTAAAATGGGGTCTTATCCTCACCTAGCTTTTCAAATTCCAAATTTGCATGCGGGAAATACCATCCAAAGTTCTGTGCTTCGTCGGTCGTTCCAAAACAGCATTTCGACCTCTCATTTCCGGTTTCAAGAAGCCTACCATGGGTCCGTTGATAGAATCATTTGATCCAATGAGGTATACTGAAATTTCATTGGGAAGAAGGTAGCTTTCAGTCAGTTTTAGCTACAGTAAAAGAAAAATTAGCTAGAAGGAAAAACTGTTACAGTGACTGGCCACTACAAGACAGAATAGGGAAAAGACAACAAATGTATTTTAAATTGCTGAATATTGTGGGTTAGGTGAAGCCCTAATGTAATTGAATCTAGGCCACACAGTGTAACTCAATAATAGCCATTCATTTGGGATTTGGTAAACTATAAATAGGGGTCTTCCCCTCATTTGTAGTTGTTGGAGCGTTGTTGTAAAAACATTCTGCAGTAATAGAAAGCAGTATTGCATGATCTATGGGTGTTACTTTTGAGTTTGCTCATTATGTATGCATGGTTCTACCTTCCAAGTTAGTTTTAGTTGTAGTTTCTTGAATGGAAATGGTAATGGTGATTTTTGTTACAGTATTTGATGAATTTGCAGCCCATACTTTTGGCACTTGTTGATGGCAAGCTGCTGTGCAAAGTTAGCCTGGGCTTCTTTATTTGATTGTTGCAACTTAGTTCATTTGCATGTTTATGATGTGTGTATGCAAACTGAAAATCTGCAGTCCTTAGAAGATTACACTGGTTTTGTGTAACTGTAGGATCCTCTTGGCCAAACAAAACCCAGTTTAAGGAGTTTGTCTATTGTAGCAACATCCATGATCACTGTTCATTGGTAGTTTTAGATCCAGGAACCTTTTCTCTTCCCTACCCTTTTTCCTTTTTTTTTAATAAGTAACCTTAGGCAAGGTTCATTGCACATTGTAAAGCTAAATTTGATGTTGAAATGGAGTTCCAGACTACTGTTTGAACCTGTAGCAAACACTCAACAACTTTCCCATCTTGAAAACTCCATTTGTTGATCCAACTTTCTCACTTTGTAACTCATTTGTAAGTCCACCTTGTGATTCCAGCAAATCACATAAATCAAATGAGATATTCCAAGCAATGTCAAGACCTGACATCCGAGAAACCTTGGGATAGTGTTCTGCAATTTGATTGTGGAAGATTGTCTTTCAAGAGAGGTGATGCACCTACACATTACTTGTGTTGAGAAGTGCATGAAAATACCATCAACAGGGACAACTACCTCCTGTTAGTGACAAACCTCCTTATGATAGTAATGCACATGCAAAATTTCTATGAGAATAATTTAAGATAGTTGTTACTTTAGATAAGGTATTTCGACAAGAAGGTGAAGGTGAGGACCAGAAAAGGTTTCGACAACTACTCACAAATATAAGGGATGCAAATCCAACAATCGATGACTGTAAATTATTGATGACAAGGATAGATGTTTCATTACTTCAAACAATTTGGGAAGATTCTAATAACAATATGCATCTATTTGCAACAAATGATAATGTACATCACCATAATAGAAAAAAATTACATTCATTAAGAAGATCAGTGGCTTGTAGCATTGCAACTAAAGAATGTAGTAATAATATAGAAGGAGGTCAAAATGATGAATTGGATGTTGAATTATTAATTGTGAAGGATGCAAGAGTCATGTTAACCTCTAATCTATGGATAGAAGCAAGCCTTGTAAATGGAGCCTTGGGATACATTCAAAATATCATATACAAACCTAGAAGTGCCCCACCAGATCCACCAGCATATGTTATGGTTCAATTTGATAATTACTTGGGAATTCCATTTGAAGATGCATCTCCAAATATAGTTCCAATTGCACCAATAGAAAGGGGGTGCACACATCAATTGCCATTATGATTAGCTTGGGCACTAACAATCCATAAATCACAAGGATTGACTCTTTCAAAGGCAACAATTGATATAGGACCAAGAGAAAGAATGGGATTAATATTTGTTGCTATTTCACATGTTAAATCCTTGGATGGACTCATAATCTCACCACCATTTTCATACGATCGCTATGAAAAAATGAAAACAGGGAAGCAATTCACCAAAAGGAGAGTTGAGGAAGAAAGACTCAAATATTTGGAAGCACAATAAGTTTATGTAATGCATAGATTATTGGATATCATTCTTCTATTAAACTCTTTTGATAGAGCATGAAGCTTATTTTTTGATTTAATGTGAAATATCTCATTAAATATTTGCAAAGAATAAAAATATTTTTTTCAAACACATGCTAAAGTAATATTTTACATATGACATTGTGGATGCTACTAGTTTATCTATCTTAATATATTAATCTATATATTATACGCCGAGAGATATCATTTTCGAGGCATATTTTTGAAAATTCAAAAAGAAAAAAAATACGCCTCGAAAATGATATCTCTCAGAGTATAATATATAGATTAATATATTAAGATAGATAAACTAGTATATAATACATCATATATATCTTATTATTATATTATTATTATTATATTATATTATTTTATTAATATTATATTATTATTACAATATTATTTAATATTATTATTAATGTGATATTATATTATATTATTGTTATTATTACATTATTAAAAATATACTATTATTAAAATAATTTTTTATTTATTTTTAAATATTTTTTATTTTTTATTTTTCTAAAATATGTTAGTTTTGTGTTTATTAAAAATGTACTATTATTGATACGATTTTTTTTGTTTTATAAAAAAAAAAAATATTTAATTTTTTTTAATTTACAGATTGTGCAACCTCCTATAAACACCGTGCTGAATTACTTTTAAAACAAATCAAACTAACATGCAATAAATATTTTGCAACGGTGCAGAGAAGGAAAAAGCGGCAGAGTTTGCATGCAGAACATTACGTAATCCCATGCAGTAACGACGAATAATTGTGGGGAAAAACAGTGGAAAGCAATGAAGAGACAAAATAATTTCAATCGTTTTGGATTGTACGCAGATGACACCAACCATTGGTCGCCAAGGTTAACTCTATTAACTTAAGATAAAAAACGCCTTCCACATAAAAATAGTGAAGGTCGTCCTTTCCAGATTTTTTAAAAGTGTCCAAACGTAAAAGCGAAAACACCAACATTCGATTCCTTATTGATTAAAAGAATAAGAAAAGACAATTGATTCCTTATTGATTACCTAAAAGAAAAAGAAAAAAGCATTCGATTCCTTATTTGATTAAAAGAAAAAAACATATATTCGATTCTTAGGTAGTGACCTGAGTCTCTTCCTCCAAATGTAAAAGCGAAAAGTTTAACATTAGATTCTAACTTGCTCATTACCTTTGATATGACAATTCAACTACAGAAAAAAAGCCCTTTTATTCCCTTCCTCTACGAATGGATGTGAATATGGATAGTGGCGTGCAACGGTTTGGAGTAATTGTCATCAAACAAAGTAATATATTTCAGCGAGTGTGAGTGGGGTCGGAGAATATAGCGTAGGTGTGAATCACTATGGAAAACTCAAGTAGTGTAGCATTAAAATAATGTAATCATTTTCATCTTGTGGGGCAATTTCCCAAGATTCTCTCTCCTCACCTTTTTAAGGCCTAAGGCCATAGTCTTCGCAAACTACCTATCCTTTTGCAACAACTATCTTTCTCATCCTTACAACTACTTTATTTCTAAAACTATTATTCTTTGTGATTGGAAATGACAATGGAGGTAAGACAATATCACGAAGCATATAGCAACAAAGTTAAGACCCTTGGTTCCCTACTTCCTAATGATGTGTTAAGTGCAAGGAAGATGATTTTACGGAGCCATAAACCATAGCATCATCCTTGCTAGCACCTAAACCATTAGTAGTTTATGTGTCGTTTGCACTAGAAAGCGCTCAAGATCTCGCCATTGCCCAACTAGTCAGCCTTGGAGCCCACAGTTTTTAAAATCAAGCCAAAAAGTATGAAAAAAATCCATGGAATGAGAAGGGTCCAAAACCGACAAAATCATTGGAGGAACCAAATCAGAACCAACACACTTCAAGCTAGAAAACCTGGAAACTATGCTTTCTAGAGGTCCTCACGGCTCTTCTCAACTGACTCTACACTCAACAAACAAAAACCTGAAAACCAATGATGCCTCTAGTTTAGTAGCTCTAGAATCAACCATGTCACCCACTGAAGCGCATGTTCAGGTAAAGTGATTTTGTTTTCCTTACCTGATGAAATCATCAATGCCATTTCAAAATGTAAAGCAAAAAATATTATTTTGTTCTTCTTAAGGGGAATTTCATCGAAACACGACTTCTTTAAATAGGCCCACAATAATTGGGAACTAAAGGGTTGGACAATCGAATCCTTTAGGGTTCTAGGCAATGGTTATGTAGCTTGTACTTTTACAAACCTTGAACATGTTTGCATGGTCTTGCAATATAGATTTTGGATTATTTGTTGCTAGACCTATTACATGCAATCTTGGGACCTTGACTTCCACCCAAATAATATAACAAAATCAAGATAGCCCATATGGACTCAATTTCACTTCCTTAATCTTACCTTTCATCCTTTCTTGAAAGACATTGCAAAAAATTTGGCAAGGTTTTGTGGTGTAAAAAACACTTGGATATATGGGAAAGCTTGTGTTCTCACCCTAGAGCATGTATTAAAATGGACCTAACTAAATCCTTGACCAACTCAATCAACCTCCTTGGGCTAGGCTTTGAAGTTGAATGTCTTATTTATTTCAATAAACCAAATACTTGTTTTTACTACCACAAGGATGACCACTTCATCTATGATTGTCCCTTTTCGTAAACCCAAAGTGACCAAACTTCAAAGGAAATACCACCCAACATAACCCTTCGGTTCTTCTAGGAAGGAGAAAATTGACTAGACAAACTAGGGTCATGGCCAACCAGAAACTCCATGAGAGGAGCAAGGCCACCTTCAACACAGATATGTCAGACTAATAGACTTTTCCGTAATTCTTTGCAGTTCTCTGACTCAGTCAGAACACAGTCACCACCCATGATTTCCACTTGCATAGAGCACCAAAGAGTTTGTAGAAAGTGAAAATTATAAAATCCAGCAAGGCAACTAGCATACATCACATAATGGGTAGTAAGGCAAGAAATGTAGCGTTGGGTAATGACGCCATTGTGCAGGTCACACACGCGCAAGGGAAAATCACCACAAGGTGACTTGACAATGGTGTTAATGTGGATCTTGGGAAGATTGTGGGAAGCTAAACAGAAATTGGCAGGCACACAAGGTTCCTTGGCCATGGAGTAGTAACACGAAAACCAAGATAAGTTGGTTGTATGGATAAAATTAGAAACATTCATTTGAGTATAATTAGAGGCTCGTGCTAATCTAGAAAGCACAAAGGCGCTAGAAGGTAGCATTCCTTCATAATGAGGGGTCAAATCCGCATTCATAATCATAGTCTTATGGAGGCCATGATGGATTAAAACAAGATATCACACAATCCCAAAGAAGAGAGATCGCACAATACGACCTCTCAAATTCATCAAAGTCTCATACTTTCCTAATCCCTTCATAAAGCCGCCTTTTTTTTCCACGTGACTAGCCTTAAAATTTGAATCCCGCCACCTATCATCCACCTCAGTATTGGAGCTCATCCACCAGTCCTAAAGGAAAAACAAGTGGGCCCCCAAACCAACACCCAACATCCAGATATCTTTAAACACTTGATAAGCCATACAATTTGAATCCTACCACCTGTCAGCCATCTCAACATTAGAGCTCATCCACCAGGCCCAAAATATCATCAAGTGGGCCCCCCACTCAACATCCAACACCCAAAGATTTGAATTCATCGCGATAACCGGTTGCTTTGTTCTTTCAAGATGATATCTTGAATCCTTAGCGATAACTTCTCCATACTCCTCCAATATTTAGAGTAACCCTAGCAAGTTTTGTGATTAGCCAAGGCATCCGCCACTTGGTTGCCCTCCCTCAAAGTATGTCACTTTTTTATCCCTGATTTTGGATAAAAGGAATCTAGTGTCCAATAGGATATCCTTAGTATTTGAGCTAATTAGTCTATCCATATTCACAACATCAGTAATGGACTTAGAGTCCCCTTCAATGTGGATATTAGTAATCCCTAGAGAGATGACAACATGGAGGCCCATGAGCAGCACATGAGCTTCCACCACAATAGAAGAATGGAAACCAATACCTCCAACAAATCTAGCAACTAGAACCCCTTCGAGATCTCTAATCACTCCACCAATACTAGCCCTGCTTGGGATGCCCTTAACCGCCCCATCAAAGTTGAGCTTAAACTAGCCTCTATCTAGAGGATCCCATTTGGTATTTTTCTTGGCTAAGGATTTAGAGTTGTCAAACGAGTTAGCCTCTAACCCCTGATGCCAAGCCTTGGCCATTCTTAGTTTGTACTCAAGAGGGCCCCTCTTCGAGAGTTCCCCATTGAAGAGGGAAATTTTTCCTCAATGAGCCAGACACCTAAGCCAAAAAAGTCCCTAGGATTCCCCTCAATATTCTTGAAGACCCTATTGTTCCTTTCCTTCCACAAACACCAACCCATAATAGAAGGAACCTAATTCCAAATTTCATCAGGCAGGGCATGGGAATAGGGACCACGCTAGTCTAGGATGAAATAAATGAGATCCTTACACATAACCCAAGAGACTCCCAGTTTTTCAAAGGCCAACCCCCAAACTTCAATAGCAAATATATAGTGTAACAAAAAATGACCGAGAGTTTCCTCACTGCACTTACATAGTAAACATCTATTGGGAATATAAAATCCTCATTTCCTCAAATTTTCCTAAGTAAGAATCCTATTATGGCGAGCCATCCACCAAAATAAATTCACTTTCGGGATCATGTGGTAGTTCCATATTTTCCTCCAAGATTCCACCGTAGTACCCTAGTTTGTCAGCCGATTGTATGCCGACCTAACAAATAGATCCCCCTATTTTTCAAAGGTCCAAAAAACTCATCTTCTCTGTCATAGGAGGGAAGCCTAGTGAGAGAGAGAACCTCCTGGAGGGACTGGGCCAAACAACAAAGGTCTTGAGACTGAGGACAGTAGAGGGTTAGGTCCTTACAAGCCCTAGCCCCAAGGGGTTCGAAAACATAATCACTGATATGGGTGCCAAAATACCTCTGAGCTAATCCCATGAGAATCCTAAAGTCAGAAGAAACCAGAGGGGTATCAATTAACCATAGATCTTCCTAGAATCTGATCTGATTTCCATTTAATCCCATTCCTTAGCAGGCATTATGTGTTGTAGATGCTCCTCCAGGCCAGGCATCCCTAAGGGTGAGACTTCGAGAGGCAATTAATAAAAGGCATGTTCCAAAGATATTTGGAGTTCAATATTTTGCACCAATCCTTTGTATTCCTTAAATGATCCCAACCAACTTTGGCCATCAGAGCCTTGTTAGTGTTGACAGTAGTTTTGATTCCAAGGCTGCCACAATTTTTGGCCTGGTGGACCTTTTCCTATTTCACCAGAGCGATTTTCTTCTTATCCTCAATCCTAGAACAAAGAAAATTCTTTTGGATCTTTTCAAACTTATCATAAATGTACTTAGGCATCTTAAAAATGGAAAGGAAATAAGTTGGTATACCTTGAAGAGCCACTGTGAGAATTTGGAGCTTGCTAGTGTAGCTTAGGATGAAGCCTTTCCACCCAACCAATTTCCTTTGAATTCTTTCTAGCACTAAATTCTAGAAAATTGGGGTAACCTCCTTAACCATGAGAGGGAGCCCAAGGTAAATCGAGGGGAGAGAACTGCTTAAACATCCTAGAACTGCAATCACTTTGGTTTGCAAATTAGCTGTGTTGTTAAATAAATAGATCATGCATTTTTTGTAGTTGATGCTTTGACCAAAATGTGAGGCATAATTTTTTAGGTAGGCTTTCCATTTCCTGGATTCCACCATAGAGGCTTTCCCAAAAATAAAAGTGTCATCCACAAATTGTTGCACAACAACTGGGTCTAGGGATGAAGCCGCTCTGATGCCCTTAATGGAGCCCTCTAACAACATACCAGTAAAGTTCCTACTTAGCACATCAACAATCATGATGAAGAGATAGGGAGATAGAGGGGTCACCTTACATGATCCCTCTTCCAGTAGAGAAAAAACCAAAGGGGGAACCATTAACAAGAACAAAGTACTTTACCATATTAACACACTCCATAATGAGTTTGATAACCGAATTATGTAAACTGAAATTAGCCAAAACCTTAGGGATGAAATCCCTTATAACTTTATCATAAGCTTTAGAGATATCCAGTTTGAGAGCCATCCTCGCATAGTTACATCCATCCATAGAATGGAGGAGCTCATGGGTGGTCAAAGTAGCACCAATAATATGGCACCCGAGAACAAAACCTTTTTGAGTAGGACTAATGATTTTATCTAGAAGGGGTTTGATGCTATTCACTAAGATCTTAGAAAGGATTTTATAAAAGGTGTTACATAGGCTAATGGGCCAAAAAATAGTCATGGAATGAGGCTCACCAATCTTAGGAATTAGGGCAATGAAGGTGTGATTCAGTTTCTTTAAGGATTTTCCCAAATTTGAATAAATCCCTAGCGGCGAGCACAAGGTCCTCACCCATAGTATCCTAGAATATCTGATAGAAGGTAGGAGGAAAACCATCAAGGCCCAGGGCTTTGAAATCCCCCATACTAAAGGTAGCCAGCCAAAATTCTTCCAGAGAAACAACATTGAGAATCCCCATACTATCTTCGTAGGAAATGATGGTAGGTAGATAGTTGAGCAACACATTGTCCAAAGTCGGGTTAGGCACCTTAGTTGGAGCCGAATAAGCCTTATGAAAGTAGTTAGCAGCTAGAAGGCTAATCTACGCCAGATTTGAAATCACCACTCCAGAATCATTAGTCAGTTTTTAAATTTGATTCCTTTTCCTATGCTTGATGGTTGACACATGAAAGAAGGAGGTGTTCTTATCACCTTCCTTCAACCATTGGACTCTAGATTTTTGCTTCCAACATATTTCCTCATTTTTTAGAACCCAATCCCATTCCATCCTGGTTTCCCTTTCCTGGCTGTGAGTCCACTGACTATCATCCCTTTCCTCCGTTTACTTTTGTAAATTTCTCAAATCTTCCTTTAACAACTTTTTTTTTTTGAAACACATCACCAAACACACTCTTTTTCCATCCTTTAACCATGTTTTTAATGTGTTTGAGTTTGAAAAAGATCCTAAACATGGGGGAGCCACAAACAGGAATATTCCACCAATCAACAATTTTATTTTTGAATTCAGGGTGGGAGTTCCACATAATCTCAAACTAGAATGGGATGGAACCCACAATAGGATAGATATTAGTGGTCAACAAAAGGGGGTTATGGTCAGAGACTATTATGGGTAGGGTTTTTAGGTTAGCATTTAAAGCATTGGTCCAATGGGGAGAGTAGAGGAAGCAATATAAATGGACCTGAATCAGATGTTCACCAGAGCGTCTGTTAGACCAAGTAAATTTCTGCCCCATAAGATCAATATCTTTTAAACCCAAAGAATTCAAAAAAATTGTCAGGTTAGACATATTGTCAGAGTAATGCACTAGGCCACCACTTTTCTCCAAAGGAAAGAGAGGAGAGTTGAAATCCTCAACAACTAACCAACAACCTCCCTTATTATAATTTATTTTAACTGCAAGGTCTTGCCACATCGTACTCCTCACATTCCTCGACCAGGATTCACCAAGGTAAGTAAAGAAGGCCCCCACACTATTTTTATAGTGGAACAATTCAGAGCCCAAAAATTTTGATGGGTTCCATAGCATAGCTAGACCACTCGAAGCACCCTCAGCATCACTATAGACATAGGAAGCATTGGGCCAAATGAACTTGGAAATTTTATCAAAATTTGTCTTCACCATTTTGGTTTCTTGTAGAAGGAACACATCAATCTTATGTTCTAGGACATAGTTCTTTAGAGAAAGTTGTTTCTGGGAGCTATTGAGCCCACAAACATTCCATGACATAACTCTCATTTCTGCCATTTTTTAGACACTTCCAATGTCCTTTATTTACCCAGGGAAATCTCATTTGTTGTTTCTCTCATCCTAGCGTGTCTCTGAGTGGGCCTTCCTGTCTTTGAGTCTCCTCCTATGTCTGCCTTCTTCTTCCTCCATTTTTTCTTTAACGTTCTCTAGATCCCTTCTTCTTCAATTTTCTCAAGTTTCAAACCCCCAAAACTTACTATATATTCATCAACCATTCCAATACTCTCTTCTTCCCAAATCTCACCATCGTCAACCATTGTCTCACAAGTCCCCACAAAGACCACTGCTAATGGAGGAACAACAACCAATGAGCCAAGGTCCTAGGCCATATGGATAGCTAGGGGTTTGACAACAAACTCCAATAAAACACTAGAGTCAACTAGGTCAGATGGTGGTTCAACAAAGGTGGGTGAATTTGGTGGGTCAACAATGGAAGGTGCAACGCTTGGAGGAATGAGCCTAGTGTCTTCCGGTGGATGGGGTTCAGTTCCCATAGGAGGTGTAAGATTCTCCAAGGAATGATCCATCTTAGCCTCCCAATTGAAAGAATATTTGCAGTCAGAGATAATGTGACTAGCTTTAGCACACTTGTGATAGTAGACAACAAAATTTTCATAAAACACAAGTTGGGTCCAGTTTCCAAATTTAGAACACAACTTAACTATGTTCGGAAGGATTTTATCAACACAAATATTAACACAGAATCTAGCAGAGAATAACTTGGTTTTCAACTTGGTGATAGAGTGAGTGGTGAAAAGATGACACAACAAATCCCCAATACATTTGAAAATGGCTTCATCCCAATACTCAAGAGGTAAGCCTGGTAGCCGAACCCATATTGCAGTCAACTTGTTCAGGTCTACAACAGGGTCAAAACCTAGCTTCCAATGACACATGGCTAGGCTATGTTTCCCATACACCTAAGGACCCATTGATAGAGTCACCACCATGTCTTCCACAACCATGAATCTGAAAAGAAAAAGACCACCAGCTATCGTGCAAATCTCCACACTCCCCTTGAGATGCCATTTCACGGCAACCCATTTATGAACCATATCCACCATTGGATGGAAAGAAAGAAATCTATCCACCACAAAATTCTCCATGGAGGAGAGGATCCTATCACAGATCGAATCAAGAATGTCAAAATCTGTCCTAGAAGTCATGACAACCTCAGGTAAAAGACGGGTCAAAGAAGATATTTGTTTGCCATTTGTCAACACATTCCTCCAGCCTACTACCGGAAGAATCTCCACTGCCAACACAAAAGATTCGCTCAGGAACACAAAGGTCTTCAAAAGGCCTATAGGTGAAAGCACTATCCCCATAGGAGTGGAATCCGATGGACATAGGCCCATAAGAGAGGTGCTCAGGTCAGGAGGTGACAAAGGGGGACCATTGGGTACCCCCAAATATGAATCCACCATGCATGCAGGAAGTTCAAAACGTAGGAAGACGAGAGGGAAGCATGAATTCACTTTTAGAACTTTAATATGCTCAATAGGTGAATGAGAATACTAAAATATGCATTAAAGATGTTATTTCTTTTGAAATAATGAATATGTTTTATATTAATGGAAAATGTGATGGATGGATATATATTGTAATGTGAATGCTTCAATGATGAAAATGATTTATGATGCTAATGAATTTTATGTGAATGACTAACTACCTATGTGATGTACTAGGTTGAATGCAATAATAGGTTCAAACCTCTAGAAGAGAGGGGGAGTATCACTCAGGAGAGGAACTTGGTCTAGTAACCTTTAATTCAACCTTACTGAGAATTCACACACCCACACCCTAGAATGGTATAGACGAGTCAGGATGGTCTTGAAATGGTAAGTAACCTCCTATCTAGGTTTGAGTATGTTTTGTGGTAGTATGTGGTTCTATTTTCTGAATGTTCTTGTTTGAGGTCATGTGATAGAGTACCTATGTGAGAGTGGGTACATATATTAAATATACATGTATATATGAATTATCAATGACACACGCATTATATATGATATGTGAGTAATTGGTCATTATAGATACGTATATATTTAATATAAGTATAAATATATGTGAATATGTTGATACATATGTGTGTCAAAATAAAGAAAGATGATAATACACATATCTACATGTATATACATATGTATATATATATATATATATATTAACGAATATATATATATACATGTGTGTGTGTGTGTGTGTGTGTGTGTGTGTGTATTTATGTATGTCTAATAAATATATGAACACATTAATGACCATATATATATATGTGTGTGTGTGTGTGTGTGTGTGTAGACACCGAAAATTGGTCTAGGCTTGGGAACACCACTTTCGACATAATTTTATATTATCCATGGTCATGATTAAATAATGTTAATTATTTAATTACCTTTCTAACACATATTTCCTCTATTAATTAAATACCCCTTTTTTAATTAATTTAATTAATTCATTAATTCAACTTGATTAATTAAATAAATCATAATTATTTAATTATGTCGCTAACTAATTAATTCTTCCTTTTTAATTAAATACTTTATTATTTAATTACCTCTTTGTCATATTCCAACTATAATTAAATATTTATTATTTAATTATTCATTTAACCCCCTTTATCTATAATTAAATATTTATTATTTAATTATTCAATTCCACCTTTACAACACTCAAATTAAATAAATGATCTTTATTTATTTAATTAAATCTCTCACTTTAGAATGTTGAATTAAATTAACATTTAATTCATATTTAGTTATTTATGTCACATTCTTCTATCATTCAATTATCTAAGTCATTCACTCACCTTCTGACTCAAGATCTATTTTTAGTTCTCCAATTTTCTCCGGATTTTACATCTGGTTATCTTTGCGAGAGGACTCTTTGGCACAATTAGTTAGTTAACTAGTTCCAAATCATATGCATGATGTTTTTATTAATTAAATATCTTTATTTAATTAATTAACTCATGTTTGCATTTGAATGCATTATTCTTCAACTTGTAACTTTGTCTTTGACATTCAAAGTCTTGTTTCTTCTATTTTTGAAGACTCTTAATTGAAGATGATCATGTTCTAACTCACATTCTAACTAAGACAAAACTCACATCGCATGGCATTCATCAATCTCATCCATCGATCTCTCTTTCAATCTAAGCCGATCGTTTGAAAACCCAAAATCTATAAAATGACTTGTCATTATCATTATTCCTCCTCCTGAAATCATACACTTTTGAGAAAAGACTTATCTTCGATATTTTGCTTAGAAACTCGATGAAGTTATTCTTGCATTCAAACACATAAATATGAGGGCAAGAATACTGAAAAAACAAAATAAAGAAAAGAAATCAAGATAATTCGAAGGAGTGAACGCATATTCGGTAAGAGCTTTCCATTTATTTTTTTAGTTTTATTATGCTTATTTCCTCATTCTTTGTTCTTTGATTTAGATTAATATTGGTTCGAAGATCATGTGTCTTTCAATCAATCAACCTTTGTTATTTCTTACTAACATTCTAAATTCATTGGTACTAAAATTTATTCTCCGAAATAATGATAAAGTCTTGTGACACAGCAAAAACATTAGATAATCTGCATACATTCCATAAGCATGTCATATAGTTACCATTGCATTAACATCTTCATTATATGTTTGCACAGTCATTACATCATAGTCATTTCATCATCATACATAATAGAAACATTACACATGTACATCTCATTATCACATATAAATAACATCATATCCATTCATTACATCCATTATCATAAGTAAATAAATCATCCATGACATCATAAAATGCATAACTCATAACATGTAGAAACATTCATTCATAACATATACATACATCATCTAGGAAACATCATCATATAGAAGAAATGCATCACCATAAAATAGAACTTCATATCATATAGAAGTCACCAAAATCATATATTTATCACTCAAAATAATGTGTCATAGTACTATAATGATGGATTTCTTCTTGCAATGTTTAAAACTGGATTAGTAACACCTGCAAGTCAATAAAACATCAAACAATAGAATGCAAAGGAGAAATGTAAGGAAATGCAAGAAACTAGAAAGATCTCACCCATTCCTATGCTCCATGGCCGACTTCCATTACACCTCCTCAAGCTTATTGCAATAATGGATGCCCTCAAATTTGTGAGCAAACTCTATGTGTGTAGCCTTAACAAAACCTTTGAAGGATTTATGAAATAACTCTATTATGAAAATACTAGTATAAGCCTAAGATGATATGAGAATGCAAAAATAATAATAGATTAAGCGATAATAAATATGAGAGATCCTGAAAATGAGATCAAGATTGTCATTTTATAGAAAATGCAATCTTAAACGAATGAACAAGATGAGAGATTGAGAGATGCCCTAGAATCAAGGGTTAATATTCAAGGTGACAATTCTCAATTAGGGTCAGGTCAACAAGCCTCAAACATGTGGACAAAATTTAATTTGATAAATTAAATCAATGGTGGATAATAAACGTGACCTTGAGATGAAATTAGTAAAAATCAGAAGATAAGGGGATGAGATTTTAGAAAAATCAGTAATTTTAGTAATTACTTGATTTGTAGAAGAATAATTCCATTTTGAATTAAATTAATTCAAAAAAGGGATTTTGTGAGATAAGCAGTAATTGATTTTTGTGATCAATTACTATAAGAAGAATCAGTTAACTATGTGAAGTCATTTTTAAATAAATTACTTTATTTAAAAAGAGGGAAATGTCACATAAGGCAATTAAATAATTAATAATAATTATTCAATTTAGAAGAGGGAGTTAATTAATTAAATAAATTAATGAATCTATTTAATAATGAGAGGATTTAGTAATTAGTGACATATTAAATCAATATATTTTAAATATATTTATTTAATAATTTGGAGGATATTAATGATAAGGATTAATTAAATAAATAAGACTTTATTTAATTGTAAGAAGCCTTTGATAATTAGTGACATATTAAATAAATAAATAAGATTTATTTAATAATCATGAAGAATGAGAAATTATGAATTAATTAAATAATTATAAATTATTTAATTAATAGTTGAATGTGGGTTAGAAACATAATTAAAATGCCATAATTATGCTAGGACGAGAGATGATAAAATAGTAGTTGTAGGCCTAAGTCATTTTTGGGTATCTACATTTTCCCCTCTTTGTCATAATGCAACTTGTCACATTGTGGCAAAGAAAAAAAGTCCAGAATATGCTCCAGTGAAGGTATGGAGTGCCTATGCCCCCTCGGCAAAATTTTTGAATTTCGACCCGAGTTTAGAAAAATTTGGAAAATATCTCAACTAATACAAATAATGACCAAAAAAGTGATGACATGATCCGATTCAGAAACAAAGAACATTAATCTAGCCAAAATGTCGGTCAAATGAGCCTCCAACACAACCTACTAGGTCAAAACCCTAATTTTTAGCCTATAAATAGGTTGAAAAGGTTAATCCAAGTGTCATTTGCATATTTCTTAAATCGAAAATTCAAAAATTAGAGCTCAAAGTGACAATGGTGATTCCAGTGACTACTCACCATGGCTACCGCATGCGGCACGTGCAGACATTCCGACGACCCGAGGGGGTAGAGGCACTAGTGAGTATCTTATCCCCTTTGTCAAATTTTGAAATTGACTGCATTTATTAGGGTTTTAAGGGGGAAATCAAATGTGTTGTGATGCAAATGATGTCACGTAAAATGCAAATGCCCTCGCATTTGATGCATTTCCTTGCATCGTGATGCAAGTGTGATGGGTAGGTAGTGTTTATTTGTATGATTGCGCATTCGCCAGGGAAAATGATGCAATCGCTAGGTTGTGACGCAAATGATGTTTTCGTGATGCATATGTCATATTAAGATGCAATTGTCAAGTAAAATGATGCATTTGCAAAATCATGACACAATTGTCATGCTAAACGATGCATTCACTATTAAATTGTGTATTTGCTAGTTATAACGCCACATTCGTTGTTTGGTTGCGCATTCGCCAGCCTGAATGATGCATTTTACATATTGCAACGCAATTGTCATGCGCAAAGCCGTAATTGACCAATTGTGCCGCATTTGTGGTCAACGTAATGCAATTGCAGTTGATCAGAGTTGAGTTTTTTTACCTTGTGCCAAGATTAGTTTGGATGTATCCTTGACTTCCTAGTAGTAATAACCTTTCATTAATGTTTCTCAATATGCTAAATTCTTGGCCTTTCTTATGTAGAGTTGACTTGTGCCGATTTACACCTGAGAATTTCGACTAGCAACCTACGCCTTTAGAGATCACCTGAGTGATAGACAAAGACATCGACTCATGACACTAGGGTTGTATCATGTGACCTATATGCCCATTATTCAGGAAAACAAGGGTTTGCTGATAGCCCTTTGTGAGAGGTGGCACTCAAAGACCTACTCATTTCGCCTGCCTACTGGAGAGGCGACAGTGACCTTGGAGGACGTCTACCATATTCTCCGCATTTCGATTAGCGGAGAGAAGGTTACCTATGATCCGCATCAAGGGCGACAGGCCCTCTTAGAGATGTATGAGGGTGTTGATGGTGCCTAGTTGGGCATGGATGGTTATGAGATCGGTTGGGATGTTTTAGCCGACCGATTTCCCAGGTCTAATGCCATGCTGATGAACTTGATTGTCAGATTACTGATCCCTGATCGTCGTGGTCATGAATTTCCCATTGGATGGGGGATGTAATTGTTCGTATGTGAGGACAGAGGACTATTTTTTCTTAGGGGCCTTGCTTGTTGGCCATGCTTTATCATCAATTGCATGAGGTTTTTTATCACTAGGGTCATAGTATTAGCTGTGGGACTACCATACTCATGATCTGGGTTTGAGAGTGCATTCCCATTTTTCGACCACAGGTACAGATTCAGCAGCTAGTTGTGGGATTTTGTATGTTTACTTGTATGCGGGGTCAGTTAGCCAGACTTGTGTGGGAGATGTTGGGTACTCACGTCATTAGATTGATACGATGATCAGTTTTGTATAGAGACCTTACAGAGATCCCCAGTGGCCAAATGAGGATGGACATTTATCCTTTTGCGGACAGTTCTGATACTTGATTGGCTACATGGTACAGACTCAGCAGATCATTGAGATGTACCTACCCAGTGACTACTATGATAGTTTGGAGAGCAGCAGGTTGTGCTAGTAGGCATGACAAAGTATGCTCGGTCTTCTAGGGAGACCATGTGAGGAGCGCCCATATCAGTGATAGTGGTCGAGCATCAGGTTGATGGTTTAGTGGTAGTTTAGTGGGTGTGGAGAGGGGGTCCAGCAGATCCAGGGACCTTTGTTGAGTTTGACATTTGGTGGCAGATTCATAGGCCCATCCCATTGACATTTCTACATTGTCCACCACTAATAGATTGGAGGTCAGTCATTCCACAGATACCGAGAAGAGGTCGGGGTGGTAGAGATGGAGGCAGAGATGGCAAAGATGTCAGGGGTAGGGATGGAGGTAGGGGAGGTGGTGGCAGAGATGAGGGAGATAGAGGTGGAGGATATGATGGGGGTGGAGGAGATGGGAGGGGCGTGAGGAGGAGGAGGGATGGCGGAGAGTAGAGGCAACCCAGGAGAGTTCGAAATAGAGTGGATAGTGTAGCATTATCACCCATTCAAGAGGAGGGTGAGGAGAGAGTCAAGAGGTGAGGGCCGAGGAGGTCAGAGGTGGAGTGGTGGAGGTGGAGGTGGGGGGAGAGGAGGTTAGAGGTGGAGATGAGGAGGAAGAGGTGAGGGTTGAGGAGGTGGCAGAGGAAGATCCATTTGCTGGGGGACACCCTCTTGATATAGATGTGGAGGAGGTCTAGGTTGAGGGGGAGAGAGACGAGGAGGAGGAGGAGGATGAGGCAGAACAGAGACTACGAGAGCATATAATTTATAGAGATGATGAGGGTGGTAGATCACCCATTTTACCTTTCGATGCCACCATTGATCAGTGTATTGCAGACTTGCAGAGCAGATTTGATGTGGCCTTGTCTCAGAACAAGGCCTTGGTAGCAGACTTAGAGGTCACTCGGGTGGAGAGAGATTAGGTTTTTCTCTGATTGTAGGAGTCAGATCGGTGGGTGACAGATTTTTTTGAGTTATGCTCAGGGCTAAGAGGAGACATGGCCAGGATGATAGAGAGCAGGGGGTGGTATAGGTTACTATATGAGCAGGTAGTTCCCCCAGAGAGACGGGACCCAGGATTGTCCTAATCTTATAGTAGGATAGGCAGTGGCACCGAGACACACAATACTAGTCGGTCACACAGCAGTAGTCATACCAGTGCTAGGGGTTATAGTGCATCATAGGCATCAGGGCATAGATCACACAACTCTCACACACATTCATCAGGCCATAGCCATAGTTTAGAGCATGGGCATAGATAAGTGTCATCAGGACACCAGATAGAGCAGATCCAGCCTCTTGTTACTGATCCTATGGGATCTTAGAGTGAGACATAGGGGAGGACACCTATTCAAGTCACATTTCACTTGATGGGTCAGCCACAGTTACCTTACAACTCACCTCCATAGGACGAAGGAGGGCCATCCTAGGACTTGCTTTTAGACATGTGTATATTTTGATATTCGAGCCTACAAGCTCCATTTTTGGGATATCATATGACTCTATCCTTAGGTGTTGCCAAAAGTCAAGCGATATCAAATTTAGGAAGGACACATCCTAAATGACATTTATATCTAAGAGATCAATTCTTGGATTTAGGAGAATCTATCAAAGTGCTAGATGATGATGATGATGCTTAGGAAGGACACATCCAAAAGCATAAGGAAGTGATAAGAGTTGCTTTTCAGAAGGACACATCTTGAAGAAGAAATCAAAGTTTTGCCATGGTAAATTGTCTTGATATGATTTTGGCTACATGTCATTGCTGACATGTTGAGTTGAATGAGAGTGTTTGACGAAAAATATTTTCGATAGACTAATAGCTCAAGATTGACATAAGATTCGCTTGATTTGAAGATAGTTTGATGTGTGTGAATGTGTAGTGCTATGAACCCTAATGGATTGACCTAGTGCAGCCTCGAGGGTCCATCGATTGATGTCCTTGCCTAAGTCATGTAATCAAAGACCTCATAGTTTGACACGACCAATGGTGTTGTCCAAAGGACAGAAGATTGAATCATGATTTTATTTTGCCAAACCTAGGAAAACTAACCTAATGTCTCAGGGATTCAAAGATGAATCTTGCCTACGTAGGAAATGCACAGAGACAAAGTATTTTAGATGTGGACAAAAGATTGATAGACATGATCGATTGAATTGATCAGATTGACTTTGACTCTATTTTTTGGGATTGATTTGGATGTTTTCATGTTTTCTCAAGACATTTTCAAATTTTTAAGATTTTTAGGGTTTTTTCAGGACTTTTTCAGATTTTTAGAATTTTTATAGGACTTTTTGAGAATGTAGGATCATGTGCGATACCCACTGCAGTTACATGATAAAGGTTTTTCCCCTAGAAAAATTAGGGAATACTCGAGTCCAATGATATGGATAGAGGAAGACAAAAAGGCAAGGATATGCAAGGGATGATGTCAACCAAATGCTAACCATGGCCAGAATCGACAAGACTTAAGATGGATGTCATGAATGTGTCAGGATTTTGTGAGTATGACAAGTGGATAATGGTTGATTTGAGTAATAGTAGATGGTGATGCAATGATTGACTATGCATGGCGCCTGTTTGCCAGGTTTTCACTATGGTACCTATCCAAAGCGCTTGTTTGCCAGGTTTTCACTATTGGATGAATTCATTTCTTTTTACTATTTTGCCATTTTTGTATTTTTTTTATGTCACCAAGATGCCTGTTTGCTAGGTTTTCATCAAGGGACAATTTTTCTATTTTTCTATTTTTTTGTATTTTGTACGTTTTTAGCCAAGCTCTTTGATGCTATGTGTAGAACTTTCTCAGATGTAAGTTGTTGATGGGCTCTATCAGCTATTCTCCATTAGGTGTGGCCAACTGATAAGCTCCAAAACCAAATGTGATAGTAATGATATAAGGACCAAGCCAATTAACCCCACACTTTCTATGCTTTTCATGGTCTGCCTAATTTTTGGGGTTCTACATGAGAACCAAGTCACCGATTTTAAACTTTCTCACCATTACTCTTTTGTTATAACTTTGGCAGAGATGATTTTGATATGCCCATAGATGATTTAAGGCATTTTTCCATCTTTCTTGTAGCTCATGTAGGTGAGTATTTATGTACTCTTCATCATCAATCATTCCTTTCGAAGAGACTTGAAGAGAAGGAATTTTGACCTCGATGGGTAATATGGCCTCAAATCTATAGACTAGGTAAAATGGAATAGATCCAGTGGGGTACAAATGCTCGTATGATAGGCCCATAAAGCATGATTAAGTTGCAGGTGCCAATCTCAACCAACGTCATTGATGGTCTTCTTAAGAATGCAAAGAATTGTTTTTTTGGATGCCTCAGCTTGGTCATTACCTTGTGGGTAATATGGGGTGGAAAAATGTTGTTGGATGTGGAATCACTCACAGAGCTCACAAATGTCTTGATTTTTAAATGGACTGTTATTATATGTGATAATGGATTGTGGGACACCATACCGGAAAATGATGTAATTTAGGATAAATTTGGATATTTTCTTACCGGTGATGTAAGTGAGAGGGACAACTTCAATCCACTTAGTAAAATACTCAGTGGTGGTAATTATGAATTTATGGCCATTAGAAGAGGATGGATGGATCTTACCCACGAGGTCAAGTCCCCATTGTGCAAAAGGCCATGGAGAGGTGACTGGTCTCAATTCTTGTGTAGGTGCATGAATTAGGTCACTATGCACCTGGCATTTTTGGCATGCTCTAACAAATTGAAGAGCGTCTTTTTCCAATGTCGACCAGTAGTACCCAAGTCTGGTGACTTTTCAAGCAAACGTTGGACCAGTCAAATGAGATCCACATATACCCTCATGCACTTCTCATAAGGTTTTTTGGGCTTCATTAGTGTCAAGATGACGAAGAAGGGTGTTATCAAAGCCACAAAAGTATAAGGTTTCACTGACGATGGAGTGTCTAGCCGCTTTTCGGATAAAGGATTTTTGTTGGTTGTTAGACAGGTTGGGTGGGAGGGTTTGGGATTTAAGATAGTCATATATAACTTGGTACCAAGGCGAATTGGAACCAACAATCTCACACACCATTTCTGATTTTGGAATATCATATGCAGGCATCAAAAGTTGTTACAATAAGAATTCAAATTGTGACACATTCTTAGGGATGTCTAGGAGAGATCCAATGGTAGCCATTGCATCAACTACCTTATTCTATGTCCTTGGGATTTTTTCAAATGCAATCATTTTGAAATACATAAGGAAACTATCCACCATTCATTTGTAAGGAAGCAACTTTTCATCCTTTGTGTCATAGTCGTCATTCACTTGATTGATGACTAATTGAGAATCCCCGAATACGAGAAGTGTCTGAATTTTCCATTTAATTGCTATCTTGAGACCTGTGACTAATACCTCGTATTCCGTAATATTATTTGTACAAGGGAAAGCGATCCAAAATTACTTAGGAATCGAATCCCCTTGTGGTGTGATAAATAATATGAGAGCTCATGAGCCATGACCATTGTGGGACCCATCAAAGTAAAGTTTCAATGGCAAAGATGGTTTTGCATGAAATATCGACTCATCAGGAAAATCAGTTATCAGTGGATGAGTGGCTTGGATCGGTGCATCTACCAGTTGATCTTCTATTACCTAACCTTTTATTTCCTTGCGCTCCACATATTATATGTCATACTCACTTAATATCATGACCCACTTTGCCAAAAGACCTGTCAATGCTACTCGACTCAGGAGATACTTTAATGGGTCAATATTTGCTACCAAATGTGTTTGATGGCTTAGTATATAGTGTCTTAGTTTTTGTGCCACAAATACAACTACCAGGCATGCCAGTTCAATGGTTGTGTAGTTTAGCTCATATCCAATTATTTTGCAACTGATGTAATATATGGCTCTTTCTTTTTCTTCATGGTCATTTTGCACCAATAATGCCCCCAGTGCATTTGTCATTGCGGAGACATATAGGATCAACGGTTTGCCCTCAACAGGCGACATTAACACTAGTGGTGTTAATAGATATTCTTTAATTTGGTCAAAGGCTATGTTGCACTTATCTATCCATACAAAATGAATGTTTTTGCATAGCAGCTATTGGAATGGTTGAAACTTGTCTTCCAACTATGCAATGAAGCAAAAAATAGACTGCAATCTACCCTGAAGTGTTCGCAACTCACTAATTCCTTTTGGAGGAGGCATGGCCATAATTGCTTTTAATTTTACGGGATCAACCTCAATGCCTCGTCTCGAAACTATGTATCCCCATAGCTTGCCTGAAGTGACTTCAAAGACACATTTCTTTGGGTTCAAACGAACCTTGTAATCCTCAAGTTGTCTACATATTTTGTCTAGGACTTTGAGATAATCTTTTCTTGTCAAATATTTTTTCAATAGGTCATCCAAATAATCTTCCATTAGGATATGCATCATGTCATGGAAGATTGTTGTCATAGCCCTCTGGTATGTGGCACCTGCATTCTTTAAGAAAAAAGGCATGAAATTCCAAAAGTATTTTCCCCAAGGGAAAGTGAATGCTAGTTTATGTTGATCCTCTATTGCAATTCAGATTTGGTTATAGCCTGAAAAACCATCCATGAGAGATAGCATCTCATAACCTGTCGTGAGGTCAACAATCATGTCTATGTTTGGTAAGGGGAAGTCATCCTTTGGGAAAGATTTATTTAAATCTCTGAAATCCATGCAAATACGGATTTGTCCATTTGGCTTTGTAATAGGGAAAATGTTGGATATCCAATCAGCATAGTCTATTGATCTTATGAACTCAACATCCAGTAACTTTTTTAATTCAACTTTTACTAGTAGGGCAATCTAGGGATGCATTTTGCGCAACTTTTGTTTGAATGGCTTGATTCTTGGGATTAGAGGAAGATGATGTAAAACTAATTCTGGATCAAGGATGGGCATGTCAGCATCTGACCATGCGAAGTTAACTTTCTTTTCTATGAATAGTTGTTGAAATTTGCGTTTTTCTTCTTTTGACAATGATGCGGCCAAGAGAATCTTTTTGGGATTCTTAGGTGTGGCTATGTTAACTTCCATTGTGTCTTCAATGAGCATAGCTGATTTTTCCTGTGTTATGAGAAGAAAATCCAATCCTCCATCCTTAGGCACCTCAGAGAGGTTCTTACCTTCAGATACCTCCTTTGTTTTTACCATTTTACTATCAGAAGGTACCTTGTGGTTTTCACCTAAAGACATTTATTTTTATTTTTTATTCTTTGTATTTTTGCGACTAGAGGATTGTACAGTCTCCCCGAAATATGCTGCACAATCTAGATCAATGGAAAACCTTGTTTTGTGATCACCCCATGGAATACCTTCTCTTAGCCCCATGACCTCTACAATTTCCTTGTCATTCTAAAATATGTCCATCACCAGTGAATCTTGTTGGCCCTAGTCGATCAATTGTGGATAAACAAGACAGATCCCATCGTCAGTGTTGGTAAAGGATGAGAAATATGTGGAAAGTGTGCAAATTGATGCCTCAAGTGTAAAGGAAAAGTTGTCAATTTCCACTTTCGTGTCAGATGCGGTGGATGGTCCATACTCTAAGTCAGATGAATCAAACTTTAAATCATAATACAAGATAAAATTATCAACATCGTGACTAGTGGTGGGCATTTCAGAAGTATGGGTAGTGGGCTCAGATAAGTTAGGCTCATGGGCGAGCTCAGGAATAGGGTGGGATGATTCAGATATTGCTGATGACACCTTGTGTTCTTCTGGATTCCAAGGAATTCTTACCCATTCCTTATTTTTCGAATGTCAGTCAATAGGGTCAATGTTATATTCCTAGTGGAATCATTCTTCAAAGGACAGTTGGCCAGGTTCCAGGAATAGTTCATCAATTTCATAGTCACTGACGGTTTTGTTAGATCCCCATTCCCATTCATTTGAGTCGGTTTCAGTAAGGGATTCTTTGCATGTCTCAACACCTTCTATAGCCATTACGACCTTACTTGAAAGCTCATGGGTATGTTGATCATTAGTTCTGAATTGGTCAAACCCTAGCCCTATATTCTTTGGTCTTGCAATCATGATAATATGTTCCCTTCTTCCATTGTTGTTCTTTCATAGGCCACTTGTGTCATCAAAACCTAAGACTTTGCACATATTATAGCCTTTTCCATAGAGATGCAATGGTAGTGGAGATAACTCTGTTGGATCCTTGTAGATCCATTTATCTATATCAATAATGACTTCATTACCCATATCACCCCACTGTGTAAATACACTTTTCGGTGGCACCTTGAAAGTTGGTTTGGGCTCCACTGCAAAACATGGTCTACCATAGACTTTAGGCGGCTTTGGTATTGTGGTGATACAATAAGTCGTATTCAATCTGAACTCTCCACAACCAAGGTCCTAGATCTAAAGGTCTTTACTTGGGATGGAGGCCGATGAAGATGGTGTGGTAGAAGGTAATGGAATGGATGATTTTGTGAGTGTTGATGGGTCAATATATTTGGATGAGGTGGAAGATGATGGCTCCCAATTGATGGGTACCTAGTGATTAGCAGTGGCTTGTAGGTTGGTGCAGTATTGGAATGCATTAGGATCTCCTAGGATAGTGATCTTAGTTCCATAAAAGGGGAATTTCAGGAATTGGTGGTATCTAGATGGAATGGCCTTTAGAGCATGAATCCATGGGCGACCAAGTAAGATATTATAGTGTATGTCATGATCCAGGACTTGACATGTTGTATCTATGATAACTAGTCCTACCTAGAGTAGAATGGTAATGACGCCTTTAGAAGCACATTCTTCATCATCGTATGCCTTGATGATGATGCTCTTGCTAGCATCTACACATGCATCAGAGAAACAGAGAGATTTAACCAATTTTAGAGAGAATATGTTCAATCCTTCTCTGCCATCTACTAGGACTCATCTAACCTTATGCTTATGGACAAAAACCTTGATGTGAAGGGCATCATTATGGAATAGTTTGGGCAAGGAATAATTTCTTTCCAAAAAGGTGATGTGATGAGGTGAATTCAAATATCTGACCATAGTCTCAAAGTGGTTGACATCCATGTTGGTTGGAACAGACGACTCTTGCAAGACTTTATTCAGGATGGCCTTATGTGCGGGTGAAATATGGAGTAGTTCGAGAATGGATATTTGAGCAGGTGTTTTATTTAATTGCTCAACAATGTTGAACTCTGATTTTGGGTTGGGGTATCTAACAGATGGGCCAAGTATGGTGATTTTTGGTTGACGTGCAGAAGGACCTGGGATAGTGACCTTGCCTTTACACGTAGTCACATTGCATTCTAGGGATTTTTTAATGTTAATGGTATTAACAAATTCATCTTCATTAGTAGCATGAAGATTGTTAATAATAGTACCATCGGGATAACTATATGCAAGACGGATGTGGTTCACTTGATTATTAGTATTATTTGTGCCAGATCAGGAAGCTTTACCATGATCCTGCAGTGGATTTTTGTGAATAGTATGATCTACATTGGATGCAAATGATTGACCACCCAACTCAATGGTGTGGTTCTCTATGAGGTCTTGCACCAGATTTCGCAATTGATGACAAGAGTAATTTGTGTTCCCTTTGGCATGGCGGTAATCACAAAATGAATTGCCATCCCACCATGACAGTTTGAACTGACCAGGGTCATACGGTTTTTTCTCTTCCAGTGTTATGATGTCATTTTGAAGAATTTTCTTTAAGACAATTTCAATAGGTTCACCCAAAGGGGTGAATGTGAATTTTTGGAATTGTCAGGGTTGACGCAACTGCCTTTGATTAGTTTGTGCATGATTTCTTTAGATAGCATTAGCAGTTTTTGTTGGTGTAGTTACAGGTGCGTTTTGATTTTGTACTCCTTTGATTGTGAGTACATGACCTGTTGCATTGAAAATTTTTGCATCAACTACACCGTCACTTGTGATATGCTTGTTCTTAACCCAGTATTTTTTTTTTGTCATTTGAGCTACTCCGGTTATTATTTGTGGTGATGTTGATGGTTTTGCCACCATACTTTAATTCTCCCTTGGCGATCAAGGCTTTCTCAAGTTGAACACCCTTTTCCACAAGGTCAACAAAGATGGTGCAATAATGAGATTGTAAGCCATACCTTAGTGGTCTTAGGAGAGTTTGGACAAACATGGTGACTTTCTCCTTTTGAGGTATTTCGATCGGACATTTGCTTGCTAAGGTTATCCATCTTTGAAAGAATGGAATGAAAGTCTCTCTTGCATCCTCTTGGGTAAGTTTGCATAAGGAGGCAATGTTGATATCTGTGTCAATGTTATAGGCATAGTTTTCAACAAATTTGTTTGCCAATTTGTCCCAAAATTTTATTCCCTTAAGAAAAAGTGAGAACCATTCTAGTGCATGACCTGCAAGACTTCTAGAAAAGAGTCTCATGATATAATTTTTCTCATATGCAATGTCCATGCAACTAGTGGTGAATTATTTTATCTATTTAATGGGTCTTGTTTTGCCTTTGTACTTGGGAAAATGAGGTACCACATATCCATGAGGATAGGGTGGCATATACAAGGTTGTGTCAAATGGATATGGACACAAGTCATGTGACATGTATGAATTTTTGTTGGATTATTGCAAGGTCTCCACTTGTGTTTGAAGAGCAGCGAGTTGGAGTGTGAGTGCTTCCACCATGGGATGATTGGTAGCATCACCCATGTTGGTGGTATGGGAAAATTGAGTCCCCAACTGTTGTGATGAGATGTGTTGATTTGCATTTGGTTTTCGGTGAGAAAAATGAGTGTTTTGATGAGGGATGTGCTGTTGTGTATGTACTTGAGAGGCATAAGTGGGGATGTGATATCTTGCCATGTTGGACTGAATTTGAGGACCTTGTTGGTTCTGATTTTATTGAACTCCAAACGGAGTGAAGGATTGAGGGCCTTGTTGATTTTGAGCTTGTTGATTCCCAAATGGAGTGAAGGATTGAGGGCCTTGTTGATTTTGAGCTTATTGATGCCCAAATGGAGTGAAGGATTGAGCGCCCTGATTGCCTTGACCAAATAAGAGATTGTGGCCATGAGGAATGTTGGCATTAACCTATGAGGAAGTATATTGGGTGCCTTGTATGACAACTCTTCGTTTATTTCTCCCAAAAGGGTTGGATGAGTTGGTTGCCATAGCATTTGAAGAACCTAGTAATAGGTTTGCTGATGTACTCATGGAACTAGATGAAGTTCCAAAGAGATTTGAGGTGGTTGCACCCATTGTTTGTGAGGGGATAGTGGATTTTTGTTGGGGGATGGATTGTGATGCCGTGTTGGTTTGGGAAGATGATCCCCCAATCGATGTTGTGTTGGTTGTGGTGGTAGTATGACCAAGGGAGGTAGGATTGATTATGTTCATGACATTTTGTGAAGAGGCTCCCATGGAAGGATTGTGTGATGATGGAGTGGGAGAAGTTGCTCTAAGAGTGTTATGATCAAATCCATTTGGTAACTTAGCCCCTTGGTCAAGGAGCATATCTAGGAATCTAGAAGAGACATTTAAGACTACTTCTTCCACAAAAGGAGCAACCTCCAGATGTTGGGTACCAACTAATAATTCTTCTTTGAAGACTTCCCCATTTTGATCCCATCAGATAAATCATTCAAAAATATGTGATGGAGATGGTGGGATGTTCATTTCACTGAAAGGATTGTTTGTGGCATTAGGGAATGAATCCATGCTAGTTGTGAACTCAAGAAAGTTGGTGTCTTGTCTAAAATAATCCATGAGTCTTTTCTTTTTTTGTAATCTAGTTTCAACCATACAAGTTTTTCTCAACTTGGGATGATGGAGAGAATGATCTAAGTATGACACTATGTTTTTGGTTTCTTTGGATTTTTTAAGGAATGCTATGAAATACAAATGAGACCAAAATGAAGATAAAGACTTGTGAATCCAAATGGTGTGATACTAAAGTGGAGATGCTAAATGACATGCAACTAAAGGAGCCTAAGATGTACTTACTATTGAGGTATTTAAAGAGGACAACTTGGGAAAACAAATTTTTTGCAATGATTCAAGTTTGGAAGACCAATGGACCAAAAAAGGACTATAAAGAGGACAAAGTGAAATTTCCACACTAGAATATTGAGCGGGAAATAATTCACAATTTTTTTGACAAATGACAAAGCGTAATTGGGACTAATGATAACCTAGTATTGAATGTAAAGTTTTGACAATGAATGGTAAGAGTCAACTCCTAAAATTAGCAGAATTAAGTGTCTAAGGAGATGGTAAAGTTACCAATGCAATCTAATGGAAAAAATGGGAATGGACTCCTATTGTGATCCTAAAAATGATACCTATAATGCAATGTGCTAAGGGAAGTTGAGCAATTCAGTGTCTGGTTTTGAACTGTAACAGTGAAGGAAGACTCGATTGGATTTAGGACAAGTTGTGGACTTTCAGTTTTGACAATGAGAAGGTGATTTGAATTTGTTTTTGCAAATGCGTTGCAGCGAATGCGGTATGATAGAGAAAATGCGGCTCATAGAGTTGAATGCGGTTCAGAAAGTGTTGATTGTGACACAAGATGGCGAATGCAGGTTGATACTAGCATATGCAGCGCAGTATAGCGAATGCGGCTCAATGCATTTCAATTGTGGCTCAACATAGCGAATACGGCTCAGGGTGCTTCAAATGTGACCATCAGAGTGAATGTGACTCTAAATATGGATTTTGTGGTTCAATAGAGCGATTGCATTGCAATAGGAAATTTTTTGGAAAACCAAAAACAATTTTGCAGACTTGGCAAGTTTTGGACTAGATTATTGATGTTCAATTTGTTGAAGTTTATTTGAAAATAGTAGGCAAATACATAGAAATTTAAAATATTGAGTGTATGTTCAAGGGTCAAGCATGACCCTTTTCTATTTGCACTGGTATTTGAATAAAAAAGATACTTCAAGAAGACTCACTCTTAATAGTCAAAAGGTCATCATAATAATCACAGCCCACAACTTAAAATCGCGTCGACTCACATAGCCATGTCACCCCCTAGAGGGCGCCTGTGTTTTTGTATTTTCTAGGTGCATACTCAAGGTGACGGAAGTGGATACTGAATCCCCTGAGCAAACAATCTATGGCAATTATATGGTGAGTGTCTTGGGGGGAGATTCTTCCCTCCCCTTGAATTGTAATTGAAACAATGTCTGGATACTGACATGGCTGGATTCTACTCTATGGTTCTTAGTCAAGGTTTTCATTCGGTATGGAAATAGATAAAATCCCTCAGGAGATCTCCCGATCTTTAGAACAAAGACTTTGGGGGTGGTTATCTTGCCTACTGTCGTTGAATATGGGTTTCCCCAAAATTCACTTTTGATTATAGTGGGTTGGAAAACCTAGCTTTGGTTGTTCCTACTTAGTCATTCTCGCAAGGTGAGTACTTTTTCCCACTACAGAAGGCCTTCTAAAGGTTGTAAGAAAACATGAAATGCATAAATATAAAAATGGATAAGTCTGGATTTTTGATCACCTAGTAATGGGGAGAGCATATACCTATTATCCAATAAAACACAGTAGACAAATTGTTTAGTTTTAAACCCAAATGAATTTTTTTTATTCTAAGTGAAGATATTGCTTCACAAAAGCATGGGGTTCATTTTAACCAAACAAAAATAAAATGTGGTGACTATCCTAGGATTGATAAATTCCAAATTAAATTTTCTATCTTAGGATTGGTAAATTTATTTATTAAATGTCTATCCTAGGGTTGGTTTATTTTAATCCAATGAAAAAGAAAAACTAGCCACAGTCACGTTGAATCCAGAAAAAAATTTTAAAACAAATTAACAAACCAGGCATTTGCGGCTCGAGTGGATGCGGTTCAAGGTCTGTTAAATGAGTTGCGTCCTGTCGAATGCGTCATTCTAGCTCCCGTATGCGTCGCAACAGAGCGTATGCATCGTTTGTGATCGCAAATGTGGTGCGACAAAGAACTTGTGTCGCTTAGGCCTACAATTGCGTCATTCCATACTCCTATACCTACAAAACAGAATCTGAGGTCATACAAAAACATGTTAGCTTATCGGGTTCACCAATGTAATGATGGATTTCTTCTTGCAATGTTTAAAACTGGATTAGTAACACCTGCAAGTCAATAAAACATTAAACAATAGAATGCAAAGGAGAAATGTAAGGAAATGCAAGAAACTAGAAAGATCTCACCCATTCCTACACTCCATGGTTGACTTCCATTGTACATCCTCAATCTTGTAGTGATAATGGATGCCCTCAGATTTGTGAGCAAACTCTATGTGTCTAGCCTTAGCAAAACCTTTGAAGGATTTATGAAATAACTCTATATGCAAACTAGAATTTTACTTCTATTATACGAATACTAGTATAACCCTCAGATGATATGAGAATGCCAAAATAATAATAGATTAAGTGATAATAAATATGAGAGATCTCGAAAATGAGATCAAGATTGTCATTTTATAGAAAATGCAATCTTAAACAGACATATGAGATGAGACATTGAGAGATGCCCTAGAATCAAGGGTTAGGATTCAAGGTGACAATTCTCAATTAGGGTTAGGGAAAAAAGCCTCAAACATGTGGACAAGATTTAATTTGATAAATTAAATCAATGGTGTATAATAAACATGACCTTGAGATGAGATTAGTAAAAATCAGAAGATAAAGGGATGAGATTTTAGAAAATTAGTAATTTTAGTAATTACTTGATTTGTAGAAGAATAATTCCATTTTGAATTAAATTAATTCAAAATAGGGGTTTTGTGAGAAGCAGTAATTGATTTTTGTGATCAATTACTAAAAGAAAAATTAGTTAACTATGTGAAGTCATTTTTAAATAAATTACTTTATTTAAAAAGAGAGAAATGTCACATAAGGCAATTAAATAATTGATAATTATTATTTAATTTAGAAGAGGCGGTTAATTAATTAAATAAATTAATGAATCTATTTAATTATGAGAGGATTTAGTAATTAGTGACATATTAAATCAATATATTTTAAATATATTTATTTAATAATCAAGAGATATTAATGATAAGGATTAATTAAATAAATAAGACTTTATTTAATTGTAAGAAGACTTTGATAATTAGTGACATATTAAATAATTAAATAAGATTTATTTAATAATCATGAAGAATGAGAGATTATGAATTAATTAAATAATTATAAATTATTTAATTAATAGTTGAATGTGGATTAGAAACATAATTAAAATGTCATAATTATGCTAGGATGAAAGATGATAAAATAGTGGTCGCAGGCCTAAGTCTTTTTTAGGTGTGTACAAGTACAATGCCATAGTGTATCAATAAATAAAACATGAGCTCGCAGGCTCTCGGATCAAAATACAATGTCTACATATGTAACACTATCATCGAGTCCCACTACCACTACTGTCACATGGTGAAGGTGGTGGGAAAAGCCTTGAAGGTGCTCTTTGTGAGGTGGAAGGCCTCTCATATGGACCTTCCCTCGATGGTCCTACCACACCCTCGATACTCTGTGTCTTGGTGTGACTCTTGCTCTATGATCTCTGACTGCAAACCTTGGAAAATCTAGGAGCTCGTCTCTCTGTTGGCACCACTGCCTCATATAGATCCCTGTAATAGGTAGCTCTCTCAAATGATCTGACTAGCTCTTGAACCATGCCATCAGATTAAGACCCACTGCAAAGGCGTCTGACCTCTATGAACTACTACTCTATCTCCTATCGTTGGGCTATGGCCTAATCTCTCTCCATAAGTGCACCGTCTCTCTCTACCCTGATACTGTCTCTCTCTACTCAAACAGTATCTCTCTCTGGATAGGCGTTGTCTCTCTCTATCCTCATGGTATCGAAGTCTGTTGTCATCAGTCTCAATCTCTCCTCCAAAGCCTCCCTATCTCCATCCCCAGGGGCATCATTCTCTCATCTACCCTCCACTATCCGATCCTAAAGCTCTGTCTCCTGCTCCTCCATTGGTACCTCATCCTCCACATCATCCTCCCCATATCCTCCGAGAACACCGAAAGGGTCTATAGCCATATCCATGTCCACATCCTTTGCAGCATCCTCTACTCCAATATCCACCTCTGCATGCTCCTCTACAATTGCCTCCTTAGCAGCATGTTCATCCCCAATATGTACATCCACTCCACCTCCAACGTCCAACATTGGTAGATCCTCCACTGCTACCTCTTGGATAGGTGAAAGTCCACCTACCCAACCCCCTCTCTATCCTCTCTGTCCTTGCATACCAACTCTACCAACTCTAGCACCTCCACCTCTCCATCGTCCTCTTGGTCCTGTGCCTTGTCTCTCCATTGGTGCCAGAAAATCTGGATCGGTATATGTAATAGGATGATGCACTACCCACCATGAATCATACGTAGTTGTCATACCTATGTCTGCTAATCCATCTCTCCATCCCCACTGTACTGGCTATAATGTCTATATCTTTGTCTCTGTAGTAGCTACTAAAATCATGGGTCCCCAATATGGAACCTCTCTAGACGAACATGTAAACTCTGCTTTGCTCCGAGGCTCATCTTGAACCTCACCAAACTATCTCAAAACTTCATCTGGTAGGTGTCTCTCAATGATATGTACACTAGAAATAGTCCTCCCAATAAGTTATTGTGTCTATCTACAGAATGGAAAATGTATATCCTCATCTTCCCACTCCTCACAATCCATGTATGATCTCCATGTTGTTGGCTTTCCTAGATCAGATTATATAGCTGAAAGAACTTAAAATAATGCAACACATAAGACAATGATCACAATAAGATACCTTGGGAAAACCCAGCAATGTTTCTCTTATATAATGTAGGAATAATAATAGCAGGAATCTGCTTACAACACAGGCCTAGCAATGGCCGAATTTGATACAATGAATAATAGCACCTCTCCTAGATGCAAGGGTACAATGAATATGTTTCTCCTTCAAATCGGTCTGCTGCTACAGGATTATGATCTGCTGCTGCATCATGATGATTTGCTGCTGCAACACAATGATGATCTGCTGCTACACAGTGATGATCTGCTGCTGCTAGAGATGATACGCTGCTCAAGTATCAACTTCTTCTAGGAATGCGAATTACATACAAATGAACTTGATTATCAAATGAGCAAGTTCGACCTCCTATAAATACATAATGTAATGAACCTTGAAGTAGGTCGGCCATCTTGGAGAAACAATTAATTACAAAATAATAATAAGGTCGGCCCAAGGATAATAAATCAAATATAACATAATCTAAATGAGGTCGGCCTCAACCATGAATAAATTAAATAGTCGTGTGAGTTGGAAGAAGCAGCCCGACGCTGCTAATAACATCAACACATGTGAACTGATCCAAAATTTCAAGTGCATGTCACCAATATGCCGTGTCTCCCACATGCATCTGAGTAATGTGTCATGTATATTAGAACAAATATGAGAATCTCTCCCATTGCTCTATAGTAACGAGAGGATGAAACATAGCTATCCTCTCCCAACCCCAAGCCATCAGGAAAGTGGTCCCACAGCTAAGTGATTGTGTGTCTCTATAAGCAATTTTGTGTAAATTAAAATATAACACCCCTAGTAGACAAGGACCCCAAGCATACGTAGTCTCACTCTCTAGCACCCCATCCAACTGGAAAGCCATGACCTCATCTATCTGGAAGAACTATCCCCCCAATCAGAGTATATAATATACAGTCAATCCTATTGTATATATCCACTAATATTGGCCATATGATCTCCTAATGCTCGATGTCAAGCCTGCTGATATTATCCACCTAATAGAATCTCGCCAACTCGATCAATTAGCACTGGGTATCATACTTAACCCGCTCTCCTCTAATAAACAATCTCAATATCCTGTACACATCCTCCATTGTGACAGTGGCCTCCCTAGTCAGTAAATGAAATGACGATGTCTCAGAGTGCCATCACTCACATAACGTAGTAAGCATTCCCCTGTTCGTCCGAATGGTGGGTATCGACAGACAGTGACATAGACCAAGTCAAAATAGAAGTCGTATCTTTGTATTATTCAAACGATCTCTCAGATCAAATGTGTCCGGACGTGACTCCTGTGTATATATAGGATCTAATACAATTTGCATTTAAACCATGATGTCAATAATTTTCAAGTTTTTTTTAGAAAAAAATTTCAAAAAATTTTACCAGCGAAATGTCGCTCACTTTAACAGATGCGGTGCATTTTACAAATGTGTTGTACAAAACCTCATTTGTGATTAATATTACATATGTGTTGTACATTTCAAATACCCGTCTCTACTTGCCATACATGCGGTGCATTTTCTACAGCCTATCTACCTACTACATATGCATTTCACAAATTCATATGCGGTTCACTACCCTACATGTGTTTATCCCTAATGTAGATGTGTTGCACCAATACATATGTGGTGCATTATAATTCATATGTGTTTAATCCCTAAAATGACTAACCTAGCCTAGACGTGTTTTCACACATGGATCGTTTCGAAGTCAAATGCGGAGAATATGATGACATATGCGTCGTTCACGACAAACCGCATTTGCTAATTGACTTTCCAAAAGTTCATTTTTGGGTACATACTGGTGGTCCTGCGTTAGCTGGCTGCCTGAACTTTCAAATTCGATATCCTCGATGCACAACATAGGGAATGGGTGCCATTTTTGTCAGCTAGTCAGAGCAAATCTTATGTTTTCTAAACTCCTCTGGGTGCAAATGAATTTGATTTCAATCTAATTCCTATTTATAGGAAGATTTGGGTGGAATTTCTTTAGCCCTTCTTTTCTTTGACACAACGTTGTAACAACATTGTATCAAAGAGGGGAAAACTGTAGACACCGAAAATTGGTCTAGGCCTGCGAACACCACTTTCGACATAATTTTCTATTATCCATGGTCATGATTAAATAATGTTAATTATTTAATTACCTTTCTAACACATATTTCCTCTATTAATTAAATACCCCTTTTTTAATTAATTTAATTCATTCATTAATTCATTTATTCAACTTGATTAATTAAATAAATCATAATTATTTAATTATGTCGCTAACTAATTAATTCTTCCTTCTTAATTAAAGACTTTATTATTTAATTACCCCTTTGTCATATTTCAACTATAATTAAATATTTATTATTTAATTATTCATTTAACCCCCTTTATCTATAATTAAATATTTATTATTTAATTATTCAATTCCACCTTTACAATAGTCAGCTTAAATAAACGATCTTTATTTATTTAGTTAAATCTCACTTTCAAATGTTGAATTAAATTAGCATTTAATTCATATTTAGTTATTTATGTCACATTCTTCTATTATTCAATTATAAAAAGTCAAAGCATATGGTATAAGACAAATTCTTAACCAATATATCCAATGCCTAAGAGAGGTAGTATATTGCGTAGGAGATGTTAGTGTAGGTTTTTTTATTCCTTATTATAAGATTTTTCCTACACATTTATTTAAGCTTGCTTAGGTTAATAAAGCATATTTAATTAGGTGAGAGGATTATGAGGTGTCACCTTCCTACATGTGAGCATCCATTAGCTAACTTGCTAGCTTTAGTCCAATAGATGGTTGCTCCTTATCGGTCGGTGTTGCCACCTCCTCCCTCTCTCTAGTCTATATAAGCATGCTACCAAGCTTGTATTTTCATTCGATATTTGGAGATAGTTATCTGATGCTACCTTGCCATTCAAGCATTTCACATCAATCTCTTGGTATCGTTGTTATGTTGTTTCAATTGCTTTTGCATTTACAGTTTATGTTTCTAACTCTTTCAATTTGATTATGGGTTATAATCTATTTTATGGATTTTAACATGGTATCAGAGCAAGTTTTGTAAGGTTAGATTCTTTGTAGACATCTTACAAAATCTTGTATGCTCTTCTCTTGCATTTTTCAAATGATCTGGAGAATTATAAAGGATTTATGAAGATCCGATAATTTTGTTTCTGTCAATCGACTTGCATATTTTGTGTGTTAATTAGTATTGCAGGTTGCAACATGCATTTGCAATATCTTGGTAGCTGATTCTACCTTTGCATGTCATTTTTTGGGTTGCTAGGGTCATTTTTTATTGCTGAAGGTGCCTGATTTACACTATAGCTACATCATTTATACACAATCAAGAAAAATGCCTTTTGGGTTTTGTTCGCTGCATCAAAAAATCATCTGGGTATCTTTTACTTTTTACATGCAGCTTATATATTTTGCAGAAACAAAGTTGGAAAGCTATAGAAGACCCCCTCTCCATTGGCAGTTTCAAATTTGAAGATAGATTTCAAATGTTTCATTCTTGCTCATACAAACTCCATTTCTTCTGAAATATATTTTAATCTTGGCTATTTTTTTGTGCTCTATGCACTAGTGCAGTCATTTTTTGATTTGGATGTAGAGTTATTTTATAAATTACAGATTCTCAGTCAGGATACTACGTAGTCCTCATTTTCAGAACTTCGAAGAGGCATAAATTTCACATAAAACCTCATATTGAGGTGCTTCTTTGTTTGAAAGTGGATGTTTTTTCATGTAGCTTGTAGTGGTGTTGTTTATTTTACTGGGTATTGTGCCTAAGTTGCATTTTCAACATATGCTCATTTTAAGGATCTATAATAGCATTGAGATCAAGACCACTTAGTATTTCTTGTTGGTGGTTATTGTAAACACACTAAATATAAAGTGCCAAATCATATTTTTTTGGGGGGTTCTTTGATTGAGTGAAAAAGGGGGGGTGTCTTGTGTGTTCTTGCATCTTTTCCTTCCTCACAAACAACAACAATCTAATTCTGTATTAAGATGGATCATTTAACAGTTCCTATTCTAACACCCTACAACTACTATGAGTGGTTGTCCAAGATGAATATCCAACTGAAGAAGTTAGGACTATATAAGGTTACAATGGGTCTAGAAATTGAACCAACCTTAATTGCAGAAAGGCCAAAATAATTTAATAGGCTAGATGAAGCTTTTGGAACTCTATGCATGTTTATTTCTCCTGATCTTCTTTTTCATGTTGAATCTGCGACAACGCCAAATGAAGTATGGACTATTTTAGAGAATCTCTTTGGTAAACAAGATGAGTTAAGGGGACATCAATTGGAGAATGAGCTAATAGGGTTAAATATATGTAATTTTGATACAATACAAGACTTCTTCACAAAGATAAAGGCCATTAGATTATAGTTGAAGCAATGTAAGATTGAAAAGAAAGATCCACAATTGATCTTAAGTATTCTCTCTAAGCTTGGTCCTAACTACTCAGTGTTTGTTTCTGCATTTTATGCAACCAAAAGTGCTCTTGGGACTACCTGCAAAATGCCTTCTTTAGATGAATTTGTTGTTGAACTCACTAAAGAACAAGATAAATTGATTCACATGGGCACTATTAAGCCTTCTAAGCCTCATGCCTTTTCTTCAAATCAAGGCACTAAAGATCAAAAATGCAATGGGAAGCAAAATCAGAAACAAAAGGTTCATGGAAAGAAGAAATAAGGTCCAAAACAAGTTGCAACTAATGTAGCTCCTGAGTCTTCCTTTAAAGATAAAAATTCTAAAAAGGAGAAGAAAATGTGTGCCTTTTGTAAGAAATCTAGTCATGCTTAGCATAAGTGTTTGAAAAATAAAATAGCTCATCTCACTTATCTTTTGGAGAAGAATAATATAAAAGTGTCAGATTTAGCTAAGGAAGATTCTTTAGAGTCTTCAAAGGGCATGAAAAACAATAAGGAGAAGGGCAAGGCCCTTGTTGCAGTTGCTACGCCACCAGAAAGTTGGGTAATTGACTCAGGTGCTTCTCACCACATGGACAATACAAAGGAAAGTTTCTCATCCTTGGAGTCATATTTCGTGCCTAATATTCTTATGGGTAATGATACGCCAAAAGAATTTATTGGGAGAGGGTCTATTGATGTTGGTGATGGGACATTCAATGATGTTATTTGTGTTCCTTCTTTATCAATTAATCTCCTATCTATCTACCAGATCACCCATACAGGTTTTGACAAGAAAGTTGAATTTACACCTAATTTTGTGGTTATTATTGATTTGCATAATGGGTCTATAGTTGTTGTAGGAAAATTTGATATCTATTCTCGGCTCTATCACTTTTCTCATTTTGTTCCTAATTCTCCTTCATTGGCATTGCTCACTCACTCAGATGAGGTGAGCCGTTTATGGCATCAGTGGTTTGGCCACATGAACTATCGCTACTTGTAGTAGCTCAGTCAACATGACATGGTTACAAGGTTGGCTTCTATTTGATTCTCTGATGTATTTTGTCAAGGTTGCATCCTTGGCAAGCATCTTGAAGAAAATTTTGACAAAGGAAAAGCATGGAGAGCCACAGGGCTCTTGGAGTTAGTACACAATGATTTGGCTGGACCATTTCAGCATCCTTCATTTAGCAGAGCTAGATATCTATTGACCTTCATTGATGATCTTTCCCAATAAACCTTTGTATATTTTCTCAAACAAAATTCTGAAGTCTTTGAGTCTTTTCAGAACTTTAAATCTTTTGCAGAGAAACAATCTGGGAAGGTTGTCAAGGTTTTGCGCACTGATAATGGCAGGGAATATGTTAACTAGAGGTTTGAGAATTTTTGTGCCTTAGAGGGTATTAATCTTTAGCACATGGTTCCCTACAGTCCACAACAAAATGGAGTTGTAGAAAGAAAGAATCAGTCATTGAAAGAAATTTCTAATTGCATGATCCACTCCAAATCATTGGCACCTCAGTATTGGGTAGAGGCCATCAACTGTGCATGTTATATCCAAAACTAGGTTCATCACCGAGATGTGAAGGGGGTAACTCCTTTTCATGCTTGGAGTGGTCGAAAACCCATAGTCAAGCACTTTTGAGTGTTTAGATCTCCTACATGGGCCCACATTCCAGCAGAGAAAGGCAAGGCAATGGATCCGTAGAGTAGGCCTTGCATATTTTTTGGCTATCTAGATGGTGTCAAAGGCTACAGGCTACTCCACCCTACCACACATTAGCTCTTCATTGAGAGGAGTGTTTAGTTTGAGGAAGATACTTCTTCTACCACTTCTCCATCCTTCATTCCCATGGAGACATTATGACTTCATGATGATAGTTCTTCTAAGGATCTTAATCCTCCTGAGGAGCCTTCTTCCTCCACTTCAGATGGTAATGATGAGGGTTCATCTTCCTCCTCTCTTAGTCATCATTCAGAGAATGATAATTCTCCTCCAGATTCTCCTGTAACTAGGCCCCTTTGGTCTCATCAGACTTTGGAGTCAGCAGGTGATTGGATTGGTGATCCTTCAGATGCAAGAAGAACAAGGTCACAATTTGACCAGGCTCCTCATCTCTTGATTTCTTCAGCTTCTGATCCACAATCCTTTAGGGAAGCTTTTGGCATCCTAGAGTGGGATTGTTCTATGCAAGAAGAGCTCAATTACTTGGAAAGGAACCATACTTGGGATTTTGTCCCACTTCCTAAGGGAAGAAAACTTGTTCGATGCAAGTGGGTCTATCGAACAAAATTTTCTGAAGATGGGTCAGTCGACAAACATAAGGCTCGCTTGGTCATAAAAGGATTCTTCCAAATTCCTGGGATTGACTACTTTGAGACTTTTGTGCTGGTTGCCAAGATGAATTCAATCTGACTTGTCCTTGCCATTGCTATAGCCCATCCCTGGGAAGTTCATCAGATGGATTTGAAGAGCACTTTTCTTCATGGTGACCTTCAAGAGGAGATATATATGGAGCAGCCATAGGGGTTCATCCAGGATCCTTCACCTATCTACCAACTTTGGAAGTCTCTCTATGGCCTTAAATAGGCCTCTTGAGCCTAGTATGCCAAGATGGACTCCTTTCTTCTATTAGTTGGGTTCACTCAGTGTCATTCTAATTTGAACATCTACATTTTGCAATGGGATGATACTCTCACTTTCCTTGTTCTCTATATTGATTACTTGTTGATTACAGGGAGTTCCTCATCCACCATCAAGGCAATGAAAACTTCCCTTCATGATCATTTTCTGATGTCTTACTTGGGTCTTCTTCACTATTTCTTGGGCATTGAGATTACATAGTCTTTGGCTGGTATCTTTCTTTCTCAGCCCAAGTATGCTCTTGATATGCTCTCCAAATTTCACATGTTTGATTGTAAGCCTGCGCCGACTCCATTTTTTTCAGGGGTCAAACTTGAGGCTCTTGTTCTTCACCTTTGGTAGATGCTACCTTGTATCACCAATTGGTTGGGAGTCTCATATACTTGACTCACACGAGGCTTGATATTTCATATGCCATGGACCTGGTCTCTAGATTCATGCATGAGCCACATGAGCTACATTGGAAAGCAGCTAAGCGGATCCTTCCCTATGTATAGGGCACTCACAGTTATGGGATTCATTATGCGGCAGGCGTGGATATTGACTTGGTGGGATACACGGATTTAGATTAGGCAGGCGATTCTCATTATCACAAATCTACTTCAAGGTATTGCTTCTCTCTTGGTTTTGTTCCAATTTCTTGGTCAAGCAAGAAGCAATCTGCTATTGCTCTTTCATCTACAAAGGTTGAGTATCATGGAAAAATTAATGTTGCTACTAAGGCCATTTGGCTTCAACACATTCTCATTGATTTTGGAATTTCCTTTTGGAAGCCTATAGTCATCTTTTGTGACAACCAAAGTGCTATTTAGATCTCTCACAATCTAGTCCATCATCAGCAGACCAAACACATTGAGATTCACATGTACTACATTCGGGAGTTGATTCATGAGTAGGTTCTTGATCTTCAGTATTGTTCAAAATCAGATCAAATAGCTGACATTGTCACCAAACCCTTCACTGAGAGCAAGTTCATTCATTTTCGAGCTTTTCCTGGGGTGCGACAGGTGTCCTCCTTTTAGGGGGATTCTTAGCTCCTTTTGTATTTCTCTCTCTATTCTAGAGGGGGGCATACTCTCTTTTGTTGGGGAGGTGCTACTTCTCTTTTGGGGGGAATTCATTATACATGGGTACCTCATCAGGCTTGATTTTTTTGGACCCATCTCTTTACCCACCTAAGCTATGCTTAAGGGGGGGTGTTAGTGTAGGTTTTTTTATTCCTTATTATAAGGTTTGTCCTACACAATTATTTAAGCTTGCTTAGGTTAATAAAGCATCTTTAATTAGGTGAGAGGATTATGAGGTGTCACCTTTCTACATGTGAGCATCCATTAGCAAACTTTCTATCTTTAGTCCGATAGATGGTTGCTCCTCATTGGTCGGTGTTGCCACCTCCTCCCTCTCTCTAGTCTATATAAGCATGCTACCGAGCTTGTATTTTCATTCGATATTTGGAGATAGTTATCTCATGCTACTTTTCCATTCAATCATTTCACATCAATCTCTTGGTATCGTAGTTATGCTATTTCAATTGCTTTTGCATTTATAGTTTATGTTTCTAACTCTTTCAAATTGATTCTGGGTTATAATCTATTTTATGGATTTTAACAGGAGAAAGTATAACAATGCCTAGGAATAACGCTTAAGTCTAATGTTTTCAAGGAAAATTGAGCACTGGAAAATAGGTATAATAGGAAGACTTTGACCTACACTACATGGAGCATATAGGAATTATTACCAGTGCATATAATGGTTTGAATTCGAGGTAAAGAGTTTGAATTCAATTAAAAGTTAAATAAATTATGGACAGTTCATGAAGTGATATAAGACCAAGTCAAATCAAAGAAAAAGTAGGTAAGAGTTGATGATGTTGTGCAAATATTTTAGAATGAAGTAAATGCTATTTAGAAACATGTAGAATATGTCCAATCCCACGCTATGAAGGTGGCTCCAAACAATAAGAGGTGGAACCATATTTTATGGTCTTTGGAAAGTAAAAGAAGTCTTTGAAATTCACATAAGCTACAAATATTATTTAGATTCAATCAAGTGCAAACTTGGTAGCATTTTGTAATGGAATTCAAATTAGGAAGCCTTTTTCGAGCTTGTGTCCCAAAAATTAAGTCAAATCATCCATTTAAATGGTGAGGAGTTTGGTGTGTTGTAAACCTATCAGTGAGTCATTACATGAGGATGAAAGGTGGTAGAAATACTTGTTGATGTAGGAGAATCCCTAGTTGTAAAGCAATCCTACATCAACCAAAAAACTATTATTTTCTTACATTGCATTCAGTAGCAATTTCAATAGTTCATTCCACATTCTACCACATCATTTTTTCTTATCTTGAGGAGCAAGGTATAGTATCTACATATTCACATATATCACATATCTAGATTTCACATCATTTGTAGTTTTTTGTTGAAAGTTATTGCTCTCTAAATTTCACTCTATTTACTAGTTAGAGAATTTGTGGTTGACCTGGTCTAGTTTCTTAGTGTGGACCTTTTCCAGATTATGTGGAGATTAATGGGATATCATACAAGCATTGTGGGTTCATTGGGACCTATCCTAGAGGTTCACAAGTTAATTCACATCGCATGGAGTTAATTCTTCATAATTTTAGGTTGGCATTCATTCATCAAGTTATTAACCCTTGTGGCTGATGTGGACCTATATTGGGGCTTGGGGAGCATATTTATAAGCATTTTAATTCATTGTAGATCATCAATTAGTTGTTCAAGATTAGATAGATTCAATACATTTTCATAGAAACCCTTCAGGGGCATGTAATACGAGTTGTTGGCTAGTTGCATGGTTCAAAGCCCTTATGGTAGGCTTGTGAGCTTGGATATTATCCCTTGAGGAATGTGTCACATGTAAGTATTCATTTAATGAGATTTAATGTTTGCCTAACAATTTTTTTTGTTATTTCCAATGTGTTGACTCATTGTTGCATGGTTCAAACTATTCCTTTTGGAACCCTCCTACTGTGACTACACCAAGTGGCATTAGAGAATGTTTTTGATTCCTGAAGGTATTCCTTGAGGTGAACAGAATGCCAAATTGAGGTAAGTTTTATTTGGTTTCAACCAATCACTGATTGTGAGGCATTTGAAACCCTTGTAGCTAGATTTTAAAATTGAGTTAGTTGCAATGATTTGAGAGGAGATATCTCACCGAGGAGAGTGCATGCTATGGAGAATATTGTTGGAAGAATGGATGAAATGCTAGAGATGATGCACAAGATGTGAGATAGGTTAGATGTTGTTGAAGAGGAATAAGGTTGAGGCCTAAACCCTAGGTGTGAAGATGAAAGTGATAATGAAATATAACGTGTGAATCAATTTGTAGAATCCTTAGGATAAGATGAAGAAGAATCAGGGGTAAGTGCAAAAAATTGAGGGGTGGGGGGGAAATGGGGCTTAAGTGGCCACTTTTTTTCTAAAATTGGGAAATATTGACCTTGGACATGAAATTGAGGATAGTTACACTCAAAATTTTGAAATGCAACAAAAACAAGGATCCTAGTGCTCTGAGTCTACTTTCTAAACTACTAACTTATTTTGAAAATGGTTGAGATTAAGGGATTCAAAAGAGGGGACCAAAACAATTGGTTTTGTTTTGTCAGAAAAACATAACATAGAAATTTTTATGGGTACCTAGTAAGGTGAACTATTTTTTAGTATTTTTAAAATCACTTCAGTAAGAAATTGGATAATAGTATGTAGTTTATGATCAATTTTCTTGATAATTTTTAATGAATATTTTCTTTTTTACTAATTTTCAAAGTGGAGACTTCCAGAAAAATAGAATTTTGGACATGCTACCCCTATAAACTCTAGAAACTAATTGAAAAATATTATTATTATTTTTAATATGTGTATAATGGAGTCTAGTTTCTAAAAATGTAATTTATTTGAAATTTTAATGAACGGTTAATTTATAACGAAAAAAACACCAAACACTTGATTTTGCTAAAAAATAAACACACAAACAAAAGAAATTATAGATAAAAGGCTTAATGTTTTCAAAATGTGAAAAAATTACATCTTTAGATAGCTAAGAGAGAACCTAACATTACCTCAGTGTTTGATTTGTTCGAACTTGAAACAAGTGCAAACCTATTGGTGAGCATGAATGAGATCATGTGAAATTTTGTAGAATATTCAAAAACATGTCTTTGGATGTCAAGAAGGCCCTCCAAGCCTTTGGGTTGGAAATCCAAAGAAAATCCAAGCCAAAGGCTTGGGGATTCTTAAAGAAATACAAAAAATGAGTGTTTTCTAATGCACTCGTGTTATTTGAATGCATTGACAAAATGTGAGCCCGTTATGATGCGCTCACATTTTGGTCTACATTGAATTTATTTTTCTTCTTTTTATTTTTCTTTCTTCTTGTTGTCTTTGAGGGAAACTATATACATGAAATAAACATTAAGTTGAAATTTACATATGGACATTTACTTTCTTATACTTTAAGTTATATTTCATGTATATAGTTTTGGGATGTTTGAGAGTGGTTTCGTATCTCTAGGAGTTATAATGAAAATTATAGTTTTTGGAAGATCTCACAAATTTTAGACTTAGTCAAATTTTAGTAACCATGAGGTCAAATTTCAATAATCAACAAATTGTATTATTTCTTCTATCTCACTCATTTTGTGTCCCTTACACTCTACACCTCTCTCTCTCTCTCTCTCTCTCTCTCTCTCTCTCTCTCCTTTTTCCTCTAATTCTTTTTATGTCACTTCTCTCTTTCTCCCTCCCTCCTTCCCTCTCTAATTATCTATATCTCCCTCCCTGCATCCATCTCTCTCTCTCTCTATCTCTATCTCTATATCCCATATCTCTCTACCTACCTTTCCCTCAACCACTCCCTACCACTCTCTATTTCTTTCTACCTCACCTCCCTCTCTCTCCCTCCATACTTATCTCTCCCTCTCTTCTTCCCTATCTAATCTCTATCTCCCAATTCCTCTCTCTACCTACCTTTGCATCCATCACACCCTACCAATCTCTCTCTACACCTCTCTATATCACATTTATCTCCCTCCCTACCTCTCCATCCCTCACTCATTCCCTTTGTACTTCTATATATCTCTCCTCTCTCTATCTCTCCTTCCCTCTCTACTTATCTCTATCTCCTCTCTCCCTATCTCTACCTACCTCTCCTTCCACCACTCTCTATTTATCTCTATCTCACCTCTCTCTCCCTCACTACATCTACATCCCTCTCTACTTACCTCTCCATCCATCACAACCTATCACAGTTCTCTTTATCTCACCACCGACTCTCTCCATCCATACCTCTCCCTCTCCTTCCCTCTATACTATTTATCTCCCTTATCCCTCTCTACCTACCTCTCCATCCATCACTCCCTACCAATCTCTTTACACCTCTCTATCTCAATTATCTCCCTCCCTCCCTCATTCCCTCTCTACTTCTCTCTCTACCTCTCCTTCCCTCTCTAATTATCTTTATCTCACCACGCCCTCTCTCTCTCACACACACACACGATGTCTCCCTCCCTACCTTTTCCCTTATCTACTCTCTATCTCTCCTCTCCCTCCCTCTACCTATATCTCTCTCTCACTCTCCCTCCTAACTCACCCTCTTTATCTCACTCTCTCCTCTCTATCTCACCATTCTCTCTTTGTAACTCTCTTCTTCTCTATATATCAAAATTCTCTCTCTCCTTATATTTATCCAACATATCCCTCTTTACCTCTCCCTTCCTCCCCTCTATTTCCAACCCTCCATCCTTACCTCTATCTCTATCTCTCTCTACTTCTCTCTATATCACCTATCTCTCTCTACCCACATATCCCTTCAACACTCCCTACCACACTCTCTCTATCTAACCTCTCTCTCACCTCCCTCCCTCTCCCTCCATCTATCCTTCCTTATCTTCTCTTTATCTCTCATGTCTCTCTACCTCTCCTTCCCTCTAAACTTATATTTATATCCCTTTTCCATCCCAACCCCCATCTCTCTCTCTCTCTCTGCAATCCCTCCCTACCCCTCTTTCTGTCTCCCCCTATGAGGTTTGAGGGTGTAAGGTTTAGTGTTTAAGGTATAGGGTTAAGTGTATAGGGTATAGGGATTAAGGTTTATGATATTAGGTATAAAGTTGAGGGTATAGGTTATAGGGATGAAGGATTAGGTTTCAGGGTTTATGGTATAGGGTTGAGGTTTGAGGGATAGTATTTAGGGTTAAGAGTATAAGGTTAAGAGTATAGGGTATATGGATTAGGATTTAGGATATTGGGTATATGGTTGAGGATTTTAGTTTCAGGGTTGAGGGTTGAGGGTTTAGGATTTATGTATAAGTTTTAGGGTTGATGGTTGAGGTATAATTTTCAAGGTTAAGGGTATAGGGATTATGGTCTAGGATATTATGTATAGGGTTTAGGGTGTAGGTTTTAGGGTATAAGGTACAAGGTTAAGGCTTGAGAGTGTAGGGTTTTCCTTTTAAGTGCATGGTTGAGGGATAATGTTTAGGGTATAAGGTTGAGGGTCTAGGGTATAGGGATGAGGGTTGAGGGTGTAGGTTTTAGGGTTTAAGGTATAGGGTTGAGGGATAGTGTTCGAGGTTGAGGGCATAGGGCTAAGTGTATAGGGTACAGGGATTAGGGTTTAGAATATTTGGTATAGGGTTGAGCATATTGGGTTTAGGATTGAGGGTTTAGGGTTTAGTGTACAAGGTTGAATGTAGGATTTAATAATAGGCTTGATGGATTATGTTCATGGTTTAAGTTATAAAGTTGAGGGTTGAAGGTGTAGGGTTTAGATTTTAAGGTATAGAGTTGAGGGTTGAGATTTAGCATTCATGGTTGAGGGTATAGGGTTAAGTGTATAGGGTATAGGGATTAGGGTTTAGGATATTGGGTATATGGTTGAGGGTATTTGGTTTAGGGCTTAGGGTTTAGGGTTTACAGTTTAGGGTTTACGATTTACGGTTTAGGGTTCAAGGTTTAGGGTTTAATTATAGGGTTAAGGGTTGAGGGATAATGTTTAGGGTTTAGGGTTTAATGTATAGGATTGAGGGTTGAGGGATGACGTTCAGGGTTTCAAGGGTATAAGTTTAAGTGCTTAAGATATAGGGATTAGGGTTTAGGATACTGGTTATAGGGTTGAGGGTAATAAGTTTAGGGATTAGGGTGTAGGGTACAAGTTTGAATGTAGGGTTTAGGGTTTAAGTATAGGGTTAAGGGATAAATGTTTAAGGTTATAGGGATGCGGGATGAGGGATGAGGGATGAGGGATGAGGGATGAGGGATGAGGGTTGAGGGTTTAAGGTATAGGATTCAGGTTTGAGGGATAGTTTTTAGGGTTGAGGGTATAGGGTTAAGTATATAGGGTATAGGGATTATGGTTTAGGATATTTGGTATAGGGTTGAGGGTATTGGGTTTAGGGTTAAGGGTTTAGGTTACAAGGTTGAATGTAGGGTTGAGGGTTTAAGTATAGGGTTGAGGGTTGATGGTATAAGGTTAAAGTGTATAGGGTATAGGGATTAGGGTTTAGGATATTGGGTATAAGATTTAGGGTGTAGCATTTAGGGTATAAGGTATAGGGTTAAGGGTTGAGAGTGTAGGGTGTAGGTTTTAAGTTTAGTGTTAAGGGATAATGTTCAAGATTTATGGCATACAATTAATTTTATAGGGTATAGGCATGAGGGTTGGAGGTGTAGGATTTAGGGTTTAAGGTATAGGTTTTAGGTTTTAGTGATAGTGTTTAGGGTTGAGGGTCTATGGTTATGTATATAGGGTATAGGCATTAGGGTTTAGGATATTGGGTATAGGGTATAGGGATTAGGGTTTAGGTTATTTGGCATAGGGTTGAGGGTATTGGGTATAGGGTTGAGGGTTTAGATTACAAGGTTAAATGTAGAGTTGATGGTATAAGTTTAAGTGTATTAGGTATAGGAATTAGAGAGGGAAATGCCAAGGGAGATAGAGAGAGAGGAGGGAGGGAGGAAGAGAGATGGGGGTTAAGTTTATAGGGTATATGGATGAGGTTAAGGTTCTATGGTTTATGGTTTAAGGTATAGGTTTGAAGGTATAAGGTTAAGTTTATAGGGTATAAGGATTAGGGTGTATGATATTAGGTATATGGTTGAGGGTTAAAGGTTTAAGGTTAGGTTTATAGGGTGTAGGGATTAGGGTTTAGGAGAGAGAGAGAGAGAGAGAGATTTGTGAGAGGATGAGGGGGTGTCAGGGAGAGATGTGAGTGAGAGAGAGAGAGAGATAGTATTCTCTAGTTAGGGTGGGAGGGAAACACTTGAGAGAGGGGGAGGGAGAGACCTAAGAGAGAGAGGGAGAGAGAGAGGGAGAGAGATATATATAGAGAGAGAGAGAGACTTATCTAGTTAGGGTAGGAGGGAGAGAATTAAGAGAGAGGGAGGGAGTGTGAGGGATAGACCTAAGAGAGAGGGAGAGGGGGAGAGAGGGAGAGATAGATTTATCTAGATAGGGTGGGAGGGGGAGATACTTGAGATAGGGAAATGGGGTGAGAGAGAGAGAGAGAACTCTAGTAGAGAAATATGGGGGGAGAGAAATATGGGGCGAGTGAGGGAGAGGTAGAGATGGAGAGCGATAGAGAGAATTATATATGGAAGGAGAGATAGAGAGGGGGAGGAGGGAGGAAGAAGTAGAGAGAGAGGTGATATATAGAAAAAGAGAATGAGGGAGGGAATGAAGGTGGAGAAATTGATAGAGGAGGGAGGTAGAGAGGAATATGTTAGGTAGAGAGCGGTAGAGAGAGAAGGTGGGTGGGAGAAAGGAATAGAGAGAGTGACATATAGGGAGGGAGAGAGAGGGGGAGAGCTAGGGAGGGAGGGAGAGAGAGAGGAAGCCAGAGAGATTGAGAGATTGGAGGGAGTTAGAGAGAAAAGTAGATAGAGATATGTTAGAAAGTAGAGAGGGAAGGTGTATGGGAGGAAGGAAGAGAGGGGATATATATGGATGAGGATTGAGGGTGTAGGGTTTAAGGTATAGGGTTGAGGATTGAGGCATAGTTTTTAGGATTCAAGTTATATGGTATAGGGTTATGGTTTAGAATATTGGGTATATGGTTGAGGGTATTGGGTTGAGGGTTGAGGGTTGAGGGTTGAGGGCACAAGGTTTAATGCAGGGTTTAGGGTTAAAGTATAGGGTCCAGGCTTGTGGTTTTACAATTTAGGCATAATTTTTAGGGTTGAGGGTCAAGGATAAGTGTACAAGGTATATGGATTAGGGTTTAGGATATTGGGTATAGGTTATAGGTTAGAGGGTTAAGGGTTAAGAGTGTAGATTTTATGGTTTAAGTATAGGGTTAAGGGTATATAGTTTAGGGATAATGTTTATGGTTTAGGTTATAATGTTGAGGATATAGGGTATAGGGATGAGGGTTGAGGGATAGTGTTTAAGGTTGAGGGTACAAGGTTAAGTGTATAGGGTCGGGGGTATTAGGTTTAGGATTGAGGGTTTAAGTTTATGGTTGAGGGATAGTTTTTAGGGTTTATCTTATAAGGTTGAGGGTGTAAGGTTTAAGTTATAAGGTTTTGGATATTGAGAGAGAGAGAGAGAGAGAGATAGAGAGAAGTATAGAGTGAAGGAGGAAGGTAGAGAGATTGAGAGAGAGAGAGGAGGGAGGGAGATAGAGGTAAAGATGGATAGGTTAGATAGAGAGAATTAGAGAGGTAAGGTGGGAGGGAGGAAGGAAGAGAGAATGGGGGATAAAGAATATTAGAGAGGTAAGGAGAGAGTGTGGTGCAGGAGCACCCCAAAGCTCATCTACGAATGTTGACTAGAAGGTTATGAATTGGCAATTTGGTTAGGCCAAATGTAGAAATCTCTTTCTATTTCTTGAGTTTGTGCCTTAGACACATTTGAAACCATGTATTATGTTAGCAAAGGTCATGTTGACCATTTGATAGATTGAGGTTTGGCTACAAGGATGGTTTAAGACCTTCGTAGACCTTTCTAGGTGTTAAATTCTCTAAAATTTTGCAAATAAGGCCTATTGAAAGCCACAAGCGGCCATGGAGTAGTTAGGGTTGAGCTTAACTAAGGTAGAAACCTATATATGGTGTGCCTCAACCTGAAAGCAATGTTGGAAGCTTTTGCATTGTTAAAAATTCATGAACATAAGTGAGGACAGTGATAAGGTTGTGTAATGTTTTGTGTTTTGTTTGAATTTATGTGGTTAGGAGTGATCATGGCACTGTGAGTTGATGTAGTATGTAGAGTATTTGTCTTTGAAGCTTTGTGTGGAAATATTTAGTTAGGGTGTTCAATTTCCAAGCGTTGCTTTGTCGGTAGTTGTTTCTTTCAATTTGTTGTTTTGACTAACAAACTGTCAAGAATGGAGGTTTAGCTCACATTCCCACTATACTTAGTGTACGGGCCTTTGGGAGTTGTGAACTAGACCCCATTTGTATAAATAGGAAAGGGTTAGGAGTGGTTAGGAGTTAGGGAATCACTATGGAAGTCTTCTCCTAGGCGAGCTTGACAATGCCCGGCTAGGAAAGACAAGAAGTGCAGAGCACTTGATTTGCAGGGGTGTCCATCTCTTGGAAATTAATGGTGTGGAGAGGGAAGGTGTATGCCTTGCCAAGGCTTAGCAAGAAGGAAGAATCTCCATCAACTCATTTGGTGAGAGGAATTCTTAACAGTCTACAAAGAAGACAGGAAAAGACCCAAAATAACCTAAGTTCTTGATCACTTCCAGTTTGAGGAACTGTACGAGTAGTTGAAGGCTAGGACAACTACAATCTTCAAGTGATAGGAATGAAGAACAAGAACCTGAAAGGAAAATTCAGTGTTCTTTGGTAGTCCTTGGAGTATTAGTGTGTTTTCTCAGAGATGGAAACCTAATTGGGCTCTTGGGCTAGTAGCCTTTTTAACTCTAAATGATGGTTTGGTGGAAGCGATTTGTAAATGGAGTATGGTGGAATTTGAAGAACCCTAGGAGGATGGTTTGAAGCCTTTGGAAACATCTCTACACCCGTGCAAAGCTGAGTTTTAGTTGTTGTAGTATGTTAGCCTTTAGGGTAGATTAAGGGCTAAGGAGGAGTTGAAGCATTGCACCAAGGTTGGCTTGGTTGGTAGGATCTATCATGATAGCTAGGTTGGCAAGGTGAACTATTGGAACCTAAACAAGCAATAGGTCCTATAGGTTAAGTGGTGGAGTGTGACACCACAACGGTATTCCAAGTAAGATCCATAGCATGAAACAGTGATTGTTCCATCCAACCCTACCCTATCAGAGTGAGGGAAAGAGGGAGAGAGAAGTGAGACCCCATTTCTTTGAGCCATAAACACATTAACAAGCTAGTGCTTGTTGTATGAAAAATGCATCAAATAAATGGGGTCTCACGGTGATGTACATCACCATGAGATCTCATTTCTTTGATGCATTTTTTCATACAATGAGCACTACCTTGTCAATGCTACCACATTGACACATTGACAAGGTAGTGAGCTTAGTGATCATTGTATCAAAAAAATTCTCAAAGAAATTGGGTCTCACAGTGATGTAATGCCTCAAAAAAATGGTGTCTCATGGTGATGTACATCATTGTCAGACCCCATTTCTTTGAAGAATTTTTTCATACATCAAGCACTATCTTGTCAATGCTACCACACTGAAACATTGACAAGGTAGTTCTCATTATATGAAAAAATACCTCAAAGAAATGGGTTCTCATAGTGATGTTTTTTTCATACAACAAGCACTACCTTGTCAATGCTACCACATTGAACACATTGACAAGGTAGTTCTTGTTGTATGAAAAAAATCCTCAAATAAATGGGGTCTCATGGTGATGTACATCACTATGAGACCCCATTTATTTGAAGCATTTTTTCATACAACGAGCACTTCCTTGTCAATGCTACCGCATTGACGCATTGACAAGGTAGTGCTCATTGTATGAAAATCCTTAAAGAAATGAGGTCTCACAATGATGTACATCATTGTGAGACCCCATTTCTGAGGAATTTTTTCATACAATGAGCACTTCTTTATCAATGCTACTGCATTGATGCATTGACAAGGTAGTGCTCATTGTATGAAAAAATGCCTCAAGGAAATGAGGTCTTACAGTGACCATGAGACCCCATTTCTTTGAGGAAATTTTTCATACAATGAGTACCACCTTATCAATGCTACCACATTGACACATTGAAAAGGTAGTGCTCATTGTATGAAAAAAATGCCTCAAAGAAATGGGGTCTCATGGTGATGTTTTTTCATACAACGAGAACTACCTTTTCAATGCTACCTCATTGATGTATTGACAAGGTAGTGCTCATTGTATGAAAAAAATCTTCAAAGAAATGGGGTCTCATGGTGATGTACATCACCTTCAGACCCCATTTCTTTGAAGAATTTTTTCATACAATGAGTACTACCTTGTCAATGCTACTGCATTGACACATTGACAAGGTAGTGCTTGTTGTATGAAAAAATGCCTCAAAGAAATGGGGTGTCATGGTGATGAAAAAATTCCTCAAAGAAATGGGGTCTCACGGTGATGTACAACACTGTGAGACCCCATTTCTTTGAATCATTTTTCATACAATGAGCACTACCTTTTCAATGCTACTACATTGACACATTGATAAGGTAGTGAGTGTAGTGCTCATTATATGAAAAATACCTCAAAGAAGTGGGGTCTCACTGTGATGTACATCACCATGAGACCTCATTTCTTTGAGAAATTTTTTCATACAATGAGCACTACCTTAAATCACCATGTACATCACCATGAGACCCCATTTCTTAGACCCATTTTTTCAAACAACCCACTAGATTATCAAGCTATTGGGCCCACTAGCTTGCCAATTCAGTGAAATTTACAAGGTAAAATGGGTTGTTTGAAAAAATGGGTCCGATAAATGGGGTCTCCTGGTGATGTAAATCACCAGGAGACCCCATTAATTGGACCCATTTTTTCAAAAATGCTAAGTTAGACTACATAGGCAATTTTACTAAATTGGCAAGCTAGTGGGCCTATTTGAAAAAATGGGGTAGATCACTGGGAGACCCCATTTCTTGGACCCATTTTTCAAATAGGCTAAGTTAGGTTGCGAATTTCATCGAATGACAAGCTATTGGGCCCAATTTTTTAAATAGGCCCACTAGCTTGCCAATTCAGTAAAATTGGCAATGTAGTGGCTTGTTTGAAAAAATGGGTCCAAGAAATGGGGTCTCTTGGTGATATAAATCACTGTGAGACCCCATTTCTTGGAACCATATTTTCAAACATGCCAAGTTAGGTTCCTAATTTCACCAAATTGGTAAGCTAGTGGATGCCCAATAGCTTGCCAATCTGTGGAATTGGGAACGTTGTGGCTTGTTTAAAAAAATGGGTCCAAGAAATGGGGTCACCCGGTGATGTAAATCACTAGGAGACCCCATTTATTGTACCCAATTTTTCAAATAGGGAAAGTTAGGTTTCCAATTTCACCAAATTATCAAACTAGTGGGCCCACTAACTTGCCAATTCAGTGAAATTGACAATGTAGTGACCTGTTTGAAAAAATGGGTCTAATAAATGGGGTCTCTTGGTGATGTAAATCACTAAGAGACCCCATTTCATCATCGGGACACCCCATTACTTGGACCCATTTTTTCAAACAGACCAAGTTAGGTTGCTAATTTCACCTAACTTGGCCTGTTTGAAAAAATGGGTCCAAGAAATGGGGTCTCCCAGTGATGTACCCCATTTCTTGGACCCATTTTTTTCAAATAGGCCCACTAGCTTGCCAATTCGATGAAATTGGGATTGTTGGACCCATTTTTTCAAACCCAAGGCCATAGATGAGTTTTCTAATAATAGTTATATTCAAATCTGTGGCAAAAACATTGAATGTGAATAACCTTTAGATGGATTGAAAACACCATCTGTGTCACCTAAAAAGAGGAAGTATCCCTTCTTATTATAAATTTATGTTGATGAAGATGTTACTTGTAATAGAGAGAATAAATCTAGTGTGGGTATACATTTTTTCATTTTAGATTCTATGGTGAAGTCCCAAGGAAAACAACCTAGAGATGATGAGAGAAATTTAATCAAGAATCCAATAAAAGGAATATTTCTTGTGGAAAGGAGCAAGGAGATGTGGGTAAAAAAATGATGATATGGGAATTGTTTCCCATGCTATAACCACTTTCTACAAAACCATGAGTACTCTGTAGAATGTGGAAGATATATTTGTGACGTGGTTGGTAAAGCTCCTTATTATTGTAGCCAAGTGGTATGCAGTGGATGTTAATCAATGTGTAAAGAGTTACATGCTAGCTCATTTGATCATATTGAAGATGTAAATGATTGCTTAGAACCATTAAAAGATGAATTTACTAATTACAATTCACAAAGTAAACTCAATCATGCTAGAAATTTAAAAATTTCCACTCACTAAGGAATCAAATTCATGCAAAAAATTGCATTGTGGGGATATGGAAATTGTTAATAACAAAGGAAAATGAAATATCTTGGAGTAGGTTGTGGGACATATTTCTATGAATATTGCTTGTCAACCTATAAGGGAAGAAGAGTTTCAAGACCAACACAAGTTATTTGTTTCCTCACATGCTATCTTGCTAGAGAATTTGGACAAAGATGTGAACCCGTTAGATGTATTAAGTATCATTCATCAAGTAGGTGTGGATCTTGTAAAGGTAATATATGTCTCACCACCTCAAAGTTTCAAATATTTTACAAGAGGCATTGTTTTCTTTGAAGATCATGAAAGCTTCCAAAGGGTGTTTGTATTTTTGCATAATGAAAAAATTATAATTAAATCTTCAAAGGGAAGGTAACAACATGTACTCCCTTTATTTCCAAAGTATTGAATATGAAATGGTATTTGATTTCATGTCTCTAGTTTTTTAACAACTTTATATCTCTCATGAATCTCTAGTTATTTCCCTTCCTCTTTACCTCTCCCATCTCTATGTCTCACAATCACCCCTTTTCTAGCTCTTCATCCCTCCTTATGCATCTAGGTATCTCTCTCAAGTCTCTCTCTCTTGCCTTCCCTCCCTCTCCCTCTCTCCCTCTCTCTCACTCTCCATCTCCCTCTCAAGCCTTTCCCTCAATTTGTGAACTTAACTCTCTCATTTCATTCTATATCTCCCCCATCTCTCTATCTCTCACCTCTATGCCTCTCTCACACCTCTCTTTCCCCTATCTCTCTTTCTCCTTGTCTCCCTCTCCCTCTCTCTCTCTCTCCATCTCCCTCCTAGTAATTTCTCTCTTTCTTTCTCCTTCCATATTTGCTCTCTCTCTCTCTCACACACACACAAACATATACACACACACTCTCTCTCTCTCCATCTCCCTCTCTCTCCTTCTCTCCCTCTTTCTCTCTTACGTCTCTCCCACTCCCTTTCTCCCTCTCTCTCAACCCTATACCTTATACCATAAAACCTCATCCCTCAATACTTAAACCCATAATCCCTCAACCCTTAAACCATACAACCCTTCATCCCCATCCCTTAAACCCTCGACCCCTAGTCCCTCAACCCCTAAACCATCATCCCTTAAACCATTAATCCCTCAACCCTCTAACCTATATATTAAACTAGGCCAACCCTGAATTCTCAAACCTCTAGCCTATACATTGGGCCCTCAACCCTATACTATCAACCCTATACCCTCAACCCTTTACCTTCAACCCTTCATTCTCAACCTTATACTCCCAACCCTCAACCGTTAAACCCTCAACCCTCTAACCTATACATTAAACCAGGTCAATCATCAATTCTCATACCTCTACCCTATACATTGGACCCTAAAACCTATACCCTCAACCCTCATCACTCAAATGTTAAAGCCTTAATCTCTCAACCCTTAACCCCTCAACCCTTAAACACTTAATCCCTCAATGCTTACATACTTAATCCCTCAACCCTTAAACCTGTAATCCCTCAAACCTTAAAAAATCCTAAACCTAGTCCCTCAACCCTATATTGTCAACCCAATTTATTTGAGGCATTTTTCATACAAGGAAAACTACCTTGTCAATGCATCTACATTGACACATTGAAAAGGTATTACTTGTATGAAAAAATTCCTCAAAAAAATGGGGTTTCATAGTGAATCACTGTGAGACCCATTTCTTTGAGACATTTTTTCATATAGCAAGCACTACCTTGTCAATGCTACCACAATGATGCATTGACAAGGTAGTTCCATTGTATGAAAAAATGCCTCAAAGAAATGGGTTCTAATGGTGATTTACATCACCATGACACACCATTTCTTTGAGGAATTTTTTTATATAATGAGCACTACTTTGTCAATGCTACCACATTGACACATTGACAAGGTAGTGCTTGTTGTTTGAAAAAATGCCTCAAATAAATAGAGAATCACAAAATACCTCAAAGAAATGGGGTCTCCATGAGACCCCATTTATTTGAGGTATTTTTTCATACAATGAGCACTAAGTGCACTACCTTTTCAATGCATCTGCATTGACAAGGTAGTGAGCTTAATGCTCGTTGTATGAAAAAATGCCTTGATAGAAATGGGGTCTAAAAAATGAGCACTAAGCTCACTACCTTTCTGAAACAATAAAAAATAGGGTAGGATGCTTTCATATGGCTTAGGACATAGATTATACCCACTTTCCAATTATTTCATTCAAGGATAACCCTAGAGATCTTAATGCAAAGGAGAAATAGATCTTGCAATAGAGTTGTCCTAGAGGTTGATTGTAAACTAATGAGGGGTTCACCACCAAGCTAGGGCTTGGAAAGAAAAATGCAATGTAAACCAAAATGCTAAACCCTAATATGATGTAATTTTTATGTAAATGACCTAGAAATGCATGTGAAAAAAATAAAAAAGTTGCAGGATGAAATGTGTGCACCTAGAAATCGGAAGATGACTGGAAGGAGCTCTAAAATAATATAAATTATTACTTTAGTGTTCACTAGGACTCATATTCCAAGCTAGGAAAATTAGTCCCAGAGTTGGGTTTTTGTGTAGGCATAGGAATCTGGCAAATGGCTATTCGAAATTGCAAAAATCTGATTTTTGACAAAACTGGGACTCATTCGCTAGAAGTGGTGAATCACTCTAGTTAGGGTTTTCTAAAGCTTCAAAGCCTAATCCTACTCTTCTCTATCTAAGCTGTCATTCCTGATTGATTTCTATATCTAAAACCCTGATTTGCAACATGCAGGTGTTCTCCAATGTTCTTCAAGGTTTAATGACAAGATTTGATAACTTTTCTCCAATCTTGCTCCTTAGGAAATCTACAACCTAGACCTACAAATCACACACAAAGGAGAGGAATAAATGTTGTTGGGTTAGTGGATAGGGGTTTTCCTTGGTCAAAACCCATTTCGGTAATCAAATTGTTGGAGATGAGAAGATACAACTTCATAGGAGCTCAATGACCTCTGCAAGTAATAATACCTATTACAAGGAGAAACAAAGAGAAGCAACAAAGAAAATGCTCAAGAATGTGGAGCAATGTATTCAGCCAAAATGTAAAATAAATAATGATACAAAATATAGTTTTCAACCATATATAGATGAAAACCCTAAAAAGGAAAACCCTAGGCTTGCACAATAATAATTAATAAAGTAATTAATTATTATGCACCTAATGTTAGCTTAAGTGAAAAAGAGGTAAAAGGGAACTTTAAGTAATTAAAAAAATATTGTTTAATTAATAAAGTAAATATCCAATTACTCTAACACCCCCCATTAAGCTAGACTTAGGTAGAAGCTAAAACCTAGAAGAAGCTACTGAAATCAATAGCAATGGGTCCCGAAAACAAGGCCAGATCAGGTACCCAAGTACAATGAAATCTCTATGAAACGGAGAAAAGGAAAAAACCCAGTGGGAAAAACTCCTCTCCAAAAAGAGATAGAAGAATATGCTGAAAGAAACATGAAGGAAGGAAGGCCTCATAAAGACCCCCCAAGGACAACTTCCTTCACCCCAAGCATAGAGCGCAACTGAAGATAGCACGGAGATGCAAAAGGTTTCGTGAAGATGTTTGCAACCTACTCAGTAATGGGAATATACTCCAAGATGAGAGAACCATACTGAATCAACTGTCTGATGAAATGCATATGAAGCTCAATGTTCTTTGTTCACTGATGCTCCACCAGGTTGTGAGAAATGTGTATAGCACTCTGATTGTCACACCCAAGAATAGTGGGACTATCAGGAGGAAAACCAAAATCAGTCATCAATTGACGAAGCCATAAAATCTCCTAACTAGTGAGCACAGAAGCTCGGTACTTAGCCTCTATAGATGATAATGCATGAGGAGTCTGCTTCTTGCACGACCATGTGATAGGATGAGAGGCAAGACAGAAAACAAATCTAGAAGTAGACTTTCGATCATTGACATCACCAGCCTAATCTGAGTCAGTGTAGCCAACAATGTGAGGATCCCCTGATGTGTAGTGAATTCCATATGAAGTGGTGCCTTGAATGTACCTCAAAATATGCTTGGTAGCTTACCAATGACTCTCATGAGGATCATGGGAGAATCGAGAGACAAGGCCAACCACAAAGGAAAGATTAGGATGACTGTGAGTTAGGTACAACAAACTACCAACCAACTGCCTATAAAGTATAGAATCTACTGAAGGAGTGCGGCAAGTAGTAGTCAAAACAACCCCTGACTGAAAAGGTGTGGGGATAGGCTTGAAATCAAGCATGCCAAAGCACTGAAGCATATCAAGAGAATACTTCTATTGGTAAATGGAGATCCCCTCTAAAGACTAAATCACCTAAAGACTAAGAAAATAGTACAAAAGGCTGATATCTATCATCTCAAACTGCTCCATCAAAGCTAGCTAAGAATGCTGAATCATAGAGGATGAGCTACGTGTGATGAGAAGATCATCAACATATAGCACAAGAATCAAGATCTAACCATCAAGATGTTGAATATAGATCGTGTGATCAGAATGATAGCGAGTGAAACTAGTGGAGAGCAAAAAGAGTCCATCTTCTCATACCAAGCCCAAGGGGCCTATTTCATACCATATAATGAATGTTGAATTCTGCAAACCAAAGAAGCATCATGCACAAATCCATGAGGTTGCTCCATATAGATCTCCTCCTGTAGGTCACCATGCAAGAAGGCACTCTTCACATCCATCTGAAAAATGAGCCATCCACTAGAATCTACAAGTGATAGTAGAAAATGAATAGAATTCATCTTGGTGATGGGGGAAAATGTCTCAGAGTAATCAATACCCTCAACCTATGAGAAACCCTTCACAAAAAGACATAATTTCTACTTATCAATAGAAACATCAACAACATACTTAGTGCGATACAACCATCGGCATTGAACCATCTTTCTGCCCTTAGGAAGAGGACAAAGATCCCATGTACTATTCCTCGTCAAAGAAGAACACTCTTCCTCTATAGCACTATCCCACTCAGGGTGATTTTTCACCTCTGAAAACCTTTGAGGATCCTCTGAAAGTGCATGACTCAAAAGACTAGAACCTGCAGTATGAGAACGGCTGCAAGGAGTGTCTAAAGGATCACCGACCATAGATCCTATTGCCTTAATAGTAAAGTGAGCCCATTTGGGCCTTTGAGGTGGAGATGGGGGATCATCAATATTCTCATCAGAATCATCCTCAAAATAATCCTGAAGAGCTGCACTGGGTGGAGTAGGTAGTGAAGTAGACACTGGAGACAAGGTATCAATTGGAGGAAGGTGCTCATCAAAGTCAACTTCCCGTCAAAACAAGACCTCTTTGGAATCAGCATCAAATAACTTGTATGCCTTAACATCCTCATAGTAGCCAACAAAAATAAGGGGTCGACTCTTTCGCTCCATATCTTTCCTTTGAGCATCAAGAATAAAAGCCCGTGCCTCACTACCAAATACTCAAAATGATGAAATATCAAGCTTGTCATGAGACCAAACCTCCTCAGGAGTCATATGTCGAATCACCTTGTGAAGCATTCGATTCTAAATATAGTCGGCACAATTGACTACCTCAGCCCAAAAAGACGAATCCATGGACCTGGACTAAATCATACAATTAGCCATCTCCCGTAAAGTCCTATTCTTTCTCTCAGTGATACCATTCTGCTGAGGGGTGTAGGGAACAAAAATTTGATGCTGCTAACCATGCTCAGTGAAAAAAATCTTTGAAATCCTGATTCACATACTCCCCCCCATTATCTGTATGTATCCACTGAATAGAAAGACCAGACTACTTCTCTACAGATGTCTTGAAGACTTGAAAGGTATCAAAGACATCATACTTGTACTTAAGAAAGTACACCCATGTGCATCTGGAGAAGTCATCAATGAATGCGAGTACATACTTGGCCCCTAAAAAAGAAGGAGTAAGAAATGACATGAGGTCACTATGAGTCAACTCTAAGGGTGCCAAAGCACGAGTGGCACTTCCCTTCAAAAATGGATCCTTGTGATGCTTGCCAAGCACACAACCATGACAAACACCGTCAGTGTAGGAAATCTATGGAAGACCAAGAACTAGTGCCTGTGTACTCATCTGTTGAAGATATCTATAATTGACATGGCCCAAACGCTCATGCCAAATCTTACTCACTAAATCTGCATGTGCTAAAAGAGATGAACCTATACCCTCAGAAGGCTCAAATCCATCAAATCTATAAAGATGGGATGCAATATCAACACTCCCAGTAGCCACAACCAAATCAGAGTCATGGAGGTCCTGAATAACCACATCATGTGGTGAGAACTCAACTGTCTTACCAGAGCTAGTGTGGCAAATCTGATAAATGGACAAGAGGTTCATCGAGATGTCAGGAACAACAAAAACATCCTGTAGAGTGCCCCCATCCAAAGAGACAGAACCTGAACCCAAGATGGAAAGCTGTGAAGAGTCACCCACTGCAATCTGTGAAGTACCACAAGAGGCAAGAGAAGTGACCAACTGCCGAGTGTGAGTCATATGGTGAGAAGCACTAGAGTCTAAAATCCAAGTGAACCCATTGGTTGATGCTCTAGCAGTGAGAGCATGATTTTTCCCTGTGGTGGAAGAAGAAGAAGACTGAGGTGAGGAGATGTGTTCCTATTGCATGGCATCCTCTAAAGCCTCTAATCATTTCCAACACCTAGAAACTAAATGGCCTTGCTTGCCATAGAAACTACAAGTGTCTCTTGATTTCTCCTTAGTCTTGGAGGAAGACTCACCAAACTTTGAATATTTCCCATGTTTTGGATTAAATGGTGGTTTAGAATCAAACTTAGGAGGAGGTTTGAAGGAATGCTCATTTCCTACAAAATATTTCTTGGGCCTCGATTTCTTCTTTTGTTTCCCCTTCGGTGACTGAGCAACCAATGCTTTACTCTTTGATCCTGAGAGCATATCCATCTAAGAAAGGTGAGAATACTTTTGAGACAAATTCTCACAAAACAAATCAAAGGTAGGCATGGTAAAATTGGCACCCAGACCATCCATGGTGGAATATAAGGAAAAAGCAAATATCTGAAATGGACCATGAAGCTTCGAAAGAATCAAGTAAATGCACTTTGTGTCTATCTTGTTCTTGCCACAACCCTGTAAAATAGTGTAGATAGTTTTGAACTTGTTCAAAAAATCCTCAATAGTGGGAAATGAATCAGGTAACAATGAAGTCAGCCTTGCCTCAATTTTTAATGCATGAAACTCATTAATGGTCCCAAAAAGTGTCTCAAACTTTAGCCACATGGCTCGAGGAGTGAGCAAAGCATCAAGGTGAAACAAAAGACTATCTGAAACATACATGCATAGCAAACCCATAGCCTCATCCATCTTGTTCCTATGCTACATAATCTCAAAAGGACGTTGCAATTGAGGTTGAACCTCATCTAAACAAGACCACAACCCTTGTGACCTGAGTAGCCTCATCATGCGAGACTTCCAAGTGTGATAGTTATGGGAAGTGAGTAGCTCAACTGAAGAATTTGCCATGAAACCCTACACCTGTACCTACTTGTGTTTTTTATTATTATGTGATCTTTCAAAATAGACAAAAGATACATAAGGGTTTGTTTTTTTTTTGAGAGTTTTGGTGTTCTGGTTTTCTGATATAAATGACAAAAAGCAAGAGAAAAACACCCCCCACAAAAGATAAACCCAAACCCTAGTACAAACTAAGAAGAAGGAAGCAATGCATAAGCAAAAAATACTTCAAAACAAATTCTCGTGTACCTGGTCATTATTCTGATAAAATAAATCACATATCTGAATAGAGCATGTTGAGAGCTTTCCAATGCCTATTCGAGTTTGAAAAACAGAGTTTGTTTACACCTTCTATGACCCCTAAAGTGAAGAAAGAAGACCTCACTTTGACTAGAAAAATAATATCTAGATTGGTAAAGTTGTAAAAAAAATCTTGCACCATCAGATCAGCGCCGAAACTAGTTTTCCAACATCTATTTTTGTTTGAAAAACACAAAAAAAATGACCATTTTATGCCCGATTTAGTGCAAGCTTCTCAAAAAGTTAAAAAAGGCCTCCAAGAGCCCTCAAGGGCTAAAAAAAGAAAGCCCCTGGTCGCATTTAGGACAAGGGGGCTGGCAGCTAGGGGCTGGGCCAAAACCCTCAATCGCCCATGAGACCACTCGCTGGAGCTGGGAGTCAGCAGGGCTGAGCACCTAGCATTGGTCGCCAATAGGACCAATTGCGGGGTTGGAGAGGGTCGACAAGAGGTCAGTGGGGTCACATTGGTGGGCTCGGTGTCGGTCAGCGAGGAGCTCAACGGAGCCAGGTAGCGAAGCACAGAGCTCAATGAGGAGCGTGGAGGTCAGAGTTGGGCGGAGCTTGGAGCCGGGCAGTGCGGGCAGAGTGGCGACTGAGAGGTGGTCAGGCAGTGCAGTGACCAAGCAATAGTCGATGGGTGGTGCATCCAGTGGCAGACAGATTTTGCATGGGCCACGCAAAATAAAAATAAAAAACCTTAGTTTTTTTTTTTAGAAAATTGTGACTTTTTTGTTACGGAGGGTCGTGTTGGAATAATGGATGCACAGGTGGCCTTGATGAAGTTGCAGACTTCAATGGAGGACCTTTGCCAGGAAGAAATATTCACCCACACAGAAAGTATGATAATGACATTCAAAATAGAGATTCTATTATGATGATCTGGATTGATTTACAAAGAGTACATATGCCTGATTATATAGGCAAGAGAAAAACCTAAAATGCATAAGATGTTGCCAAGTGTTCAAATCACACTACATGTGACAACATGAAACCCTAGCTAACTACCTAGGGAATGATAAAAAGATGGAGATAAGTTTCTAGAAAAGACAACTCATCTTCTAGAAGGGAATCTTATCTCAACAACATTATTAAATGATTAAAAGTAACCTAGGACTAATATGATTAATTAATATCTAAGTTAACCTATGCTAGTGTAATAATTAACTAATTAAATACACTAACACCCCCCCATAAGTGCAACTTAGGGAGGAAATGAAAATGCAATGATTATGCATGATGATGATGGGTCCCGGCTGATGGCCATATTAGATACCCATGTACATAGGATGAAAATGCAACTAATCTCCCACAAATGGAGAAAAGGGGAAAAAACCCAATGGGAAGAAAACCCCTCTCCAAAAAAGGAGATAAAATGCAGAAAGGTGATGATTGGAGGACTCAACATCATCGCCCCAAGGACAACAATCACCACATGGATACAATATAATAAAAAGTCCCCCCATAGGAGGGAAATAGAGAGACTAAATAGTCCCCCAAAAATATGTGATCACCTGCAAAAAAGGTAAGTGTATGTAGAAAAAACATGATCCAATGTCGACAAGCAACTTGTCTCCCTTTCGGAAGAAACAAAACCAAGTGCAAGTGCAGAGATGCTTCTCATTCTGGATAGGAATTGAAGGAAGGAAGAATGAATATGAATGGGATGATGTCTCTGAAAGTTTCTCATGTGTCTCCTTGCCTGATGAAGATGAAGATGCCACAACCCACTCAGGTACATACCCAATCAATGTAGAAGGTGACAAATCAGGACGATGCAAAAATTGATGTTGAACAAGATCCAAAGATAGCAATGTGATGGTCCTTCCATCGAAGGAATAGATGGAGACTTGATTGCCCCCCCATAATGAAGTGTCCTCAAAACTACTAAAGGAAGACTGAATCCAATCCAATGGTAGATGCTGAAGGAACTCCGATGAAGATGGAGGAAGTCTCATATATGAAATCTCTGAATAGAGGAGTGATATCCCCTCAAGAATGTCCTCCAAACCTGTAGAAATAGCCAAGTCAATGATACTTGAAACAAATCCATCCTGTGATGTCAAGTCTGTAAAACTGCATGTGTCCTGATGAATGATGATGATGGAAGCTTCAATCAATGACTCTAGACAAGGAATCACTGAAAGTGAAGGGATACCAACTATCTCTAATGGAGAAGAAGAATCATCTGAAGAAACCTTGTCAACCTCTTCAGAAGATTCAAGGCAATCCAAACAAACAACCTCCTGCATAGCAATATCATCATGGGGTACTTGATCTGAAACCTGACATTTTGAATCATGACCATCAGGGAAGGGTGGAGTATCTGAATCTCCATATATCTCCCAAATTTTACTCCAAAGGATGTGAGGACTATCACAATGATCAATAGATTCCAAAACATCACAATCAACATGCATTGCAATCACCTCTAAAACATTATATCTGTTGCAACTCCAAGAAAATTTCTGAACACTTTGACCTGGATGGGGAACTGTACCATACAAATGGGGCAACAATTCAAGTGATTGGAGATGGTGGATGATCCCATCTTGCCATTGTTTATAGTTTCCCTTGTGCAACATAGTTAGAAAAGGAGAAGATGCAAACCCCATAATGTATAAACAAATTTCTCCAAAATACAAAGACAATGACCTTCAATAACAAATAGAAACTTCCAAAACTGATATGCAACTGAAGTGATGCCACCCAAAACAAAATACCTTTTCCCAAGCTTCAGGATATCCAAGTTATTGAACAAATGCACCAATTTGAATAAAACCAATGCAAGAGTACCTAGAGCTGAAACTGATCAAAGTGACTAGATTGATGAAAAGAGCTCTGAATTACCTTCCTAATGCTGTTGGAATCACTAAATTTTGATCAACAGTTGCGAAGATATGAGCCTTTATGTCCAAAATGAAGGGTTTACTTTAGTTGACTATAGATTGTCATAGCAGAAAAATTCTACAAAATAAAGGGCACCACTGAATAGTTCTCTGAATTCTCTTTCCGACGGTATCTCGTTTGGTGATTTTTGATATCTTGGCGAGAAATGATGCCCCTCGGAAAAAAGCTGCCTTATTAGGGCCTACAAGCTAAATAGGTGCAAGAAATAAGCACCCCCGAGCAAAAAAAATGGAGCCCTTGGTTGCTGATAGGACTGCTAGCTTAAGTCCTACAAAAAAAATGTGCCCCTGGATCGGGCAGCATCGGAGCGGCTGAGGGCGACGAACTAGTGGTCCTAGGTGGCGCCAGTCGAATAGAGCGGAGCTCACGATCTACAATGGAACTGGTGGCAGGGGCTGAAGGTGATGCCGATGGCCAGAGCTTGCATGCCAGCGGTGATGGGCCCAGTGGCCGAAGTGCAGATGATGGCAGTCAAAAAGGAACCCGCCTTAATGACCAGCAGACATGATGGCGGGCAGGACAGAGGGTACAGGCCGGTGAGGTGGACGGATGGGATGGGTGTCGACGATGGGAATGGACGGCGACCGATGTGACCCTTCTGTAGACTGGTCGGTGGTGGTATAGAGGATGACCGACAAGCATACCACCCCTGCCAAATGGTAAATGCGGCCGACCAAAAATCTTTTCCTACATACTTTTAAAACAAACGACCCCCCAAATTTTTATTTTTTTTGAATAATGCTAAAATAGCAATTCAAAAAAAAATGCTGATAGAAAACTATAGTCCGCAAAAAAATATTTATGCCGACTGTCAATTTAATTACTAGTCACCCGCAGAAACAAATTTTGCAAGAAGTATAGGAAAAATAGTCCATTTTTTGAAATAAAAAATGCTCAATGACCTAAAAAAAAATTGCCATGATGGAGGACTGAAAGGGAGGATATTTTTTTCTGCAAATGTATATGGATATTACAAAATGCAAAAACCCTAGATATACCTCAAATGGTTGAATATGTCCAAATCCGAGCCAAAATTTCTTGATCCTGGGATGAACCTTCACTGGAACAACTCTAATACCATGTTGGAATAATGGATGCACAGGTGGCCTTGATGAAGCTGCAGACTTCAATGGAGGACCTTTGCTAGGAAGAAATATTCACCCACACAGAAAGTATGATAATGACATTCAAAATAGAGATTCTATTATGATGATCTCGATTGATTTACAAAGAGTACATATGCTTGATTATATAGGCAAGAGAAAAACCTAAAATGCATAAGATGTTGCCAAGTGTTCAAATCACACTACATGTGACAACATGAAACCCTAGCTAACCACCTAGGGAATGATAAAAAGATGGAGATAAGTTTCTAGAAAAGACAACTCATCTTCTAGAAGGGAATCTTATCTCAAAAACATTATTAAATGATTAAAAGTAATCTAGGACTAATATGATTAATTAATATCTAAGTTAACTTATGCTAGTGTAATAATTAATTACATTAACAGGTTGTACGACCAAAACCCTAAAAAAAAATTTGCATCCCTGGTTGACTGTAACCAAAATTGATGATTTGACAGTCGATTTAGGGGTTTTTGGGTGCTATGAATCCAATGGCACTATCCGTTTGGGCCCAAAGTGAACCCAAAATTAGGATTATACTGAATCCACAAGAAGAAACCTTAGAACCCTAGTTCTGCTTCCAATGCAAAAAACTCAAACACAAGAACAAGCAGCTGCAAATCTGAAGCTCTGATACCATGTTGGAGTTGAGAAGATACAACTTCATAGGAGCCTAGTGACCTCTACAAGCAATAATACCTATTACAAGGAGAAGCAAAGAGAAGCAACAAATAAAATGCTCAAGAATGTGGAGCAATTTATTCACCCAAAATGTAAAATGAATAATGATACAAATAATAGTTTTCAACCATATATAGATCAAAACCCTAAAAAGGAAAACCCTAGGCTTGCACAATAATAATTAATAAAGTAATTAATTATTATACACCTAATGTTAGCTTAAGTGAAAAAGAGGTAAAAGGGAACTTTAAGTAATTAAACAAATATTGTTTAATTAATAAAGTAAATATCCAATTACTCTTAAACAAACCTTGAAATGAAATGAAATGAGAATGGAGAACCATGAATGAAAAAAATATGATGTTGCAACTCACCAAGCCTTATCAATGAAGTGCTACAAATATTTATGAGATGGCTCTGATGGATGTAGATATTGACTCTTGCTTGAATGTGATAGATCTTGAATGAAATTATTGCTTGAATCATAAAGTCCTACATGACAATTGTTAGCTTAAAAAAAAACATGATGCATGGAGTCCTTGACATGATGACTGATTCTTGAATGCTGCTCTAAAACACTTGATAATTCTACCCTTGAATTCTCTTGTGAATTATTGAATGCTCATTCAACTTTCTAGGTGTAAAATGAATGAAATAAACTTGTATTTATACTTAATTATGCAAGAAGTCTATAAATTACAACACTATAAGTTGACATCAGATCTAGGAGAATAAAATCTCCCCATAAATTTGAATTAATTTTGATTTTTGGCCAAACAAGACTCATTCACCCGAGGTGGTGAATGAGTCCCATTAGGCATAGTTTATGGGACCATTTTAAAAAATTCTTGGAAATGTGTGAAACTAGGTTCGAGACCCAAAGACCTAGGTGGGACTCATTCGCACAAGGTGGTGAATGAGTCCCAAATCAAAAATATAGGCCATTCAAGCCTAAAACACCTGAATTATGATTGGATAATGATTTGTGTTGGGATTATCCATGAAAATATGCAATAAATGAGGCTTGTGGATGCAAAATAAGGTCAAATAAATCTTAAGAAATCCCAATAATTAATGACAACCCTAGAAAAGTGTGAAATTGTATTGCAACACTTTACAAAACTTTAAATAAGGTAGGATTAAGTTTTATTTTGATTAAAAAAGGTTTATTAGGTTTTGTTAATAAAAGTTTAGAAAAGTGTGAAAATGTGTTACAACATTCTACAACACTTTAATAAGGTACCATTCAAATTTATTAGTTCACAAGGACCCAATACCTAATTTGAATGTGTCATCCACATTACAACACTAAATCAAGGAAAAATTAAGCTTAATTCAACAAGGAGGGCCCAAACAAGTGTGAAAATATCCCCGACAACATTTTTTGACACTACACTTGTTAATGTATCAATGTGGTAACATTGACAAGGTAGTGCTTGTTGTATAAAAAAATTCTTTAAAGAAATGGGGTCTCATGCTGATGTACATCATTGTGAGACCCCATTTCTTTGAGGCATTTTTTCATACAATGAGGGTTTAGGGTTTATTCTTATGGTTAAGGGATAATGTTAAGGGAATATGTTATAAGGTTGAGGGTATATGGATGAGGTTTAAGGGTGTATGGTCTAGGGTATAGGGATTAGGATTTATGATATTTGATATAGGGTTTGAGAGATTAAGAGAGAGGGAAAGATGAAGAGAGAGATAGGGAGATGTAAAGAGGGAAGGAGAGAGAGGTGATAGAGAGAGAAGTAGAGAGAAAATGAGGAAGGTGGAGATATTGAGAGAGAGAGGAGGGAGGGAGAGAGGTAGATAGGGATAGGTTAGATAGAGAGAAGTAGAGAGGGAAGTTGGGTGGGAGGAAGGAAGGGAGGGAAACCGAGAGATAGATAATATTAGAGAAGGAGGGAGTGAGGGAGGGAGGGAGAGAGAATGGTTCTTTATAGAGATTAGAGAGGGAAGGAGAGACTGAGAGAGAGATATAGGAGAGAGAGAGAGAGGGAAGAGGGAAGAGGGAAGGAGGGAGGAAGAGGTAGAGATGGAGAGAGGGATATATAGAGAACTATATAGGGAAAGAGAGATAGTGAGGGAAAAATAGATAGAGAGAATGGTGAGATAAAGAGTAGAGAGGAAAGAAGAGAGTGAGAGAAATATGGAGAGACAGAGGAGGAAAATTAGGAGATTGAGAGAGGGAGAGAGAGGGAAGGAGGGAGGGATATGTAGAGATTGAGAGAAATATTTAGAGATAAGTATATATAGGGAAGGAGAGATATAGAAGGGGGAGGAGGGGGGAGAATTAGAGAAATATAGAGAGAGAGGAGGGAGGGAAGTGAGATTGAGATAATGAGATATGGAGAGAGGGAGGAAGGAGGAATGTGGAGAGATTAAGAGAGAGGAGGTAGGGGGAGAGAGTGAGATAGAGAGGGATAGGTTAGATAGAGAGAAGTAGAGAGCGGAGGTGGATGGGAAGAACAAATAGAAAGGTGATATATATAGAGAGAGAATTAAAGTAGTAAGGAGGGAGGGAGTGAGAGATACCAGTGATATAGAGAGAATTATATAGGGAAGGAGAGAGAGAGGAGGAAGGTGAGGAGATTGAGAGAGAGGGAGAGAGAGAGGGAAGGAGGGAGGGAGAGGGAGATATGGAGAGAGATATAGAGAAGTATATAGGGAATAAGAGACAAAGAAGAAGAAGTAGAGAGAGAGAGAGGGAAAGAGAGATGGAGAGAGAGAGAGAGAATGATGAGATAGAGAGTAGAGAGAGGAGAGAATTAGAGATCAAGATGGGGAGGGATGGAGAGTGTGTGTGAGAGAGAAACACAAAGTGAAGGAGGAAGGTTGGGAGATTGAGAGGGAGGAAGAGGTAGATATGGAGAAAGAGATCTAGAGAGAAGTTTAGAAGGAATGAGAGATAGAGAGGGGGAGGAGGGAGGGAGGAGTAGAGAGAGAGAGGGAGAGGTAGGGAGGGAGGGGGAGAGAGGTGAGATAGAGAGAGAGGGATGGAGAGAGATAGAAAGCATTAGAAAGGGAAGGAGGGAGGGATATAGGGAGAGAGAATTTTTATAGAGAGAATGAGAGAGGGGGGAGAGGAGGAAGGAGGAGATATTAAGAGAGAGATAAGGGAGGGTGAGAGATAAGCAAAGAGGGATAGGTTAGATAAAGATAAGTAGAGAGGGAAGGTGGGTGGGATGAAAGAAGAGAGAGGGAAGGAGGAAGGTGGAGATATTGAGAGAGAGAGAGGAGGGAGAGAGATAGAGGTAGAGGGATATGTTATATAGAGTGAAGTAGAGAGGGAAGGTGGGTGAGAGGAAGAGAGAGAGGGGAGAGATAGAGAAAATTAGAGAGGGAAGGAGGGAAGGAGGAATAGAGGGAGGGATGGAGGGAGAGAGAGAGGTGAGATAGATATAAGTATAAAGGGAAGGAGAGAGTGTGAGAGAGAGGTCTAGAGCATAAGGGATAAAAAATAAGTGAGATAGAGTTAGAAAGATGATACAACTTGTTGATTACTGAAATTTGGCTATCTGAATTTTTTTAAGATCTTCAAAAAACTAGAATTCGAATTATAACTCCTAGAGATATGAAACCACTCTCAAAAATCTTGAAACTATATACATGAAATATAACTTAAAGTATAAGAACTTAAATGTCCATATGCTAATTTCAACATTTTTTGAACTTAAAATGCACATGTTTTTTGAAATTTAAACCATAACACGAGTGTATTATAACATGCTCACATTATGGCTTTGTAATGACAAAGCCTAGTCTTGGTCACTACCAACCCATAATGTGAACACGTTTTACTATAGCGTGCTTGCTTATGTTTTCACTATTTTAGGATGAAAAAGTAAATTGGCCACTTTTGGGCCCCCCATATTTTTTGCATTTACCCCAGATCAGATCATGATATTGAAAGTGATCTCAAATATTGGGAAGCAACCTAGAGTTGAAATTCAAAATTATGTGATAAATTTGAATCGTGAAGAGTTGATTGATTGGATAAATGAGATGGAAGAAGATGTTGAATATGAATAAATTGAAGATATGGAAAGATCCAAATTTTTGAAAACAAAGTTGAAAGGTCATGCTATGTTATGGTGGAAATAAGTTCAATTAGATTGAAATAAAAGAGGCAAAGATATAATCATCAAATGGGATAAAATGGTAACAAATTTGAAGAATCAATTGATACTAGCCAACTATGAACTTGAAATGTTGAAGAGATTGCAAAAACTGAGATAAAAAGAGAGATCTATGAAGGAGTACACTGAAGAATTCTACAAGATGATAATCAAAACTAGTCATAGTGAAGCAAGCGAAGAGAATGTTGCCAAATATATCAATGGAATGAGAAAAAATATCTAGGAAGAATTGAGTCTGGTAAAGATGACATCAGTTGAAGAAGCGTACCAATTTGCATTGAATGTTGAAGAGAAGTTGAAAGAAATATTTGAACAAAGGAAAAGAAGTGCAAGAGGAAGATTCTAGAAGAGTGGATCCCAGTCCAAAGGAAGAAGGCCTTATATGAAGCATAAAAAAGATGAAAAAGTATACCAGAGTTAAGAAAAGGATGTTAAATCATACTATAGAGGAAGAGAAGATCAAAATTTCTACCCTAGTAACAAAGGAAGTCATAATTATTACTACAATGAAGGATATTGAAGAGATGAAGGAAGATTTGAGAGAAGACCTATTGGTTTTTTTCCCAGCCGAACCTTGAAAATCCTCTAAAGGATAGCCAATCCTTATTCTTAAGAACTTCAAGATTAGTGGAAAATGGATGGGAGATGGATTCTACACTTTTCTCCCCTGCACTTCAAGCTCTAGAAAACTTAGGAGGGTGTTTGCATGTAACACTAGATGCATATATTCAACCTATGATGCAACATAATGTAAAGCAAATGAACTTCATACAATATAAAAAGAGTGTGTATGGATGCCTCAAATAATGGTACACCCCTTGTTCTCATTTCACTATAGGCATGAATTTGAGATGCAAAAAACATAGAAAAAAATTATTTAAAGTTTGTTTGAATTTAAACATTATTCTTAAGAATGGGGAAAGACAATCATGTAAGACCATTGTGTTCCTTTGGCAATAGAGTCACATATTATACATATAATACCATAATACTATAACATAATCTTGATGACCTAAAAAATTCTACCACATTATGATAGAAAGGTCTTCTTAAGCCTTCCATGAAATGATACTTAGTAATCCATCTAAAAATACAATACCCTCATTACCTACTTGAAATAATTTACACCACTCCTTGAATGGAAATAAAACAAATAGACAATTCAAAAAGAAAATGTGTTTAAAGAACTTTAATAACTTTGTTATTTCAATTAAAAAGGTATTACATCCTAGAAATGGATAAAATTACATAATAGTGTATATTCATGTCTTTGAAATCAAATTATAGGAGTATTACAATACATGGACTTATAGAAAATGTACCTTTACCCTTAGGATTCAATAATTCCAATACATAGCCTCTTTCATGGCCAAAACCTAAAGCTAAGAGCCTTCCTAGAAATTAGAACCCACATTACTGGCCATGAATTCCTTCCTATACAAATGAAGGAGAAAAAAAATACTTGGGCTAGAATGCACATATGTCACACCTTCATTTGAACATTGCAAAAAAACTCCCCAATGCAGTTAAATTTATAATACAAGGGAGGAAAAATTCACGTAGGATAAAACTACTTACATTTGTCGATGAAGATTTTCCCTACCCTCCAAAACACATCAATGGGTCATTGAAAATACTCCCTCTATTATCAAAAACATTCATCCCACATGCTCTAGGCCCCAAATTCGAACCTCAAACTCTAGCTATTGATCCAACAATGACATGGCTTGATGAATGACCTGACCTGAGTTAAACAAGTTTGGAAATTTTATTGGAGAGGACCCCCATCACCAATGAAATAAATTAAACTATGTGGAAACACATCCACTTCAACCCACGGGCTCCACAATCTCCACACACTCTAAAAATGACTTCATGGAATCTCCTTTCTTGCTTGTTGGGTTTAACCCAAGTGCATCTTATAATAGTAGGGAGGCAAGGAACAATCCAGATTGAATCTAGCACCTTCAACCTACAATACCCTTATCTTTCAAGCCATCAACCAATGTGCATAGCCATCATATCCAACGAAAAACCAATATTAGAACATCTTGTCTTATAATTCACCATGTGCTCAAAGGAAACCTTTTGTAGCACTAGTGTTAATGCTTCTTAACACTTTGTTGAAATATTTCCAAAATGTTTTATGCCTTTCAATAGTCCCTTAATGGTTAATATTAATCCATGTGGTGCCTCCTCACTTCCCCTCTTAGAGATATAAAGTGTTGGTGGGTCCCCTACAAGCCAGCGAGGAATGATCAAGATTAACCCAAACCACTTCATCTCAATCATTGATCTCACAAGACTCAATGTTCACTGTCTTCACATTATAATGGCCCCATTGATTGATAAGACACATGGCACTTGCCCACTAGCCTGTTGGAATATTTTAATGAATACTAAAACCCAATAGGGGAGTGAGGAATGGTCAGGATCGAGCCATTGAGATCTAATGGCTCATATTGAAAGTTAAAACCTACATGTGCACAATGTTAGAAACTTAAAAAGAGGATCATCTAGGTCAATGAGAGAAGGGGACATAATGTAAGGCCAAGAATTTAGAAAAATGATGAAAAATTAAACCCTACCATAGGGACCCTAGTAAATATTAAAATATTTTGAACCTGCATTAGCATAAGATAGAATTAAAACAATTTGATAGGTAAAAACCAGGAACATTAGGCTCAAGGGGCCAATAATCAAATAGACTCAATGGAATAAGTGGGAACTTAGGAAACTTGGAATGAGCGAATACTGGTCAACAAAGAATTAGAATGTAGGAAAAAGGATTGACACTTAGAGTTTTAAAGAGGGTTTAAGGCAAACATATACCCTAGAACAAGAGTAAGACCGAAACCCTAAACCTTAGGACACACCCAAATGGGAAAGACAACCAGATTTTACTCATTATCAATGAAACACATAATTTTTGAGGGGTTCCACCAAGACCATTTAGAAGAACCTTTTTCAAGTGTGGAGGTAACAGACATAGAGCATTCAAGTGTCATCAAGGAAGTACCAAAAATAAACCTGAGCACACTAAAATAACAACATATCTAGATCAAGAATCTGTTGGATCCCCTAGTTTAGTTTGAAAACCTACAAGAGGTGAATCATTAGTGATGAGAAGGTATTTGATGCATGAAGAAGTGACTGAAGAACCGCCACAAAGGAAAAGTCTATTCAAAACTAGATGTAATTCTGGAGGAGAGGTATGTAAAGTAATCATTGATAGTGGTAGTATTGATAATCTAGTTTCAGAAGAGATGGTAACCAAGTTGAACTTGAAGAGATTGAAACATCCAAACCATTATAGGATAGCATGGATTCAAGATGACCATAAGGTATTGGTGAATGAACAATGTTTAGTGAAATTTCATATTGGACCGTATAGGGATAAAGTATTTTTTGATATTATGCCTATGGATGCATGCCATTTATAGTTAAGAATACCATGTAAATATGATAAGAAATAAATTCATGATGGAAGAAGGAATACCTATATTGTGACATCAAGTAGAAAGAGAATCAAGTTGATACCTTTAGAGGAATAGGAGAAGACTGAATTTTGTGGCACTTCCAGACTATGTTTGGTAGATGGAATGAAATTTCTTGATGGATTGAGGCATGAGAACATGTGTTTTACATTGATTCCAAAGAAAGGGTGTAATATAGAAAATAAGAAGAGTGAAGATATACCACATAAAGAAGTTGTATAATTATTGAAAAAGTATGAAGACAACATGTCAGAGAATGTAACAGAGGGATTTCCACCAATCCAGAGTGTTAGTCATCATATAGATCTCATATTGGGAGTATGTTTTCCAAAAAATAATAACACAGAATGACACTAGTAGAGAATGCAGAGTTGAACAAAAAGATTCAAGAGTTAATGAGGGAATGATTAATCAAAGAAAGTTTGAACCCATGTGCAGTACCTAATGTACTTGCACCAAAGAAAGATGGAGAGTGGAGAATGTGTATAGATTCCAAAGAAATGAATAGGAGCATTATCAATTATTGATTCCCATTTCCAAGAATGGATGATATTATGGACTATATAAGTGAATAAAAATTATTTTACAAATATTGACTTAAAGAGTGGATATCATCATATCAGAATCAAAGAAGGATATGAATGGAAAACTGCATTTAAAACTAATGAAGGATTGTATGAGTGGTTAGTGATGCCCTTTTTATTGACTAATGCACCAATGTCTTTCATGAGCTTAATGAATGAGGTATTGAATAAATTCTTGGGTAAGTTTGCCATTGTTTACTCAGATGCTATTCTAATTTTCAATAAGACTAGAGAAGAACATTTGTGGCACATTTGAAAATATTTAGAGATTAAGAGAAGATAATTTTTTGATTAATTTTAAGAAGTATAGTTTCATGAAGAAAAAGTTAGTGTATCTTGGATTTGTTTATTTTGTCGAAGGATTGAAGATGGATCTAGAGAAAGTGAGAGGAGTTTTAGATTGGCCTACATCGGTAAACATTGGAGAAGTAAGATCATTCCATGGACTAGCCAGTTTCTACAAAAATTTTATCAGAAGTTTCAATAGTGTTTGTAACCCTGTGATAGGGACAATGAGAGGAGACAAGAAGGATTTTAAGTGGACGTTTTGAGCACAAAAGAGTTTTGAATTGCTGAAGCAAAAGATGATAGAGTAGCTAGCGTTAGCATTACCAAATTTGGACAAACTTATTTCAAGTTAAATTGTGATGCAATTGGAAATGCAATTGGAGTAGTATTGAGTCAAGAAGGAAGAACTATAGCCTATTTCAATGAGAAGTTAAATGATGCCAGAAGAAGATACTTAGTTTATGGTCAGAAATTCATGCCATAGTTCAATCCTTGAAGAAGTGGAGACATTATTTGTTTCCTACAAAATTTCTGTTGTATAAAGATCATCAAGCTTTGCAGTATTTGATCAGTTAAGTAAAGTTGAATCAAAGACATATGAGATGGGTCGAGTTCTTAAAAAGTTACACATTTGTATTGAATCATAGGAGTGGAAAGCCAAACAAATTTGCACATGTATTGAATAGAAGAAGGAATTTGCGGATAGAGATGAGAGTAGAAGTATTGGGATTTGAGGGATTAAAGTATATGTATGAGGATGATGCAGATTTTGGTGAAGCATGGAGATAATGTAAGGAACTAGCAGTGATAGGTCAGATCCAATGGTTGGATTATTTTATTTAGGAAGGTATATTATTCATAGGAAACCTATTGTGTATCCTAAGGAGTTCAATGAGGGATAATTTGATCAAGGAAAATCATAGTGGATGACTAGTAGGACATTTTGGAGTCGATATGACAATAGCTTTGGTGAGTGACCATTTTTTTTGGTCGTAGATATATTAGGATGTAAGGAAGTATGTTCAAAGTTGTTGAAATTGTCACTTTATAAAAATGGAGTAGTCAAAATACTAGATTATACAAACCTTTGAAAGTACTAGAGATATCTTAGGAAGATTTGAGCATGGATTTCATATTGGGATTGCAAAGAACAAAAAGAGGTTATGATTCTATTATGGTTGTATTGGACAGATTTTATAAAATGGAACATTTCATTCCTTCCAAGAAGACTAATGATGTTGTGCATGTTGCTGATTTATTTTTCAAGGAGATTGTGAGATTGCATGGATTACCTAAGAGCATTGTTTTAGACAGACACTAATTTCATTGGGTACATTTGGAGAGGATATTGTGGAAGAAGATGAAGAAAAATTTGAAGCTTAGTTTAGCATATCACCCACAGATAGATGGATAGAGGTAGTGAACAAAAGTTTGGGGAATTTATTGAGATGTTTGATTGGAGACAAGGTAGGAAGTTATGCTATAGTATTATCATAGGCAAAGTTTGGATACAATAACCCAGTGAATTGGAGTACAAGGAAGACACCCTTCATATTGTTACCAAATTAAATCCTAGAGGAGTTGTAGAATTAAGAGACAGTAGTATGAAGAGTAAAAGGAGTGTGGAGGTAGAAGAGTTTGTAAATTTCATGGAAATATTGCATAATCAAGTTTGGAAGCATTTGGAAGACATCAATAGTAAGTATAAAGAAAAAGGCACATGAACATCAAAGATATACGTAATTTTCTTTTAAAGATGAAGTAAAGGTTTATTTAAGGAAGGAGATATTTCCAATTGGTACATACAATCATTTTAAGATGAGGAACTATGGACCATGTAAGATTCTAAGGAAGTTTTAATTTGAAAATGCATATGAAGTGGAGTTACTAGAGACATTGGGTATATCACCTATTTTCAATATTACAAAAATATATGAATTTCATGAAGGAAAATCAAGTGGTAGTAGTAGTGAAGTATATTTAAAGGAGCAGTTACCAAAACAAGCACCAAGAAGATTGAGAAAATTTTGCATACGAGAACTAGGAGCACTAGGAACAAGAAGTATATAAAATATCTAGTGAAGTGGAAAGGATAACTAGTGGAGGATTCATCATGGATTTATTAGGCTAAGGTGGACCATATTGGTTTTCCTCCTAGCCTTCGAAAGTGAGGGAATCACTTTTCTTCCAACCCTAGGTGTCTAATGCAAGAGCATCCCTAGTTGTAAAGAAATCCTACATCAACCAAAAAATAGTTAGTTTCTTGAATTATATTTAGTATAAGTTTCAGTAGTTCATTTCACATTCTACCACATTGTTTTTTTTTAGCTCATGGAGTAGGATATAGCATCTACACACTGGCATATATAACATATCTAAATTTCACATCATTTATAGTTGTTTGTTGAAAGTTCACTCTCAAAATTTCACTATGTTTCCCAATCAGCGCATTTGGGGCTGACCTAGTCCATTTTATTAGTGTGGAAATTTTCTAGATCATCTGGAGCTTAATGAGATATCATACAATAATCATGGATTCATTGGGACCTATCTTGGAGGTTCACAAGTTAATTCATTTTATGTGGAGTTAATTCTTCATAATTTGAGGTTGGCATTCATTCATCGGGTTATTACCATTTTGGCCAACACAAACCAATATTGGGGATTCAGGAGAATATTTATAAGCATTGTAATTCATTTTAGATCATCATTTAGTTGTTCAAGATTATATAGTGGCAGAGTCATGATAGGAGGGTTCTAGAAGGAACAGTCTGAGTCGTGCAACAATGATTCAACACAACTAAACAACAAAGAGAACTGATATGTGAACAAGAAAATCCATTAAATTGAAAATATTACATGCAACATATGCCCCAAGGGTGAATATCTAGAGCTCATAGACCTATCGCAAGGGCTTCAACAATAGAATTGTCCAATAGGCCTTATTACATGCCCTTGAAGGGTTTGTGCAAAAATGTAATGAATCTAAAACATCTAACTTAGAACCGATGATCTACAATTAATTCAAATTCTTATAAATATGTTTCTCAAGTTCCAAAATAGGTGCACATTAGCCTCAAGGGTTAATAATGTAATGACTTGTTATATATGGATGTTGACCTCAAAATATGAAGAATTAACTCCACGTGAGAAGGTATGGTTTGTGGATCTCCAAGATAGGTCCCAACTAACCCAATATTCTTGTATGATATCTCATTAAGATTCACATGATTTAAATTAGATCCACACTAAGAAACTGGACTAGGTCAGTCCCAAACACTCTAACTGGTAAACATAGTGAAATTCTAAGAGCAAAAACTTTTGGTAGACAAATAAAAATGATGTGAAATCTAGATATGTAGTAGATGCTATATCCTACTGTATGAATTGAGAAAAAATCATGAAGTAAAATCTGGAATGAACTAATAAAATTATATTGAATGTAATTCAAGAAAAGAACTATTTTTGGTTGATACATAATTTCTTTACAACCAGGGATGCTCTTACATCAGATACCTGAGGTTGGAAGAAAAGTGAGTCCCTCACTTTCAGGGGCCAATAGGAAAATATAATATGACGCACCTCATCTTGAGAAATCCATGATGAATCCTCCATTGGTTTTCCTTTCCACTCCACAATATATTCTTTGTATTTCTTGTTCCTAGTGCTTCTTCTAGTTTTGATATCCAAAATGTTCTCAATCTCCTTTGATTCTTGATGTGGTAATTGATCCTTTAAATCTGTGTCCTCACTACTATCATTGACTATGCTTCATTAAATTCATATATGTCGATAATATTGAAAATTGGTGATATACCTAATGTCTCTAGTAATTCTACTTCATAATAATTTCTAGAATCAAACTTCCTAAGTATCTTACACAGTCCAAAATTCCTCATCCTCAACTTATTTTATGTACCAAACATAAATCTTTCCTTCCTCAAATAAACCATCACTTCATCTCCAACAAAAAATTCCTTATGTCTTCGGTGTTCATCTCCCTTCTCCTTATACTTACCATTCATTTCCTCCAAATGTTTCTAGACCTGACTATGTAATGTTTCCATGAAATCTACAAACTCTTGTACCTTCACACTCCTTTCATTTTTCATACCAATGTCCCTTAACTCTACAACTCCTCTAGGACTTACTTTGGTAACATTCTAAAATGGTGTCTTCCCTGTACTCTTGTTCACTAAATTATTGTATGCAAACTCTTCTTGTGGTAAAACTATATCTTGACTTCTTGCTCTATCTCAAACCAAACATCTCAAAAACTTACCCAAACTTCTATTCACAACCTTTTTTTTTCCATCTATCTTTGGGTGATATATTGAATTGAACTTCAAATTTGTCTTCATTTTCATCCATAATATCCTCCATTAGTATCTAATGAATTTAGTGTCTTTGTCTAAAACAATACTCTGAGGTAATCCATGGAATCTCATAATCTCCTTGAAAAATAAATTAGAAACATTCACAACATCATTAGTCTTCTTACAAGGAATAAGACGTGTCATTTTATAAAATTTGTCCACAACAACCATAATAGAATCATAACCTCTTTGTTCTCTCAAGAATCCAAAACTGAAACCCATGCTCAAATATTCCCAAGGTATCTCTAGTACTATCAAAGGTTTGTATAATATAGTATTTTGACTACTTCCTTTTGCAACTTGAAAAATTCTATAACTTCTAACATACCTCCTTACATCCTTATACATTTGCGGCCAAAAATAATTTTCACCCACAAAAGCTACTATCTTATCTACTCCAAAATGTCCTACTAGGCCTCCATTATTCTTTTCCTTGATCAAATTCTCCCTTATTGAATTCCTCGGTATACACAACTAACTTCCCTTGAATAACATACCTTCTTGAATGAAATAGTCCAGCCATTGGCTCCTATATGTCACTATTGGTTCTTTACATGCTCTCCATGCTTTACCAAAATTTTCATCATCTTCATACATATGCTTCAACTCCTCAAATCCCAATATTTGTACTCTCATCTCTATTATAAAATTTCTCCTTCTACTTAATGCATCAATTTTTTTTGACTTTCCACTCCTATGTTTCAACACAAATGTATAAATCTATAAGAACTCAACCAAACTCATATTTATTTGATTCAAATTTCTTTGACTTTTAAAATACTACAAATATTGATGATCTATATGAAACTTAAATTCCTTAGGCAAAAAATAATGTCTCCACTTCTTCAAGGCTTGAATTATGGCATATAATTCTTGATCATAAACTTAATATCTTCTTCTGGCATCATTCAAATTCTCACTGAAATAAGATATAGGTCTTTCTTTCTTGACTCAACACTACTCCAGTTGCATTTCCACTTGCATCACAATCAACTTTAAATACCTTTTCAAAATCTGGTAATGCTAGTATTAGCTACTCTATCTCCTTTTTCTTCAACAACTCAATACTCCTTTGTACTCTAGTTTTCCACTTAAATTACTTGTCTCCTCTCAATGTCTCTATCATGGGGTTACCAACACTACTAGAACTTTTGATAAAATTCTGATAGAAACTAGCTAATCCATGAAATGATCTTACTTCTCCAATTTTTACTGGTGTAGGCCAATCTAAAATTTCATTCACTTTTTTCGGATCCATCTTCAATCCTTCAAAAAAAATAAAAAATACAAGGTACACCAACTTTGTCTTCATGAAACTACACACATTAATCGACAACTTCTCTTCTCTCAACCTCTGGAACACTTACTGGATGTGTGTACGTTAGAATGTGTAAATCAAATTGAATCTAAACTAATACACTAATGAAACATTAGATTGAAGAAATTAAATTAAAAAAATTAAATGCAAACTCTAAACCATAGTTTCTTCAAATTCGTCCCATTGTCCTCTATCTCCAAGGATTCGTTTCAAGATGCTTGCTCTCAGTTTGTTTAAAGCAACAGCTTGTAGAATTGGCAACTTGAGAGAATGAGATTATTAAAAATGCATATGCATTGCTACAAAATTAAGCTTATGAAAATTGAAATGCTATGAATGCTAAGATGCGACTATCTTAACTACACATGAAAATTTGAGATTCGAGGTCCTTTTCAACTCATAAGAGGGTTGTATTTATAGATTTTTGAAGGTAGGAATTCAATTGGCCAAGATCGATGGTCAATTTCAAACCTATTAGAATGAACAGTGAGAGATTGAGAATTCGAAAAGAAGATGGAATTTTGAGAGATGGATGGAGAAATGAAGAGACAAATTGAAAGGTGTCTCTCATAATTAAATAAATAAATATTTAATTATGTGTGAGAAATGAAAAAGGCTTTAATTAAATATTGAAAATATTTAATTATGTGAGAAGAGGAAAAAGCCTTTTAATTAAATATTGAAAATATTTAATTTTGTGAGAAGAGTGAGAGATTTAGAAAATGCTTTAATTAAATATCAAAAATATTTAATTAAATGTGGACTGAAGAATGTCATTTAAATTTAGAATTTAAACTTGTGATAATTAATGTAAATAAATTGTAAATCTATTTAATTAATTAGGAGGAAGGTAGCATTAATTAAATAAACGTTATTTATTTAATTAAATTAGAAGAATTGAAAAATGAACAATATAAATAAATAATTAAATTTATTTATATGTAGATGACTTAAGAAATCTAATTAAATAATTCATATTTAATTAATTAACAGGTTGGATTATCCATGACCAATTTAAGATGTGTACATTTTGCCCCTCTTTGAAGTGATGTGTTTTACGCATTGCTTCAAAGAATTTGCCCCTGACTTTGAAAAATTTACTCATGATGCTATATGCCAACCTCAAGAGATAAATTGCATGATGAGAATGATTATGAGACAGATTTGGAAGATTTTCAGATGATTTCAGAGAAAATTCGGTGATTTAACTCTCGAAATAGCACTTTGCACAATAATTAATTCTATTTTTACCCCTTTAAAAGGTAAAAAATGTGAGAAGTCACTTTCATTTGAACAGTAACCTTTGAAGATTTTTGGAGCTTTGAGAGATATATTAGCAATGTTGATCCCGTATGAGTGCCACAGATTCACGTGAGGTCGTCGTCATCAGAGACCACCTGCGTATGGACCTCCGATAAGTTGATCCAAACCTCTTCGTGAAATTTTTAATGATTTTTGGATGCTTTTTTGAATTTTTTGAATTTTTAAAATTTTGTTTTAGCGCATACGAGCCATAGTTTAGCGCATGCAGTAGATAAATCGGCACATCCAAAGTGGTGCATAGGTGCAAAACAGTCGCGCATAGATGCCAAATAGTCGCGCATAGGATAGATCAAATGGCGCATCTATGACACTGGCCTACAGAAGATGATATATTAGCGCATAGGTTAGATTAGCACATAGATGAATTGTTTTAGCGCATTTATGAAATCATGCATCCATAGACTATTTTAGCACATCCATGGAGTAAAGTTGTGCATCCATGGTTTTAGCACATTGATTGATTGTTTTGGCGCATCCATGCATTTTTGCTGAATTTCAATTTTTTTTGAAGAAAAATTGATGCATGCTTGATGATTGTTGCTAGATTAGACAATGGATTTTATGATTTTTGAATATCATCAATGATTAGATTTGATAAATTTGTCTTCGTTCTTGAAGAACAAATAGGTTTGATAAATTTGCTTCCATGCGATATGAAAACAAATAGAAATGATAGATTTTCTTTCCCGATTGAAAATCAAATAGATAGATGTTGAGTCATGATGACTACTATATTTGTTTCCATGCGATATGAAAAACAAATAGTATTGATAGATTTTCTTTCCTGCTTGAAACTCAAATAGATAGATGTTGAGTCATGATGATTGTTATATTTGTTTCCATGTGATATGAAAAACAAATAGTAATTGATTTGAATTTGCTTGATGATATTGATTGGTTGATGATATTCATTGTTGATTGATTTAAATGCTTGCTTGATGATTTTGTAAAGGAGGGATTTAACCTCCTCTAGATCAGAGAGATTTCCGTGGACATGGGAGATGATTCCTTGACTGTCCCATGAGGATTTGGGAGCGATAGACTAGTGTGGCCTGAGAGCTTTGTTGAGTATCCCGCAGTATCGGATCAACAGGGCACTGTTGACTACCTTAGCGAAGAGGTGGCACAACAAACATAATACCTTCCACTTGCTGAGAGGAGAGATCATGGTAACTCTAGAGGATTTTTACAGGATTCTGGGTATTCCTATGGTTGGAGAGTTTGTGATATATGATCACAAGGAGATTGGGGGGACAAATACTTTGAGATGGGTCTTTGAGGATCCTCATGTCTGCAGATATGAGCTTCCCTAGAAGTAGATGATGAAGAGATATGCCCCACTTCCTTCAGTTTTAGCAGGGATGATTGGTGGTTTCTTTTGTCCTAATCGTAGGTCAAAGGGACTATCAGTTGGCTAGGGTAGGATCTTAGAGGACATGCTTCTCCATCGCACTAGATATGCATGGGGGTCATGCATGCTTTCCCATCTATACCATGACCTTCATCAGGTCATGTATACAGATGGTAAGGGTCTCTCTTGTAGGGTGACTCTTTTACAGATATTCACATGGGAGCACTTTGTGATTATACACCCCATCATCCAGAGAGATCCGCCTCTTGGATTTCCATATGCTTAAACATATATAGGGCCCCTTGTCCAGTCGAGGTTGGGAAAATTAGAGTACTGGTGGTGGGTACTTGATGATTTAGATACGGTCATCTGGCAACCGTATGTGGACTGTGACCCATGGCATGCAGATGACATGGAGCTACCATATGTGACGAGGTCTAGATACTTGATTGGACACACTCCGTTTATCATTGAGCCCTTTCTGGGCCGGACGGTTCTGAGATAGTTTGGATGGGTATAGATGATGCCACAGGGGATGGCACACTATGCCAGGTTTCAAAGGATATAGTAGAGTAGGGCCTAGTTTTGACCATTGAGGCAGCCAGAGAGGAGTACTTTGAGTTACAGCCAGAGGATTGGACTATACGGCCAGAGGTGAAAAATGTAGGTATGACATATGACTATGTTGCATACTTCTACACACATCCCTTTCCTAAGTTTACCAGTCCAGATGATCCTACCCCATTGATGGGAGGACCAGTTATACAGACGAGATGACAGTAGCCTCAGGGACCTCCAGTAGTAGGGCAGCCACAAGGTCAGGGACAGGTACCGATAGAGCAGGCTGTAGATATCGGCAGAGTGGCCATGGATGTGGATGAGGAGTCAGATGACTCAAATAGTGGGGATGATGGGGATGGTGGGGGTGGTGGGAGGTAGAGTTTATTCTTTGATATACCCTTTCGTACAAGGCCACAGACATCCAGAGCAGTAGGTCAGGCCAACAATTCAATTCCATAGATTATCATTAGGGCTCTATCACAAGGAAAAGTTGATGCCTTATAGGCTAAGGTTCAGACTCTTAGGAGTTAGTTAGCATAGGTGTAGGTGACCATTAGTAAGCTGCAGGCATAGATCGTACAACCACCACCTCCTGACCGACTGATAGCTCAGCTCACAATAGAGAGAGACAGCTTCAGGGAGAGATGCATATAGGCTGAGAGGGTAGCCGAGATACTACTAAGATCACTAGAGAGAACCTCTATTGGAGAGGTTGTAGCAGAGGGGCTAGAGACTACTTGGGAGGATGAGTACTACAGGATGCGGTACTTTGAGGCAGTGCCACTTGAGCGGTGGATTGCATTTACCCAGTCAGGTACTCGAACTCGGACTCACTCACGCAATCACTCTAGGAGTGCGACCAAGAGTATGGGTCAGCCGGTCAGATGAGAGGTCGGAGCTTCTAGGAGCAGAGATCCATCGAGACTTACTACCTCCGGAGGTAGCAACAGTCATGATCCACGGTGAGATGCCCCTCAGTGATTATGTATACATTTATGCCATTGTATGTGATATATCTTTTTGAAACATTTGATATCCTTGTATTCCTGGACACTTGTTTTGATGAGATCTATGATATGTAGTGGCGATTTGATTATGTAGGTGTTATGGATGATTTATGCACATGTTATGGATATATGTTTTTAATGCTATGTCATGTATGATGATGAAATAATGATATGATGTAATCTAAATGAAATTTTCTTTTCCTTTATGATGTATGTAATGAATGTATGATGCAGGATGTAAATGCTTTATGATGAAATGAGAGAATATGATATATGATGATGATAATATGTAATGATAATAATGATGATGTAATGGAAATGCACTTATGTAATGAACTTATGATATATGATGCAATGAAAATGATCATGATAACCTAAGTGATGATGTGAAATGAAATGAATGCAATTTTATTTATGAATGTGTGTGAAATATGTAAATGCTTATGTTAATGAATGATATGACTATGCATATGATTTGTAATGGTGGATATTGATCATGATGAATGAAAATGAGATGATAATGAAATGATGATGTAAGTATGAAAATGCAATGATAATGAGATGTAACAAATGTCCAGTCATATTCAACCATTATCAGAAAAAGATATTTAAAAATGTGATCCACCCTCAAAAATCTATTTTTTTTAACAGTCCTCAAAATGCAGATGAGTTATGCAGTTCTAATAATGAATTATGCAATCCTAAATTAAATAATGAACCATTCTCCTTTTTTTTCATTTCCTGTTGTGTTTAGTTGTCATCATTGTGCCTTTTGATATGTTGAAATTTAGTACAAGCATCAAAGGGTATGTTAGCACCAATGATGACTGGAGTACTACTTTCATAATGTTTGATGTAGCAAGTTAATACAAGCATCAAGGTATAATTGAACCAAGATGACCTGAGTATTGCTTGCATAAACAAACAAAATTTAACCATTTTCCTATGCAAATTCCAAAATTTTATCAATGATACGTTGTAGAGCATGTCCCATGACCAATTTTCAACATACTAATGATTAAATTATAGATAGCAAGCAAAGAAAAATCATACTTCTTCCTTGTGATTCTAGTTTAGTACATTATTGAACCACTCCAAAGATATGATGTCACTAAATATCAAAACAACATTTTGCAACTTATGCTTTTAAGTTTGTCATTCATTTTATTCAGATTAAGATCATCCAATTTGTTTTAAATCATTTGTCAAAATAGTCGCGTAAGCTCAGTTTAATTGGACAAGACTATTGTTTTCGATATCCTGATGCTAGACACATGCTGCCGACTATCTACTAGAAAAGCTTCAAGAAACGAACTGCCCCCTAGTGACCTTGTACTCTGACTCTTGCTAGACACAACTGTTGCAATGGATAACCCTCAAATCATCAAGCCATGATGAGGTCCTTATCATTCCAAGGAGATGATGAAATGTGAATGCGATGGTGAGGTGTGTGCGCGATGTTGGTGAAAAGGATGCATATGCAGGATGAATCCTAATAGATGAGAGAGCCAAATAAAATTACAAACAATGCATGTTTGCTAGGTTTTCACTATTTCTTTTTATTGCACTTTTTCCTGATTTCCTGATTTTTTTGTTATTACCAAGACGCCTGTTTGCCAAGTTTTCATCAAGGCAATGTTTTTCGTTATATATTTATATATATACATATATATATATTTTCAAGAATTTTTATATTGCTTTTTGATATTTTATCAGGTGTAGAACCTTTTCAGATGAATGTTGTTGATTGGATCTTCGAACAAGTCCCCTTTTGTGGTTGACAACTGATATGCCCCTGATCCGTATGCTACAACGATAACGAATGGGCCTAGCTAGTTAGGTTCAAAATTGCCTTTCTTTTCCCAATCTTGTTGATTTCGAGGGTTTTCTTTGAGAACCAAATCACCCACTTCAAAATTTTGTGGTTTGACTCTGTGGTTATAGTTGCAGGACATAATTTGTTGATACCCCTTCAAGTGATTGACCGTAGTTTGGCGCCATTCATCAAGCAGTTTCAGCTCTTGCAATCTTGATACTTTGTAGTCTTCGTCATTGATTAGCCCTTTGAGTGATACTCAAAGTGAAGGAATCTCAACTTCTAGAGGTAGAATAGCCTCTGCTCCATAAAACAACGCATAAGGAGTAGCTCCTATCGGTGTGTGAATGCTTCTTCTGTAGGCCCATAATGCTAGATTCAATTGGACATGCCAATCACAACCTGCTTCATTCACTATTTTCTTCAAAATCTTTAGAATTGTTTTGTTTGAAGCTTTGGCTTGACCACTCCCTTGTGGATAATAAGGTGTAGAGAACCTATGTTGGATGTGAAATCTTTCACATAGTTCATCAACATCTTGATTTTTAAAAGGTCTACCATTATCTGTGATAATGGAGTTAGGAATGCCATATTTGCAAATGATATAATTCAAGATGAATGAAGAGATTTGTTTTCTTGTAACTGTTGTTAGAGGAAAAACTTCAATCCATTTAGTGAAATACTCGGTGGCTGTAATAATAAATTTATGTCCATTTGAAGATGATGGATGTATCTTGCCAACCAAGTCCAATCCCCACTGAGTAAAAGGCCATGTTGTGGTGAAAGGTTGTAATTCTTGAGTAGGAGCATGAATGAGATTCCCATGAATCTGACATTTTTCACATTTCTTCACAAAGGTGAATGATTCTTTCTCCATGGTTGGCCAGTATTTCCCTAATCTTACAAGTTTCTTTGCTAAAGTTAGTCCACTTGAATGTGTCCCACAAATTCCACCATGGACCTCTTGTAAGGCTTTTTCCGATTCATTGCATTCAAGACATCTAAGGAGGATACCATCCAGACCACGCCGGTATAAGACGTCAGCAATTAGGGTGTAACGAGATGATTGACGAATGAAATTTTGTTTTTGATTCCTAGACAAGCCCAAGGGTAAAGTAGTATCTTTCAAGTAAGTGTAAATTTGGCCATATAAGGAAGAGTCAAAACTTGTCAGATGGAAAATGATTTGTGTTTCAATATTTTCATGAGCGGGAGAAAAAAATTGTTCCACCAAGAAATCGTACCATTTTGATTTTCTGACAATTGGAGTAGAGAGGCGATTGTAGCCATAGTGTTCACTGCTTTGTTATCAACACGCAGAATCTGTATGAACTTGATATTAACAAAATATTTCTTGAGATCTTCCACCATTCTTTTTTAAGGTATCAACTTGTCATCTTTAGTGTGATATTTGTCATTAATTTGATTTATAACAAGTTGTGAATCACCAAAAACTTGAAGTTCTGCTATTTTCAGGTCTACTACAATTCTCATACTGATTATCAATGCCTTATATTCAGCTATGTTGTTTGTGCAAGGAAACATTAGTTGATAATATTTTGGGATTGTATGTCCTTGAGGTGTAATAAAAAGAATTCCTGCTCCTGAACCATGTTGAGTGTAAGAACCATCAAATTATAGTGACCATGATTGTTGAATATCTACTGTGAAAATGTCGGCATCAGGATAATCAACATGTATTAGGTGTTCTGCTGGAATTGGTGATTCTGCCAATTGATTTGCAATTACTTCTCCCTTTATAGCTTTTCAATCCACATACTGAATATCAAACTCGCTTAAGATCATAACCCATTTAGCCAACCTGCCAGTTAAGGTTTCCTTAGAATATATTTGAGTGGGTCAATCTTAGCCACCAGCTTCACTATATGAGTTAACATGTAGTGTCGTAACTTTTGAGAAGTGAACACCACTGCTAAACAAGCTTTTTCAATGAATGTATAACTTAGCTCATGACTCGTCAGGGTTCGACTAATGTAATAAAGGGCTTGTTCTTTTCCTGAGTAATCTTCCTATGCCAATAATTCGCCTAAAGATACTTCCATGGCATCAATATATAATATGAGAGGTGCACCTTGTATTGGTGGAGTCAACACTGGTGGATTCATGAGGTACTACTTTATTTGATCAAATGTTGCTTCACATTTGTGCTCCCACTTGAATGGAACATTCTTATGCAAGAGATGTGTAAATGGTAAATTTTTATCTACAAGTTGAGCAATGAATCTTCGAATGGATTGTAACCATCCCTATAAAGAGCATAGCTGACTAATGTTCTTTGGTGGTGGCATATCAAGAATTGCTTGTACCTTAGCTAGATCCACTTCAATTCCCTTTTACGACACAATGTATCCTAGTAACTTTCTAGATTTCACTCCAAAGATGCATTTCTTTGGATTAAGTCTTACTTTGAATTGTTCCATTCTTTTGAAAATTTTAGATAAGATATCGATGTGTCCTTCTCTAGTGTTAGATTTGGCAAGAAGACCATCAACGTAATCCTCCATGAATGTATGCATCATATTGTGAAAAATTGTTGTCAATGCTTGTTGGTATGTAGCTCATGCATTTTTCAATCTAAATGGCATTACGTTCCAGCAACAGGTACCCCAAGGACATGTAAATGTTGTTTTATCTTGATCTTCTGGTGCAATCTTTATCTGGTTGTATCCTGAGAATCCATCCATCAATGAGTACATTGCATGTTCAGCTGTTAATTCCAAAATCATATCAATGTTTGGTAAGGGAAAGTCATCTTTAGGACATGCTTTGTTCAAATCCCTGAAATTTGTGCAAATTATGATCCTTCCGTCTGGCTTTGAAATAGGCACAATGTTGGAGATCCATTCTGCATAATCTATGGACTGGATGAATCCAGCATCTAAAAGTTTCTTTAATTCCTCTTTAACCAGCAATGCCACATGTGGGTGCATTTTTCAAAGTTTTTGTTTTACAGGCTTTGTCCCCACTGTAATAGATAGATGATGCATGATGAGATCTAGATCCAATCCAAGCATATCTACATAGGACCATGCAAAAATAATTTGATTATTCTTGAGAAATTATGTGAATCTAGGTACCTCTTTATCTGTCAGAGATGCAGCCAATTGTAGAATTTTAGGCTTTTATGTAGTACCTATATTGAGTGCCTATGTTGGTTCAATTAGAATAGAAGATCTCTCTTGATAATACTCTAGAAGAGTGTCAAGTTTCCCATCCTCTGGTGCCTTTGAAAGGTTTTCACCATTGGATATGCTTTTTATTTTCCTCTTTTCTTGATCTAATATTGCCTTTGTTAGGTTTTCACCATTAGATCTTCTTTTTATATTATTTATTTCGTAGCTGAGAAACTTGGCACTTTCCTGTTGAAAACTCTGATCTTGTGATTCCCTAGTGGAACTTGTTTCAGGATGGGATGAACAAAGAAATTTTATTATGGTTTCATCATTTGGAAAAGTTGGAACATCGATGGGTGCAATTTGTTCCCAATCAATGAGTTCGGGATGAACCAAAGGTAATGGATCATTAGGATGAGTAAGGTCATTGGCTATGCGGGTCATGATGTTATTGTCAATGTTATCATGGGAGAAGTCTAAGATGGTATCTTCCTCAAAATGATCTATCTCACTTTGAATTGAATTGGTCTCACTAGAGTCCTGATCTCTTTGTACAACATATTCAAACAAAGGTCTTGAGCTTTCTCCCTATAAGAATGTAGGTGAAAATTTTTGTATGACATCCACCCTTTTCTCTGAGATGAAAGTATCATCTGAGAAGTCATCCCATTCATATTCATTTGAGTCTGTTTCAAAATTATCTACTTGAATTCTCAAAATTGATTCAGCTAATCCCTCATTTGATGGCCTTTGTGTTACTTTTTCCTTAGTATCATCACCATATCCTAACCCAGTCTTATCTTTTGGATGCATTGTTTCTAATTGGACAGTTTCAACAATACCTTCTTCCCCTCTACCTAGAGGGCCATTTCCTTCATTACCCATCTTTTGTATGATAGCATAGCCCTTTCCATATTGTTGTGTGGGTATCTTGATATGTTGTATGGATTCTTCTTCATCTTTATAGAGCCAATCAAGAATAGCTCTATCTTCTCCTTCATTTTCTTTGATAAAAATCCCATTAAACTTGGTGATGGGGGTTGAAGTTGAGGCTAAAATTGTTGCAGCTTGTGGTGTAGATGTTGATGGTTGACCATGAGATCTTGGTGATAGGGGTAGATTATAGAGAGATAAATAATATTCTCCCACCCCATTGTCTTTTAATTTTAACTTGGTGCCAAAATTGCTTATCATTTCTTGCACGTGCTCTTTGTTTTTGGAGGTAGAGATGGACAAAGCCTCTCTATTATGTGGGGCAAATGTGTCCTGAGTTACTCTTAGGTTAGAACAAGTTCGACTGCTATTGTGATCAACGGGTATTGTTACTTCCTGTCCATCATATGGAAAATTCAAACATTGATGATAAGTAAATGGAACAACTTGCATGTCATGGATCCATGGACAACCCAATAGTATGTTATAGGTTAGATCTCGATTGAGAACTTGACAAAAGGTATTCTTCACAATAGGTCCTAATCTGATTGGTAGCATGATGAGACCTTTGGAAGTCATTTCCTCATCATCATAGGCCTTGATTGTAATTTTCCTATGTGGATCTATAGAGTCTACTGAATACCCCAAAGCTAGGACCAATTTTAAAGTACAAATATTTAATCTGGCTCCCCCATCTATAAGAACACATCTAATGTAGGCTTTGTGAACCATGAATTCTAAATAGAGTGATGAATTATGCGGATGGGTTATGGATGAATCATCTCTTTCAAAAAAGATAAACATGTGTTGGAGGACAAGTATCTCACCATGGCTTGGAATTTATCGATATCTAGATCAGGAGATATAGTTGTATCAACAGGAGCCTTTTCCAGAATGTCCTTATGTGTAGGTGACAACTTTAAAAGTTCCAAGATAGAAATTTGGTCTGATGTTTTTTGTAGTTGATCAACCAAATTGTATTGACTTGGAGGGGGAATTTCCACTTTAGATGAGCTGCCTTTGACAATGATCTTGGCTTGTCCCCTTGTTGTAACATTGACCTCTCGATATTCTGGCTTACCTTTGATTCGGATAGCATTGACTTGAGGATCATCAGTATAGATATGATTGATAATAATGTCGTGTATGTTATTAACATTCTTGCCTTTGTCACTCGAGGATTCCCCTTTGTGATAATTAGGGAGCAGATTCTTTAATGCTTGATGATCATTATTGACATTATGTCCCTCAACTATGATGGTACGGTTATCAATCAAATCTTGAACAATATTCTTCAACCCCTAGCAACTGTTTGTCTTATGACCTTTACACCTATGATAATCATAGAAGTGTGAGTCATTCCATGATGGTGGTTTAACTTGAGGCTCGTAATCTCTTTGTGGTGGTAATGTGATAGCATTTTGATTCAATAATTCTTTGAGAATGGATTCCAAAGATTGGCCCAAGGGAGTGAAACTCCACCGACTTGAAAAATATAATGGTCTGGGCACATTTGAATTTGTATTATTTCCAAAATTATTCCCATGATTTTTAGTTGTGTTTCCTTGATTAAAAACATTGCCTTGGGTGCTAGAATTTCCAGTATTATTGTTACGTTGAACACCTGACACATTAAGGATGGCAGGCTTTGTATTCACATTGTTAGCACCTACTACCCCATCATTTACAACATTTTTATTTCAAGTCCAAAATTGTGACTTGTCATTGTTGTTATTATGGTTGTTGTTGTTGTTGTTGTACGAATTTGAACCTTCTTTATCAATTTTTAGAACTCCATGCTTGATCAATGCACCTTCAATAGTAATTGTGTTTTCAATAAATTTTTCAAATGATTGGGGACAGTGAAGGTTTAGTCTGTAATTCATTTCTTGATTAAGAATATCGATGAAGATCTCCATCTTTTCCTTTTCAAGAACAGGACGAGAGTATCTAGCGAACACTCTTCTCCGCCTTCACAAAAATGTAGTGAAAGATTCCCCTACTTTTTGTTTTATCTTACAAAGATCAAGCATGGTTATCTAATGTTGAATGTTGTAAGAGTATTGCGATATAAATTTATTTATCAACTCTTCAAAGGTTTTGATGGGGGGAGTGATCTTTGAAAGCCACTCCATGGATTTTCCACCCAGACTTCATGGAAACAATCTCATCAGGTAGGTATCTTCATGAGAAAATTCTAAGCTCATATTTCAGAAATCCCTTACATGCTTAATGGGGTGAGTTTTCCCATTATATCTATCAAATTTAGGGATTTCGTAATGTTTCAGAAAAGGAATCATTCAAAGATTTCTATCGAATGGATAAGGACATATTTCTTCCATAACATACTTCTTTGTTGCTCCCCCTTGCATTTCTTTTATTTTCCCTTGTAATTCCTTAATCTGTTGAGTAAGGGCACTAAAATCATCAAGAGGAGTTTTAGGATTTTCTTTAATCCCTTCTGTGTCAAAATTGGCAGGTAACTTGGCTCCTTGAATAGCTAAAGATAGAAAGTATCTTTCCTTGTTTATTTCTAAAATCTTTTCCATAAGAGTATGGAATTGAGGATCCTGCTCTACTTCTTGAAGCTTCTCTTCCGTTAATTCCTCAGTATTTCAAATGTTAAAGGGGCTTTCCTCCCTCTCACTATTATCACCCATTTTTCTCATTGTACTCTCATCTTTTTCTATGTGCTTTCAAGATCTCATGGTAACAAGTATAAGCTTTACTGAAATCCTACTAACTTTGATCAAAGAAATGAAATAGTGCAATGGTGATGAAAGTTAGGATAGAATGAAGATTCTATGACTTCAAATATTTTTAATCTTTAGCTCACAATTCCTTGAGTGAAAGGATGAAAATCCTATTTGCGGGAATTAAACCAAAGATCGAAAAATAAAGGTGATTTTGCACTTTGTGAAGTTTTATCTTAGCTTTGTAGATAGATGAATTTAATGGATGCCTAATGTGTTTGAGTTCTCTATTGCAAAATTTGATTTGGACGAGTAGCGTATGTGATTGTAGCTTGGGGAATATAAGAAGGATGAATACGCTGACTGTGGTTATGCCTTTGAGAAAGGGCTCTTCTTTGAAAGAAAGCACTTGAATATAAGGGTTCTACAACATAATCGTTAGTGAAACCTCTAATATAGTCATGATATCGATGAATAAAGGTTATGTGTTCAAGCAGGACCTTTCGACTTTGATATAGAAATTTCCTCTTCTTCAACACTTTCTTGTAACTGAGAAACTTCTTGGGATTTTTAATCTTTCTTTCTAAGGACTTCTTAGCAAATGTTGTAGACTTCTAAACTCTAAGCATGGGAAAGACTAGACCGATAAGACCCGATTTCTAAAAGTTAGAAAATCACCTAAGCTCTAGAAAACAAATGCGCCAAAATAGAGACTGAATGTGCCAAAACAGAGCAAAGATGTGCCGAAACAGAGCACAAATGCGCTAAAATAGAGCACAGATGCACTGAAACAGAGCATAGATGCACTAAAAAAGAGCACATATGCACTGAAACAAAGCATAGATGCTACGAAACAAAGAAAAAATGCGCTAAAACAAAGCATAGATGCGCTAAAACATAGTACAAATGCGCTAAAATAGACCCGGGATGTGCTAAATTACCTCTGAGACCGACATGTTTTGACAGTTTGATAAAATTTTCTTGTTCTGGATTATCTTAATCTGAATTAAATGTGAAAAACACAACATAGAAGTAGACAGTTGTTTTGTTAATCCTAAAATCTAAACAAAGAGTGTATGTTCTTTGAGATTTCCACAGGTTTTAAACAAGATAAGAACTTCAGTCAAACTCACTCTTTATTTGTCAAATAGGTTATCATAGTAATCACAACCCACAGCTTAAAATCGCGTCGACTCACACAGCCTTGTCACCCCCTAGAGGGCGCCCGTGTTTTTGTCTTTTCTAGGTGCGTACTCAAAGTGATGGAAGTGGAAATCGAATCCCTTGAGCAAACAATCCATGGTGACTATATGGTGAGTGTCTTGGGGGCAGATTCTTCCCTCCCCTTGCACCATGATTAAGATGATGTTTGGATACTAACACGGTTGGATTTCTACACTATGGTTCATAGTAAGGGTATCCATTCAGTGTGAAAAATAGATATACTCCCTCGAGAGACCTCCCAACCTTTAGAACAAAGGTTTAGGGGATGGTTATCCTGTGCACTACTGTCAAGTTGGATTTTCATCAACAACTTGCTTTTGATTAAAGTGGGTTGGAAACCTTGGCTTTAGGTGTTCCCACTTAGGTCATTCCTCTTGGGTGAGTACTTTTTCCCACAAGAGTAGGCCTTCTAAAGGATGTAATAAAACATTAAATTGCAGAAAATAAAAGGTAAGTCTGGTGTTATGATCACCCAGTTAAGGGGAGAGCATAAACCTATTACCCACAATCACAACAAACAATTATGGTTCAATTTTAAATCCCCAAATTGACAAATTCTCTATTTTAAGTGAAGATGTTGCTTCACTACAAACATGGGATTCATTTTAATCAATAGAAAATTAATGTTTGGTGACTATCCTAGGATTGGTTTATTTTGTTAAAAATAACATTTGAAAAATTTTGGCTGCGGATTGCATCGGAGTCAGAATTTTAAATTTTTACAACTGTATGCATCGAAATAGGTCATCTATGTACTGAAACAGGTCATGTATGGGCCGAAAGAACTCCTAGGGATGTGTCGAAACAGAGTGTCTAGGTGCCGGAACAGGTCACGTATGTGCCGAAAGATCTCACATATGCGTTGAAACAGTCGTTGTATGTGCCGAACCGAGACTTGTATGCGCCAAAACATGATTTTTGTCCATCACCTGCTAGAAAAATCATGCAACAAGAAAAATTACATGCGGGGCTTGGCCCCATGGTGGGCACCAGAAATGTGTAGGTTAGAATGTGTAAATCAAATTGAATCTAAACTAATACACCAATGATAAATTAGATTGAAGAAATTAAATTAAAGAAAGTAAATGCAAACTCTAAACCACAATTTCTTCAAATTCATCCCATTGTCCTCTATCTCCAAGGATTCGTTTCAAGATGCTTTCTCTCAGTTTGTTTAAAATAGCAGCTTGTAGAATTGGCAACTTGAGAGAATGAGATTATTAAAAATGCATATGAACTGCTACAAAATTAAGCTTATGAAAATTGAAATGCTATGAATGCTAAGATGTGACTATAGTAACTACGCATGAAAATATGAGATTCGAGATCCTTTTCAACTCATAAGAGGGTTGTATTTATAGATTTTTGAAGGTAGGAATTCGATTGGCCAAGATCGACAATCGAGTTCAAACTTGTTAGAATGAATGGTGAGAGATCGAGAATTCAAAAAAAAGATGGAATTTTGAGAGACGGATGGAGAAATGAAGAGACAAATTGAAAGGTGTCTCTCATAATTAAATAAATAAATATTTAATTATGTGTGAGAAATGAAAAAGGCTTTAATTAAATATTGAAAATATTTAATTATGTGAGAAGAGGAAAAAGCCTTTTAATTAAATATTGAAAATATTTAATTTTGTGAGAAGAGTGGGAAATTTAGAAAATGCTTTAATTAAATATCAAAAATATTTAATTAAATGTGGACTGAAGAATGTCATTTAAATTTAGAATTTAAACTTATGATAATTAATGTAAATAGATTGTAAATCTATTTAATTAAATTAGAAGAATTGAAAAATGAACAATATAAATAAATAATTAAATTTATTTATATGTAGATGACTTAAGAACATTAATTAAATAATTCATATTTAATTAATTAACAGGTTTTATTAACCATGACCAATCTTAGATGTGTACAGGATGTTCCACAAATGATCTTCTCTAGTATCAATAAAAAATAGAATATCATCCAAGTAAAAAATGACAAACTTACCCAAGAATTTATTTAATACCTCATTCATCAATCTCATGATAGTTCTTGGTGCATTGGTTAATCTAGAAGGAATTACTAACCACTCATACAATCCTTCATTAGTCTTAAATGCAATATTCCATTCATCTCCTTTCTAATTTGGATCTGATGATATACACTCTTGAGGTCAATCTTTGTGAAATACCTCACTCCACTTAAATAGTCCATAATTTCATCCATCCTTGGCAATAGAAATATATACTTGATAGTGATTTTATTTATTTCTCTTGAATCTGCACACATTTTCCACTCTCCATCTTTCTTTGGCGCAATTACAATAGGTACCACACATGGGCTCAAATTTTCTCTCATCAATCCTTTCCTCAATAACTCTTGAATCTATCATTTCAACCCTACATGCTCTACCAATGTCATTCTATGTGTTTCTTTATTTGGAAAACTTTCACTTGATATAAGATCTATATGATGATTGATACTCTGAATGGGAGGTAATCCATCTGGTACATTCTCTGACATGATGTCTTCATATTGGTTGATAATTCTGCAACTTCTTTTTGCGGTAGATTTTCTCTCTTTTTTTTCTTCATACTCTCATTTTTCTTTGAAATCAATGCAAAAAATATGTTCTGATGCCTTAATCCATCAAGAAATTTCCTCCCATCTACCAAACATAGTTTGGAAGTGCCACAAAATTTAGCATTATCCTCTTCTTCCAAAGGTATCAACTTGATTCTCTTTCTATTTGATGTCATAGTATAAGTATTTCTTCTTCCATCATGAATTTATTTCCTATCATATTTCCATGGTCTTCCTAACAGTAAATGGTATGCAACCATAGGCATAATATCACACAAAACTTCATCCTATATTATCCAATATGAAATTTCACTAAATTCTACTCATTGATCAATATCGTATGCTCATCTTGGATCCATGCTATCCTATAGGGGTTCGGATGTTTCAATCTCTTCAAATTCAACTTGGTCACTATCTTCTCTGAAACTAGATTATAATTACTACCACTATCAATGATAAATTTACATACTTTTCCTTTAGACTTACATCTGGTTTTGAATAGAATTTTCCTCTATAGTGGTTCCACTATCACTTCCTCATGCATCAAAGCTCTCCTCATCACCATTGATTCACCTTTCTCAAGTTTCCCAACTGAATTAGTGGATCCAACACATTCTTCCTCCATATAAGCTATTATTTTGGTATTCTCAGGTTTCTTTCTACTACTTACTTGACGACACTCAAATTCTCTATGTCCTTCACTTCCACACTTGAAACAGGTTCCTCTAAATGGTCTTTTCTCATATTTTCCTTCATCCCTCTAAAATCCATTATTATAGTAAGAATTGTGACTTCCTTTATTATTGTTCCAGAAATTTCTATCTTCTCTTTCTTGGTAGGATGATCTAGCATTCTTTTCTTTTCTTTGGTAGGGTTTCACATCTTTATTTTTCTCCACATATGGTCTTCTTTCTCTAGACTGGGTTCCATTCTTCTAAAATCTTCCTCTTGCACTTCTCTGCCTTTGTTCAAACTTCTTATTCAACTTCTCTTCCACTTTTAATGAAAATTGGTATGCTTCTTCAATAGATGCCATCTTTACCAAACTAAATTATTCTTGAATGTTTATTCTTAGTCCATTGATATATCTCGCAACCTTCTTCTTTCTTTCTTCACTATGATTGGTTCTAATTATCATCTCGTAGAATTATTTAGTATACTCCTTCACATATCTTTCTTTTTGTCTTAGTTTATACAATCTCTTCAAAAATTTAAGTTCATAATCTACTGGTATGAATTTTTTCTTCAAATTTGTCAACATTCTATCCCATTTTCTGATTATTTCTTTGCCTCTTCTATTTCGGTCTAATTGAACATCTTTCCACCATAATTTAGCATGAGATTTCAATTTAGTTTTTGTAAATCTAACTCTATTCAGATCTTCAATTTCTTCATATTCAAAGTATTCTTCCATCTCATTGATCCAATGGTAAATTATTTATGATTCAAATTTCCCATGTAATTTTGAATTTCAACTCTAGGTCACTTGCCAATATTTGAGGTTTCTTTCAACATCTTTAATTGATCTGATTCTTCTTCTTCTTCTAGGGTTTTTGCAAATTGATTCACATGTTTTTATTCATCATCACTTTCATATTTTCACCTAGGGTTTAGTCCTCACCTTCGATCCTCTTCAAAAAAATCTAACCTAACTCGCATCTTGTGCATCATCTCTATAATTTTATCCATTTCCAAAAACATTCGCCTTAGCAAGAACTCTCCTTGGTGGCATATATCCCCTTGAATTAGTGCGATTGCATCAATTCAGAAATCTAGCTAAAGGGTTTCAATTGCCTCACAATCAATGATCAGTTGAAAGAAAATTTAGTCTACCTTAGGTTGGAGATCTATTCACCTCAAGGAATGCCTTCAAGAATCAAATGATTTCTCTAATACCACTTGGTGCAGTCATGATAGGAGGGTTCTAGAAGGAAGAGTCTGAACCATGCACCAATGAGTCAACACAATGGAAATAACATATAATTTTTTTATGCAAACATTAAATCTCATTTAATTGATAATCTTACATGTGGCGCATGCTTCAAAGGAAAATATCTAGGCTCGGAGGTTGGCCACACGGGCTTTCAATCATACAACTAGCCAACAAGCCTAATTACATGCTCTCGAAGGGTTTGTGCAAAAATGTAATGAATCTAAAAAATTTAACTTATAACTGATGATCTACAATGAATGAAAATTCTTATAAATATGCTTTTCAAGTTCCAAAATAGGTTTGTGTCAGCCATAAGGGTTAATAACCTGATGAATTATCATATATAGATGTTAGCCTCAAAATATGAAGAATTAACTCCATGTGAGAAGGTATGACTTGTGGATCTCCAAGATAGGTCCCAAATAACCCACGATGCTTTTATGACATCCCATTAATCTCCACATGATCTAGAATAGGTTTGTACTAAGAAACTAGATCGGGTTGGCCCCAAATGCTCTAACTAGTAAACATAGTGAAATTCTAAGAGCGGTAAATTCTGGTAGACAAATGCAAATGATGTGAAATTTGGATATATGGTAGATGTTGAGGTGTAGATACTATATCCTACTCCATGAGCTGAAAAACAATGATGTGGTAAAATGTAGAATGAACTACTAAACTGCCATTAAATTTAATGCAATAAAATAACTATTTTTAGTTGATACAAGATTTCTTTACAACTAGGGATGCTCCTGCATCAAATAGATTCAATTAATTTTTTCATAAACCCTTCAAGGGTATGTAAAAAGGCTTGTTGGCCAGCTGTATGGTTGAAAGCCCTTGTGACCAGCCTATGAGCCTAGATATTCATCCTTGAGGCATGTGTCACATGTAATATTATCAATCCAATGAGATTTAGTGTTTGCATAGAAATTTGCTAGGTTATTTCCACTGTGTTGACTCATTACTTCACAGTTTGGACTGTTCCTTCTAGAACCCTCCTACCATGACTACACCACTCTTTTTTAGCCTTTGGTCTCTCAAAAAATAGTATAAATAGGGGTTACCATTCTACCAATTGATACACTTATCAATAGAACTTTCCTTATGTTAATCTATTGTAATTTCTATAAGAGTGAATTGAGAATTGTGAGATAGAGAGAGTTTCTTGTTATTTTATATTGGTTATATTATCTAGAGAGAAGCTAGTAGAGGATTTTGGAATGTTCATAGTGGAGTTTGCAAGTGATCTTTATCCATTAATCTAGGAGGGAAGATTTTTTAGTTGGAGCTTTAAAAAGACATGCTGATTTCTACTCCCTTGTTATTATGTTGAAAAGATTGTTTATTTGTGTAGCCATGTTTAGAAAACTTGTCTTTATGTATATTATGATTCTTGGAAGTGATTTCATGTCTCTTGTTGGTTACTTGCATTAATGAAACCTTTCTTGGGTTTATACTTATGTATATATTTGTACTATTTTTGGATTTATATGATTTTATACTATTTAGACTATATATAGTTATCCTATACTATACCTATGTAGAATGAAATGTGAAACATGGAATATATCGATGTATTGATATAACTTGACTTTGTTAGCTTATAATGCTAGGTAAACCTTTATGAGTAGTGAGGTTAGAAATACAAAGGTAATAATGGAATGATAGACATATCATTGTCAATAGGAAGTGATGTCATGCAAACCATATTGATAATCTATACTCATTTGATCGTTAATTTACTTTGATTGAAACCCTATGTTGTGAATAAAATATCTGGCTAGGTTGTTTACTTGACTGTTGATTTAAGAACATAGGTTGGGATTAACTTATATAATCAAATTGATCATTTGATTGTTGATTTTATCTTTGATTGAACTCATTTATAGTTGAAGATTGTAATTTTTATTAAATTTAGTAATTATCAAAGGTTATACTTTTAATTGAGGTCATTTATTGATGAGATTATACTTTTTATGGGAGTCATTGATTGTTGATATTACACTCTTGAAAGGATACTTTTATTTTTGAGAGTGTACTATTGAAATAGAGTCATATAACATTACAGCATTATGTTCATCTTACATCAATACTATATGTACATAAAATAAGATAGAGTTGCTTTGGGATACTGGTAGAAATTTCATTTAGATATGAGTTAATTGGGAGGTTATTCATGGGGTTAGGATAATCCACGAGAAAGGGGATAACATTTGAAAAGAATAATAATGGTAAAATAAAATTGAGTAATTAAATGTGGTGATTTAGAAGATCTCACTCAAAGTTATTGGGTGATGAATCTTTGGCCAAAGTAGTGTAGGTATCCATTGTCTACACTATCAGTTCACTGTGTGATCTAATTTACATTCTAGGCTAGGGAAATCATATATGAGGTAGTATATATTATTTTATCTCTAGATGTGTAAGACACATCACTATTCTCAAGAAAGGATATTTGAGGATGAAATTACCAAACCAATATCTTCATCAAATGGAGGGCCATCTTACCAAGTTTGGTAAATGTATAGGGGACCACATTAAGTCCATGGTTGGTGGAAAATAACTTGAGTGATGCTTCTCCTCATGTAGTTAGTGGCCAATATTTGATAGGACATTTTGGACCATTAGTGTTTTTTATTCAAGAATTGAAGATGTACACACCAGTATTGAGGACAACTAGAAGGTATGGACCAAGGAAAGGGGACATATAGAATGTATGCATCAATGTTGGGACATGTGTATTATTTTGTATTTCTATTCATGTAAGCTCATTGAAGAAATTTATGTAATCATGTGTCCATTTATATGGAAATTGTAATAGAAAAATATTTTCTTGAATATATTTATGTAAATTTGAATCATACTTAAATTATTGAAATGATTCTTTGATTATTAAATGGAAAGTTTGGATAAAGTTACATTTCAAATGACGAATTTATTATTGAATAGAAAAATAATTTTTTTATGGCTTGTAATGCTAGTAGCATAACTATCCACTTGTGGGTAAAACTTAGTAAATTTACTATGTTGAACAATGGGTATGTTACATATCTAACCCAAATATTGAACCTTGGACTTTAGCAAGAAATTATTGTGAAGGTCTCCTTAGGAAGTTGATCCAGTTAGATAGATTTTATATATTCTTTAATTGTCGCATTCTTCCCTCTCTTGTAGGTCATCTTGTTTCTCTTGATCTATTTGCTACACTCTATGACCACCTTAAAATTATCACCACCCTTTCCTTTCCTAACTCCACTTCCATCCATAAAGAACTCCTTTTCAATTTAAATGTTTCCAACCTTAAAAATCAATATTGTATAGATGATATCTTTACTATTTGGAAGGAAGAACCAAAATCCCAACTTGGAAGTTGGATTGGTTGGTGGGAAAACAATATTTCCATATTTACTACCTTTATTTTTTACTATGGTAGGAGGGAAAAATCTAAACATATCACTCAAGAGATTGTTTTCCCAGAGTAGAATGGTTTCTTACATGGAAGATTCATCTTAGATAACTTGGTTCTAGCTTGGGAAACTATATAATGGGCTCAAAATCAACTAAAGATGCTCTCATCATCAAACTAAACTTTGATAAAGCTTACAATCACATTCACTGGCCTTTTATTCTCAAAATGTTAAAATTTCTTGGTTTTGACCTAGATATTGTTGCTCAAATTAAAATTATTTTTATGGATGCTAATGCTAGAGTTGTGGTGAATGGTTTATTTCTCCTTAATTTACCTTGCAAAATTCCATTCATCAAGGGTATCCTCTATCTCCTTTCTTGTATGCTCTCATTGTTGACACATTGGAGTATATTTTCCAACATTCTCTTGCCAATAAGCTTATTATAGGAATCAAGCTACCAAGAAATCCTACAACTCTTAACTCCCATTCTTCTAATGATAGTATGATCTTATTTCAAAACTTATTAGAGGAAGTGACCAATATTCTTGATATTTTGGATATGTATTATTCAATTTTAGGATCTAAAATAGATATGCATAAAATTGAATTCATAATGACTAGAAGCAAGCCTCACCCTCCTTGGATACTGGTTGAATGGAGGGAGGTGAAACATGGTTCCATCACAAGATAGCCTAGGATTCCTTTTAGAATTGGAGTTTCTCTCTCTGATATTTGGAAGTGGTTCTTGGAAAAGATTAAAAAGTACTCCTTAACTTGACAAATAGATTCCTTCTCATGGGTAGAAGAATTCAAGTTGCCAAAAAATTCCTCCTCATCAACCATGTCTACATATTCTCCTATTTTCTACCATCTAAATAATACTATAATTAGTTGATGTAGTTAATTAGAAGTTTCCTTTGAGCTTAGAGAGGAGATAAAAATATTATACCTACTACTTTGTGGATCCATTTCATTCAAACAAAAGATAGAGGAGGTCTAGGAGTTAATGACCCTTCTCTCAAGGAATTTTACTTACGAATAACTGGATTGTTAGATCCCTTGACAATGGCGTGCCTTGGAAACATCTAGTTCATCATCACATCCAAACTTCTATAGCTAGGAATTATTGGGATTCAGTAAATTGGATGGATAACGATTTTCTCCCTTCTTCAAGACTCACAACTCTAAACCATTCAATTCCATTTGGAAGGATTGGTAGATCATTTTTTAAAAATAGGTTGGTATGATCAATCTTTGAAATATGGGTTAATGTTTTCCTTTTCCTCCATTTGGTGGAATCACTTGGTTCAATTTAAAAATGCTCCTCTTGTTGTCAACAAAGTTGTTAAGGGAAACAAGTTTTTTAAAAATTCATTCAAACCTTATATGACTTATAAGATTAGGTCAACTTTAATAGGAAATTATGGAAATATCTTAAATCTCAATTTAGACTCTCCCTTTTAGACAAACCATTGATTCTCCAAAATGAACAAATTGTTTCACCAGAGATTGCATACTTGATGTCCATCCCCTACCATGATAAATTTATCTTTGAATGGAAGTGGCCTTGTAGCAAAAATTTATGTTCCTTCCCTCCTAAACCATCTATAAATATATTTTTCCCACACATTGTTTGGTGTTTTTGTATGACAACAACTCAGACAGAATAAAAGTTATCTTATCTCTCTTGAAAGGTTGATCTCTATGAACAAAGAGATAACCCCAAGGTCTCTCAGGCATTAGGTCATGAAAATGCAATAGAAAAAACTCAATGATAAATGTGAAAATGTTGGTAATGGAAAAGGGACCTTACAAATAAGTGATGGAAGCTCTAAAATCATCAGATTTTAAGTCATGGTGATGCTTAGATTTATAGTTCTAACCAAATAATAAAAGAAACAACAAAAGATGAGGGTTTCAGAACTCCTAATGTTAACACTACTCCGAAGATTAACCATACAAATGATAAAATAATTGGAATGGACCAATACCTTAAACTAATTTTTGTTCAACCTAGGCTATAACTAAAAATTGGAAAAAATAGTGCAATCTTCTAAGATATTACAAATTTTTAGGTTATGGGAATTCGTTCAATGGAACTGAATAAATGTTTGTAACTGAACTAAGCACATGACTATCAAGTATAGGCTGACCTTACACAACATTCGCATAATCAAGAAGCCTCCCAAAGTATGAACCAAGGATTGCTACAACACTCCAAGCAGTAAATCACAAGAATTAATAACTAAACCTAAAACACATTCAAACATTTCCAAGAAATTTAGAAGATAGAACAAGAACCATGCAAGATTATCCAATCCAAAGAAGGCACCAACCATAGCACAATTTCTTCAATTTGTATTAAATCATCACATTAACAAAAATTGTAGTCTATTACAACACTTGCTTGAAGTTTAAAACTAACTTCTAATCTTCTAACATGACTGTTATCCTATCACTAAATCTACTATATAAATTGATTGGTAACTAGCTTAGCCAAATTTTCCAACCCTTACAAATGAGGCATAAATCCATAGTTATAGAAAACTATCTGTGTGAATCAGAGCTAGGGTTTCAAAGATAGCTCAACCACCAACCAAATTTTCCTCGAAAACTAGTAATAACTCGCTATCCAACAATGAATGTAGCAAGAGCCCCCTCAGATCGATCTGGGATCGCATAAATTCAGGGGAATAAATCCTTAAGCCACACCCACTACCAATGCTTCACCTACATGAACAAAAACACGTGTGAAACATAAGTTCAAACACAAGCCATCGATCAAATCCGAGTGGGGAAAATGAACGGCCCAGATCAAGCCAAACTAGGTTGACTCCATCAACCAAATCTGCCTACCATTAATGACCACCAAATGCATCAAAATTGCATGCAAGGATAGGTTTCATCTGACAATAGCCAAAATACACTTTCAAGTGCACCTACCAAATCTTCAAAGTACATCTATTCTTCCTAGCAACCTCGAGCTCAATCGAACCTCCATTCAAATGAGCCATCATTAATGCCCAATACATCATCAAAATCCAAGCTAATCCATAGATTTCATAGGGAAATAAAGTCACACACAAACCCAGGTGGAGGCAGAGAAAAAACCAGGTAGAGGTAGAGAAAAAGTAGGAACAGGAACGGAGTGGAAAATAGGTAGAGGTAGAAAACCAAACCAACCCCGGTGGAGGCAGAGGCAAAGATAGAACGGGAATGGGAACTAGAAGGGAAACAGGTGGAGGTGGAACCAAACCTGGTGGAAGCAGAGAGGAAAATAGGTAGAGGTGGAAAATAAAACCAACCCCAATGGAGGCAAAGACAAAATGGGAACCAGAACCAGAAGGGACACATGAGGGAGTGGAGGCAGGATAGGAACGAGAACTAGAACTGAAAAGAAACAAGAGGAAGCAGAGGCAGAATGGGAACTAGTAACGGAACCAAACTATGAACTTCATCAAAGTTAAAATTCAAGTTCCATCCTAGTTTCATCTCTGAAAAATGAAGGAAAAGGTGAAGCAAAGAAAACCTAAGGGAGGAAAGTCATCCCAAAGGCCGAAGACAAACAAAATAGCAGGAAAAATAAGAATGCGGGAGGCGAAGCTGGAATGGGGAACGAAAGCCAAATTGCAAACTTTGCAAAAGTTCAAAGTTAAGTTCCATCTCAGTTCCACCTCTGAAAAATGAAGGGGAAAGCGATCCAACAAAAACCTAATGGAGGAAAAGTGACCCTTAGGAAAAAACAAACAAAACTAAGAAGAAAGCGAAAGAGCATGAAGTGGAGCCAAAATGAGAACGAGAACCGGATGTGAAATTTTTCCAAAGTTCAGAGTTAAGTTCCACCCTAGTTCCGCCTCTGGAAGAACAAAAAGAATAAGGAAAACAAAGGAAAACCTAAGGGAGGAAAGAAACCCTTAGGACCCAAAAAAAAAAACCAAGGGAAAACGAAACGGAAAAGAAAACCATCCCAAGAGAGGACAACTACGAGACCTCAAAACCAGTAGGAAATCAATAAAAGGGCACCCATAACAAAGGAAAGCACCAAGTTCCAAAACCCCAAGATTTTCAAAGATAATTTCAAAGCAAGGAAAGCCACTGAAATAGGCCAAAAGACCAAGCAAAAGAGGGTCCCCACTTTCAGTGGGGCATGTGTGCAAAACTGCACAACAAATGGCTACTTCACTGAGGAAATGCTCCAAAGCATTTTGATAACAAACTGGCATCAAGAACTCAGAATCTCTGATTTAAATCCAAACATCAGGTTACATCAAAACAAGGTTTCAGATTTCACAAGAAAGCAAACCTTTTATGTACCAGGGTCAAAGTGTGTGCATATGCATTCATTTCCCATTCCTAAGTTTCAATATGGACCAAACTTAGTCGAACAGGGCTACGTAAGGATTATAACTCCAAAAGAAACTTGGATATAGCCTCACTGCCAGTCAAGCATCCATAGCCCCAGTGGGGTTATCACTGTGACCCTCCCTAACATAGCTCTATTGCCATCCAGGCATCCATAGCCTCGATAGAGATATTAGCATACCATTGAAACGGTGAACATTTCTTTTTATTTTCAATACTTTGTTTTTTCTTTTGATATTCTCTTTTAATATTTTCTTTTAAATCTTTTATTTTCACCTTGTAGGCAATGAAGCCCACATTCAAGGATGAGAACCATAGCCACACTGGAGCAAAATTTAATATTTTTTCACCCAGTCAGATGTCCTAAAGACCATATGCAACCTCATAATTCTTAAGATTTGTGTGAAAATATAAGACCCAAATACATTCTAGAATTTGAATTAGTCAAATGACTCCAATTCCTAGCCCACACAACATTAGATGAATGAAAACTACCAGTTTGAATGAGTCTAAAAAGATGATAAATTTTTTTAAAAGAAATCCTAGAGTAGCCCCAGACAAGCAACGAGTTATACAGATGCAACAAGCCCAAAGAAAAGTAGGACAACACCAAAAATGTAGAATAGTAGGGGAAACCAAGCCAAGTAGACCAAAACCAAAGTAGCAGAAAAGTAGAGAAAAACCAAAAGAAACCCTACTCTAACCAAAGAAAAACCGAACAATAGAAAGGAAATATAATCTAATTATGTACAAGGAAAGAGTTGTAAACAACAAAAGATTGTAAATAATGCTTCAAATACTTCCCATTGAGAGGCAGTGGGATATCTTCACCAATGAGGGTTTTCAAACGAAAGACATTGTCTCCCAAAATCTTTGCAATCTGATATGGGCTGAGCCAAAGTTTGTCAAATTTTCCATTCTCTCCCTTTTTTTCATGGGCTTTATCCCAGTAGTGAACCAGGTCAGACATTCTAAAGGCTTTCACCTTGGATCTCCTATCAAACTATCTCTTCACTACACCTTGATGTTTAGCAAATTTTTCTAAGGCTTCATCTCTTCTCTCTTCAAGGTGTAACAACTCAGTCAAGTGGGCTTCATGATTATCCTCCCCATCATAAAAATCATTAATAAATTGCAGGGTAGGGATCTTCAGCTAGATGGGAAATACCGGTTCCAAACCATACACTAAGTGATAAGGAGAGGTTCCTAAGGATGTATTATGATTGGTATGATCTGCCCAGAGAAAACATCTAAGTTGGGTGTGTGAATCCTTAGGGTTCTTATCTAATAGTTTTTATATGAATGTCAAAAGGTTCTTATTGGAAGACTCAGCCAAACCATTCCCCTATGGATAGTAATTAGATGTAAATTTTATGGCAATTGCATGATCATAAGCCCAGTTAGAAAACTTTATTGATGCAAATGCAAACCCATTATCACTAACCAAATCCAATGGACAACCAAAATGATTGATGATACCTGACTCTATGAAATTTATTACCACTTTAGAAGTTCATTTCTTGCATGAAAGAGCCTCATTCCATCTAGTAAAGTAATCAGTTACGATAAGAATATACATGTGGACTGTAGATGAAGGTGGGTTGATTGGACCTATGAAATTCATTCCCCACTGTGCAAATAGTTTTACCTCTATGCTAGGCTGGAGTGGAAGAGTTGCACACCTCTCTTGGATTTTTTCAGTTTGACACACATGGTAGGTCCTCACATGGTTATGTGTGTCCTTGAACAAGGTAGGCCACTAGTATCCTCCCCTTGGGATCTGATTTGCAGTGGAAGATGTTGAACCATGGCCTATGCCATATTTTTTATGAAATTTAGTCATCACTCTCCCTACCTCTTCTTTGCTTAGGCATCTCAAGTAGACACCTTCATGGTTTCTTTTGTATAAGATATCTCCCTTCATAATAAAATTGTCACTCTTCAAGCGTAGATCTCTCCTTTTTAATGAATTAAGTTGTTTGGGACATTGTTGGTTCAACAAGTAGTAGATAATGCCCTCATACCAGTCCCCTGGAGAAACATCTTCAAGGTTATAATGTTGGGCCACAAGGTCAGGACCCATTTCTACCATTTTCTTGGTCAGTCCTTGCCCTCTTACCAACCTCATGGGTTGAATTTCAATATTATACTCTTGTAACATAGTTACCCACTTGGTCCTATGTTCACCCAGCTTAATCTGCATTAGCAATAGTTTGACTAGAGGATCAAGGACTATAGAAAAGACCTTGTTTCTCAATATATAGTGTTTTAACTTCTTCAAAGTTTGGACCAAGGCATAAGCCTGCTTTTCAACATTAGAATATCTCAGTTCTACATCTTTCAAAGGTGCACTCATTAATGCTATGGGATGTTAATTCCCTTTATCAAAATTTTGTCTTAGCAAGCTGGCATAAGAGTGATCTGAGGAAAATGAATAGATATAGAATGGTCTAGCATAATCAGGACTCACCAAAATGAGGGCCTCAACAATAGCCCTCTTAATTTCTACACATTCTTCCTTAGCTTTTGTATTCCATTCAATCTTTGCTTCTTGTTTCCACATGGCATTTAATGGCTTGACTATCTCTACAAATCTAGTGATAAATATTTTGACAAAGTTAATCTTGCCAAAGAAGGACTTCATTTATTTCTTGCTTACAGGGGGTTTACTTTTCAGTATAGTTTCTACTCATTCAGGATCAATGGAAATACCTTGTTCTGAAATAACATGTCCCAACAACTTTCCCTCAGTAACTCCAAATATACATTTTTTTGGATTAAGGGAGATGTCAAAGTCCCTACACTTCTGGAATACTTTGCATAAATCTGCAGCATGATCACTTCTTTCTTTGGAAAATACTATCAAATCATCCATGTAGATGATTATTCACTTTCCAATTATATCCTTGAACGAAATACACATCGCTTTTTGGAACGTACCTCCAACATTGATTAAACCAAAGGGAATTCTTATGCAAACAAAATTTCCCCATTTTGTAGTAAAGGAAGTTTTGTGTCTATTCTCATATTGGACCATGACCTTAGTGTACCTAGAGTATCCATCCAAAAAGGACATCATTTAAGATCCATTAACAATCTGGAGCACCTCATCTAGTGAAGGGGCTGGAGAATTATCTTTTTCTAATGCTCTATTTAGGTTTTGCAAATCAACGCATAGTCTGATTTCTCCATTTTTCTTCCTAACTAGAACCAAGTTTGTAACCCATGTTGAATGTCTTGGAATATGATTTTTTTTGAAAGTAACTTCTGCACTTCCTTCTAAATAATGGGTTCCAACAGAGCATTTATTGGTCTATGTCTTTGTCTGAATGTCTTAACATTTTACTTGAGGTGAATAGTATGTGTTATTATCAAAGTGTCGTATGTCTTCAAGTCATCATAACTCTAGGTTATTACATCCTAATATGTGTGCAAGGAATCAATGATTCCTTGTCTCTCTTTTGGAGTGCACACCTTACCAATAAATACATGTTTTTCATTACCTTAGGTCCCCATGTTGTATGCTTCACACTGAAAGCTAAGAGACTCCCTTTTCCTTTGCTAGTCTTGATCTCTTATCTTGTCCAGATCAAAGATTCTTTCTAATTGCACCATTCCTCTCAAGATGGTATTGGTCTTCATATTGATGACTCCTAGGTCCATTTCAACCTCTTGAGGCTCAACCTCATCTATCACTTGAGAAGCGAACACATCACAACATGCAATGAAATAAAGGATATTTTTATCATCTTCAAATACTATAAATTTGGTGACATTATCAGGCATTGAGGGTACTAGAACAAGTTCCATAGTGAGCTTCTTTAAGCTTGAGAGTGATAGGGGTTGTAGTGTACTTGTTGCTTGTGCCAGAGAATCAAAAGTTTAATTTTTCCTTCAAGGTATCAACTGAATGTTGAAGGCATCAAATCCTTCAATAAGATCCCATATTTTGTGCATATAATTGGCCACCCTTGTGTCACAACATGAGTATTGTTTTCTCACTTGCGTGACCACTAGTTCAGATTCTCCAAACACTTGTAGAATTTTCACTTTCTTTCTTAATGCCATTAATAGCCCATGAACTAGAGGTTCATACTCAAATAGATTGTTAGTGCACTGGAATTGGATCCTATGAGAATAAAATTAGGTTTTACCTTTAAGACTGATCAACTCAAGCCCTACTTCGACAGCCTGCTTGAATTTGGATCCATCAAACCTCAATGTCCAATAGTCACTAGCTCTTACTTTTCTTGAGACATCTTTGTCTTGGCTGATACCCGGGGGTTCTTCAGGAGGCCTTGGGTTCTTTCCAGTTAGATCATCTTGAATTATCTATATGTGCTCCACTATAGTTTGACACAAGCAACAGTCCAGTTCAGAGTGAGGGGTATTGTGAACTCTGCACCAATTAGGAATAAACAACTCTTCAAAGTTCATATTTCTGCCCAGTTGAATCTGATCTTCTACACATTTCTAGATAAATTCTTGGAAGTTATTCAACAAACTAAGCTTTTTATCTTTCTGATCATCAAGTTCCTCCATTTGGTCAAATAATGCTCCAAAACTGATGGTTTCATATATGAATTCACCAGAATAGCTTTGTAGCACCAAGATTTATTTTGTGTTTGAGGCAAGGGAGGCTAGGACATAGTTCCCCATACTGAATTTTGATACAAATATCTCATTTGAAGTTTTTTGATATTCTTTAATGACATACTTAATTCTAGGTTCTCTGTCAATTCTGATTTGATTTGGGATTCCTTTCCAGGGGAGCCACATGTGAGAATGGTTTGTGGATGTATATCCATTCAATTCTCTAGTAAAATATCTACCCATGATTAGACCATAAGTGTTAGGAATGTCATTTACCTGAATATTGAGTACATGTTGCACTCTAGGGTCTGAAGCAACTTGCCTGGGAATCATGTTCAGTTCTCCCACTATATTCACCTTTGTTTTGTCCAATTGGGTGACATTTTTCTGAGAGGATGTAGGGGTAATACCAAGAGCCCTACATACAAAAAATGGAATAAAATTTGTGGATTCCATTGAATCCAATAGGCAGTTGTGCAGATTTTTACCAAATATATGAATAGAAATTAGAAAAGGAGGGGTTTCCATTTTTCCTTGGAATAAATTCAACTGTGATTCACCTTGTGCAACCTGATCTCTATCTTTTTCTTTACCCTTATCCCTAGGTTGTGATTGAATAGGACCTTTGGGTGCTTGTGAACTAGGAGGCCTTCCAATTGTCTCATTGCTTGCTACTCCTTGTGTTGCTATACTTGAACTAAAAGACCCTAGGACTACATTTCCGATTTTAGGAACTCTTAATAACTCAAAAGAAGAAAGACTCACCTTCAATTTCTTGAGTCCCTCAGTGAAATATTATCCTAGTCATTCCACATTCAATTCAGTGTGGACCTCCTTAGAATGACCTGTCCTCCTATATTTTGTTGTATCAACATTGTTTCCTTTTGACATATCGGGTTGTCCTTTTTTTATAAAATATTATGTTTGCACCTGAGGTTAAGATGGATTGTTATTGGCATGTGGATCCGGTGGAGTATAAAAATTGTGTGGAGGGTAGATGTAGTAAACGGTCCTCCAGTTGGTGGATTCCTATGGGGCTTGCTCCTTAATCCATAATTTCTGATAGGTTGTTGAAACATCTGCACTTCTTCAGCTTCAACCTCTTCTTCATCCAATGGGCCATTGTCATTCTCATTTTCTCCATTAAATAACTAAGAGATTTCGTCTTCATTAAGAACTTGTTCTATCTCCCCATTCTGGATACTGACTCTTCTTCTCGTTCATTCTCATCATCCCTTGGAAAAGGGGAATGATTCAACACCAATACTAGGGAATCATAAGGATTTGAGGGTACCAACTCTTGATCAGTGGATTTTTTTTCAACTTCATATTGGAAGATGGAAGCAATAGTTTGAAATTTAGGGCAATCAAGCTCGGAGTGTTGACTTGTCTTGTGAAGCCTACACCATCTAGACAAAGAAATTTATGCTAAGTACACACCACCTGGAGGTTTTTCTTGATTGGAAGGTTGATCCAGTGGAGTAGGGAATCCCCCATTGTAAAGCCTAGTGTCCCATGGTGTTCTTTTCCTAGGTGTTTGTCTTCTATAAAATCCTTGTCCACTTTGCCGACTTCTATAAAATTTTTGACCAGAACCGTGTCCTCTTTCAAAGTTCTGATCTATGTCATGGTGTTTCCCTCTATTATAACTTGATTGCATGCTCTTCTGGGTGGCTTGGAGTTGGCTATTATGTTTCCTCAAGTAAGTTACCTCCATGTTTAGCTTCTTCACTTGTTTAGATATCTCATCTAACCTTTCCTTATCAAGATTATGTAAGAGACTAGATTCACAATGTTTGGAGGGTATCCTAACACCCCTCCAAAACCATTAGACTGATTCAAAACTTTTGAGTTCTACAAATATGTAGGGAAACCAGTCGGTGACTGTGCATGGAGGGGATGGTTAAAAATTTTTTGGGGATAGTTGTTCATTGTTTGGACTTGGTCTATTGGATGACCTGGGTGAGGGACGAAAGGAAACTACAGAATAGGATTCATAAGGGGATTGTGATTAGATAGAGCCTAGTTGAGAGATTGGACATGGATCAGGTGAGCAGCAAGTCCCAGGGATGGCAGGGGTCCCAACAAGTGTTGTCTTAGGTCTGTACTAACCTTAACAACTTCCATGTAAGCAGTGAGCAAGGTAGTTGGGGGATTAGTTCTCCACTTGAGGAAGGTGGATGCGAGACTTTCAAGGGCTTCAAAAAACATCTCTAAGGTGAAGGCATCATCCCCAACATAAGGTGCTTGCAATTTAGTGTATGCTCGGTCGAACTTATTGTTGAATGATCCTTTAGGTTCATTAACTTCTCTCTTTACCCTTGTAAACTGCATATAAAGCTCATTAGCACTAATAGGTATCTTAAATTTTAGCATAAAGGAAGCCTCAAGTTCATCCCAGTTATGGATAAATGCAATAGGTAAGTGATTGTACCAGTAGAAGGCCTCCTCTCCTAGAGAATAGGGGAAAAGTATGCAAGAAACGTCCTCATGATTAATCCCTCTATCTCTCAAACAAGTTTGAAAGATCCTAATATGCTCCTCTATTTTTCTATTAGGGTCATTTGCATGAAACTTAGATAAAAAGTGCTTAGGGTTCTTGGGCATAACATTGTAGTTGTTGAATGTCAGAGGGGATGGGTTATTAGCTAGGAAATTCATCATTGGGAGTGGTAATGGTTGATGGGTGACTGTTTGAGGTTGTGGAAGGGAACTAGTCTTAGAATCTGATGAAGATGAAGTACATGGAGATGAAGATGGTGGAAATTGAAGTAGATGGAGATGAAGATGGTGGAAATGATGGATTGGATGATGATTTCTCCCTTCTTCTAGTCCTTCTTGACCTGGTTGGAGGTGACAATTCTCAAAAATATTCTTCTCCTCATAGTGTAGATCTAGTTCTCTTTCTTAGCCTTTCAGGAGAGATGGCATTTAGAAAATGCTCCAACTTGCCTCTTCAGGGCCCTCCTTCTAGCACCAATCCTATTGTTTGGTATTTCTACAAGGCAACAACTCAGACATAATAAAATTTATCTTATCTCTCTTGAAAGGTTGATCACTATGAACAAAGAGATAACCCCATGGTCTCTAAGGTGTCAGGCCATGATAATGTAGTAGAGAAAACTCAGTGATAAATGTGAAAATGTTGGTAATCACAAAGGGACCTTATGAAAAAATGTTGGAAGCTCTAAGCTCATCAGATTTTAAGACATGGTGATGCTCAAATTTATAATTCTAACCAAATAATAAAAGAAACAACAAAAGATGAGGACTTCAAAAGTCCTAATGTTAACACTACTCCTAAGATTAACCATGCAAATGATAAAATACTCAGAATGGACCAATCCCTTAAACTAATTTATGTTCAACCCAGGCTATACCTGCAATTTTATAGAAAATAGTGCAATCTTCTAAGATGTTACACATTTTTAGGTTATGGGAATTCATTCAATGGAACTGAATAAATGCATGTAACTGAACTAAGCATATGAGTTTTAGGTATAGGTTGACCTTGCACAACATTCCCATAATCAAGAAGCTACCCAAAGTATGAACCAGGGATTGCTACAACACTCCAAATAGTAAATCACAAGCATTACTAACTAAACCTAAAACACATTTAAACATTTCCAAGCAATTTAAAAGATAAAAAAAGAACCATGCAAGATTATCCAATCCAAAGAAGGCACCAACCATAGGACAATGTCTTCACTTTGTATTAAATCATCACATTAGCAATAATTCTGGTCTATTACAACACTTGCTTGAAGTGTAAGACTAACTTATAATCTTCTAACATGCCATCTATCCTATAACTAAATCTACTATCTAAATAGATCGGTAACTAGTTTAACCAACTTGGCAAATTTTTCCAACCCTTAGAAATGAGTCATAAATCCATACTTATAGAAAATTACCCACATGAACCAGAGCTAGGGTTTTGAAGATAGCTCGACCATCAACCAAATTGGCCCTGACAACTAGCAATAACTCATCTTCTAGCAATGAATGTATTAAGAGCCCCATCAGATCGATCTGGGATAGTACAAAATCAGGGGAACAGATACTTGAGCCACACCCACTACCAATGCTTCAACTGCATGAAGTACAACGTGCATGAAACATAAATTCAAACACAAGTCATCAATCAAATCCAAGCTGAGAAAATGAATGGCCTAGATCGAGCCAAACCAGGTTGAGTCCATCAACCAAATCTGCTTGCCATTAATGACCACCAAATATGTCGACCTTGCATGTAGGGATGGGTCTCATCTGATAGCAACCACAATACGCATTCAACTGCACCTCCCAAATCTTCAAAGTACATCCATTCTTCCCAGCAACCTCAAGCTCAATCCAACCTGCATTCAAATGAGCCATCTTTAATGCCCAATACATCATCAAAATCCAAGTTGATCCATAGAGTTCCTGAGGCAAGAAATTCATGCACAAACTCAGGCAAATGCGAAGACAAAACATGAACAAGAATGGAGAGGAAAATAGGCAGAGGCGGAAAACAAAACCAACCCCAGCGGAGGCGGAGGTAGAGACAGAACGAGAAAGGGAATCAGAAGGGAAACAAGTGGAGGTAGAACCAAACTTGATGGAACTAGAGAGGAAAATGGGTAGAGGCGGAAAAAAAAAACCAACCCTAGCAAAGGCGAAGGTAGAGACGGAATGGGAATGAGAACCAAAAGGGAAACAAGCAAAGGTAGAACCAAACCCAACGGAAACGAAGAGGAAAATAGGAAGAAGGAAAATAAAACCAACCTTGATGGAGGTGGAAATAGAACAAGAACCAAAACCGGAAGGGAAACAAGAGGGAGTAGAGGTAGAACAGGAATTCGAACCAGAACAGGAATGGGAACCGAAATCGAACCATGAACTTTGTCAAAGTTCAAAGTCAAGTTCCATCCTGATTTCGTCTCCAAAAAAAAAAGTTAAAGGTGAAGCAAAGAAAACCTAAGGGATGAAATCCATCCCAAAGGCTGAAGACAAACAAAACAATGGGAAAAAAAGAACGTGGGAGGCAGAGCCGAAACCGGAATAGAAACTAAACCACAAACTTTGCAAAAGTTCAAAGTTAAGTTCCTTCTGAATTCCACCTCCAAAAAATGAAAGGGAAAAGCAACCCAACAAAAACCTAAGGGAGGAAAAGAGACCATTTGGAAAAAACAAACAAAACAAAGAAGAAAGCAAAAGAGAGGGAAGTGGAGCCAGAACGCGAATCGGAACCAAATGTGAACTTTTGCAAAATTTTGGAGTTAAGTTCCACCCCGGTTCCACCACTAGCTGAACAAAAAGAACAATGCAAACAAAGGAAAACCTAAGGGGTGAAAGCAACCCTTAGGACCCAAACAAAAGCACCAAGGAAAAATGGAAGGAAAAATAAAATCACCCCAAGAGAGGACAACCGCAAGACCTCAAAACCACTAGGAACTCAATAAAAGGGCACCCATAACCAAGGCAAGCACCAAGGACCCGAACCCCAAGATTTTCAAAGATAAGTTCAAAGGGAGGAAAGCCACAAAAATGGGCCAAAAGACCAAGCAAAAGAGGGTCCCCAATTTTAGTAGGGTGTGTGTGCAAAACTACACAACACCACCTTAACCTTGTCCACCCACCTTAACCTCAAATGGTATTGCAATTTTAATTGTGCTAAGTGGAATAAGATGAGTTCTAGGATTTGGACCTCTAAAGTTGATTTCCAAGCTCAATTAACAACTTGAAAAATCCTACATGTGAAGCTTCCTATTGGTGATTTCCTTTCATTCATCTCCCCCTCCTTATCCTTTTTGAACTTAAAAAGAGATGATTAAACATGATTTCTAGTTTTTTTTGCATGCTCAAAATTTATGGAAACATCTCTTCTCCAATCTCCCATCTCTTTGTCTATGGGTTTTTTCTAGGAAAGTGACTCTTCTTGGCTTATCATCACACCACAATATTTCTTACATCTGCAAACATGTTATCTTTGTTGGCAAGAGACACTGTTAATATCATTCGATGTTGTCATTGATGGAAACCCTAATTGATGATTGGATACACACATCGTCATTTGATTGTATCGACAGGAAGATTGAAGGCAGTCAAGCAAGAATGAGGTATTCGATAGTTTTGTGTTTGTATAGAACTAAAATTGGTCTGGAGCATCTGATTAATTATCCTAATTTCCTCTACTGTTTAAATAAATAAAAATATTCATTTAATATAGTTCACATTCACATTCTTCATAATTTCTTCTAAATCTTGTCTTAATTAAATAACAAAAATAAATACTTTGTTCAATTTAATTATCAAATCCCTATTTCAATCTATCACATCGTTTTTAAATTAATTAAATAAAGACAAAACACTTTATTGATTAATTGCCATTTTTTTGCTGTCTAATTTAATAAACAACTATCCTATAATTCATTTTATTAAATTATTTTTCTTTATTTTAATTAAAGCACAAAGAATATTCCATCTATATTCTCTCAAAAATGAATTAGATATCCTATGTCTAAACCATGTCTAAATTATGTCCAAAATCATGTCAAAATTAATTGATTGAAACTTCACGAGAAGTTTTGGAGACAAATTGGAGACAAATTTGGAATTTGATCTCTCAATCCTCCTCTATCAATTCTTCCTCTTCTCTTGCCTGGTGTTTTCCTGGGTAGAGACAATCTCCATCTCTCTCTCAATCTCCTCAATCTCTCACCATTCAATTCTTCAGATTGAATCCAAGCCTCTCTAATCTTTCCTTGTGCATTTCTATAGCCAATAAATCTATAAATACAACCTCATTCAACCAAGAAAAGCATCCAGATAATCAAGTTTATACACTCTTACTTTGTAGGAATTCAAGCATCAAGCATCAAGAAATCAATTTTTCAACCATGGCTACCTCCTGTAGTTAAAATTATCTATTTCACATCAATATCATGCTAGTTTAATCATTTAGTATTGTATTAACATTATCTCGTTCTTTGAATTGTCATTTTAACAATCTTATTTGCTTAAACAATTTGAGAGCAATTTAGATTTAATAAATCTTTAGAGATAGAGAGCAATATGATGCTTTCAATGGATTACTATTTTGAATTAGTTTAATTAGTTTAATTTTTTATATAATTTTATATTAAGAAGTGTTTTAATCTTATTCACATATTCACACTTACAATTTGGCACCCACCGTGGGGCTCCAACCCCAATTTTATCAAAAAATAATCAATTTTCTAGAAAGTGTCACGCAGGTTCTCGATGTGTTTTTCTTATAGCGCTTCCATTAAAAATTTTAGTGCTTTTGGTTGTTGTTTTAACACTTTCAATTTTTAGCACTTCCAGTCACTGTTTCAACATTTCTGGTCATTGTTTTAGCGCTTCTGGAAAATATCGCTTCCAGGGAAAACTTCGACGCTTTGAGGTCCTATTTCGGCACTTTCGGGTTTTAGCGCATCAACTAATTGTTTTAGCACTTCGGGGAAATATTCTAGTGCTTTTGTAAAATCAGTATGGATCTGACGCATCCGCGGCCAGATTTTATTTTTATTCACAGTTGGACTAAAATTGATCAATCTAGGATAGTCACTTCAAAGTTCCTAAAATATATCAATCCTAGGATAGTCACTTTCTTATTTTGCTTAAATAAAATATATCAATCCTAAGATAGTCATGACATTCTTATAGTAGAAGTTAAAAAGAACATCATGATTTCTATGAAGCAACACCTACACATAGATTAGAAAATTTATTTTTGGGCTTAAAACAAGACAAACTTATATGTTGTGCTTGTGATGATTAGGGTTATGCTCTCCCCTTAACTAGGTGACCAAAGTGCCAGATTCACTTTTACTTCATGTCATTTACGCTTTATTAAATCCTTTAGCAGGCATGTTGTAGTGGGAAAAGTACTTACCCTACGGGAACGACCTGAGTGGGAACAACCAAAGCCAAGTTTTCCAACCCACTATAATAAAAATGCAAGTTGTTGATGAAAGTCCAACTTGACGGTAGTGAGCAAGATAACCATCCACAAAATCTTTGTTCTAAATATTGGAAGGTCTCTTGAGGGAGTTTATCTATTTGTCGCACCAAACGGAACCCTATCTACGAACCATAGAGTAGTTTCTCACTGAGTCAGTATCCATACATTGTCATACTCACGATGCAAGAGGAGGGAAGAATCTTCCCCCAAGAGACTCGCCATATAATTACCAAGGACCACTTGCTCAAGGGATTCGGTATCCACTTCCGTCACTTTGAGTATGCACCTGGCAAGGACAAAAACATAAGCGCCCTCTAGGGGGTGACACGGCTATGTGAGTCAATGTAATTTAAAGATGTGGGCTATGAGTATAATGATGACCTACTTGTCCTTAAGTGTGAGTCTATTTGATTTTTGTACAATTGTTAAAATGACCCATCAAAATCAACAAGAATCATTCGTGGTTCTTGAACATACATGATCTATTCAGTTAAAAATATTCAAAATTTCTTGCTGTGTTTTCACAAATTCATTAATATCAGATTTAAGATCATCCTGAAAACCAATAAAGTCAAAATATATCAGAAAATCCATGCTATGAAAGTGGAATTCCACCATGTTTGTCAAGAGAAAAATCAAAGTTATAAGGCCCAAGCAACCTCTCGGTTATAGAAATAAATTGAGAAAACAACGTTTTCTATATCAAAATCGAAAACTCTTCTTACAACATAGAACATTCATTCACCGATATCACAATTTTGCTAGGGGTCACACTTTAGATTATGTGGTAGAACTGCTCTATTCACAAGCCTTCTTTCAAAGAAGATCTCTCACTCAATATCACAACCGTAGTCAGTGCATACATCCTTCATATCTTCCACAATCCTTGATATAGTATGCCACAAGGCCAGACCAGATTTTACAATAGAGAATATTAAATTTCTATTTTTAAGCGTTCTGGAAACCTGTTTCAGTGCTTCTGGTCACTATTTTAGTGCTTATGGGAAATAGAGCTTTTGGGCACTATTTCAGCGCTTTAGGTATATATTTCAGCGCTTTCAGTCAAGTAGTGCTTCTATCAAATTTTATAGTGCTTTTGGGCACTATTTCAGTGCTTTCAGTAGAACAACGCTTTCATCAAATTCTACAACGCTTCCAGGCACTGTTTTAGTGCTTCTGTCACTTATTTCAACACTTTGGGACTCTGTTTTAGCACTTTTGGGAAATAGCGCTTCTGATCTTTGTTCTAGTGCTTTCAAAATAGATAGTTCAAAATTTTCACCAATCAATTAGTCTGTCATTTTATCCACAATTTTCATCAGAATTAAATTTCTTTTTCTCAAAATCACCTTCTAGAGACCAGAAATAGATAGTTTTATACAAACTTTCAATCTTATCAATTGAAAACAAGATCTTGCATATCACAAGTGTCAAAATCAATACAAAAATCGATTACTACATTAAAGTTTCATCATCAAGATATTATCATCCTAAATCATGAAACTAAGTATAGCAATCAATTTTTTTTTAACATAGTCTCATCAATAAGATCTGTTATCTTATTCAACTTTGTTAAAATTTTCAATTGACATTTTCAGCATAAAAAGATCAACATTTCAGAAGAAAGGGTTAAATTTTGTATTCCAATCTTAACTAGGTCCCAAAAAAAAATATTCTTAGAACAAGAAATTTTAAAATCCCAAGCAATGGCAGAGGAAAATCCCTGGAACAATCTAAACCAAAACGATAAAAATGACATCACTCCAGAGGACATCCAAGCAGCTCAACAAGATCCTAAATTCCATATATTTATGGAAAAGATTCTAGAACAAGACATGGAAAAGTATCTTTTAGTGTTGGTTGAATCAGGTGCCAAACTTCCCAAAGACTTTGCCGTAAACCGTCTAAAGGAAGCACCTACCACAAGTGAGGCTGAAACTTTGCAACCAACACAAACGATAGATCCAGTTGCCGCTCTAACGTCTCAAATGCAACTGTTACAACAAAAAATACAAGATATGATGCAAGGAACTACCAAGAGATATGTGATAGAGGACATTTGTACTTATCCCTTCGATGCAATGATCAGCTTGATACCTTTTCCAATACATTGTGAGATCCCAAAATATGATAAGTATAATGGTAGAATGGATCCAATTGATCACATCAAAGAATTCAAAACAATGAGTCTTGAGTTTACACAAGAGGAGACATATTTAATGAGACTATTTCCAAGGAGTTTGGGAGGATCATGCATGGAGTGGTTTTCAAAGTTAAAATCTGGTATTAGAACTTTTGAGGAACTCGTCAACAGATTTATCTCCCAATACTCCTTCAACATCCAACATGATGTAACAATCAAGGATCTTTATAAGCTAAAGAAAAACAAGGGGGAAACATTCTTATCTTTTCTCCATAGATGGTGATTCTTGTTCGATAGATATCCTAGATCAATTCTGGAGGAAGAAAAGATAGAATTGTTTATTGACAACTTAACCAAAGAAATGAGTTATAGTCTGGAACTACAATGCCCTCCCACATTTGAGAAAGTCATCGAAAATGGCCTCAAAATCGAAGAAGCGTTGGTCAAATGAGGAGTTATCAAAAATTTTAATGATAAATCAAACAACACAGGTAACTCCTCAAATCAATACTCAAGTAGTGATAAACCGAAATTTTGGCAAAAGAATCACAACTAGACTATCAATGAAACATCAAATGATTCTTCAAATGCTAAACCAATTTTTAACTTGATAGCATTAGCATCAAAGAATCAAAAACAATGATCATCCTATCAAGCCAAATATTATACATAGCAACGAGATCACCAAGGTGCAACCATATCAAAAACCATCAAATCGGTGAAGGTTCACACCTTTAGGCCAATCAATAGAATCTACAATGAAAGAACTAGTAGCCAGTGGTCTTATCACTGCAAGACAAGCCTGATTCTGGGATCTTAAGGTCAAACCACCATGGTGGAATGATGTTGATTATTGCAACTTCCATAACAATAAGGGTCACAAAACTAACGACTGTATGGAGTTAAAACATGCAATACAAGATTTAATTGACAACAATAAAGCATACGTGGAAACATCGTAAAACAACAATGATCACTCAACTTTCAAAGACCCTTTGCCCAACTATGACAAAGGAGCATCTTCATCTTCAAACAACAAAGGGAAGAATATCAACCATGTCTTTGACACGACAATCCATTGTCTATCTGGAATAGAGAGTAATCATATAGTTGGCCACAACATTGACAGACCGAAAATCAACAACACTACTCCATCGGACTTACTCCCAAACATATCAAACTCTGATAATCAAATCAATTTCATAAAAATTAGAGAAAATCAAGAGAATCATATCGTAAATGTAATGACTAGGGGGCAAGCTAAGGTCATGTTAAAAGGAATTGGGTCTACACATGCGGTTCCACCTCCATCACACTAGAACATCATTGATCAATTGCAAAGAATTCCTGCTCAGATATCCATACTAGAGCTCCCTAAAATATCACCATCACATAAGGAGGTTCTCGAACATGCTTTAGTTGCAACTACGGTACCAAAGAATCTAGATTTGTGTCAATTTCAAGCTATGGTGGGACATCTGACTACCCCACATTGTCTATCATTCTCTGAATAGGATGATATTTCATTAAACCATCCCCATAATATGACACTCCATATTGAGGTCTTAATCCAAAATCACCATATCAAGAGAGTCTTAATAGATGGGGGAGCTGGTTTGAATATTTGCACTCTCAAGCTAATTTGTGCACTAGGATATTCAGATGATGCTATTGTTTCTCACAGAAAAATGAGTATTAAAGCATATGATGAAGAAGAGAGATCATCTAAAGGCTTGATTGTATTACCCATCCAAGTGGGACCCATGATGAAACATATTTCATGTCAAGTGTTGGATAAATAATTAACATACAACATTCTCTTGGGCCGACCATGGATCCATGAAATGCAAGTTGTACCTTCGACATATCATCAATGTTTGAAGTTTACAGTAAATGGACGAGAGGTGACTATATCTTCTGATTACAATCACCCTCAATATTGTGACACCCTTAGGATCTCTCAAGATACTTTCATACCAAACAACAGGGAAGCATCATCATCCAAAGATGAACAACATCCAAGCATCACTAATAAATGGGTATAAAAGAAGGGTAAAGAAAAAGAGACGAGTCCTGTTAAAATTCAATCAACAGATAAACTAGATCAACAACCTTATTTATCACACAAGTTCCAAGAAAAAATCCAACTGAAGGAAAAGGGGATGGGCACATATTCAATGGATCAATCGCTTAACCTATCATAGTTAATGCCATCTCCTAGAACACATGGTCAACCATCTCTGATCAAGTCTCAAACATCATTACCAGTTAAAGCTCTAGATGAAAGGTTTGTCAAGAAAGGTACAATAGAGGATGAAACAAGAAACAAAGCAATCCTAGATTGGCTATACAAAGATGAGGAGCCCTCTACATTAGATTACATTATCAAAAATGTCACCATCAACACCAATCAATATGGGAAAGGAAAGGCTATTTTAGAAAAGATGGGATATGAAGGACAAGGACCCATTGGATTAAGAAAAGAAGGAATCACAGAGCCTGTTTCACCCATCACTCTCCACAAAAAAGGGAAGCTAGGACTAGGATACTCTGAGGAAGAGAAGCAGGAATTAACAAAGACAGTTGTAGACAATATCCTTCAATTTTTGGATGGCTCTGAAATAGACTCAAGTGAATATGAATGGGCATTATATTCTGATCTATTTTTCATTGATATTCAAGTAGATGTAATCCAAAAATATGCACCTACGTGTGAGGAGGGCCAAGGTTCTAGGTCTAGACCACTCAAAGAAGGTTCACTAGATATCGATGATTCGAGTGGGGATGAGTAGACTTCAAGTGGATTGGACGATATGGAAGAAAGTACCATCATGGACCTTGATATTCTAGTAAACGATTATGATGAAATGGCTGTCCACACCCTTACAACCATCACCTTGCAAACATCTGATAACCAAATTCCATTGATCCATCCTGAACTCATTGACTAGGAACCTATCAAACCCTTGGATATACCAATATTTACAAATGATGATGCCATCATAAACTTCCTATGCCATGTCGAACTTGGTACAAATTCTGACTATAATACTCATAACAATGTGACTCGGCAGGAGGGTGTCAAATCTTCCAATTGCAAAAATAATAACAGGGAAAATATATCCAATGGAGAAAACCATTCAATGGCAGCATTAGATCTAGAAAAAGTAAAAATAAAGAATGCATCTAACAGTGAAAAATTTTCTTAGGCACTAAAGGATGGAAGGTTTGACACTCTTCCAGAACACTATCATGAAAGATCATCAGTTCTAGTAGAACCGACATAGTCTGTGAATATTGGCACTGGAGACAAAGCACAAATCTTACATCTGGTGGAATCTATGACAGAACAGGAAATACCGGCATTCATCCAATTCTTTAAACAACGAAGCATCAATTTCGTTTGGTCATATTCCAATATCCCAGGCTTAGACTCAAATCTTCTTATGGATCACTTATCTTTTCCCACAAGAATCAAGAATGTCAAGCAAAAGTTAAGAAAAATGCATCCTCACATCGCATTGATGCTCAAAACAGAGCTAAAGAAATTATTAGATGTTGGATTCATACGGTCTATAGATTATGCCAAATGGATATCAAATCTTGTGCCTGTTTCAAAACCAAACAATAGTATCAGAATATGTACAGATTTCAGGGACCTGAATAAAGCGTGTCCGAAGGATGATTTTCCACTTCCAAACATAGACATAATCATGGGCTTGATAGCTAGGCATGCCATGTTGTCCATCATGGATGGTTTCTTAGGATACAATTAGATAAAAATATCTCCCAAAGATCAGGAAAAGATAGCTTTCACATGTCCATGGGGAACCTTTTGCTGGAATGTCATGCCATTTGGTCTAAAGAATGCAGGAGCCACTTATCATAGAGCAATGATGACAATATTCCATGATATGATGCACACCTTCATAGAGGATTACATGGATGACATCTTGGAAAAAATACTACTAGGGAAGGACATCTGCAATTCTTAGAAAAAATCTTCACACGAATGGAGAAATTCAATGTCAGGTTAAACCCCAAGAAATGTGTCTTCGGGGTTACATAAGAAAAATTGTTAGGGTACATTGTCTCAGAAAAAGGTATAGAAGTGGGTCCAGAAAAAGTCAAAGAAATCATGGAAATGCCACCTCCTAGGAACATAATTCAACTTCAATCACTACAGGGAAGGCTCCAATCAATCAGAAGATTCATCTCCTAGCTAGTGGATAAAATTCATCCTTTCAATCATCTATTGTATAAGAACATTGTTTTCAAATGGGACAAAGGGTGTGAGACAACATTCAATCAAATCAAGAAGTATCTCATGTCACCACCCATTCTCATGCCACCTACAGAAGGAAGGCCACTCATACTGTACATTGCTACAATAGATATCTCATTGGGGGCACTTTTAGCACAAGAGGATAATGAAGGGAAAGAATGTGCCATCTATTATATCAGCCGGACATTGAATGGATATGAAATCAATTACACTTTCATAGAGAAATCATGCTTGATGGTGGTATTCGCTACTCAATAGTTAAGACACTACATGTTAACTCATACAATCAAGTTAGTAGTAAAGATCAATCCTTTAAAGTATCTACTTAGTAAAGATGCTTTAACAGGTAGACTGGCAAAGTGGGTAATGCTATTAAGTGAATTTGACATTCAATATGTAGAGAGAAAGGAAATCAAGGGTCAGGAAATCATTGAACAATTAGTAGAGGCTCCTCTACCAGATGATCGACCAATGACAATGGAATTTCCAGATACAGATATTATGACAATAATGCCCCACCAATGGGTGTTGTATTTTGATGGGTCATATACACATCAAGGATCCGGAGTAGGAATCTTGTTCATTTCCATAAGGACACATAATTCCAAATTCATATCGATTAATATTCTAATGCACAAATAATTTGGTAGAATATGAAGCATTGATCATTGGGGTTGAAACAACAATTCAATGGAAAATCATGGACTTACAGGTATATGGGAACTCTCAACTAGTTATTTATCAAGTGAATGACGAATATCAAACCAAAGATGAGAATTTGAGACCCTACAAACAACAAAAAGATAATCTAAAACAGTCTTTTGTTAGTATCAGGTTTGATCAAATTCCAAGAGCTGCGAACAAAGTTGCAGGCGCTATGGCTACAATTGCTTCTTTACTACAATTTCCTGAGAAACGTGTTTGTTATGAGTTTATGGTAGAATAAGTATCATGTCCTTCCCATAAAAATCAAGAATTTGTTACCATATGCCATATCAAAACCACAAAAACCTCCATCTATGAAACAATCTATGCCTATCTGAAAAACAATGTCCTTCCTCCTGATTTATCCAAGAACTAGAAAAGAAAATTCATCTGCCAATCCGCAAGACATACTTTAATCACTGACATACTTTATCATCGAGGTCTTGATGGTAGTTTACTCTGATGTCTAGAACATAGTGAATCTGTAATGGCCCTATGAGAGGTTCACAAGGGTATTTTTGGTACTCATTCGAGTGGGATGACTCTAGCTAATAAAATCCTTTGTTTGGGATATTATTGGCCATGCATGGAGAAAGAATCATACTAGTTTGTTAAAAAATGCCAAAAATGTCAGATTCACAGTAATTTGATTCATGCACCAGCACAAGAATTGCATCCCTTCACATCAACATGGCCTTTTTGTCAATGGGTTTTTGATCTAGTAGGAAAAATCAATCCATCTTCATCTAATGGACATTAGTTCATTATAAAAACTACAAAATATTTCACAAAATGGATTGAAGTAATACCTCTTACTACAATCACTGGGAAGTAGATCTCCTCTTTCATTTTGAATTACATCATATGTCGGTATGGAATCCCTCAATCCATTATCACTGATAATGGATGACCATTCAAAAATCAAGATGTCAAGGTGCTATGTGATAAATTTCATATCCAACATCATTTTTCAATCAAATGGTGAAAACCTGGAAACACGCGTCATATGTGATTCTAAGATCAGCTTTCCCATCTATTTTGATATATATCAGGATCATTAGTCTAGCAGTCTGTACCATTTCATATCATGTTAGTCACCTTGCCATTTTGCATCCATATCAAAATCATTCATATTCTCAAGTATCACTCCAAAGCTTGGGGACAACATCTAGATATCACTAGGGGAAACAATAACATCGCTTTCACCAAAGGGAAAACAACTATGTAATAGAAAAATGAAAAACAAAGATCAAAATGCACTATCAATCATCATCAAAAGGACATCAACCATCCCTATCATTATCGAAAAAATCCAAAAAACATGTCAAAAAAGTTACGTCTGAAAAACGAAACCAAAAAACATAGAAATGTGTCAATCGAACTACGTGGTCTCTGCATGTGTAAGGTAGGCAAGGCTAATCTTAAATCAGCCCTTGAGACCCCTAAGATAAGTTACTAGGCTAGGTCTTTTGTCAAAAATCTCAAAAATCCAAAAACATCAGAAAAATCAGGATGGATGATCTAAAATCTGAATAATGAATGAAACACTTTAAGCAAACATTGGATAAATAACTTTTTATTATCATTTCTTTGGAGTTTCTCAATGATGTATTGAACTAGAGAAACAAGGAAAAAAAATGATGTTTTTATTATCTGTTGTTTGTAAGTTAATCATATAAATGTATGAATTGTCGGGGGATGTGCTATGCACATGTATCACCGATGACATTCATAATTCCCACATTGAAATGATTAATCACTACTTGTTTAAGCAATGAATGCTCAAGTCATCTCGGTTAAATTATACCATGATGCTTGTGTTCACTTGCAATATCAAAAATCATGAAAGATGTACTTAGGTCATCATTGGTCTAACACATACCATTGATGCTTGTATTCACTTTCAACATTCAATAAAGCTCTATGATGACAAAAAGCACAAAGTACAGTTAAAATGACAAATTTTTTTGCATATAGTTGCATGTTAGAATTCGATTCCATTCATCATTCATTATCTGTATAGTATTTTTTGCATAAGGGGTTCCAATTAATGATTATCTAATCCAAAAATCAGACTAATTTTACTTGACATAAATCCAAAAATCATCATTACATCAGTATCATCATTTCATCATTCATACATTTTATCATACATCTAATAAATTATGAATTAAGGTGTGCCATAGGGTACATCATGTTCATTTTTACCATTATTCTCATTACATAATTACATTATCATCTATTCAACATCATATGCATCCATCATTTACCATCCATACATTTAATATATAAAATCATGTCATTATTCCCATCAATTATCATCCATCAAAAACTCATTTATCATAAAATCATCATATTAGTATAAAAACATTTATACATCCATCCATACATATTATCACATCTACATCCATATGTCATCTATTCTACACATACATTTATCATTATACCATTAAATCAAAATAAAATCATTGCATAAAGCATTCATCACATAGAAATCACAAAACATCATCATAATACATCAACTGCATCTCATATTTATATATCAAAATGTCAAGTAACAATGAAGTCTATCCTAAAAATACATCATCAACAAATAAGCTACATCATAATATACATCATAAAGGCTCACAATAGCATCTACGATCTACTACTACTAGAGTGTGTGGGCCCAACAGGACCTATACCACCACCACCCCCGGAAGGACTAGGATCTCTGGGATCTCTGTGAGGAGGCTGTGTCACCCCCTCACTCATTGTATGCGCATGTGTCTACCCATATCTCGATGCGGCATAACTCACTCTACGCTCAGTAGGAATGGCATCATGATATCAGCCCCTATAAAACTTTGCCTCTCGGCCAGCCCACAAAACCTCTCTCATGTAGTCTCCCACAGTGGTTCCATCAACTACTCTCTGTAAAGTCTCTGCTCTCTCCTATGCCCTCTCGATGATCTGTCGTGCACTGTCTCTCTCAAATTTCAAGGTAGCCACCTATTTTTGTACAACCATCAACTGTCCCTGCACCTATGATAGAGTTAGGGCATGAGCCTATGCCTATGCCTACATCTGCATCTGGGTCTGCACAATCAAACCCCGAACTTGTACCAGCTATCCCTACAAATTCTGCACCTATACTTGGAGCTCAACTACCTATCTCTATTGATGCACTGAAGGCACTATCACTACTTGCCTCTTTTGAGACTTGCTAGATGATGGAACACAACTAATGGTCGGTCCTGCCCCTCTGTCTCCTCCACTGCAGCCATCACTATCATCGCTGCTATTGCCTGAACTGCTGCTGCGGTCGGATGAAGAATCCTCTCCACCCCCACTATTTGCAGAACCCTTGGCTACATCCCCCTCTACAAGTAAAGGTAATGGCTCATCAGGTAGGGTGATATGCACATGTGGAACCAAGGCCAGAAATGTGGCATAATCCTCTATAACCAATGCCACTGCAATGTATCTCTACATATCCCAAGGTGATGGTTGTAGTGCCTGGTACCCCTCTACTATCACATCATAGGACAGACATGGAACCCAATCAAGAACATCCATCGATCGGCTCGCATAATGAGCAACTTCATGTGGCATACACTGTACAATGCCATACTGTTGATATACTCGGCAAAGCAAAAATATCTCAAGGACAAATGGAGTATGGCTGATAAGATACATGGAATCACAAAGGTATCCCAATACTGCACCATCCTCATCCCACTCCTCACAATCAAGGTATGGGTGCCAGATAATGGTCTTGATATCATCGAACACCCATCTCCAATGCTCTAACTTGCCCATTCGGGCCTCTATAAACTGACCACTGTATCAAAAAATATATGGTCTGTCGGCTGGTCTGTCAACAAGTGGAAAAGGTCAAGAAATAGCAAAATGCTCCCATGCCCAAACCAGTAATAGGGTCATCCCTGCTGATAAACTCCTCGCTCCAAGATACACAACCGAGTGTAGATCATGATAAAGCTGTGCCAGCATGCACATGCCCCACACATATCTGGTACCATGTACCTTCATAGTCTCGAGAGTCCTACCCTAGCCGACGAGGAATCCCTTTGACCTATGATTAGGACAAAGGAAACCTCTAATGAATCCAACTAACACTGCTAGTAGTGTAGCATATGAGTTAGAAATCCTCCTCCACCGAACTCCTGGACCTGCAATGTCTTGATCTTGAAACACTCTATGAAGAGCATCTCTACTGTTAGTCCCATGAGAATCATACACAACTATCTTGCCCATGAAAGGAATGCAAAAAATTATGCCACACATCCTCTGGTGTGACTGTCATCTCGCCATGGGTAGGTGAAAGGTGTTATGGTCACTGTTCCACCTCTCAGCCAATGTTGTCAACAAACTCTGATTGATCCTAATTTGGGGCATATCAAACAAGCTTGTAAGACCACAACGGTCTATCATCTACAACTCATCTGGTGTTATATGAAGTATAAAATCTATGGTCTATGGAAATCTCTCACACATTTTGGAGAGTACCTAGATGCTCCTATCATTACAACAAGAATTAACAAATTAGTGAACTATGTCAGACATCAAAAGTTAATCTACTATCAAGTCTATTCCAAAATTCTGGTATGAATTTTCAATCAAAATTCATGGGATGACAACAAAAAACCTTATCTATCATAAGGTTCATCAAAACAATATCTAATCTCACCTATCATGAGATTTATTGGATATTGAATCATTTCCTCACTTATCATGAGGATCATCACAAATAGGATTTTCTTCTTGCCTATCATGAGAAGTTAGACTTATTTAAAGCATCACTTCTACACATCATGAATTGGGATTATCAAATCATACCACTCCAAAGAATGGACAAAATCAAGATTCACTTAGTCAAAATTCTAATTCTAGCCTAGAAGTGCTAAAACAGGATCCCAAAGCGCTAAATCTCAAAAGCGCTATTTCAGCGCTCCGAAGCACTAAATCAAGCTCCCGAAGCGCTAAAAGTCCCAATGTGCTATTTTTCTACATCAAAGCGCTAAAACAGTCCGTGAAAGCGCCGCTTTACCAGAAGTGCTGGAACAGACCCTCAAAAGCACTACTTCACCGAATCAAAGCACTAAAAGTCTCAAAGCACTAAGATCTGGCTTCAAAGCACTATTTCTAGACTCCTAAGTGCTAGATTACCAAAAGCGCTACATTACAAACTGGAAGCGCTAGAGTTTTTAACACAAGTGCTAAAAATCAAAGCACTACTTGACCTACTGGAAGCACTATAGCAGACTGTTAGCACTACAGCGCATCTTGAAAGTGCTAAAACAAGAAAATGACGCCTAAAGACCTAAAAATCATTAAAAAAAAAAAAAAACATGAATTACGAGGAGGTCAAGAGGTACATATCGGAGGTCCATACACGGCCGACCGTCGGTGAGTGTGGAAGGGGATAGGCATCTTGCTCTAACAAGTGGAAAAGTCTCTATCAAAGGTTTTTTTACAAATCAAGATAATGAAAATGAATTGGAATATTGACCTTTTGGAGTATTTATAAATTTTGGAAAGGTATTTTGGTTGATTTTTATTATCTTGTAATTAATTTTACTCAGAAAATTAATTAGATCCTCATCTGAAAGCTAGATTTCTTCATTTTTTTCAGGAGATAAATTATTTCAAAAAATCATTAGCAAATCATAAATTTTAGAAAAATTCTAAAAATTATCAAATCATTAATTTATCTCCCAAGGGGGCATATTATCATCAAATCATCTGAAAATCATGTCTGGGGCACACAAAATTATTTTTTATCATTTGATCTTGGCAGTAGCAGCAAAATTTTCTTTGAAGCAACATGTAAACACATCACTTCCAAGAGGGGAAAAATGTATACACCTAAAATTGGTCTGGAGCATCCGATTAATTAAATACAAATTATTTGATTAATTATCCTAATTTCCTCTACTATTTAAATAAATAGAAATATTTATTTAATATAGTTCACATTCACATTCTTCATAATTTCTTCTAAATCTTGTCTTAATTAAATAAACAAAAATAAATACTTTGTTCGATTTAATTATCAAATCCCTATTTCAATCTATCACATCATTTTTAAATTAATTAAATAAAGACAAAACACTTTATTGATTAATTACCATTTTTCCTCTGTCTAATTTAATAAACAACTATCCTATAGTTCATTTTATTAAATTATTTTTCTTTCTTTTCCTAATTTAAATAAATCAAAAATATTTGAATTAAAGCACAAGGAATATTCCATCTATATTCTCTAAAAAATGAATTAGATATCCTATGTCTAAACCATGTCTAAATTATGTCAAAAATCATGTCAAAATTAATTGATTGAAACTTCACAGGAAGTTTTGGAGACAAATTGGAGACAAATTTGGAATTTGATCTCTCAATCCTCCTCCATCAATTCTTCCTCTTCTCTTGCCTAGTGTTTTCATGGGTAGAGACAATCTCCATCTCTCTCTCAATCTCCTCAATCTCTCACCATTCAATTCTTCAGATTGAATCCAAGCCTCTCAAAGCTTTCCCCGTGCATTTCTACAGCTAGGAAATCTATAAATACAACCTCATTCAACCAAGAAAAGGATCCAGATAATCAATTTTATGCACTCTTACTCTGTAGGAATTCAAGCATCAAGCATCAAAAATTCACACATCAAGCATCAAGCAATCAATTTTTAAACCTTGGCTACCTCCTATAGCTGCAATTATTTGTTTCACATCAATATCATGCTAGTTTAATCATTTAGTATTGTATTAGCATTATCTCGTTCTTTGAATTGTCATTTTAACAGTCTTATTTGCTTAAACAATCTGAGAGAAATTTAGATTTAATAAATCTTTGGAGATAGAGAGCAATATGATGCTTTTAATGGATTACTATTTTGAATTAGTTTAATTAGTTTAATCTTTGATATAATGTCGTATTAAGTGTTTTAATCTTATTCACATATTCACACTTATAGTGTTCATCGATTCCCATGAGGATTTTCTATTACTATTTTGTGTTGTGTATCTTAGGGAATATTTTTTGGTATATTATCTTAGTTGATATTGAAGCACAATGGCTTGTATTGATCTATGTGTGAGTTAGAAGATCCAATTGACTAATTTCCTATTTATTAGTGCTTTGAAGCTGAATTCATGGATATTACATGTCCCATATGTTTAGGAAGTAATTATTTGAGTATGTTTGTGCTTGAGCATATCTTTTTGGGTCCTAGCTAAGTTGTAGTTGACTGTTGTGGATGCGCATTATAAATTACTTATGATTTGAGCTGAAAGTTGTAAATATTTTAGTGTTCTATTGATTCTGATACAGTGAGATTAAATTCTTGATCACAGATATATATAAGTGATTGATCATATCATTTTGATATGCCAAAAAAGGTGTGTCGATGTGAATTATGAATAGAAAAAGTGCAAAAGAGTGATTATGCATAGTTTCACTTGTGCATTAAGGATTTTGTGATGCGATTTTGAGAAGAATAGAGTAGAAGTGCATAATTAGTCAGAAGGACAAAAGATTGATTGTTGATTCTAATTGGAACTATAATCAGGATTTCGCAGAAGCTAATTTCTTAGTTCAATTTCTCATATGGTTTAAATCTTATTATTTTTGTAAGAAAATGAGTCTTTTGAGCAGTGAGTGTGCATGAATGCAAGTGCATTCCCCATATTGTAAAATTCATTTGAGTATACTCAGATTATACTGTGGATTAGCTAGCTACCATGGTTTTTCCCCTAATAGGGTTTCCACGTAAAAATCCTTGTGTTATGGTGTTTTGATTGTTTTCTTCTTGTTCATGCATTTTGATTGAATGTTACAAGTGATTTAAAGATAAGGATTAATAAAGTTAATTTTTGGACAACATTGATTCACCCCCCCTCTTAGTGTAGCTTGTTTGTAGCAACTGGTATCAATTCTAGTTCCTCGGAAGAAGTCTAACAACTTGGAGAGATCTTGGAAAAAATTTCAATGGATTCAAGTAGTCTTCAAAAACAACTTTTGGTGGCCCTAGATGATCTTGACTAGTCAAAATTTGAGAATTGATAATTGCAAGAAAGTCTTGAGAATGCTTAAAAATTCATTCAATCATTGAAAGACAAAATCAACAAGTCCAAAGAAAAGAGAAATGAAATTTGTGATCAAATCAAGTAGAATGACGAAGATGAGTAAATGAGTAAATCCCTAAAAGAAAATATAGAAGAATGTGAAAATCTTACCAGAGATAATACTTTCCTAAAGCATGAGATGAAATCTATCATGATGAGGATGAATAAGGAGATTGAAGATAGAAATAATAATGAAGAGAACCTAGCACAATCCTTGAAATAAAAATCTAAACTATGCAGCCGATTGGACAATGAACTAGAAAAATCTAAGAACAATGAGGAAGTGCTAGAAAAATAGATGGATGATCTCAGAGATGAAATTTCTACTACAAATGAGTACAAGGAAAAGTTCAAAGCTATCTCAGCCATTCTAGATGAACTGATTAAAGGTCAGAGAACTAATGGTGATAGGAGAAGTCTTGGATATGAGGAAGCAGAAATTTAAAAATCAGGACAAAGAAATTATAGACAAAGGAATTATGGACATAGGAGATTTAGGCAAGGAAATCATATGAACAATGTTGGAAGGTATCTAATAAGGAAACCTAATGCTCAAAGGTTTAATGGATAATGTTACAGTTGCAATAAATTTGGACACATGGCTACTCAATTTAGAAGCAAGATGAATCAAAGTGTTCCATCATTTTTAGGTCAATTCTTTAATTGCAATAAGTTTGGTCATAAGTCAAATGAATGCATAAATGTGATGGAAAAATTTCATAGAGATGTCAGATTCTATACATGTAATAGACTTGGCCATATTGCTAACTAGTGTAGATCAAGAGAAAATTAGTGGAACAAATGGTCTATACAAAGAAATGTTGTGTGCTATAACTACACAAAAAAAATTCACATTGCTACATTCCGTTGGAATAGAAGAGTTTTAGTAAATCAAAAGAGAAACATGAAAAAGGATGTTAAGGGAAAAGGAAAAGTCACTACATATGTGATTAGAAAGAAAATGCAAAATAAATGGGTGAAGAAAAGCCCCTCTATTGAAGGAGATGCACCAACACCAGAATTTGCTTCTAGTAACTCTTGCAAGAATTAGTTTCAGCCTTTGGCCTAGGGGGGGCTATCAAGAAAATCTATTAACCCCATGCCAGTAACTGACACTAGGATGTGGATAAGTTTAGTAAGTGTGTAGATTCTCTACATATGTTGTTGAATCTCTTGGAGAAAGTGTTATGCAGTATTGGAGGTTCGTAGGAGAATTATTTGTCACATCACATAAAAATAGGATATTCAAATGAGTTAGGGTAAAAGAATTTATTGTGACAAAAAGGGTTAGGTATGTGAGTGATACAAAATCATTTATATCCTTCATTTGTCACTTTGTATTTTGAAGAAAAGATGTTTGGAGAGATTTGAGGCAAACCTTGGCAAATTGAGGTGAAATTCAAGTGTGAAGAGATTTTATAAATCAAACTCTGATCTGATGAAAAGGTATTTATCAAAAACACCCTACAAATTTGTGAATTGGTGTAAATGGCTACTCCCTTGGTAATTTAAGTCAAGTACATACCCTATCCCAAATTTAAATGGCATCCCTACAAGTCTATTGAAACTGAGCCCTTGGGTGCATTTTTGTCTATCCCGTATGTCATCTTCCATATAGAAGATATTAGGGCATATATTCATGCAAACATTGAAGAGTTGGGAAGCTCTTAGCTATTGAATTTGTATAAAAAATATAATTGGAGAAGAATTTTGTGTTAACCCAAAATTCAAAACCATAGAAGAGAATACATTTACATAGATTGTAAAATTTCCCGTCTTCAAAGATAATGAATGGGTCAGATACATCTTGAGTCGAGTTCATGCAGAATTCATGTTGTTGAATATACCCTTCAAGATAACAAAAGAGGTTATAAGTGTTGTTTTCCTCTAGTGGATTACCTATTCTGAAATGAGTGAAGAATCAAATGGTCACTGATGCAACCAACTCCCAGTATGATAGAAGAGAAATTCCAATTGATGATATTTTGATATAGATGTCAAATTTGTATCTATTGGCACTCTCAAATTTGCAAAATTTGAGAAGCCTATTTCAAAAAAATTTCTTCTACACTTTCAGAAGTGCACCTGAATAATCAATCCCAACTGACCCACTTTGGAGGCTTGTAATTTAAATCCTATTGATTGTCATACAAAACCCATTTGCAGATATACTCAATTGACATATGTGAGTAGGCATGCCAAATTTCAGCTTCCCATGATAAGTTTTGATAGACATGTCTCTCAGAGGTTGTTTACATGGTTTCCCAGATTGATTCCTAAGTCAACCTGACCTGTTTTGACCATTTTGCAGAAGTTGTAAAAAATAAATTTGGGTTGACCTCATAGACCTCACAACCTCACGGACCTCATGGGATTGGGGCCAACCTCAAAACCTTGCAACCTCATACCCACGCAACCTCACAGCATCGCAACCTCATAGCCTCACAACCTCACAGCCTCACTGACCTTGTAGGATTATTGGTGATGCCATAAAAAAAGTGTGAGGTTGGCAAGAATGCAACCTCGCTTACCTCGCGAACCTCACAGACCTCACCAGATTTTGATGACATTGCCAAAAGGAGTGCGAGGTGCGTGAGAATGCACAGGAGGAGCAATATTTTTAATTTTTCAAAAGTTATATGGTTTGTGGTTAAAAACAAAGGTGGGCCCACTATTTTCTTTTTAAATGATTAGGAATTTGGGGGTAAAATAATTTGCCTGAGAAAGTAAAATGTAAAATATTTCAAATATGAAATATTTAAATGAGGCACGGATAAATTTTTTATTTTCCAAACATATTTTATTGTAAAATGCAAGATGGGGATAAATTTATAAAGTGAGTAAGTATTCACTTTGCAAAATATTTTTTTTGCTGGGAGAGTTGTGAGACTTTGTATAAAGTAAATTTTATTCATTTTATAAACAAGTATGTGTTGGGAATTAAACTACAACAAATAAAAGAGAGAAACATTAAATTTATGAAACTTTAATAGCTGGTTTTAAATATAAACTGTAGCAAATAAAGAGTAAAAAGGCTGAAACAAAATTTGCATAGGAAAAACGTTTTTGAGCAGCTAGATGAAATAATGAGATTCTCCACATGGGTTGATTTTATGTTGTTGGGCAATCATGAGCAAATGTTGTTTGAGGGAATGTTTGTTGCTGCAAAGAAGAGAAGATATTCTTTTCAATTTGATCAACGGGAATGGAGTTACCATGTGTCTACAACTGATTTGAATTTAGGGCTTCTTTTGTTTCCTCCATTATTCTATATCTTCTCTTCTCTTCTCAATGTACAGGGTTCTGAGTTTTTTGTATTGGGCTGGGTAGATAGAGGTTTGTTAACTCTGAGTTATTTTGAGTCTAGAAGCTGTAATTTCTGATTTTATGAGCAAATACAACCAGTTTGTGCAAATAAATCATGAAATGTGTTTGCATTGTCATGAATATCTTCAATTTGTCTCCATACTTGTACAGTTAAATCATATGAATTCAATAATACAAAGTATTTTGAGTTTGTCATCTCAAATTTCATGAGATTGTATTTTTTTTTATGGGTCTATTTCAAAGAAATGGTTAAATATTTTGAGCAGATAATAGTGATTTTAAGTGTGCAGGTTGGATTTGATAAGGAGAATTTGATGGATAATAGGAGTGGGATTGTTGGTGTAAGACACTAGAAGTTGATGCAAAGCATCAACAATTTTAAATCCACTAGTTGAATGCCATTTGCTGATAAATTTGTCTTATGTATTTGACTCCATGGCCCAGAATTGACACTGATTTATTTTGCAGCTTAATGCATCTCATAAATAAATTTTAAATGTAAAATTTTTCTTGTTCTTATTGTTTGGATAGTTGTGCCTATCATGTTCTCCTTGCTGATTAGTGAAATTCGTTCAATAGTTTGCCAATATTGAGTGATATTTTAGGTTTCTTAGCAGTTCTGTGAGAGCATAATCTATTAAGCAATATCATGTTGCTTGTGTGTCTAGATTGTTTGATATTGCTAAAGGGTTACCCCCCTAGGTCTTAGAGAGCCTGAAGTGTAGGGGAAATGTGTATCCATTCCATTTCCTATTAGTTGGCCACTAGTTTTTTTTGTTCTTTCATATAGAGGTTGGCTATCTCTTAGAGAACTACAAATTCTAGTTGGGTTGTATTTTTAAACACCAACAGTATCTATGGTTATTAGCTATAAAATCTATCACTCCAGCCAAGACAACTCTGTGTTTGATACAACCATTTATGCAACCTATCAAATGGTAAATGAGAATGAAAACTATGATCTATGTGAGTTGCTAAGAAGTCACTTAATGGAAAATATTGGGAAGATCAAAAAGGATAAGAAAAATTCCTTTAGTATGGTAGCTTGCTATTATGCTTATTCTTCTACTTCATGAATGAGGTTCCAAGATTTATAAAATTTCATTGGAAAAAAGATAAACTAGTAGCAACTTAGATCAAAGATCTCTTTCATAGATTCTTAGACATTAAGATGAAGAATGCCACTATTTGGGGATATTTCAAAAGTTTTTAGAGTATAATGCAAGTCAGAGAAATAATTCTTACTTATATTTTGGAGATTTATAAGGATACAATTTTATTTATGGTAGATATTGATCAATGCATGATGGAATTTGTTGATCCAAGAACAGTCTAGATCATGCTGATGGGTTATGAAGTTGAAGAGAACATTCTAGAAATTTATGCACAACATCTACTAAATCAACCTATGTCTCTGGTAGAAGAGAGGTTTTGTACTTATGCAAAATGGAATATACAGGTGCACAATTATTTCAGGAAACCTGTATTGGTCAGAAGAGTTAGAAAAGAAGTAGAATTTTTTGCAAAAAGTATGGGGATATCCATAGAGAAAGCAAGAGAATCTATAAGGACAATATAAGAAGTTGAAGCAACAAAATAGAAAGAAAAAATTGAATCTACCAGTCTGGTAGCACCCTCTGCCAAAACTAGGTCAACAAGGAGCTTTCCACCCCTATTGGCTCCTACAACAAAGCCAATTCCTGACAAAACATATGGTAAGGAAGAAAAGTGAAAGAAGTATAAAATAAAAAGAGTCTATGTGGCAGTCTCTAAAGATGAAGAGACAAAATCAGATGAAGGAGTTAGAGAAATCAAGCATCAAGGTGCTAAGGCAGCCACATTTACCAAAGATAAATCCTTCGGTGATGAATTCAAAGCTAAGAAGAAGGAAATTTTTGACAAACCAAGTATGTTAGTGGAATAATTTGAAAAATATTTAGTCAAGGATGGGAATCTTAAACTGCTCTATAAATGGTATGCAACCTTTGATAAATCTGGTCAAAGAACTCTTGAGGAGGCAACAATAAATTATTTGAATATTTTCAATAAGGTTCTTATTGAAGTAATTCCTAGTCTACGTAAAAGCTTGTATGAGGTTTTGGAAATGAGGAGACTCAATGCTAGAACAAAATAAGAGCAAATGAGAGAAAAAATTCTTGCAAAATTGTGTTTGGTAATGTCTATAGAAGATATGCAGGCACTCTTGAATAAAGCCAAAAATGAATTCAAAATAAATTCAAGGGTGAATAATCTCATGATTGATAAAACTAATGAATTTATAAAAGAAAGTGAGAAAATCTTGAGATTTTTTTTGCTAAAGGACATAATTGATGTTGTCATTGAAGAAGTGAATGCTAAAGATATTGCATCTAATCCAGTAAATGAAGATGTAAATGATAATATGGTTGAGGATACTTAGATTCCTCATATTGTGGATAATTTAGAAATACCTATAGAGATTAATGCTCTTGAAATCGCATCTGTTGAGAAGGATGAGAAAATTGAAATTCTAGAAGTCAAGCAAGAATCTACAGCAATTGTTGCAGAAAATAAATTTGATGTAAAGGAAATACCAGTCGAAGGAAGAGACACTGTAGAGGTAGTGAAGAAATTTTTGGTAGAACAAATGGGAGAAATTGATCCTAAACTGATTGAAGGTCCTATTGACCTGTCCACTTTGTCTCCAATTTAGAAAATGAAGGTAGCATCATTTTTTGAGGAGAAGGCAACAGAAGAATTGTTGAGGTCTCACATTGAATATAGTGAACTTTTGAACCTTGCATCTAGAGTTCTGGTGAAGTTAATTCCTACTCATGTCAAAGATCAATCTGGATCCTCCTCAAGTGAATTGAAGAAGCTCATCAAATCTGTAAGTACTCACTTTGAGTCACTTGAGAATTCAGCCAATGTTAAAGTTCAAAAGGAATATGATGCCAAAAGGATCAATGGGTTGAAAGAAATTTTAGCTAAAGATAAAACTTTGTTAGCTCTATCCGAAGGTGGAAAGATTTATAAGTCATGTTTGACTCTGTCAAAATTCATTGAAATCAATGAGAAGAAGGTTAAGGATCTTGAAAACCAATTAGTTGTTATTTCTAAAGACTTTGATCCTTTAGCCGGTGGTGAGAGCAAGAAGGTTGGGTAATATCTTTTCTTAACAACATAAGGAGCTTGAAGCATGAAAATGACAAAATTGTGGAAAGAGCATGTGGGCTTAGAAGCCTAATTGGTCTGAAGAATGAAATTTTGTTGAGTGCATTAAAGTTGAAGAAGCTATGTGTTGATGGTGTTTTCTACACAACAACAAATCAGACATAATATGATATCCTATCTCTCTTGAAAGGTAAATCTCTATGGGAAAAGAGATAACCCCAAGGTCTCTAATGTTAGGTCTTGACACTACAGTGAACAACTCAGTGATAAATGTGAAAATGTTGGTAATCACAAAGGGACCTTATTACAAGTAGAGATGGATTTCAAACTTATCAAATGTAAGCAATAAATTGACACTTTCTAACTTGATACAAATCAGATAACAAAGAAATAACAAAAGATAAAAGGTTCCAGAGATAATTCTAAGTCTACTTCTAACCCTAAAATAGAAAATTCCAAAGGATAAAATGCTCAAAATGAACCAATCTCATAAACTATTCTCTTCTTGACCTAGATGAATCTGCACTTCCACAGAAATAGTGCAATCTTCTAAGGTATTGAAATATTTTCAAATCATAAACATTCATTCAGTCAACCTTATAGCAATTGAGGTGAATGAACTTTTACAATTGAACTAAGCATAAATATAAGTCCAAACTAACTTTGCAAAGCAGCTGACAATCACCTAACTATGAAAAATATGGACTAGAGATCGCTAAAAATATTCCAAACATGAAACCCTGAGCATTTATCAAATCATTTAATCATAATCCCTAAACAATAGCAATTTGAAAGATAGAATAACAAGAACCATGCCAAATGAGATTCCACAAGATAGATACCAAACATAATATTCTTCTTATATTAAATCATCCAAGAAATGGCAGCAATTCCAATCTTCTGTTACAGCACTTGCTTGAAAATAAGCCCTAACTTGCTCTAATATCACTTGATCTACCTATCCTTCTATTTCTATCTTAAATTTCTCTCTATCTATCTCTATATTCGAATGAGCCAACATGCCTATTTTATAGAGAATCTATAAGATAGGTTGGCCCAAACCATAATTTACAATAAAAACATGACCTACAAGAGGTCGGTCAAAAGAAACTTGAACATATGAAATGTGCCATTGGCACCAATTTCATCCAAAAACTGCCAATGTATCAAAAGGGTCGGTCCAATACATGCAAATTAATGGAAGCACAAATATCAATGAGGCTCTATATATAATCACTCCCCATCCTTGTCTTTAGTTTTATCTTCTTCAGCATGTACGACCAACAAGACCCTATCCAACTTAGCAATCGGTGGCATAGGAAAAACCCTAATCTTTCTCTCAAGAATTTTGATATCTTCCCTTTCCTTCTTAACTATACCATCCCAATTGGTTTTTTTGGTCAAATATTTGTCAACAACTGCAATGTATGTTGTAGCATCATCCAACTGATGTTTAGTAATTGACCCTTCACTGATTGGAGAATACACATCCCTCCACCACTCTCTAAGCTGCTCCAAACTGAGATGCTTCGAAGAAAACTTCTTTCTTCCATTCATAACCTCTAAGAATGAAATGCAACTCTCATGAATGCCAGTCAGAGTATCCTCAATTTTCTTTGCCTGTTTGTAGATCTTTTTTAGGGCCTTTTGCCTCATTTGCAAGATTTCATACCATTCCCAACGTTCGGAAGCTCTTGGAAAAGAAAGAATCTTGCACTGTATTAACTTGTCCTTGGTGAACCCCATGATTGTTGTAGTTTTCTACAGCAAGAGGTTGGTATCCACATTATCCTGTGCAATGCAACTTTTAACCAATCAACCGACCTTAGTGCATCCCCTGTAGTGGATAATATGCTCTTGATGGCCTCATCTCCCTTAGCTTGGACAATCTTCAACCAGGTAACCATAGCATGTGAAGTACCTTTCATCCTTTTCAACTTAGAAATTGTCTCCTGGGGTGGGAATCCTATAGTAGAAGAGGAGGAGATAATAGTTTGCAAAGGTTTCATCAAATCCTGCAAGTATTTCTTTAGCTTTTCGTTCTCCTTCTCTAGCTCATGTCTGGTTTGCACTGCCTTCTTCAATCTCCCCACAATAACTGCACTGGAATCCTCATACTCTTCAATGTCTTGCTCAATAGTAGCAAGTCCTAAAGTAATAGTCTGCACATTAAAGTCCTGAGCAGTCACATTATCTCTATCTTTGTTTGGAGTAGGGGTAGCAATATGAGCTACCCAATTACCTAACTTATCCCTCTCAATCCAAGATACAACCCTTGCCTTCTTCTTTTTTTTTTCCTTCTCCACATTAGCTGTGAGGGAATCCCAATTAGGACGAGCATCCTCCATTATTATCATTTTACTTTTCAATTCCCTCTCAAGCCAATCTAGAATGGAGGACCCAACAGGCACAGTATCTGCTTCACCTTGTTCCTTCTCTACCTGATCAACAATTGGATCCTTTTCAGTAGTTGGACTTTTAGGGACCTCCTCAGTTGGATTCCCTTCCTGTTGTACCTGCTCTTCCACGACTACATGCACTGGTGAAGGAGCTCTAGCTGGTATTTCTTCCTCCTTTTAAGGAGACTTGTCCATTTATTCCCTCGTAGGAGAGTTTGCATATGCCACCAAAGGAGATTGAACCACTTTATCAATTTCCGCCTCTTCCTTAAAGAGGTCTCCTTCTTAGAACTCTTCCTCATCCAAAATCTCAAGACCTTCATCTTTCTTTGGTTCTTCCTGTTGGTTACCAACATCTTGAGAAATGGAAACACTCACTTGTTCAACAACAAGAATACGGATTGAGACCTTTCCCATTGCTACAATGTCTTTCAGGGAAGGAGTCCTTGATCTCCTCATGTAAACCTGTGTCTTTTCCCCTGAACTTTCCACCTCTACCACTGGTGGTTCAATTTCCTTGTCAACCTTAGGAGCCTCTTCCCCTTTTTGTGAAAATCTTATGATTGTTCTTTTCTTTTCAATCGATGGAGCAGTTTCAACTTCTTCTTCCTCTTGGCCTTTATCAGCTTCCTTTTTAGAGGAATGTTTCCTCTTCTTGGCAATAGGCTTCCTCTGTTTAACCACCTCTACAACCTTTTTAGGTTGTGCCTCCCTTACTTGAATCCTAAAAGGAGAGTCCAGCTTTTCATTACCCTTTTGTTTGGGTTCGATTGAGGCCTCAGAAGTAGAATGAGACTCCAAGTCTCCCATTAGCTCATAGGTGCATGGAACACCTTCGCTCTCTAGCTCCAACATCTTGTGTTTCAAATACATTTTGGTGTATTCAACCACTGGCACCATAACCTGATCTAAAACATTATTTTCCTCCTCCAACCAGTCAACTTCTCCCACTGGTTTGTCTTTCACTGCCTCATATACATGACCCTGGATCACATTTCCATCTTCCTCAATCTGGTCCGGGATGGACTTTACATTATAAAGTCTTACCAAGTCCACTGGCAGTCTGGAGAACCTCTTCTTCCTTACCTGAAATTCGACAGCAAGGTTAATCCAGTAATCCTCAATATGAGGCTTATGGCTATAATCTTTGTTGGCCTTCTTTTGAGCTCCGCCAGTAACATCAAACATTGATCTCTTTGAATGAAAAGAGAGCCCAAGAGTATCCATCTCCTCCTCCGAAGCATGAGCAGATTGAATGGAGGCACAAACTTCACCCTTTCCTATCTTCAAAGGGAAATAATTCCCAAAACCTGTCTTGTGCATTTCTCCCTTTACTACATTGTCAAACTCACAAATTTTCCTAGTGACTTCCAACAACACAACATGATCAGTGGGATATCTAGGGAATCTATAAGGATCCCTCTAAAATCCATCAACCTTGATATATGAGAATGTTTGGAACTGAATAAACCATGCTCCATACCTTCCTATCAATTCTTTTGCCTTGTCTGAGATTCTTACATGCTCAACACCTTGGAGCAATCTAGTGATATACATTGTGAAGGCATCGTTTGATCTTCTGTAGCTTCCACCAGTTAGGTGCAACTATGGATACACTTCTTAGATAGCATGCTGCCCAAAGATACCTCTAGTGCTCAATCCCTTATACGGATGAAGTCTTTCCAATGAGTACACCAAGTAGGAAGTCATAGTAAAATTCTTGGTTTGTAAGACACTGTATAACTACTCATGAATCACAACACTAATGGCACCTACCTAGTGATAGTCAAATCCTTGCTCCATTCTACCAATCACATGAAACATCCAGGTCTCACAGATCCCTACACTCCTCAATCCTACCAACTTGTTGAGAAGGGTGATGACAGTATAGTACTCCCTTTTGAACTTAAGCCTGAACAATTGCTTAGGAAACTTAGAGAAATGGGATTTAGGCTTCTCCAACCAAGAGTTAATCACCTGCTGAGACCTAACTATTTTTTCCTCATAATATTTCTTAGCCCCATCCTTGTCAAAAGCCACTATATGGGATCTGTTAGGCATGTCAAATGTTGCAACAATGGATACCGAGCTGAATCCTACAAGAATCCTACCTTGAGGGCCAATAATCCTCTATGTACCCCTATCATAATTCCTGGCACACTCTAGCACCAGCTCATAACACTGCACCATAGAAGGAAAGCCTACCACATGAGCCAGTCCGCAGTCCACCATTTTCCTTGACGACAAAGGAAGGTTAGGTGCTGACATCTCAGCCTTGAATTCCTTGTAATTCCTGACCAAATTGAAGTCAGATTACTCTTAGGAACTCTGCTCCTCATATCTAGCTTCACCCTCTCTGCATCAGTAATGGCAGAAGTCTCTACACTAGGATCCATTACCTTTCCCTTTCCTCGTCCTACAACATTTTGTCCTGATCCGGCCTGCAAACACATAAAGGTAACATACAATTAGATCCACAAGAAGCAATCATTGTAGAAAGTTATTACCCCAAAGTTCGAGATTTAGCCCCCCTCATAGATTATGCACTGGGATCGATTTTCGAGAAAATACAGACCAGGTGGATTTCAGCGAACCAAAAATACAAAACCCCAACATATCATTCAAAATCAATATCCTAATCAAAGAAAATCATTATAAACACTTAGCATAAGCTCCTTAAATTACTGAAATAGTTTACCAAGAAACCCACCATCTATAACCATGAAATTTATCATTTCCCCAAAACACCTGGGAGAATCAGCCAAAGATGGACTTTGGCAAGATTAACAATAGGTATAACTAACTCAGGAAAAATTAAGGGACACGGACTATTCGGGAAAATTAGGATGGAACGGATTTTGGCAAACTCCAAATATAATAGTATCAAAGCTCAAAATCGGTAAAACGACCCACCCGCGGACTTCAAGAAAATCTGGATGGAAAGGATTTTGGCCAAACCAAATGAAATCCAGCAGAAAGTAAAAAAAGGAGATAGAAAATTCAAGAAAATTCTCAGGGAACCAGAATTCCGCGAAGACCTCAAAAACCCGAACCTGTCTACATCTTCAATACTTTCATCAAATCAATTCAAATCACTCTGGATTTATGCCACAACTCTGAAACTAGCAAACCTAGGACCTTGAGAAATAAAACATGAACTAAGGACACTCTTCACAAAAATTTGAAGAGGATTGGCCATGCCCTAGGTCGAAAACCCAAATGTCTGTCATGAAAGCACATACAACTTGCTAATATACCTAAATGGAGAGTATGAAACCACAACAATCCCATGCTTAAATAAAAAGCAACATTAGTCAAAGATGCATATGCCTGATAAATAGAACCAGATTGGTGCACCTAATGAAAACCCCAAAAATGCCCAACAATGACGCGCATCTAGAGAAACCAGAAAACCCACCAAGGACCTCCAAGGAAAAATGAAGAAAAGCGATTTAAATCATGAGAGAAAAGGGTGTATTTGCATACCATGGAAGTATAGAGGTTGTGATGAATAAAACTGATAAATAGTCACTTGATGCAAACCAGATACAACCCATGCACTTCAAATGCAAACGTTCAATCCAAATGGCCTCAAAAATCTACATATTCAGCAAACACAAGAACCTCAACACACAAGCGCAAGTGATAGAAAATGCACAAACTCAAATGATCAATTACTTCTGAAAGAATCAATTTATCAGATCCCAAAGACCTCCACACAAACACCATTAATGTTTTCGACAAGACAACCACAACCACAAAGAACTTTGAGAATTCGACGTCTCTAAGGATTTCGGGGATTCGACACTACCATTGATTTCGGGGAAATCCGAGATATGCGGAATTTCTCGAAAGTAATGAAAAAGATCAATTTTGGACATCAAATGGGAACTGGGAGAATCCAACCCAGATGGATTTTCCTGAAAATCATGAAAAACTCGAGATAAAGCCAAAACTTCAAATTTTCAATACAGTTCAAAAGAATGCCACTTCAATTGGAAAAATGGTCATCAAAGCACAAACCCAAGCAAGAAAAACCTTCGAAAAAGAAGGGCCAAAACACCAAAAAGCAAGAAGAGGGTCCCCACCTTTAGTGGGGCATGTGTGCAAGAACTGCACAACAAATGGCAACTTTGTTGGGGAAATGCTCTAGAGCATTTCAAGAATAAACTGAAATCAAGAACCCAAAATTTATGGTTTCAATTTTTCCATCAAGACTCTTGAGAACAAAATTTCTGGATAGAGCCTCACTGCTAGTTAAGCGTCCATAGCCCCAGTGAGGTTATCACTGTGATCCTCCCAAGCATATCTCTATTGACAGTCAAGTGTCTATAGCCCTGGTAGAGATACTAGGATACTCCTAATAAGGTGAAGGCATTCAAATTTTCAAAAATTTCCTCTTTTCTTTTTTTCTTATTTATAGATCTTTCTTGTGCACCTTTGTAAGTAATGAAACTCATGCTCAGGGATGAGGAACACAGTGGCACTGAAGTAGAATATAATATTTTTCACCAGGCCAAACTACTCAGGAACATCATGCGACTCCAGAAATTTTGTTATGAAATGTGAGACCCAAATATATTCCAAAGTGTATCTAAAACAAGTAGTTTTAATTCTAAGCACAAAGAAGATCATATAAAAGAGTTCAACCACCTGATTCTAAAAAAATGATTAGAGTTTATAAAAGAAATCTTTGGAACGATACCAAACAAAATAGCTCTAGTGCACAAGCACAACAGCCCAAATAAATTAGGAACCCAAAAGCAAAACAAAATGAAAAGCAAAAACAAACCAAAGAAAAGCAGAAACAAAGCAAACCAAAGATAACCAAAGCAAACATAATCTAGCTATGTACAAGATGAACTATAAGTAGTTCAAGGTTGAAAATAATGCTTCAAATATTGCCCATTAACAGGCAGCGGGATATCCTCACTAGTGAGGGTTTTCAAACAAAAAGCATTATCTCCTAGAATTTTTGAAATCTGATAGGGACCGAGCCAAAGTTTAACAAATTTACCATGCTCTCCCTTATGATCATGGGCTTTATCCCAATAAAGAACTAAGTCAGAAATTCTAAAGGCCTTCACCTTAGCTCTTCTGTCAAACCATCTTTTCACCATGCCCTGATGTTTAGGAAAGTTCTCTAGGGCTTCATCCCTTTTCTCTTCCAAATGCAACAGTTCAGCTAAGTGGGATTCGCACTTATCTTCCTCATTATAATATTCATTAATGAACTATAAGGTAGGGATTTTCAATGTATAGGAAATATAGGTTCTAGGCCATACACCAGGTGGTAAGGTGAGGTTCCTACAGATGTTTTTTGTCTAGTACGGTAACCCCACAAAGCAAATCGAAGCTGGGTGTGCCAGTCCTTAGGATTTTGTTCTAGCAACTTACGAATGACTGTCAGCAGGTTCTTATTGGAAGACTCAGCCAGAACATTACCCTGAGGATAATAATTAGATGAAAATTTAATAACAATCCCATGATCAAAAGCCCAATTAGAAAACCTTAATGATGAAAATATTGGACCATTATCAAAAACCAAAGATAGCGGACAACCAAAATGATTAATAATCCCTGACTCAAAAAAGTTGATTACCACATCTGAAGTACATTTTTTGCAAGCCAAAGCCTCTATCCATCTAGTGAAATAATCAGTTATGGTAAGAATATACCTATAGCCCATAGAGGATGGAGGGTTAATTGGACCTATGAAGTCCATAGCCTACTGTGCAAACGGTTTTACCTCTATGACCGGATGGAGTGGGAGAGCTGCATGTTTCTCCTTACTTGCTATAGTCTGACATATGTGACAAGTTCTCACATGTTGGTGTACATCTTTGAAAAAATTAGGCTAGTAATATCCTACCCTCAAGATTTGGTGTGCAATGGATGATGCAAAACCATGGCCTATGCCATATTTCTCATAAAATTCAATCATGACTCTAACAACTTCATCCCTACCTAAACACCTTAAGTAAACACCCTCGTGATTTCTATTATAAAAAATCACTCCCTTCATCATAAAGCTTCCACTCCTTAGGTGCAAGGCTCACCTTTGGACTGTGTTAAGATGATCAGGACACTGCTGGTTTAGCAAATAGAAAATGATTTCATCATACCAGTCTCCTAGGGACACTTCTTGGAGATAATAATGTTGGGTCGTAAGATCAGGACCCGTTTCAGCCATTTTCTTTGTAAGTCCTTTTCCTCTTACCAATATCATGGGCTGAATTTCCATATCATATTCCTACAACATTGTCACCCATTTTTCCCTCCATTCACCTAACTCATTCAGCATCAATAATAGCTTTACTGCAGGATTAGGCACTATTGCAAAAACTTTATTCCTCAAGATATAATGCTTGAACTTCTTCACTGCTTAGACCAAAGCATAGGCTTGTTTCTCCACATTATGATATTTTAATTTTGCATCTTTCAAAGGAGTGTTCATGAAGGCCATAGGGTGTTCATCCCCTTGATCGAACTTTTGAGTTAGCATTGTCGCACAAGAATGATCAGAAGCAAATGACTATATGTAAAATGGCCTAGCATAATTTGGACTCACCAATACAGGAGCCTCGGCAATGGCTTTCTTGATTTCAATAAATGCCTCCTTAGCTTTTGCATTCCATTCTATTTTGGCTTCTTGCTTTAACATAGCATTCAATGGTTTAACTATTTCCGCAAATCTAGTAATAAATTTTCTAACAAATTTAATCTTACCAAAGAATGACTTCATTTATTTCTTACTTGTAGTAGGTTGAATCTTCATAATAGCATGAATCCTTTTAGGGTCAATGGAAATGCCCTGTTTTGATATAATATGCCCCAACAGCTTTCCTTTGGTAACCCCAAAAATACATTTCCTTGGATTAAGTGAAATACCAAACTCTCTGCATCTTTGGAATACCTTGCATAAATCAGATACATGATCACCTCATTTCTTAGAAAAAATAGTCACATCATCCATATAGATAATGATGCATTTTCCAATTATATCTTTGAAGCCAATATCCATGGCTCTCTAGAATGTAGCTCTAGCATTGATCAACCTGAATGGAATTCTTCTGTAAGTAAATGTTCCCCACTTTGTAGTAAAGGTAGTCTTATGTCTATCATCATACTGCACCATAACTTGGTTATAGCCAAAATATCCATCCAGAAAGGACATCATTTGGGATCCATTAACAATTTGAAGCACCTCATCCAATGAAGGAACCAGATAGTTATCCTTTTCTGATGCTCTATTCAGATTCCTAAAATCCACACATAGTCTGATTTCTCCATTCTTTTTCCTTACTGAAACTAAATTTGCCACCCAGGTGGAGTGTCTTACTAGAAATATAATGCATGTTGAAAGTAACTTATGTACTTCCTTCTAAATGATAGGCTCTAATAGAGCATTGATTGGCCTTTGTCTCTATCTGAATGGTTTGACATCCGATCTCAAGGGGATAGTGTGTGTGATGATTGAGGTATCATATGTTTTCAAATCCTCATAACTCCAAGCTATTACACCATGATATGTATGTAAGGCATCAATAATCCCTCTCCTTTCTTCTGTAGTACATACCTTGCCAATAAGAACATTCTTCAAATCATTAGATGTCCCTATATTATGTGTTTCACATTGATTGCTAATAAACTCTCTTTTGATCTGATGTTCTTGATCTCTTATTTCATCCAAGTCAAAAATCAATTCAAGTTGCACCATACCTCTTGGGATGGTATTAGTCTTTAGATTGATGACTCCTTCAAAGTATATATCTGCTTCCTGAGGATCAACCTCATCAATAACTTGGGAGGTAAACACATCACAACTTGTAATAAAATCTAAAATATGCTTATCGTCTTCAAATACCTGGAAATTAGTGACATTGTCGGTTACTGAAGGGACTGGGGTGAGCTCAACTATAAGCTTCTTCAATCCTGAAAGAAATAATGGTTTTAGGGTGCTAGCAGCTTGCGCTAAAGAATTAGCAACCTGATTTTTGTTTTGGGGCATTAACTGTATATTGAAAGCATCAAACCCTTCTATGAGATCCCATACTCTATGCCTATAGTTGGTCATCCTTCTATCACGGCATGAATATTGTTTCCTTACTTGCTTTATCACTAATTCAAAGTCTCCAAAAACCTGTAATAGCTTAAATGTCTTCCTTGATGCCATCAGTAAGCCATGGATCAAAGCCTTATATTTAGCAACATTATTAGTGCATTGAAACTGGAGTCTGTGGGCAACAAAATGGTTCTATCCTTTAAGACTAATCAATTAAAAGCCTGCTCCAACACCCTGTTTGGATTTAGATCCATCAAATCTTAATGTCCAACAACCATCAGGTTCTTTAGGCTTCAATTTTTCTCATTTTTTGCTGAGGGTAGGGGATTCTTCAAAAAGCATAGGGCTCTTTCCCTGATCATTATTTCTTACTTCTTCTTGCACATTAAGTCTGGTAAGTGGAACTGGATTGATGCATTTATGTATCTATCTAATGGTAGTCTAACATAAGTCACACTCCAACAAAGAATGAGGGGCGTCATGTACCCTACACCAATTTGGAAGCAACAATTCTTCAAACCTCATGCTTCCTTTCAATTGGACTTGGTCTTCCATACACTTTTGAATGAATTCCTGAAAGTTATCCAAAAAACTAAGTTGTATGTCTTCTTCATCACTTGTTTCATTCCCTGGTTCAATCAAAATCTCAGGATCACTACTCTCCTGATGGTATTCATTTGAAGAATCCTGAAACATAAAAACTTATTCATCTTTAGTAGTTGATGTAGCCAACACCTAGCTTCCTATGCCAACCTCAGACACCAATACCTAGTTTGAGATATTTTGATATTCTATGATCACATATTTCATCCTAGGTTCTCTTTCAATTCTGATATGATTTGGAACTCCTTTCCATGGTAACCACATGTGGGAATGATCTATGAATGTGTATCCATTTAAAGCTTTAGTGAAATCCCTACCTAAGATCAACCCATAGGTATTAGGGATGTCCACAACTTGGATATTAATCACCTACTGCACCCTAGGATCCGACGAAAGTTGAGTAGGGATCATGTTTAATTCTCCAACCACACTTACCTCTATTTTATCCAACTGAGTAACCTTATTTTGAGAAGCTATAGGAGTGATACCCAATGCTTTTCAAACCGCAAAAGGCATAACATTTGTGGAGGCCCTTGAATCTAGAAGACAATTATGCAAGTTCTTCCCAAAAATAAGAACAAAAATTAGGAAAGGGGGGTTTCCATCTTACCTTGAAATAAGTTCAGATGAGTATCAACTTGTGCAACCTGACCTTTATCTTTATCTCCCCTTTTGTCCACAGGTGGGATATGATTCCTGGATGCTTGGAATTAGAAGACCTAATTTGTGATGTTGTATTTGAACCAAATTCTCCCAAAAAGGAGTTTCTAATAGCAGGAACTCTTAATAATTTGAAAGCATAAAGAATTACCTTTACTTTCTTGAATTCCTCAATCACATATTCACCCAATTGTTCCACATTCAGGTCTGCCTAGGATTCCTTATAGCCACTGGTCTACTTATGCTTAGAAACTTCAGCATTGTTCCCCTTTGATAGGTATTGTGTGGGCACCTGAGGATACAATGGGTTGTTACTAGCTTGTGGATCAGACGAAGTACCAAAATTATTTGGAGGGATAGAAGTAGTGAAAGGGCCTCCGGCTTGTGGACCCCTGTTAGGTCTATTTATCAAATCATACTTCTTTATTAGTTGTTGAAACATCTAAACTTCTTCAATACTAACTTCCTCCTCATCCATAGGGCCATTATCATTCACATTTTCTTCATTAAACAACTAGGAGATCTCATCTTCATTCAACACTTGCTCCACCTCCTCCTGTGTGCTAGACACCTCTTCTGGTTCATTTTCTTCACTTTTTGGGAATGGTGCATGATTAAGTACCAGTATTGGAGCGTCATAAGGATTTGAAGGTAGTATTTCCTGCCCAGTAGAATTGTTTTCTGCTTCATACTGAAAGATAGACGTTGCAGTCTAAAATTCAACACAATCCAACTTAGAGTGTTGACTTGTTTTATGGAGTTTGCACCACCCAGAAAAAGCCACTTCTACTAAATATACACCATTTGGAGGTTTCTCTTGAGTAACAGGTTGATCTAGAGGAGTGGGAATCCCCCCATTGTTGGGCCCAGTATTCCAAGATCTATTTTGTCTGAGTTGTTGCCCCCTGTCAAATCCTTGTCCACCTTGTTGGTTTCCATCAAAATTTTGACCAAAACCTTGTCTTCTGTCATAATTTTGATTTCTATCAAAGTGCTGACCTTTTTCAAAATTCTTGTTTTCCCTGCCATAATTGGATTGTATATTCTTCTGAGTAGCCTAATGCTGGCTATTCTAATTTCTCAAATAAGTTACCTCTGTGTTCAACCTCTTCACTTATTCAGACAATTCATCCAATCTCTCCTTATCTAGATTATTAGGTGGTATTGGATTACCTCCCAAAGGATATCCAGGTACATTCCTAGAACCAACAACCTAGTTCAGGACTTTTGAATTTTGCAAATATGTAGGGAAGCCAGCTTGTTGCTGCTGTAATGGTTGATTAACTCTCTATTGGGGATAAGAAGTTGTAGGTTGGGTTTGACTTAGAGGTGGACCTGGATGAGGAACCAAAGATAGGGATGGTACAAGATTCATTAGTGGATCATGACTAGTTAAGGCCTGATTGAGGGCTTGGATTTGTCTCAGGTGAGCAACAGGTCCCAAGGATGGAAAAAGTCCTGATAAATGTTGTCTTAAGTCTATTCTAACTTTCACTACCTCCGCATATGTAGTGAGCAAAGTAGTTGGAGGATTTGTCCTTTTCTTCAGGAAGGTGGATGTAAGGCTATCTAGGGCTTCAAGGTATATCTCCAAAGCAGTATTTTCATTTCTAGCATAAGGTGCCTGGAGCCTGATATATGCTCGATGGAACCTATCATTGAATGATCCTATAGGCTCATTAATCTTTCCTTTTACTGGACAAAAGTAGCAGGCAGGTGATTATACCAATAAAAGGCTTCTCCTAAAGAATAAGGGAATAGCCTACATGCAACATCCTCATGATTAATCCCTCTATCTCTCAGACAAGTCTGGAAAATCCTAATATGCTCTTCTGAAGTTTTGTTAGGATCATGAGTATGAAACTTAGAGCAAAAATGCTCAAGATTTTCGGGCATAACATTGTAATTATTGAAAATCAATGGGGATGGATTAGTAGCAAGGAAAGCCATTGGTGGAGGTGGGGGTGGAAATGGCTGATATATGATAGGTTGTGGTTGTGGAATGGGAATCCCCTCAGAGTCAAATGAAGATGAAGATGATGGAGACGATGGGAGTAGATGGGCTGATGATGATTCTTCCCCTATTCTGGTTCTTCTTGACCTAGTAGGGGCTTGTAATTCTTGAAATTCCTCTCCTCCTAGAGTGGATCTAGTTCTACTTCTAAGTCTCTCAGGAGAGATGGCATTTAAGAAACTCTCCAACTTGCTTATTCAAAGGCCCTCCTTCTAGCGCCAATCTGTTGATGGTGTTTTATGCACAACAAAAACTCACATAGAATATGATATCCTATCCCTCTTGAAAGGTAAATCTCTATGAAAAAAGAGATAACCCCAAGGTCTCTAATGTCAGGTCTTGACAATGCAGTGAACAACTCAGTGATAAATGTGAAAATGTTGGTAATCACAAATGGACCTTATTACAAGCACAGTTGGACTTCAAACTTATCAAATGTAAGTAATAAATTGACACTTTATAACTTGATACAAATCAGATAACAAAGAAATAGAGAAAGATAAAAGGTTCCAGAGATAATTCTAAGACTACTTCTAACCCTAAAATTGAAAATGCCAAAGGATAAAATGCTCAAAATGGACAAATCTCATAGACTATTCTTTGCTTGACCCAGATGAATCTGCAATTCCACATAAATAGTGCAATCTTCTAAGGTATTGAAATATTTTCAAATCATAAACATTCATTCAGTCAACCTTACAACAAGTGAGGTGAATGAAATTTTACAATTGAACTAAGCATAAATATAAGTCTAGGCTAACTTTGCAAAGCAGCTAACAATCAACTAACTGCAAAAAGTATGGACTAGAAATCGCTACAAAAATTCCAAACATGAAACCCTAAGCATTTATCAAATCATTTAATCATAAACCCTAAACAATAGCAATTTGAAAGATAGAATAAAAAGAACCATGCTAGATGAGATTTCAAGGATAGATACCAAACACAATATCCCTCTTATATTAAATCATCCAAGAAAAGGCAGCAATTCTAGTCTTCTATTACAACATTTGCTTGAAAATAAGCCCTAACTTGCTCTAATATCACTTGATCTACCTATCCTTCTATTTCTATCTTAAATTTCTCTCTATCTATCTCTATATTCGAATGAGGCAACATGCTTATTTTATAGAGAATCTATAAGATAGGTCGGCCCAAACCATAATTTACAATAAAAACATGACCTACAAGAGGTCGGTCAAAAGACACTCAAACATATGAAATGTGCCATTAGCACCAATTTCATCCAAAACCGCCAATGTATCAACAGGGTCGGCCAAATACATGCAAATTAATGGAAGCACAAATATCAATGAGACTCTATATATAATCACTCCCCATCCTTATCTTTAGTTTTATCTTCTTCAACATGTACGGCCAACAAGACCATATCTAGCTTAGCAATAGGTGCAACAGCCCCAATCTTTCTCTCAAGAATTTTGATACCTTCCCTTGCCTACTTAACTATACCATCCCAATCAGTTTTGTTGGTCAAATATTTGTCAATAAATGCAATGTATGTTGTAGCATCATCCAACTGATGTTCAGTAATTGACCCTTTACTAACTGGAGAATACACATCCCTCCACCACTCTCTAAGCTACTCCAAATTGAGATGCTTTGGAGAAAACTTCTTTCTTCCAGTCATGACCTCGAAGAACGAAATGCACCTCTCATGAACGCCAGTCAGAGTATCCTCAATTTGCTTCACCTGTTTGTAGATATTTTTTAGGGCCTTCTGCCTCATTTGCAAGATTTCATACCATTCCCAAGGTTTCAAAGCTCTTGGATAAGGAAGAATAGTGCACTGTATTAACTTTTCCTCAGTGAACCCCATGATTGTTGTATTTTTCTACAACAAGAGGTTGGTATCCACATTATCCTATGCAATGCAACTTTTAACCAATCAACCAACCTTGGTGCATCCCCTCTAGTGGATAATATGCTCTTGATGGCCTCATCTACCTTAGCTTGGACACTCTACAACCAGGTAACCATAGCATGTAAAGTACCTTTCATCCTTTCCAACTCAGAAATTGTCTCCTGGGGTAGGAATCTTGTAGCAGAAGAGGAGGAGCTAATAGCTTGCAAAGGTTTCATCAAATCTTGCAAGTATTTCTTTAGCTTTTCATTCTCCTTCTCTAGCTCATGTCTGGTTTGCACTGCCTTCTTCAATCTCCCCATTATAACTGCATTGGAATCCTCATACTCTTCAGTGTCTTGCTCAATAGTAGCATGTCTTAAATCAATAGTCTACACATTATAGTCCCGAGCAGTCACATTATCTCTATCTTTGTTTGTTGTAGGGGTAGAAATATGGGCTACCCGATTACCTGACTTATTCCTCTCAATCTGGGATACAACCCTTGCCTTCTTCTTTGTTTTTTCCTTCTCCACATTAGCCATGAGGGCATCCCAATTATGAGGAGCATCCTCCATTATTATCATTTTACTTTTCAATTCCCTCTCAAGCCAATCCGGAATGGAGGACCCAATAGGCACAGTATCTGGTTCACCTTGTTCCTTCTCTACCTAATCAACAGTTGCATCCTTATTAGTAGTTGGACTTTTAGGGACCTCCTCAGTTGGATTCCCTTCTTGTTGTACCTACTCTTCCATGACTACATGCACTGGTGAAGGAGCTCTAGCTGGTATTTCTTCCTCCTTTTGAGGAGACTTGTCCATTTGTTCCCTCGTAGGAGAGTCTGCATATGCCACCAAAGGAGACTGGACCACTTTATCAATTTTTGCCTCTTCCTTAAAGAGGTCTGCTTCTTGGAACTCTTCCTCATCCAGACTCTAAAGACCTTCATCTTTCTTTGGTTCTTCTTGTTGGTTACCAGCATCCTGAGAAATCGAAACACTCACCTATTCAACAACAAGAATACTAATTGAGACCTTTCCCTTTGCTGTAGTGTCTTTTGGGGAAGGAGTCCTTGATCTCCTCATGTAAACCTGCATCTTTTCCCTTGAACTTTCCACCTCTACCACTAGTGGTTCAATTCCCTTGTCAACCTTAGGAGCCTCTTCCCCTTTTTGTGACAATCTTATGATTATTCTTTTCTTTTCAATCGATGGAGCACTTTCAACTTCTTCTTCCTCCTTGCCTTTCTCAACTTCCTTTTTAGAGGCATGCTTCCTCTTCTTGGAAATAGGCTTCCTCTATTTAACCACCTCTACAACCTTTTCAGCTTGTGCCTCCCTTACCTAAATTCTGAAAGGAGAGTCCACCTTTTCCTTACCCTTTTGATCGGGTTTGATTGAGGCCTCAAAAGTAGAATGAGACTCCAAGTCTCCCATCAGCTCACAGGTGCATGGAACACCTTCTCTCTCAAGCTATAGCATCTTGTGTTTCAACCACATTTTGGTGTATTTAACCACTGGTGCCATAACCTGATCTAAGTCAGTATTTTACTCCTCCAACCAGTCAACTTCTCCCACTGGTTTGTCTTTCACTACCTCATATACATGACCCTGGGTCACATTTCCATCTTCCTCAATCTGGTCTAGGATGGCCTTTACATTATATAGTCTTACCAAGTCCACTGGTAGTTTAGAAAACCTCTTCTTCTTGACCTCAAATTAGTCAGCAAGGTTAATCCAATAATCCTCAATATGAGGCGTATGGCTATAATCTTTGTTGGCCTTCTTCTGAGCTCTGCCAGTAACATCAAACCTTGATCTCTTTGTTAATCCAATGAAAAGAGAGCCCAAGACTACCCATCTCCTCCTTTGAAGCATGTGCAGATTGAATGGAGGCACAAACTTCACCCTTTCCTATCTTCAAAGGGAAATAATTCCCAAAACATGTCTTGTTCATTTCTCCATTTACTACATTGTCAAAGTCACAAATTTGCCTAGTGACTTCCAACAACACAACATGATCAGTGGGATATCTAGGGATTCTGTAAGGATCCCTTTGAAAGCCATCAACCCTGATATATGAGAAGGTTGGGAACTGAATAAACCAAGCTCCATACCTTCCTATCAATTCTTTTGCCTTGTCCGAGATTCTTACATGCTCAACACCTTGGAGCAATCTGGTGATATACATTTTGAAGGCATCATTTGATCTCCTGTAGCTTCCACTAGTTAGGTGCAACTGTAGATACACTTTGTAGATAGCATCCTGCCCAAAGATGCCTCTAGTGCTCAATCCCTTATATGGATGAAGTCTTGCCAATGAGTACACTAGGTACGAAGTCATAGTAAAAGTATTGGTTTGCAAGACACTGCATAACTACTCATGAATCACAACATTGATGGCACCTGCCCAGTGATAGTCAAATCCTTGCTCCATTCTAGAAATCACATGAAACATCCAGGTCTCAAAGATCCCCGCACTCCTCAATCCTACCAACCTACTGAGAAGGGTGATCACAATATAGTGCTCCCTTTTGAACTTAAGCCTGAGCAGTTGCTTAGGCAACTTAGAGAAATGGGATTTAGGCTTCTCTAGCCAAGATTTAATCACCTGCTGAGACCTAACTATGTTTTCCTCATAATATTTTTTATGCCCATCCTTGTTAAAAGCCACTACATGGGATCTGTCAAGCATGTCAAATGTTGCAGCAATGGATACCGAGCTGAATCCTGCAAGAATCCTACCTTATGGGATAATAATCCTCTGGGTACGCCTATCATTATTCGTGGCACACTCTAGCACTAGCTCATAACACTGCATAGTAGAAGGAAATCCTGCCACATGAGCGGGTTCAGAGTCCACCATTCTCCTTGACATCAAAGGAAGGTTAGGCGCTAACATCTTAGCCTTGAATTCCTTGTAATCCCACATGCCTACATTTGTGTCTGTAATTTCTAACCAAATTGAAGTTAGCTTACTATCAGGAACTCTACTCCTCATATCTAACTTCACCCTCTCTACATCAGTAATGGTAGAAGCCTCTGCACTAGGATCCATTACCTTTCCCTTTCCTCATCCTGCAACATTCTGTCCTGATCCGGCCTACAAACACATAAAGGTAACATACAATTAGATCCACAAGAAGCAATAAGTGGAGAAAGTTATTACCCCAAAGTTTGAGATTTAGCCCCCCTCGTGGATTCTACACTGGGATGGATTTTTCAGGAAAATACGGACTAGGCAGATTTTGGTGAACCAAACATACAAAACCCCAGCATATCGTTCAAAATAAATATCCTAATCAAAGAAAATAATTATAAACACTTAGCATAAGCTCCTTAAATTACTCAAATAATTTACCGAGAAACCCACCATCTATAACCATCAAATTTATCATTTCCCCAAAACACCCGGGAGAATCTGCCAGAGACGGACTTTGGCAAGATTAACAATAGTTATAACTAACTCGGGAAAAATGAAGGGACAACGACTATCCGAGAAAATCCGGATGGAACGGGTTTTGGCGAACTCCAAATATAACAGTATCAAAGCTCAAAATCGATAAAACGACCCACCTGCAGACTTCAGGAAAATATGGATGGAATGGATTTTGGTGAAACCAAATGAAATCCGGCAGAAAGTAAAAAAAGGAAGAGGAGATAGAAAATTCAGGGAAATCCCAGGGAACCAGAATTCTGCGAAGACCTCGAAAACTTGAACCTATCTACATCTTCGGTACTTTCATCAAATCAATTCAAATCACTCTAGATTTATGCCATAACTCCAAAACCAGCAAACCTAGGACCCTGAGAAATAAAATGTGAACTAAGGACACTCTTCACAGAAATTTGAAGAGGATTGGCCATGCCCTAGGTCGAAAACCAAAATGTCCGCCATGAAAGCACAGACAACTTGCTAATATACCTAAATGGAGAGTATGAAACCTTGGAAAGCCCATGCTTAAATAAAAAGAAACATTAGTCAAAGACACATACGCCTGATAAATAGAACCGGACTGGTGCACCTAATGAAAACCCCAAAAATGCCCAACAATGGCGCGCATCTAGAGAAACCAAAAAACCCACCACGGACTCCCTAGGAAAAATGAAGAAAAGAAATTGAAATCAAGAGAGAACAGGGCATATTTACATACCATGGAAGCATAGAGGTTGTGATGAATGAAACCGATAAATAGCCACTTGATGCAAACTGGATACAACCCATGCACTTCAAACTCAAACATTCAGTCCAAATGTCCTTGAAAATCCAGATATCCAACAAACACAAGAACCTCAACACACAAGCACAAGTGATAGAAAATGCACAAAATAAAATGATCAATTACTTCTCAAAGAATTAATTTATCAAAACCCAAATACCTCTGCACAAATGCCATTAATGCATTCGACAAGACAACCACGACCACAAAGAACTTCAGGAATTCGACATCTCCAAGGATTTCAGGGATTCGACACTACCATGGATTTTGAGGAAATCCGAGATATGCGGACTTTCTCAAAATTAATGCAAAAGATCAATTTTAGACATCAGGAGGGAACCGGAAGAATCCGGCCTAGGCAGATTTTCCCGAAAACCGTGAAAAACCCAAGATAAAGCCAAAACTTCAAATTTTCAATATAGTTCAAAATAATGGCACTTCAATTGGAAAAATGGTCATCAAATCACAAACCCAAGCAAGCAAAACCTCTGAAAAATAAGGGCCAAAACACCAAAGAGAAAGAAGAGGGTCCCCACCTTTAGTGGGTCCTGTGTGCAAGAACTGAACAACACTATGATAGTAAGTGATTCAATGAACTTGGAGTCTGCAAAGACACAATCCTACTTAGTCTGTGGTTACATAACAATCTTGGAGAGTCTCAAAAAGGGTTTGGGACACAAATTTGATCCTTTTGAAGGAAATATTTTGAAAATATTTTTAAATTTATGTGAGTTGAGGAAGCATCTTTATATACATGCAGTCTGCTCATAACAATTTTGTTTGATTTTTGGTATGTAGAGTCCTTCCTTTCCCATTGATGTCAAAGGGGGAGAATGGTAGAGTGGAGTGAAAAATGTATAATCATCTCAAGGGGAGAAAATTATTTTTGAAATTTTAAGGAGTGGCAATGTAGTGATGTTGGTATTGATCTGACAATTACTCATTTTTCACTAAGTGTTGCCATCAATGCCAAAGGGGGAGATTTTTGGCAAGAGATGTTGCTAATATCATTTGGTGTATTCATTTATGGAAACCCTAATTGATAATTGGATATGCACATCATCATTTGATCATACCGACATGAAGATTGAAGGTAGTCAAGGAGGAACAAAGTATTCAATAGTTTTGTGTTCATCGATTCCCATGAAGATTTTTTGTTACTATTTTGTGTTGCGTACCTGAAGGAATATTGTTTGGTATATTATCTTTGCTTCTATTGAAGCACAATGGCTCGTATTGATCTATGTGTGAGTTAGAAGATTTGATTGACTAATTTCCTACTTATCAGTGCTTGAAAGCTGACTTTGTGGATATTACATGTCACAGATGTTTGGAAAGTAATTGTTTGAGTATGTTTGTGTTTGAGCATCTTTGTTTGGGTCCTAGCTAAGTTGTGGCCGACCATTGTGGATGTGCATTAAATACATTACTTATGATTTGAGATGACAGTTGTAAATATTTGTGTGCTCTATTGATGCTGACATATTGCAATTAAATTATTAATTGTGGATATATATAAGTGATTTATCATATCATTTTGATATGCGAAAAAAGGTGTGTCAATGTGAATTATGAATATTAGAAGTGCAGAAGAGTGATTATGTATAGTTTCACTTGTGCATTAAGGATTTTGTGATGTGATTTTGAGTAGAACAGAGCAGAAGTCCATAATTATTCAGAAGGATAGAAGATTGACTAATGAGTCAAACCAAAACTGTAATCAAGATTTTCTAGAAACTAATTTATTAGTTCAATTTCTCAGATGGTGTTAATATGATTATTTTTGTAAGATAGTGAGTCTTTTTCAGCAATGAGCTCTAGGTAGTGTGCATGAATGCAAGTGCTTTCCTCATATTGTAAACTTCATTTGAGTATACTCAGATTATATTGTGGATTGGCTATCCATTGTGGTTTTTCCTTTAATAGATTTTCCACATAAAAATCCTTGTGTTATGGTGTTGTGATTGTTTTCTTCTTGTTCATGCAATTTGATTAAATGTTACAAGTGTTTTGAAGATAAGGATTAATAAAGTTAATTTTTGTACAACACTGATTCACCCCTTCCCCTTAGTGTAGCTTGTCTCCAACAATCTCAAAGCATATCTAGAAATTTTTTTCTCAACTTATCTCTCCCTCTCATTATATAATATTGAAATTTAAAGCTTGATGATATGTGAAGATCTCTCCACCCACCTCATCTTTTTTCAATCCCTCACCCAAAACAACCTCGATATTAAATCCCTCTTAAGTGTGTTTCACATGCAACTTAATTTATTTGAAGAAAAGCACTATCGATTTTGATATTAGATCTACAAGCCAACCTAATATGCTAGGAAGGTAACACCATTTTTATTTTTTTATGCTCTAGAAGTTTTTTATGGGAGGGTTTCCTTCATTCAAAATGTTGCATGTATGATTTTATCATGTTGATTGTTATTTTCTCATACTAGAATTTTGTTGAGGGTGTGATCTGCAAGATGTGGCTATGTGGGCTCTCTAGTATTTTGTTGGCTCTTGATCACCTTTTCTTTCTTGAATACACCTACACTATATTTCCTTGGTGCACATAATGTTTTGTGATGGTAAGATGAAGGAGACCCACCAAAAAATGAGCGACATGCATTTGAACTTGAAAAACAACAAAAGAACAAGCTCCAAGTTTCCATTTCTATCTATCTCATAGGTAATTTAAAGGGTAGTTGTTGCAATTACTAGTTTGGAAATAGAGAGAGGCTCTATGTTTTATATTATAGAAGAGGCAGTTATTGTATGATGCAGTGGAAAAGAAAAATTCAATAGTGAGATGTATTTTGATGCTTTGGTTTTCTATTTCTTATCATTTGGAGTTCTTAATGTCTATAGTATTGTGGATGATTTCCATTTTTTCATTTCACTTTGTCATGTTGTTTTGATACAAGATTTAGTTTTTGGGATTCTTCTAGTTGTTGTTTCATGGAGGTCTACCTATGTTGACTATGTAATACTTTAGGTTTACTATTATTATTTTTTGTGATAAAATATTAGATCTTTCCGAATAAAAATAAGTGTTTATAATGAATACAAGAAAATAATGGTTATCTTATTTCTTTAATTCTTTAGTTGAGATAGATAAAACTTGGAAACTAAGTGTTAGATCACTGAGGCTATTAGATGCCTAAGGAAGGGGTAATTTTTTGTGCAATATGTTTAAATAATATGTAGAAATGGTTCTTCAGTATGGATTGTAGAACATTTTTGGATAAATTTACTACTTTTTGGCATGAAATTTTGATTTCCATCTTGTAGGGTCCTCTCAATCTCTATGCCTAATGTGAGTTGAGTTCCCTTATCTCAACCTCACATTTAGGCCTTTTATTAGTGAAATTTCTTCACATTTGGGTTGGTTAATATGGTGTACACATAGTACTAACAAGTTTACCAACTTATGAGTCCATCCAAGAGAATTTCTTGAGATATACCTTTCTCAAGCTCTACTTTAAAGTATTTGACTAGTGATCCCTTGATTCTAAATGGAACAAATAGTCTTGTACTTGAAAAATTACAATGCATTATTTTTTGTAAGAAGGGAAATCACCTAATTATAGTTTTCTTAATTTAGAAAGCATGAAGTCCTTCATATTACACACACCCTAAGTGACCTAAAATATTGGATCAAAAACTACTACATGAGTCTTGGTGTGGTACATTTTTTAGTGTGTTCGTGGGGTTAGGAAATGGATTACATAAAAAATGATGTGGTATAAAGTAGAGAAGAATGGGATCATTTTATAGGGATGACAAAGATGATTTAAAATAATCTCAAGAAGTTTCAAAGATAAGTTTTATACCTTAAAATGATAAAAAATTCACTTGTGATGAATTTATCATGTATCACAATCAAGACATTAACACCATAGTGATTATACAATCACTCCCAAAAAAAATAGTGTTTTCACCAATTCACAAATAGATTATGGAATATCATGTTTTTGTAATCTGGTTTTCTACTTTGTCATTTGATCTTCCATTTTCATGAATGGGAAGCAAGAGGAATTTCATATATTATTTTTATGCAAATTGAATACTTTTATATCTCATTTCTATAGTGTTTTTAGTCCATCTTGTTACTATCTCAATCATAGTTTGTTGATTAACAATTTTGTAACTATGAAATTACTACTTTCCTAGTGAGTAGTAGAAAAATGTACCAAAAAATGGAGAAATATGTATGAGTTTAATTATTCTCCTTTGCATTTGAGAGGATAAATTTCCTCATTTGATGAAATTTTCTTATATTTTTTAATACTTTTAGCTAGAAATTATGAAAAGGAAAATAAGGAAAAATGAAAAAGAAAAGGGAAATAAATCTAAAAATGAACATAAGAATGTATCAAATATTTGTAGTACAAAAAAAATGATAGATTATATCAACTAAGAAAGAACAAAGAATTCCAAATTATATGTGTACACATCTAAAAATGGTCACGATTAACCAAACCTGTTAATTAATTAAATATGAATTATTTAATTAATATTCTTAAGTCATCTACATATAAATAAATTTAATTATTTATTTATATTGTTCATTTTTCCAATTCATCTAATTTAATTAAATAAATAAAGTTTATTTGATTAATGCTACCTTCTTCTTAATTAATTAAATAGATTTCACAATTTATTTATATTAATTATCACAAATCTAAATTCTAAATTTAAATGATATTATTCATTTCACATTTAATTAAATCTTTTCAATATTTAATTAACACACTTCACTCTTCTCAATAATTAAATATTTGTAAATATTTAATTAAAAATATTTTTCTCTTCTCACATAATTAAATATTTTCAATATTTAATTAAAGGCTTTTCATTTCCCACACATAATTAAATATTTATTTATTTAAATTATGAGGACACCTTTCATTTGTCTCTTCATTGTCCATCTATCTCTTAAAATTTCATCTTCTTTTCAAATTCTCAATCTCTCACCGTTCATTTTAAGAGGTTTGAACTCAACTGTCGATCTTGGCCAATTGAATTCTTGCCTTCAAAAATATATAAATACAACCTTCTTATGAGTTGAAAAGAACCTCGAATCTTAGATTTCATACGCAGTTACTATAGTTGCATTTCAACATATTAGCATTTCAATTTCATAGCATAATCTTTTAGTCATGAATATGCAATTTCATTAAATCTTATTCCCGTAATTGATCATTTCAACAAAGTTGTTTGCACAACTAAGAGCCAACATCTTTAATCAAATTCTTGAGAGATAGAGTACAATGGGATGAATTTGAAGAAGTTGTTGTTTTAGAGTTTGCATTTATTCTTTCTAATTTAGTTTCTTTAATCTAATGTTTCATTGGTGTATTATATTAGATTAATTTTGATTTTCACATTCTAACATACACAATATGCACACCAAGAACTAGGAGTAAGGAAATAAGCATGAGAAAAACTAGTTATATATAAGAATAATCTTTCTTTAGAAATAAATATTGACATCAAAAAAAAATATATTTATTTAACTCAAAGGAGGAAAAAGACTCCAATTTTCCCCTACATTGATATCTCACTCCTATTCTTATAGCTAAAAATGACCCCCTCTTACGAATAGATCTTTATTTAAATACAATTCCCTCTCCACCTCTATAGTTGTTTCTTGAGATACAAATTCTCTCTTTATTTTTCAAAAAAACAACTTCCCTTCAACCTTTTGGTACACTTCCTTAAGAAAATTTGAAGTTGCATAATGATTTCCACTATTTAATATAATGTGATGCCATATTTATTCATCCAACTCAATTAGATATAATAGAAATATAATCAATTGATTCAATATTACCATAAAATGATGCAAGAGTGTACTAATTCATAGTTTTAGATCACAAAATTTATACTCCTTTGATCACCACCTTCGATAAAGGGCTATCATCCAATTCTATAGATTCTTCCTTCAAATGTAATGCCTATTTTTTGTATAGATTGCATGGGAATGTTTTCTTGAGGACCTACATTATAAAGTATAATTTACTTGTGTATATAAAAATTCCCTTTCCCAAATGTATGGGAATATGAAAACAAGATACCTTTCCATAATATCTACTTTCAAATATTTTGGGAAAGGAATCATGGTGAACCTTAATCAATAGTGAATTCATTCTAAAAGTAAAACAACTTGATCTTATCTAGTCAAATAGAAAACTATAAGCAATGGAGCATTCGGGTTTTATCTTGGGAATGTATGTTGAGCACAGGTTGTTATTGATTTCAAACTAATTTTAGTAGGTCATTGTTCTAGATAATGGTTATCAAAGGATATCAAGGCTATCAGATGTGAAGGTTACCAAGGATGAAGAGGAATGTAAGAGTACTAGAATTGTCATTTATCTTAAGGTTCCAAAAGCATGTTGTTGTCAATGTGTAGACTGTCAAGTTGATTCAAGTATCATAAAGAAATTTTGTGTGGTGGCATGGCTACCTTTAGATAGTTAATGCATTTATTATACCATACCATGTATGTAGTTAAAATTAGTGTGGTGGCCTAGAAGGATATCTTTTGGGCAGAGATATTTATTAAAATGGTGGGCATTTCTTTCAAAAATGCAATGTTGCTTTGCAATTTGGAAGGAGAGTATGCATACACTAGTTCTATCAGCTTCCTATGTTTTTGGTGGCCCAACTAAGTATGCAAGGAATTTAAATTATCATAAGGTCTATCAATCTATTCAAAGTTCAAGGCATGTGTGGTAATGGATAGTCATGTGTGTAACTCAAATAATGCATGTGGATTGAGGATAGGACCTATTTAAGGTCCCCATGGTGGTGCAAAGCGTCAAGTTATTTTGGTGGAAAGAATTTTTATGTTTGGACCATTGTATTACACATTTCTTGTAATTTGTATTTAGGTCCACTCTATGTCATTTGGGTTTGTACAAATCCTTGGGCAACATGGAAGAGTGTTAATGTAATATCATGTATATATTTCAAATGTTTAGATGCATTGTAAGAGTGTGATGCACAAGTGTGTTGTATTTAAGTGTAATGAATGGAAGGTATGTGATAGACGTGTGAAGTAAAGAGGGAGTGCCAGTTTTAGAGGGTCATTCTTAGTGTGAGATATTTTCTATTGTCTCTGGTGCATATCAGAGTTAAATTTTAAACTTCCCATTATTTTTGTATTCTGGTAGGAATGGTGTTCTACCCATTGTATTGTTTTGGAAGGGGATTGGTTTCTCTAGTATGTTGGTACATATAGATTAATTTAGGGATTGGTGTCTCTGTTAGGTTGGTTCCTACATCACATTGCAAAAGTCATTTATTATATTTTTACTTGTGAGTTTTTCTCACTGTGGTTTTCCCATCTTGGGTTTCCATGTATATCTAGTGTTATGATTTATCTTGTATTGTGCTTTAATTACTAGCTTGTATGGTTTAGTGATCTTCATGTTGAAAATCTATATAATAGTTATAAAGGTTTTTCGAGGGTTTTTGATATGTTGATTAACTCCCCCTCTCAATAAATTGTGTGCCCTTCAACTTACATTGCTTTGAATCCAATTCTCATGGAAAAAATATTTTCCATCATAAATCTTGGTGGATCCACCAACCAAGATAATTTCATCTATATTTTTTTGTAGAAAATTTTTGCATCTCTCAATAAATTATCCATTGGGGTCCTCAACCGGTCAAGTAGATCTGAACATAACTCTTCAAAAATAGCCCTTTTAATTTTTTTCTTAATGTTCTCAAGACCATTTACAATAGACATTATGAATGGTAACAATTCCTTAAGAAAATTTGTTACTATTGTCTTCTCTAAATCTTCATTAAATATTATCAACCTATCATTCTCATTCATATGTCTCTATTTTGGAAACTACTTCCAAATAAAAGGAATTACCATAACTTATGCTAAAAGAATCAAATTCAAGGGGAATTAATGTTCTCAAGACCATTTACAATCGATGTTATGAATGGTAATAATTCCTTAATAATTTTTTTTACTATTGCCTCAAGGATTTTCTTCTCTAAATATTTATTCAATATTATCAACCTAGCAATTCTCATTCATATTTCTCTCTTTTGGAAACTACTTCCAAATAAAAGGAATTTACATAACTTATGCTAAAAGAATCAAATTCAAGGGGAATTTATGACCAAATATGTTATAATGTTTCACTTTTTTGGGTCATTTCTTAGAATTTATTTCAAGAAGATATGCAACAAAATTGATAAATACTTGATCTACCTCTTGAAGTATATTCTACAATTTAATCATCTTTGGTGTCAAAAAGTCAATTCCATTTTTATCTTAATTCTCTCCATAGAACATGTAACTTTTTGTGAGGTATTTTTATTCCTCACACCCCATGATGAGCATCTCTTCATCAATTGGCCCAAATGCTACAACTATACTAGGTACCAAATCTACTAAGAATTTTCCTTTGAAAGGGAACATTTCTCAAGAAAATTTCAATAAGGATGCATCCAAGAGACCATATTTCAGTCCCATTATCATATGGAAACCTAAGGATAACCTCTGGTGCCAAATCAGATTGGGTTTGCACATTTGAGAAAAGATAACATGTAAAAATAACTATTACCAAGATCATTAACCTTCACTTCAAAACTATTGTATCTTTTCAAGAAAATTTTCTCAAGCTCCCAAAAGTTGAATAATATCCTCATTGTCTTTTGACCAAAAGAAGAAAAAAATATGGTAGAGATATTTTGAACTTCTTGAAAGAATTCATGCCAACCCATTCACCTTTCTCTCCAAATTATGTACATAAATAATTGTAGCATAAAAAATTGTTACCCTTGACAATTTCACACTACCTTGATACCCTACTTTTCATATATCTTTAATTATAATATTAATTTACCAATTTCAGGGCCAAATTGATAAAATGTCTAATTCCCCACCATCCCTATAAATTTAAGCCAAAAAGTGTTGGATAAGTTCACCAAGGGCATCCTTGTCCAGAAAGCAGATATTTGAATATTCTAAATTTTGATTGGCAAGATTTTATGATTTGAAAATGACCTTAGGTTGGCCCCTACCAAAAATGATTAATTAAAATACATAATTAATCATGTTTTCCTCTCATTTTTAGCAAGAAAGGAAACAATTTATGAATGGGAGAAAAAATATTGAGGAGAACACTTCTAAAATCAATCAAGGGAAGTCAAGGGAGGATTTATTAGCATTATTGTAGAAATAGTTTTAGTCAAGCATCATGTCACTTATTCATCATGTTTTCATGTAAGTTTGTTCATGTTTTGTGATCATTTTTTTGTGGGTATTAGCACACTTGTAGGTCTTCAAGTCAATTCAAGAAAAATTGAAATCAAGCCTTGAGGTGATGTGCATGACTTTAGTCCTTCAAGGAGATCAAATCTGAGTGGTAAGTTGCAATAAGTTGTTTATTCATCATTCATTTATCATTTAGCCTCTATCCCTCAAAAGGATAAGCTCTCTTTCATCAAATTTTCCATTGTGAAGGTGTAAATAACAACACGAGGTTTGATCAAGGAAAGACCCTATATGGAAGAACCCTTCCTCTCTCTTTGAATGTGAAGATTGCAGATTTGAAGAAGATTGGAGGAAGATTGAAGACTATTTTTTCATTGATTCATTGAAACCCTACAACTTAACAAGATACAAAAACCCAATTATCTCAACAATAGATGAAGATCTGATAGCAAGATCCAGAAGGAAGAAGCCTTTGATTAGGGACTTGAGGATTATGAAAATAGGTTTTGGTTTTTGATGAGGGCACAACCCAAGACACAGAAATCACACAGGAAACTAGAGATTCTTATTACTTTCAAAATATGAAATTCTTACATGCAGAGGGTCTCCAAATCCTTGAGTTTTGCAATACATGCAAATTATAGAAAGAAACTATAGAAATTCCCCTATTCGCAACATTCGATCTTCTTTCCCCAAAAAACTACTGACAAAAATAAAAAACTACCCCATAAATAGCCCAATTCTTCGTTTGGAGCCAAAAACAACATTCTAATTATGCACAAACTTCCGGAATCCCTAACTCAAGATCTAGTCGTTGGATCTTCAATGATAATACCTTTTTGGAAAAGGTGTAAATAACAACACGAGGTTTGATCAAGGAAAGACCGTATATGGAAGAACCCTTCCTCTCTCTTTGAATGTGAAGGTTGCAGATAAGAAGATTGGAGGAAGATTGAAGACTATTTTTTCATTGATTCATTGAAACCCTACAACTTAACAAGATACAAAAACCCAATTATCTTAGCAATAGATGAAGATCTGATAGCAAGATCTAGAAGGAAGAAGCCTTTGACTAGGGACTTGAGGATTATGAAAATAGGTTTTGGTTTTTGATGAGGGTGCAACCCGAGACATAGAAATCACACAGGAAACTAGAGATTCTTATTACTTTCAAAATACGAAATTCTTACATGTAGAGGATCTCCAAATCCTCGAGTTCTGCAATACATGCAAATTACAGAAAGAAACTATAGAAATTCTTCTATTCGCAACATGCGATCTTCTTTCCCCAAAAGACTACTGACAAAAATCAAAAACTACCCCATAAATAGCCCAATTCTTCGTTTGGAGCCAAAAACAACATTCTAATTATGCACAAACTTCTAGAAGCCCTAACTCAAGATCTAACTGTTGGATCTTCAATGATAAAACCTTTTCGGAAAGGTCTTGCGAAAATGAAGTGTTGGAAAGCGGGGCCTAAAGGCTAACCACTTTCATTTTCTGCCAATTTTCGGGCCCATCGGGAGCATTTAAGTCCTCAAAATTAGCTCTGAAGATTTTGTAGGGCAAAAAGCAGAAACTGAAACTTGAATAAATTTTGAACGGTGAATGATCTTCGCTTGATTATTTCACCAAAGTGTTTATTATTATATCCTGAAGCTTCCCTTGAATTTTTGTCTCCTCACGCCTTCAAATTCATACACCACTGGATGCTCATGCATCAGTTTTAGATCTCTAAAAAGGGAACCCTAGGCAGCCTTGTCCAAAAACATCAAGCCCAAATTCAAACCATAGGTGCACACATGTATGCCTTATATATTTTTGGTCATTAAATTTGTCTATCAACTTCCAAATTATCTATATTTATACTAGAGAATAGTGTATTTTAATAGTTAACTAGTTGCATCATTGCATTTCATTAAATTAAATTTCAAACCCTCAAAAGAATTCAAATCTAGGGTTGATTGAATCACCTTTTAGGTTCAAAGTCAATCTCATACCCTTGCCAATCTAAATTTTAATGTTTTGTAGGTGAAAGGTAGTTAATCCTATTTGAACACTAGGATCACTTTTTTAACCAAACATTTTGGTGAACTCGAATTTTTTAACATAATTTAGATCTTCTAATTTTTAACATTTTTAAGACTTAAAATAGTGAACACATATTGTAAAAATTTAAGATGTCATAGGCTTTTGATTACAAAATTGGTCTTTGCACTTGAAGAAAAAGTGCCATTTTACTTGATTTGGTGCATTTTTTTTAATTTTAATATTGAAATTATCAAATCTATAGGAGAATTGCATGAATTTTATAAAGCATTGCATAATTGGTTTAAATTAGCTTTCATTTTCAAAAAGTTTGAAAACCCTAGTTCATTACACTACATTTCAATTTCAAAATTCATCAAAAAAATAACACTTATTTATTTTTAAATCTAAGCCAAAATACTATCAAACATCAATTACCTATCTATAGTACCTCAAAACCCAAATTTTGAGAAAAATTTCCAGCTAGACAAGGGTGCCTCAAAGTTTAGGTCAAATTTGATATTTGTTGTCCTTGTACAAACATAGACTCTAATTTATAGATATTTATGTGCAACATGTCTATAGTCTATTTTTTATTCTAATTAGTGTTAGCAAGCATAAACATAACTTTAATTTGGAAATTAATGATTAATCTTGGAGAAGGTACAAAAATTCAATCATGTCATATATCTTTCTACAAGTGCATTATATACCTACCAATCCATTTAGTTATGATGAATTTGATATGATAGATGATGCCCTTGGGGACTTCATGGTTTAGGAGTACCTTGACAAAATCATCCCTCTATGTGGAATTTTTTAAATTTTCATTTAATTTTGATGTTCTTACCTTGTATTAAGGTCTTAGAGGTCAATTTAAAATGATTAGGAGGTTAATATTTAAGGTTTGTGTCAATATTGGGAAATAATGTAAATGTTGTCATCTAGAATATAAAAGTTGGGAAAACTTGCAAAATTGAAAAAACATGCAAAATGTATGGAAGGTGAAAAGAAATTCTTGTCTTTGATTGGTTGAAGGAAGTTAGAAACTCAAAAGTCTATTTTTTTTCCTTTAAAATGATTTTCTATCATTTGAAACTTTGAAGGTGATTGAATAAAAGAATGGGTTTAATGAAATTACCAGTTTGTATTCATATCCTTCATTTTCTTCAGAAAAATCACTGATTCCAGCCCTTGTATGAAATTTTACGGGCTCAAGTACATGTCTAATTGTTTTTAAATTATATTAGGCTCAATCGCCTCCAATTTTATTTTTGTCTCATGTAAATTGATTGAGATTTGTGCAAGATATTTGAAATTTGGTGCTGACGGGTGAAACCTTGATTTTAGGCTAAACAAAGGTATGCAAAATGATGTTTCTCATGTTTTTAAATATTGAAATATCTTTATTTTTGGTGTGGACACTCTTTGGAAAATATTCTTCCATTTTCTAAAGTATTTGGAGCAAAAAGGTTATGGTAAAGTGAGTGGGATTATGATTTTTTTTTTACTGTATTCTATATCTTGTAGGAGTTGAGAAAATACTTCACAAACCCCAAAGATCACCTACATGCAAATAACCTATCACAAAAGAAGAGATGGAGACAAACAAGCAAGGGTTCTCTAAAAACTGAAAAATGTATATATCAGAGAGAATGAGAGAATGAATTGATATGAAATACAATGGGATCAATCCTTATAAAAAGGAGATCATGCAAACCCTAATAAAACCCTAATAGGAAAAACCCTAATAGAAGCCCTAATAGGAAAATATTTAATAATTAATATAATTATTAAATGTCACATTATGCAAACTAATGTGAAATATTAAGAAGGGAATAAAGGTAACTTAATCAACATAATTAAGTTAAGACCTTTACTCTAACACCCCCCCTTAAGATGAGCAACAGTGCAGCTACAAACAAATGCAAGAAAGCAAAGGTAACTACAATGCAAGAAGGAAAACATGGGTCCCGACAACTAGGCCAGATCAGGTACCCAAATACAACCAAATATTTGTAAAATGGAGAAATAGAGAAAACCTCATGGGAAAAAGCTCTACTCCAAAAAGAGATGCAGAAAACCAAGAAGAAGAACATCACTGAAGCAAAAGAAGCTGCAAACAATTGTCGAAGGATGATTGCTATGGTGCTGAAGAACCTCTGTTGAAGGAATGTAATATCCCTTCCAAGGTGAAACCAATGAATAATTATCAAAAACAATATAATAACCCCCCCATAATGCAGAACTAGGAGAGCCTCATAGATCCACTGAAATGATGTGAAACACCCTGTAGTGCATGAAGGAGAAGAAACATCTGAAAGTTTTCAAGATAGCACCTGCAACTAAAAAAGTGGTGTGCAAAACAAAGCACACATGCATGAGGATGGAATGATATGGATCCATGATCGTCGTGGAGGGACACTCACCGGACAAAGGTGTGATGGCAAACAAAGGCAAACTACACAACCCCCCCATGGTATGGATTCAATGTCATCATGGAGGGATACTCATCAGATAAAGATGTGATGGCAAAACAAAGGAAAACTACACAACCCCTCATGGTACTTTATAATAGCAGTGCAAGTACAAAATATGGCACAACCTTATGTGCAAAATCCCCAAAAAATGCATGTACAATAGTGTGACACTTTATCTTAGTGCATTTACATAAAAAGATTGCTTACAAATAATGCTCAAAATATCCTCAAAGGAAAAAATGTTGGAAATACATGAAGAAAAACCAAGAACAAAGCATCCCATGCAAACAAAAAGTTTCCAAGAGCAAATATGTTCAGGTAATCCACCAAAGTGTGAAAACACAAATAACTAAATAAAATATACTTGGAGTGAAATCTGGAAAAATGGCATAGATGAAACTAAAGAGCTCTGAAATACAGTTCCAACGTCGCTGAGATTGCGAAAAATGAAGAAACTGATCAAAAGTTATGAGCTTGAGACTGAAAAATATCCCCTTTGTTTTCAACTAGCTATAGAATGCACCAACAGAAAAAAGAAGTGATGAGACCCACACCACTAGAAATATGAGAAAACCATCTTTCCGATGATATCTCGTTTGCTAAAAAACAATATCGTATGCCCAAATTATGGCCTCCAAAATAAATCAGCTCCAAAGAGGGAAAAAAACCAACGCTGGGTTAAATTTGATGGTTATACGGTCGTCACACCAAAATGACTGGGTTAAATTTGATGGACAAACAACCATCACCATAAATGTGTGATAGGGCATATACATGAAAAAATTGTTTTTTTAAATAAAAAAAAAACTATTACGAAAAAAGAAATTTTAAAAAAATTTAATGGGGTGGGGGAGGCACATGGGCCCACCCCCACCATACCCCTTGTAGCATAGGGTACACTACGTAGGGACTACGCAAGGTACTTTGCCTACGCAGGGTCCCGAGCCCACCGACCTAAGCAAGCTATTAAAAGGCTTTAAAACTTGCTCTTTTTTTTTTTTGATAAATAAAAAATAAAAAAAACATTACAATGTGTTTTTCGGATGAAAATAAATTCGGAAAAAATAAAAATAAAATTTACGGGTATTTTTCGAATTGCACATAGACGACGGTCGTACAGTCATTCTTGCTAAAAAATTTTGCCCCAAATTTTGACTTTGTCCAAAATGGATGAATGAACAGTCGATTTAGGGGTTTTGGACCACTGTGGATGCAATGGCAAAGTCTGTTTGAGCTGAAAATGATTAAAATGTAGGTATTCCCTAGATCAAGAAAACAAACCCCAAACCCTTGAAGCTCCAAAAATCTTTAAAACAAGAACAAAAAGTAGTAGGTGTGGAGCTTTGATACCATGTAGGAGTTGAGAAAATACAACTTCACAAACCCTGAAGATCAATTGCATGCAAATAACCTGTCACAAAAGAAGAGATGGAGACAAACAATCAAGGGTTCTCTGAAAACTAAAAAATGTATATATCAAAGAGAATGAGAGAATGAATTAATATGAAATACAATGGGTTCAATCCTTATAAAAAGGAGATCATGTGAACCCTAATAAAACCCTAATAGGAAAAACCCTAATAGAAGCCCTAATAGGAAAATATTTAATAATTAATATAATTATTAAATATCACATTATGCAAACTAACGTGAAATCTTAAGAAGGGAATAAAGGTAACTTAATCAAGATAATTAAGTTAAGACCTTTACTCTAACATGTCTCTGTCCAGAAACAAGGCAAACAAGAGAATAATGACTTAGGGTTTGAATAAATTCTTTATGAAATGGAAACCTGATTGATTTTTAAGCTTTTATAGATCAAATTGGATGTGTTTCAAGAAATTTTTAGGAAAAATTGATTGGGGAGATAGTATATTCAATAAACCTTAAATCTACAAATGATAGAAGATTGGCAAAAACAAAATACATTGTGAATTTTATGAATTTTGGTTGTGGAGTATAAGATATCATTATGTAATGATTGTTTTGAATGGTGTTTAGGATGTGCTTAATCCTCTTTCCTGATAATATTATGTGCTAAAGGATATGGTGATCATTTATATACTGATCTCTGTTGGACAATTTGGTAAACAAATGCGATAGTGAGGCTATAAAGTGTTTGGTTTGAGAATTTGGGTTGATACTTTGACAAGGAAGCTTGGAAAGGTTGAAATGGTATTTTAATAGATTTTGGTTCCATTAAAGAAGAAAATGGTTTTAGGATTTGAGATTGTTTTTTTTATGAAGCCTAATGGGCATGGTCTTGGTGTTAGGACAATCCATTTTGTGAATTCACTGATTTAAGGTGTTTGGGTTTTGAAGTCTGTTAATCTACATGTGGTTTGGGCCATGTTTTAGTTTAAGTAATTTGGATTCAAGTTTTTTTGAGGGAAAAAGGAGTCCTAGTTACAAAGACATAAAGGATATGTTAGAGGTTTGTCAAGTCCGATTGAGTGGGGTAGGTTGTTTTGTGTTTCTTCCTTTTCTCTGCATCAGAATGGTATCAGAGCCCGAGAAAGATTTGGGCTGGTGAATTTTGTTGTGGTTGTGTTGTTTTTTTTGTAGGGCAGGAGAACTTGGTTGCTACCATTGTAAAGGCAAAGTAAATTTGAGAAAGTTATGAGAAGCAAGGAGGAAGATTTCTCGTTAAGATGTAAAATTTGAGGAGACATTTGCGGGTAGAGGAAGAGAGAAAGAAGAAGAAGAGACAAGAAAAATTTGATAAAGAGATTGCTGAGATAAAACAAGAGATAGAAAGGATGGATAAATATTTCCTAAAATCCATAAAGAATATAAAACAAATGATGAAGAAAGAAACAAGTTGGAACCTGAAGATAAACAAAAGAGTCACATGGCATATAAGGGAGAAAATCAAGAAGAGGAGAATGGGAATATGGATGAAAGATCAAGAAGCCTTTGAAGATGCAAGGAAGAATTCATTGATGAAGATGTTGCAGGTATTCCAAGGCATGAAGATGAAGAGAGGACAAAGATCATAGACCTGGTTTCAGATGTTGAAGACCTTGAATTAGCAAAAAGCTTGGATGAAGAGAAGATATTGGATAGATTGATCTTGGAGGTTTGCAAGGAATTGGAAAGTTATGGAGGTATCATGATAGAAACTTTGTATCATTTCATTGCATTACTAATTCTTTGGACAAAGAATAATTTGTAGGTTAGGGGACAAAAGGAGAAGCATGATATTGGGATGCACCAAAGAGTGAATATTTTGATTTTAGTTGGTGAGCAAGGTATGAAGTTGATTTACATGGAAAAAATGAAGCCTAAAGTGAAAATGAAGGTGATTAAGAGAAAAGTAAAATTGGGGTAGATCATACAAATATTACAGGTTGGTGGACAACTTCAATTCCAAGTGGACTTGGAAATTTTCTTGGTTAGGAGTATGGTGCAGGAGCACCTTGACAAAATCATGCCTCTATGTGGAAATTTTTAAAATTTCATTTAATTTTGATGTTATTACCTTGTATTAAGGTCTTAGAAGTCAATTTAAAATGATTAAGAGGTCAATATTTAAGGTTTGTGTCAAGATTGAGAAAAAGTGTAAAATTTGTCATCTAAAATATAAAAGTTGGGAAAACTTGCAAAATTGAAAAAAAATGCAAAATGTATGGAAGGTGAAAAGACATTCTTGTCTTTGGTTGGTTGAAGGAAGTTAGAAACTAAAAATTCAATTTTTTTCCTTTAAAAATGATTTTGTATCATTTGAAACTTTGAGGATGATAGAATAAACGAATGGGTTTAATGAAATTCTCAGTTTGTATTCATATTCTTCATTTTCTTCAGAAAAATCACTGATTCCGGCCCTTGTAAGAATTTATACAGGATCAAGTGCATGCATAGTTTTTTGTAAATGATATTAGTCTCAATCACCTCCAATTTTATTTTTGTCTCATTTAAATTGGTTGAGATTTGTGCAAGATATTTGAAATTTGGTGCTGAGAGGTGAAACCCTGATTTTAGGGTAAATAGAGGTATGCAAAATGATGTTTCTCACATTTTAAATATTGAAATCCCTTTATTTTCAATGTGGAAACTATTTGGAAAATATTATTCCATTTTATAAATTATTTGGAGCAAAATGGTTATGGTAAAGTGAGTGGGATTATGATTTTTTTTACTGTATTCTATGTCTCAGTCTAGAAACAGGGCAAACAAGAGAATAATGACTTAGGGTTTGAATAAATGCTTTATGAAATGGAAACATGATGGATTTTTAAGCTTTTACAGATAAAATTGGATGTGTCTCAAGAAATTTTTAGGAAAAATTGATTGGGGAGATAGTATATTCAATAAACCTTAAATCTGCAAATGATAGAAGACTAGCAAAAACAAAATACAGAGTGAATTTTATAAATTTTGGCTGTGGAGTATAAGATATCCTTATGTAATTGTTGTTTTGAATGGTGTTTAGGATTTTTTTAATCCTCTTTCCTGATAATATTATGTGGCTAAAGGATATGGTGATCATTTATATACTGATCTATGTTGGATAATTTGGTAAACAAATGGGACAGTGAGGTTCTAAAGTGTTTGGTTTGAGAATTTGGGTTGATACTTTGACAAGAAAGCTTGAAAAGGTTGAAATTGTATTTTAATAGATGTTGGTTCCATTAAATAAGAAAATGGTTTTGGGATTTGAGATTATTATTTTTATGAGGCCTAATGGGCATGGTCTTGGTGTTAGGATAGTCCATTTTGTTAATTCATTGATTTAAGGTGTTTGGGTTTTGAAGTCTATTAATCTACATGTGGTTTGGGCCATGTTTCAGTTTAAGTAATTTGGATTCAAGTTTTTTTGAGGGAAAAAGGAGTCCTAGTTACATAGACATAAAGGATATGTTAGAGGTTTTTCAAGTCATATTGAGTGAGGTAGGTTGTTGTGTGTTTATTCCTTTGGTCTGCATCACTTCATCTCACCTATACCATCCACTAAGGCTTCTAAAATTCCAATAAATTCTATCATTTATTCTCATGACAATCATGTTAGCTCTTCTCACAATATCTCTCCTAATTGTGAGAGTATCTTAGCACTAGAAAATGAAATCATCGACACATTTACTAATATCAATTTACTTAATCATAATTCATCTCCCAACATCTCCCCGACTTGTGATAATTTTTTGGTGCAAGAGGATGCAATCATTGATAATCATGATAATCATAGTTGTTATTCTCCTAATACCTCACCTACTTGTGAAGAATATATCTTGGTGCTAGAGGATAAAAAATTGAACATCATAAGTGTGTTTGTAGTCATAGTATGAATGAAATATGCTAGATCCAAATGAATTTAAAGCCTATTTAATACCCTGATGATGTAGGAGCATCCTTGGTTCCTGGCAGTCTTGCATCAACCAAAAATATTCCCATTCAATTTTCATTCTTGTTTCATTATTTTCCAGTTCAAGTTTGTAGATCTGGTATTGCTTCATGTTTTCTTGTGAGATTACGCATACCTATGGTTTCATCATAGACATATTCATTTTCCTTATTCCAATTTTTTAGGTCGATTGGATCTTTTTCTAGAAAGTTATCACTTTCGGATTAAGTGACAACTTTTGGAACTGGCCCCATAATAATTTCAAACCCTAATGGCTAGTTGGATCGATTGTGAATCTTTCCCGTTACTTTTAGATCCTCACAGTGTGTTTATATTTGTCCCTTGGAGTTTCCTCAACCTTAATTTTAGGTCCACACTTCATCATGTGCATCTACCATGGAAGAATTTCAGATTTGTGGCCAACTTGTTCTTGTGCACGTTACCTTTTCTTCATCAAAGATTGTAATGATCTTTGGGCCAACATGAATGTTTCGTGACCCACAGATGTTATATAAATCTTGTAATAGATCATTAGGATAGCATTGAATCATGATCAAGCAGAATAAGATGTTGTTAAAGTTTGATCTATAGGATTTTTGCTCGAATGTATGAGCACTATATTCTGAGCATGTGTAATCAAGCCTGATTGCCGAATCTATAAGCTGGGATGTAGTTGACTATATGTAATCAAGATTTTTGATAAAAAACATGTTTGTATTTGTATTTTCCTCCATATTCTATGTTGCTTCTATTGTGTTACTCTTGTTGCACGGTCTGGATTATTATCTTTGAGGACCCTCCATTCTATGTCTGCACCAAATTGGTATCAGAGCAAGATTCATTCCTAGTGATATTGTCATAACTTGTGCAGTCCTATTGAAGATTTGTTGTGGGGTGGAAGATTGGGGATCTGGTCTATAGCTACAAAGGGATTGTGTAAATATGGTAGGAAGAAGAAATGGTAGAGGAAATGGAGCATGTGGAAATTCAAACCCAACTATAATGGAGATGTTTAGAGGAATTGTTGCTAGATTAGAAGCGGTTGAAATGACCTAGAGAAGAGGTCGACCAGTTGATGATGTAAGTGATGAAGAAGTAGAAGAACAAGAAGAAGTTGCAAGAGAAGAGAAACCTTGCCTTGATTAGGGAGAAGAGAGGTTCATAAGAGCCCTAACCATAGTAAACACTAAGCCACATTTTAATCCACAAGATTATAATGGTAAGTTGGATTCATATGAATTGTTAGATTAGATAACAAAAATGGATAAATAATTTGATTTTTAAGGTACCCCAGATGACAAGAAGGTGAAATTTTCTTGTAAAAAGTTTAGAGGACATCCATCCCTTTGGTGGGAAAACTTGTAGACAAATAGAAAAAGAAAATGGAAGGAGAAGATAAGTTCATGGGATTGGATGGTGAATAAGTTGAAGACAAAGTTTATGCCTGTAGGCTATCAAATCATTTTGTTCTAAAAATTGCATAATTTGAAGTAGAAAGAATCAAGTGTGATAGAGTATAGTGAAGAGTTCTATAAGTTGAATGTAAGTTCAAGATATTCAAAAGATGAAATTGAGAAAGTATCCAAATATGTAAAGGGTTTGAGGTCATCTATACAAGATGAGATCAGTCTGATTAATTTTTTGAGTGTGGAAGATGCATATCAGTGCTCCCTAAAAGAAAAAGATAAAATGAATAAAAGACATGAGCAAAGACAGAGAGGAAGAGGTGAAAGATTACAAAGAGGAAGAATATTTATTGGAGGAGGAAGAGGAAATTTTGCAGATCAAAATAAAGATAATAAGGTCATTAAGAATGATAATTCATACCATAGAGATGATGGAAACTCTTACAGAGGAGGAAGATATGGTGGTTATAGGAATGCAGGATATAGAAAAGATGATAGAGGACAAGATAAAAGAGTATTTAGGGAAACTTGTTTCAAATGTGGTGGAGAAGGACATAGAACCTTTGAATTAAAATAGGGAGAGAAGCAATAATAGAAGAATGACCTTTGTTGATGAATATCATGTTGGATCATCTAACCAACCAAAAGAAGAAGTATTGGTCAACAAGAGAGTGTTGTGTAAAAGTGAATTGGAGAAAGAACCACTACAGAGGAATAATTATTTTGGACCAGATGCAAGGTAGCTAGTAAATGTTTCAAGTTAATCATTGATAGTAGAATTTTAGAGAACTTGGCTTCTGAGGAGATCGTGACCAAATTGAAATTGGAAAGGTTGAAACACCTAAAACCTTATTTGATAGAATGGATTCAAGATGAGAATAAGATACTATTAAGTGAACAATGTTTGGTAAAATTAAAGATAGGAGATTACCATGATGAAGTTTTGTTGATATTATGCCTATGGATGTATATCATATTTTGTTGGGAAGACCTTGGTAGTATGATAGACAGGATATTCATGATGGAAAGAAGAACATATACACCATTTTGCTAATGGGATGAAGCAAACCTTATTGCCCTTGGAGGATGTTCCTAAAGCTGAGACGTGTAGGATTGCTAGAATTTTTTTGGTTTATGGAAGGAGATTTCTAGATGGATTGAGACATGAGAACATGTGTTATGCCCTAGTTCCTAAGAAGGTTGAAGAATTGAAGCATGTAGAATAACAAATAGGGGAAATAAAGGAGTTGCTAACATAATATGAAGCTATCATTTTAGATAATGTACCTAATGCATTACCACATGTAAGGAGTATTAGTAATTGTATGGCTCTGATTTGTGGAGCTAGTTTTCCTAATAAAGTAGCACACTGGATAACACCGACAAAGAATGAATAATTGAATAGACAAGTGCAAGAGTTGTTGATAAAAGGTTTGATTAGAGAAATCTTAAGTCCTTGTGTAGTACCTATTGTATTGGCACCTAAGAAGTATGGAGAATGGAGGATGTGTACAAAATCTAGAGCCATAAACAAGATCACAGTGAAATATAGGTTTCCTTTGCCCCAGATGGATGACATGATGGATTATTTGAGTGTAGCTAAGTACTTTAAAAAGATAGACTTGAAGAGTAGATATCATCAGGTTAGAATCAGAGAAGGGGATGAGTGGAAAACAACATTCAAAACAAATGAAGGATTATATGAGTGGTTGGTGATGCCTTTTGGACTGAAAAATGCACCGAGTACTTTCATGAGGTTGATGAATGAGGTATTGAAGAAATTATTGGGTAAGATTATGATTATTTATTTGGATGAAATTTTGAATTTTAGTAAGACTAGAGAAGAACATTTGTTACATATAAGACAATTTTTGCAGAGGTTGAGAAAAGATTAGTTGATGATAAACATCAAGAAGTTTAGTTTCTTGAAGGAAAAGTTGGTATATCTGGGATTTGTGATATCAGTGGATGGATTGAAAATGGATCTTGGAAAGGTAAGAGCTATTGTTGAATGGCCTACACTTGAAAGCATTGGAGAGGTAAGATCATTTCATGGATTGGCTAGTTTTTACCAAAATTCCATTAGGAATTTTAGTTCTATCTATAGTCCTATGATAAAAACAATGAGAAGAGATAGGAAGGATTTTAAATGGCCATTTGGAGTAGATAGAAGTTTTGAGTTGTTGAAACAAAAAGTGACTAAGCAACCTGTGTTGGCTTTACTAGATTTTGATAAGGTATTTCAAGTAGACTATGATACAAGTGGGAATGTTATTGGGGCATTGCTAAGTCAATTAGGAAGACTAGTAGCCCAATTTCAGTGAGAATTTGAATGATGCTAGGAGAATATATTCAATGTGTGATCAAGAGTTCTATGCCATAATTCAAGATTTGAAGAAGTGGAGACATTTCCTACTATCTAAGGATTTTGTGTTGTATACAGATCATCAAGCTTTGCAGTACTTGAACAGTCAAGGTAAGTTGAATCTGAAACACATGAGATGGGTAGAGTTCTTGTAGAGTTATACTTTTGTTCTAAAGCATAGGAGTGGAAAGTCAAATAGAGTTGTTGATGCATTGAGTAGGAGAAGGAATTTATTGGCATAGATGAAAGTGGAAGTATTAGGCTTTGAAGAATTGAAGAACTTGTATGAAGAAGATTCGAATTTTGCAGAACCTTGGAGAGCTTGTAAAGAACCAATTTTTGAGGATAGAAGTCAATGGTTGGATTATTTCATTCAAGAAGATATGTTTTTTAGAGGAAATTAGTTGTGTATACCCCGAAGTTCAATGAGGGATAACTTGGTGAAAGAGGAACATAGTGGAGGATTGGTAGAAAATTTTGTAATTGATAAAATAGTAGCATTGGTGAGTGAGAATTAATTTTGGACACAAATTCATAAGGATGTCAAGAAATTTGTGCAGAGTTACATAGTTTTTCAAGTTGCAAAGGGGAGTAGTCAAAATGTTGGATTGTATAAACCTTTGACAGTATTAGAAATACCTTGGGAGGATATCAACATGGATTTCATAGTTGGTTTGCCTAAAACACAGAGAGGTAATGATTCAATATTTATGGTGGTGGACATGTTTTCTAAGATGGCACATTTCATACCTTGTAAGAAGACAACAAATGCAGTACATGTAGCAAACTTGTTTTTTAGAGAAGTGGTCATATTGCATGGATTACCTAGGAGTATTGTTTCAGATAGAGATACAAAATTTATTGGTTATTTTTGGAGGACACTTTGGAAGAATTTGAAGACAAATTTGAAGTTCAGTTATACTTTTCACCCACAGAAAAATGGATAAATAGAGGTAGTAAATAGGAGATTGGGAAATTTGTTGAGATATTTTCTTGAAGAGACAATCAAAGTTTGGGATTTAGTCCTTGCACAAGCCGAGTTTGCCTGCAATAATTTAGTGAACAGGAGTACTAGAAAGGAACCTTTTGATATTGTTATAGGAGTTCATCCTAGAGGTATATAAGAATTGCAAGACATCAGTAAGGAGGATAAGAGGAGTGCAAAAGTAGAATAATTTTCAGACCACATGAAGAAATTACATACTCAAGTGAAGCAACATTTGGACGATATGAATTGGAAGTATAAGGATAAAGCAAATGAAAAGAGGAGACATAAGGAATTTGAAGTTGGAGATGAAGTGTTAGTACATTTGAGGAAGGAAAGATTTCTAGTTGACACATATAGTAAGATGAAGATGAGGAAGTTTGGACCCTGTAGGATTTTGAAGAAATTTGATTCAGGAAATCCATATGAAGTGGAGTTGCTAGAAGGCATGAGTATATCACCTATATTTAATATTGAAAATATTCATCAATACCATGAAGCAAAATTAACTAAGGACAATAAGACAAAATTGGAAGAACAACTTCCTAAACACCAATAAGATGTGATAGAAGAAATTTTGGATGTCAGAGATGGAAGGAAAACTCGTGGAAGATAGTACAGAGAGTATCTTGTGAAATGGAAGGGTAGACCAGTGGAATATTCTTTATGGATTTCTTTGGCTGAGGTAGACCATATTGGTTTTCCTTTAGCCCTACCAAAGTGAGGGACTAACTTTTTATTAACCCTTGATGTCTAATGTAGGAGCATCCTTGGTTCTTGTCAATATTGCATCAACCAAAAATATTTCCATTAAGTTTTTGTTCCTGTTTTGTTATTTTCTAGTTCAAGTTGGTAGATCTGGTATTGCTTCATGTTTTCTCACTAGATCGTGCATACCTATGGTTTCATCATGAACCTATTCATTTTCCTTATTCCTATTGATGCAAGAATTTGTGGGGGCAACATCCTTATGGGAAACCAAGCTAATGGGGGACTTGTGTGCTTAGCTAAGTGACCTCTGGGATTTTATCGAAGTTGGCTCTTCATTTTTTAAGGGGGGAGGTAAAGGGTTAGAAAGATAACAAGAAATCAAAAAACCTAAAACTAAGGCGATGCACCAAATTATGCAAGGAATAACTAAGCACAATGCTGAAATCAAAGGCTCGAATAGTAGCTATCATCTATCAAATAGATTATCTCAAAAATACTTCAAACATAAGAACATCATTTCATGCATAGCATAACCTAACATAACATAAGCCAACGTAGAAGAGTAAAACATGGTCTGCATTTTATTAAGTTGTATGAGATTACAAAAGTTGAAAATAGACATTCATATGCTATAGGAAAATAAAAGCACAGTTTTAATACTCTATCAAATGAATGAAAAATAAGGAGGCCAAATCGATTAGCACAATCTGAAAACTCAAGTTTAATAGAAAATATTACAAAAGGCCAATTCCTAGTGCTCGGGATGCTATTTAATCCATCTAACACCAACCAATAAAGAGAAGAAGGGTTGCTTAAATAAGCCAACCCACCACCTATAAACCCATGTGAGAAAGATGCCTTGGCAAAACATTGACGCTTCATATTTCCTCAAACCGACATTGAATAGGATGATTGCCCAACAACATGCTAGAAAACCCACCTTTAGAGAAAATGAGGCCATGTAGCAACATAAGAGAACACGCAGCGAAAAGAAGAAAGCATGGCAGCAAAGGAGAAAAAATGGCACAGATGGAAACTCCCAAATAACCGGCGCACAAAAACACACCACACCTCGAACATACAAAGCCCAACAAAAGAAAGAGGAATGTCCCAATGAGAAGCTCTGAGAGGAAGCCACATGGAAGATGCCAGACAAAAGTAGCTATTGAGTGGGCCCAACTTGAAAAGAAACGAGAGAAAGCCACGCATTGAACACGCATAACTCAATAGAGGAAAAGCGATATGGAACAACAAGAAGCTCCAATAGGAGGCCACATGGTAGATACCAAAAATCTACGAGTGATAATGGTCAAGACAAAGCCATGAAGGAAAAGATAATCATGGAGGATAGCAATTAGTGAATAAAATTTCACAGTTTGGTGACTCATAGGGACATTTCGCTTGCGGAATGAAGAACCCTAGAAACCTTGGTTCAACACCACTATTATAATTCAGAGCTACGAGAAGGCCAGTCTAGACCTCATTTGATGGCATAGAGAGAGCACGAAAATTTTCATGTTCCAACATAAGATCAATAATTGCCATAAAAGGAAATCTGCCAGATACCTTCACCTCTAGCTCAAGTTGGAAAAAGAGTTGCACCAGTTGATGCACTATTCCTTCAATATTTTTGGTGGTCAGAGACTGGTCAAAAGAATGGAAAATAGAAAGATCCTCCTTCTTCTCCTTGATCCTTGCAATTATGTGATTGATTCCTGCTACCACCTGATCTGCGATGAAAGGTTATGGGACGCCTCACTGAGTTAAGTGGGAAAATTTCACCTACATGTCATTGGTAATTTGATTCAATCTGGCTTTGCATTCTCCCACATGTTGAACTGCCTTGTGCATAAAAATGAGAATGTTTACACCCATAGCCATAATTGTTTGATCTTCAATACCTACACCACTCAAAGCTTCATTAGAAGTTGTATACAACTTCCCCAACAATTTCTTGGCCTCCAGAACTTTATCGGAACTCATCTCCTGCACTTGTTGCATTGTTTCACTAATTGTTCCACATAGGCTGGTTGCTTGTGCCATAAACTTTAGGGTGGGCTATAAATTAAGGCATAATGCCTTGAATTCATCCTAGTATGACACATATAATTCTTTAGAAATCTCCAGCGAGCTCATTTGTGGTGCAAGAGGCTGGGCCCTCAAAAGCTCTAATTCTGTAGCTCTGTTGCCCAATTCCACCCTCAACTTCAATACACTTCCCTCCAATATGGATAACTGACTCCTCAGAGTAGAAATTTATTTCTCCCTCTCTTCTAAGGCTAATTTGGCCTGCTTCCTCTTCTCAGTTTCTGCCTCCAGAGTGGAATTCATCTCATTTAATTCATCATTCATGCTCTGTCAAAGCTGCTTCAGGCCATCATTCGCCATCCTTAATTCATCATGAAGGGTCATCTTAACCACTCAAAGATGCTCAATTTCTCCCTATAGGGCCATAACAACATCTGCACTCAAAGCCTAAATCTCATTCAATTTTCCTTCCAAGGAATTCTTCTCATTTTGTAGGCAATTAATCTTGATTTCCTAGGCCTTACACTTGTTTTCCTAGATATCTACCTTACCCCTCAGCTCTTTTATTTTCTCATCCCTTTTCTTTGTTTGGCGATTGAGCTTGAGGAATTTGGTAGTCACCACCTTCTAGATTTCTTCTATCAACTTGACCTTATCCTACGAATGAGCCTACTGCAAGTCCAACACTACGACATTAACAAAATAGTCACTTGACATAATTTCTCAGACCGGTTTGATCACATTGGGGGTGAGTTTTGTAATCATCAACGAATTATAACCCTCATGGAATATAGTTTGTAAAAGAGGTTCTGCCTACCTACGCGCATCCTTTTTTCTTCTTTTTTCAATTCGACTTGCTCGGGTGCTCTTATTTACATCCACCTACAAAAAATATTCCTCGGACAAAATTCCTAGTCCACTAGCAAAAGGAAACTTCTGAAGGACTACTAGTGGGAAGGAAATTGTGCTCAGAGCATCGGTGGACTTGCTAGGCCTGGTAATAACTACCAGGGAGAAGGGTGGAATAAATTGGCCACTTAGAGATGATGAAAGCATGATATGAGGAAAAGTTGGGGAAGCACCAATTAACACGTTGGGCCTTGGGGATGCAAATTGATGACTCAAAAGGTCAGGACGAGCTGCCATTTGTGTTTTAGGGGTGAAAGGGAAAGTAGGAGATGGAAAGGAAAACCCAAGAGAAAAAATATTGGACTACCCTAGATATCCAACGATAGGAGTAGTTGGTGCAGATGAAATAGTAGGGGCAGATGAGGAGGAGACCAAAGACATAGTAGTGCGAGAAGAGGGAGGAAATAATACATGAGGTTCCTGAAGAAATTTAGCCAATTCCACCACTTCTACGTGTTGCGACTCCTTCCCTCTAGTGGACTCTCTCGTTCGCAATTTTTTTTCCTCAAGAGAACTATCCACCTCCAAAATAAATTTTCACCGATGAACGAAACTCCTTGGCCTCTTCATACCTAATCTAGAGAAGCTAGAAGGCTCTGACATCTGCATATTTGAAGAGTCCTCCTATTGTGAATGTTGTCCACTGACTGTCGCCCTTTGCATAGGATCCTTTTCAGCAATGGGGGCTCTTTGGGTTACCTCCTCTCTGGGCTCCGTGGCTACATCTCTTTTTTCAAAGAACTTCTTAGATTCTGAAGGGTTTGGGGAGTTCTTGTTGTCTAAATGCTTGTGAACCCAGATGTCATCAAACCAGTTGTCTGACTCCACTTCTTAGAAAAGTCCATTTGTCATCTTTCTTTCCTACCTATATGTCCAGAAGTCCTTAATTCTTCCAGGCTTCCGTTGGAGCTTATTCAATTGGCTACATAGAAACTAATTCATCTTGTGATTGGGATTAGACTTTGCCATGACATGGTAGAAATTCAGCCAAGGTGGTCGACCTAAGTTAGAGGGTAAATACTCCACGCTAATGTATGATATCAAATTCCCCTCATCTACATTTCTCTGAGGGTCCTAGAATGGCCGAGGCTGGTGTGGAATTTTTATGCCAACCTCTGATAAATTATTCTCTAGATTGTATCACCATGTGTCTTCGATGACCACCAGCCCAATATTTCCCAATTTAGAATATAAAAATTTCAAGCTATGAACCTTCAAGCTCTTTTACTTTATTAGTGATACAAAGTCGAACATGACCGAAAACACCAGATAGGAAGTCAAATTATTCCTTCCCCAGTAGTCATTCTCAATATTGTAGAGTTGTCTAAACACCTCTAGGTCCAACACTCTATCGAAAACAAAATGCGGGAGCTGAAAAGGCTCCTGGATAAAACCACACATTCAAAGCATAGTGAAATTAGTACCAAATAACCAATTGCAAGGTGGCATGAGACCTTTGAGCACAATTTTTTCCTCAGTGATAAATGTGCAAATATGCTACTTCTTGATCCATCCAAAGCCCACAAATTTGGAGCTAAGAATGAATAAAAAAATGCGTAATAATGAATTTTTTTTGACAGGATGGGAGTCCATGTTGAAACTGACTTTCTCATGCCATTTTCATCAAATACAACTAGGGCCATGAATTTCTTGAAATAATTAGGATTCTGGTGCAAAATCATGTAGGTTAGGAAAGAAGAATACCTAAACCTAGAACCTAGTTTGAATTCCCTCACCTGTTGGCGCATACCGTCAATTCTGACCTTCATGAAGTCCATCAGTGGAGCTGTGGCATTCCTCTTTAGCATGAAGCTGAGACCCATTTTGAAGTCGAAGACTTCCTTATCTGTATCCAAACTGTAGACCAACACCAACATAGAGCGGACAGAGGCAAAACATGGCTTTAAAGCACCCAGACCAACTAGAAATCTAGGAGGGATAGGTCTATCTGATGACTGACCTATCTCGGTGTTAAAAAATTATTGTGCCATCTAGAGAATTTTCCATAAATCTTGCATTCTGGAAATGTCAAAATTTTCAATGCCCTGAAGTGAGAGGAATGAAATACATAGCATATCCTACAGGGCCTGGAGACTGATAACTACCCTTAAATTGGGACCACTTATGACTCTAGTCTAAGGGTCGAAACATGCTGCACATGCTGCCTCAATTTCTGGACAATGATGCACCAGAGGAACCATGTAATAGGGAAGCCCATAGTTCCATAAACCTCTATGAAAAGGGTATGTTATCTTCTTCATCTTCTCCCATGCAAATTCTCTTAGGTTCTTGGGGTTCTGAGATAACTTAGGATCCCAAACATTGTCCCAATCCTCTGATATCAAGGTTTGATTTCTAGAAGAAATTGTGCCTATTGTTTTTTGGTCTGCTTGCCTAGTAAAGGGCCAGAATGGCTTTGTTGGAATACCCGAGGTAGCATAAGACTCGTGATCATATATGTTTGCATAGGGTACCAAAAATCTTCGCTCATCAATACTTGTCATGACCACGACCTATGTTGAACTCTCTGTAATCTCAACCATTTCTTTGTATTCACAAGAGGCTTCATAAACTCTACAAATTAGCTCCTGAAAATTCTTTCTCTTCTTTGCAAATGACTTAGAATATTACCCATTTTGATAAAGTTTGACAATAAATGCCCTTCATGTTTCTAGCCTTCTTTTTGTTTTTCATGAAAAATAGTTTAGCAAGTGTATGTGCTAGATTTTCACATTAGTTACTGCATGCACCACCAACCTTTTTCCTGTTTGTGAAGAAATCACCAACCTACCAACATACTCTTCACATTTAATATATATGACTTCACATAAGGTGGTGTCTGATTTTTCTTGCACAATGCATCGAGACAACCTTGCCATATATTTTGCAAGCCTTTTTCGCATTTACTGATTTCATGATAGTACTTGGGTGCATCACCAATGATCTTATCAAAATATTTGCCTCGATTCAATTAGGATGGTAGCACATCATTCTGACAACTATCCTATCTTCATTCAATTCAACAACTCAAACATAGCAAGTTGCAACTATACCTGATTACCCACATCACTTCACATGCCGCAACACTGATTATCAAGGTTCACTAGCACTATTTTATTTTGATGTAATCATAGCTTTCCTCATTAGGTGAACCCCGACTATATATAAATAGGACCCTTGGCAGCCTTGCTAATCATAATTACTCTTAACATTCATACTGGTTAGGCCCTAGTTTATCTTAGAAATTTTCTCCTTTAGCTATAGTAGCCAAAGACCATGGAAACACCAATTAGACTAGTTTGTAAGAAGACTCAGGCTACCATTTTAGGAAAATTTAGGTGTAGACGCTTAAAGCGTATGATAGGTGTGAAAAACCTATTGTATGTAAAGGAAATCAAATGGGTAATAGGTAAAGACTATGTTGAGTACGAGGACCAATATTGGGTAAATACCAACATTTTCTCACACTTCGTTGCTTCATTCCTAGACATTGGCATTTCAAAGCTCAAAATTTTAAAGTTGACCAAGTGAGTCTTCCCTTGATGCTACCTCTAAGGATTGGAGAATGTAGTGCAGGCCGCTGAATTTGATCGTGGGGTTCCATATGTATGCAACCTTTGTTGGATACCTTCGGAGGACCTATGCCAACCAAGCCCTTTCTATTTGGGTTTGAGCTCGAGATGCATGAGGAATACCACCACAAGGCTCATGTCGGCTGTAGCTTCCTCATGAAAATGCACAATATTGAACCCTTCCAAAATGTGCAATGGTACAAGGATTTCAAGAGGATGGTGTTTCCTCACCTTGCACCACCTACTATTGCTATTACTAGTCCCTCTAACACCTGAAGAAAATGTGAAAATATATTCCCATTTTATCTTTTTTCTTTTGCCAACCTCTGCCATCACTAGCGAATATCTATGTCTATTTTGACATATGGCCACTGGCCCTCATTGTCTATAATGTAAATGCTCCAAAAGTAATATAATATGCAATTTTTCATATCTTGGCTCATTCTTCACTTTATCTCAATTTCTTACAATACTATTGTTGTTATTCAAAAAGCACTAAGGAAAACCCAAACCTCAAAGCAGGAATTTTTTTTACATATTTACAAACTTATTCCATAAGTTTGAACTAATTGAAATTTTTAAGGTGTATTACATTAACTAGAATATCCAAAGCATCACCTTCCATAGTTTCTAACTCAAAAGAGTTATACTGTTTGCACTGGATGATTTTGAAAGGCACTTCCCAGAGACTATCAAACTTGTCGTGTTGTCTGAGCGTTGCTCCTCATTCGTTGAACTTGAGCACCAAGTCTCCGCATTGTAACCCCTGGTCAGATGTATTTTTATCAAACTTCCTCTTCACCACCTACTAGCGGATGTTCATTGCCTTGAGAAAATTATCTTTTTTCTCTTGTACCTCAAGTAACTCAAACAACCATACGTCCATAGCTCCGTTCTGCTCAATTTCAAGAGATTTGAGGAATTGGAGAGCAGGTATTTCCATAGCGATAGGAAAAAATGCCTCCTTCCCGAATACCATCTTGTAAGGAGATGTCTTCAATATCTGCTTGGGCATGATATGGTCTACCCATAGTGTTGTTTGAAGGTTTTTATGCCAGTCCCTATGGTGTACTAAACCTATTCCTTTAATCAACTTGATGAGGTTTTTGTTTGTGGATTCCATGAGGCCATTCCCCTTAGGGTAATAAATAGAAGAGGTTTTCAAGAAGACCCCATATTTCAATGCAAATTGACTCATATTAGAGCCAAGAAAAAATTTAGCATTATCAGAAATAATAGTCTTTGGCGAGCCAAATCTGGCTACCAATTCTTCTAAGAAATTAACAATTTCTTCTTCTATTTCATTTTTTAAGGAACAACCTCTGTCCATTTGGTGGGGTAATCAGTCGCTGTCAAGATCCACCTGTATCCAACTTATGAAAAAAGGTTAATCATACCAATGAAGTCAAGACCCTATTGAGCAAAAAACTCCTCCACTACTATGGGTCTTAGTGGCATAGCAACATTTTTCCTTTTTCTGACATAAAATTGACACTCATTGCAAGACTTTACCAGTGAAAATGAGTCATTTAATAATGTCAGCCAAAAATAACTAGGACATATGATTTTAATTGCAATGGTTTTTTCCAAAAAATGTCCTCCGATTGGGCCACTATGATATTGTTCCAATATCCTTTTTTCTTGCTCCAAGTCACACATCTCAATAGGATACCATTAAAATTTCTTTTGAAAAGAATTCCTTCTAAGAGAGCATAACTATTATTTTGAAAATGATAGAAACATCTGTTAAATGAAGGGAGGTTTGTTGGGTACCTTCCTGTTTGCATGAAATCTATCATTGCTTCTAGTCAATCATCTTCAGAGCTTTCCTCATTTAGCAAAATAGGTTCTGAAACTTTGAATTTTACTATTGGTTCACTATTTTCAGCTAGGTACTTGCACAATCCCTTTCCTTTGATAGTCATAACTGACCTAATCTCAATATCTTACTCCAGGATCTTAGTAATCAAGATAGCTCTTTTCTCAATGATTTCTCCTTCCATAATATATTACCACACACTAGGATGGAGCATGCAAACAATCACCTTATTGCATGCTATAAGATGTTGGAACTTCTTCAACCCCTTTACAATAGCAAAGTATTTTTTTTCTACAAAGTTATATTTCACCTCATATTCCTTTAGGCTACATGAGTAGAAAGCAATAGGTGACTATTTTTTATCTTTATCATCTTTTTGCATTAGCATAGTGGTAATACTGTTGCCACCACCAAAAACATAAATAATAAAATCTTTAAACAAGTCTAGATTAATCAATATAGGGGCAGAAGAGATAACCTCTTTTATTAGATCAAAATCCTTTCTAGCTTCCACCTCCACTTGAAATTCTGGTCCTTTTTTAGCATCAGGGTAATGGGTCGAATGATCATTGCAAAGTCTGCAATGAATCAACTGATGAAATAGACCTTACCCAAAAAATATTGCACTCCCTTTTTGTTCACAGGTAGAGGGAGTTCCCTGATTGCATTAACTCATTCTATATCAATAGAAATGCCCTCTTTCAAGACAACATATCCCAATAGCTTCCTTTGAGGAACCCCAAACACACATTTCTTTGGGTTTAGAGAAATCCTGAATTCCTGGCATTTTTGGAAGAGAAGTTTGAGATGATGAAAGTGCTCACCAATAGATTTATAAAACCCTGTCAAGTCATCCAGATAGATAAGGATAATCTTATGTATTATATATTTAAAGGAAATATCCATAGCTCTTTGAAATGTGGCTCATGCATTTGTAGTGAATTCTTGGGACAAAAATATCCCGAACAAGGGAGGGAGGTCAATGAGTACAGTTTCTTAGTTCATAGTAATACTGGGACAAGCAAACAATGTCATGGGAAATCACTTGATTACCCTATTGGTATCAACCTTATTCCCGTCGAGTTGCATGAATCCTTTGTTAAGAGGCTCATATTTGATTCCTAGTGCATCAGCTACTTGCTTAGGCATGATGTTGGTGCTAGCACCAGATTCAATCATACAATTATGCAATAACTTTTTGCCAATGATAAGTGTTAAAAAGAAAGGCTTAGGTTTAGGCTTACTCTCTTTTCTAACCCTGAGCTTTTATTTTGGTTGATTCATTAGCGCTTTATCCAAGTCGTGCTTAGATTCCTTATCTTATGTGGGCTATTTTGGCATATTTACATCTTCTCCCAACAATGCTTCTATGTAATAATAGCTTTTGCTCCGAAATAGCCAAGATATCCCACAAAGAAACATTAGCAAAGGATTTCTTTAATCGCTCCACCACGTCGAATGGTGTTCATGACTGATGAGTCATGGTGACTTCCTCCTTCAGCTTTGCAGCTAGTGCATTTGGTTGTTTGACAATAATCGGGGTGATCATGGGGGATTTTTTTTTCAAAGGAGGTGGATTCAGAGAACTAGGAGCAACAACCTTGGATTGCTGTGGAACTAATGACATATTTTTCGATGGACTCGATGTTGAATTAGATGGACCATTAATTGGCAGAGATGTGAATTCTTTGGTGAGTCTCCACTTTGAATGTGTGTTATAGTCTGATTGCACTTGAGGCACTTGAGTTACAAAAATTTCATTCGAGAATGTTGAATCTTCTCCTTCCATCCATGAAAAGAGAACTTGGTCGGGAGCTATATCTAACTCCTACTCTATGGACATCCCTTGCATTTGAGCAATGAGGACTACATTATCCATTTGGTGAGAGGCATATGTCTAGCCTCCAGAATTAGGTACATTGCCTTGGCTACATTTCTCTACGATTTTTTGTTGCAAATTCCCTCGTAGATAGTTTCGAGGCATGTGTGCATAATTACAAGGGAAGCACCATGAATTAATATCTTCGGCATGGTTATTCTGTCCTGCAACTAGCTCTCTGCTTGAACTGGGATGGATGGTCTGAATTAACATAGTCACAAGAACAACTTGGTTGTTTTGCTGAGCTTGGATATTGCCGTGTGATCTATCCTACCACTGATTTGATTGGTAAGGAGATTTTTCTCCTTGATAATTTTGGTAAGCTGGATTTCGGTAGTTATATTATTGCCACTTGATACTGTACACATCTAAAAATGGTCACGGTTATTCAAACCTGTTAATTAATTAAATAATATTCTAAAGTCATCTACATATAAATAAATTTAATTATTTATTTATCTTGTTCATTTTTCCAATTCTTCTAGTTTAATTAAATAAATAACTATATTTAATTATTGCTATTTTCCTTTTAATTAAGTTAAATAAATTTCATAATTTATTTATTTAATTATCATTTCATTTCAAAAGTTTGAATATTTAAATTTAAAACAATGGAATATTCATCCTTCATTTCACATTTAAATATTATATATTTAAATATATTTTTCACCTCACTTAGTTAAATATCGTAGAATATTTAATTACTTTTCTTTTTCACTTGTCACATATAATCAAATAAATTTATTTATTTAATTAGCATTATCCTCAACTTTCAACCAATTTTCATAAATAAGGAGATAAATGCCATGTTTGTCTCCATTTTTGAATGAGGATGGTTTTGTTGGTTGAAAACATTTTTCCACTTTCCTCTCAACCTTCCACCTTTCTCTCAACCTCTCCATCTCTCACCATTCATCTTGACATGTTTGAATCTCAATAGTCGATCTCCGCCAACTAGATTCTTTTCTTTCGAAAATCTATAAATACAACCATTTGGTAAGTAGATTTCATCCTAGATTTCATGTGTAGTTACTATAGTTGCATTTGAATCAGCATATCAGCATTTTAGCAATATCAAGCACAATAATTTAGTTCAATTTCATAGCTCAAATCATATATCAATACACATGCATTTTCAATCAATCTCATTCTCCTAAGCTGTCATTTCAACAAGTTGTTTCTTGCACAATTGAGAGCTAGCAACTTTAATCAAATCCTTGGAGATAGAGGATGATGGGACAAATTTGAAGGAGCTGCTATTGTTTAGAGTTTGCATTTATGTTTTGTAGATTAGTTTCTTTAAATATAATTTTTCATTGGTGTGTTAGTTTATCTTATTATTTAGACCACTTATTCTAACAACACATTTTTGGCACCCATAGTGGGGCTTCCCCCTGTTTTTAATCTTTTTATTGCAATTTTTTTATGATAGGTGATGAATTTGAGTTGTGCTTTGGTGCATATGAGTCTTTTTTTAACGGATCCCTGGACTGTTTCAGTGCATCCATGTACTATTTTGGTGCATAGACGGCCTATTTTTATGCATCCCTTCTTGATCATTTAGCGCATTTTTAAACTATTTTGGCGCATAGACGACTTGTTTTACATCCCTTCTTGATCATTTAGCGCATTTTTTAACTGTTTTGGTGCATTGGTGGCCTATTTTAGCGCATATAGGGGTTGTATAAGAAAATTTTGATTTTGACGCCATCTGTAGACATAATTTTTCAGTTTGGTTTAAAAGTAAAATGAAGCAATCCTAGGATGGAAATTTAAAATCTAGAATTTATCAATCCTAGGATAGTCACAAAACTTTATTTCATGTTGGTTAAAATGAATCCAATGCTTGTTGTGAAGCAACATCTTCACTTATTGTAGAAAATCATCATTTGGATTTAAAACTCAACCACTTGTTTGTTGTGATTGTTGGGTAATAGATTTATGCTTGCCCCTTTACTGGGTGACCAAGACACTAGACTTAACTTTTTCATTTTATGCATTTCATGTTTATTAAATCCTTTAGAAGGCCTTCCATAGTGGGAAAAATTACTCACCCTATGGGGACGACCTAAGTGGGATCAACCAAAGCCTGGTTTTCCAACCCACTATAATCAAAAGTGAATTTTGGGGAAACCCATATTCAACGGAAGTGAGTAAGATAACCATCCCCAAAATATTTGTTCTAGAGATTGGGAGGTCTCTTAAGGGAGTTTATCTATTTCCACACTGAACAGATACCTTTACTACAAACCATAGTTTAGAAATCCAACTGTGTTAGTATCCAAACATCATTTTAATCACGGTGCAAGGGGAGGAAAGAATCTTCCCCCAAGACACTCACCATATAATCGCCATGGATTGTTTGCTCAAGGGATCGATAAATATAACCTTGAGTACACACCTCAAAAAGACAAAAAAATTGGCGCCCTCTAGGGGTGACATGGTTGCGTGAGTCGACGCGATTTTAAACTGTGGGTTGTGATTCCTATGATGACCTATTTGACAACTAAGAGTAAGTCTGTTTGAATTGCTTATCTTGTGAAAAACCTGTGGAAATCTCAAGAACATACACTCTTTGTTTAGATTTTAGGATTAAAAAAATAACTATCTGCTACTCTATGTTGTGTTTCTCACATTTAAACCAGATTAAGATCATCTGAAAATATCAAACTCTAAAAACATGTTCATCTTAGAGAAATAATTGGTCAATTTAGTGCATTTGTGCTCTATTTTGGCACATTTGTGCTCTGTTTTGCATCTGTGCTCTATTTTGGTGCACTTGTACTCTATTTCGGTGCATCTGTGCTAAGTTTCAACCCATTTGTGCTCTATTTTGGCACATTTGTGCTCTATTTCGGTGCATCTATGCTTTGTTTCAGCATATTTGTGCTCTGTTTTGATGCATCTGTTCTCTATTTTGGTGCATCTGTGTTTTGAGCCTAGGTAATTTTCTGACATTCAGAAAATCAGTTATCTTAGTTTAGTCTTTTTCTATGCTCGGGGTTTGGAAGTCTACATATTTTTCCAAAAATTCCCTAGAGAGGAAGATTAAGAAGCCAAAGAAATCTCTCAATTATAAGAATTTATTGAAAAAGAGGAAATTTTTTATACCAAATTTGAAAGGTCTTTCTTGAACATGGGACCTTTATTCATCGATATCACGACTTTGTTAGAGGTTTCAATGATGATTATGTTGTATAACCTTTATACTCATGAGACTTATTTCAAAGAAAATCCCTTTCTCAAAGGCACAACCACAATCAGCTTATTCATTCTTCTTATATTCCCCAACCTGCAATTGTATACTCTACCTGTCCTAATCAATTTCTGCAATAGAGAACTCAAGCACATTAGGCTTTTATCACAAATTCATCTTTATACAAAGCTACGATCAAACTTCAGAAAGTGCAAAGATCCTCTTTATTTTTGGTTTAATTCCTACAAACAAGATTTCCATCCTTCCAATCAGGGAATCATGAGCTAAAGATTATAAATCTCATAAGTCATAGAATCTTCATTCTATCTCGACTTTCATATCCATCAAAATTGCACTATTTCATTTCCTTGATCATAGTTAATAGAAATTTGGCAAAGCTTATTCCTGTTGTCATGAGATATCAAAAACACATAGAAAAGGATGAAAGAGAAAATACAATAAATAAAATGGGTGATAGTAATGATAGGGAAGAGAATCCATTTCACACTGAAGAGATAACGGAAGAAAAACTCCAGGAAGCAAAGTAGGATCCCCAATTCCATACTTTTATGGAAAATATTTTAGAAGGAAACAAGGAAAGATATTTCATTTCATTAGCTAATCAAGGAGCTACCTACCAATTTTGACATGAAAGGGATTAAAGAAAATTTTGAAGCCCCTCTTAATGATGTTAATACTCTTACTCTATAGTTAAAAGCATTGCAAATGTAAATGAAAGCAATCCAAGGGGATACAACAAAGAAGTATGTTTTGGATGATATATGCCCTTATCCATTTTACAGGAGTCTTCAAATGATTCCTTTTCCAAAACATTGCAAAATCCCTAAATTTGATAGGTATAATAGGAAAATTGGCCCCATTGAGCATGTGAGAGATTTCCGAAATATGAGCTTAGAATTCGCTCATGAAGATACCTACTTAATGTGATTGTTCTCACGAAGTTTGGGTGGACAATCCATGGAGTGGATTTCAAAGATCACTCCCCCCATCACAAAATTTGAGGAGTTGATAAATAAATTTATATCACAATACTCCTACAACATCCAACATGAGATAACCATGCTTGATCTTTATAAAGTGAAACAAAAGATAGGGGAATATTTCACCACTCTTTTACAAAGGTGGAGAAGGGTATTTTCTAGATACTCCCATCCTATTCCTAAAACAAAAAAGATGGAGATCTTTATTGATAGTCTAAATCAAGAGATGAGTTACAAACTAAACCTTCACTGTCCTCAATCATTTGAAAATGCGATTACTATTGAAGGTGCATTGGTTAAGCATGGAGTTCTGAAAATTGATAACGAGGGTTCAAATTCGTACAACAACAACAATAGTAACAACAATGACAAGTCACAATTTTGGACTCGAAATAAAAATGTTGTGAATGATGGGGTAGTAGATGCTAACAATGTGAATGTGAATCCTACCATCCTCAATGTATCAGGTGTACAACGTAGAAATAATGCTAGAAATTATAGTACCCAAGGTAATGTTTCCAATTAAGGGAATGTGACTAATAATCATGGAAACAACTTTGGCAATAATCAAAATTCAAATGCGCCCAGATCTTCATATTTTTTGAATCAACCGAGTTTTCCTCCCTTGGGACAATATTTGGAATCCATTGTCAAAGAATTATTGAATAAAAATGTTATTAAATTGCCACCACAAAGAGATTATGAGCCTCAAGTTAAACCAACATTATGGAATGACTCACACTTTTGTGACTGTCATAGGTGTAAAGGTCATAAGACAAATAATTGCTAAGGGTTGAAGAATGTTGTTCAAGATTTGATTGATAATTGTACCATTACGGTTGAAGGGCACAATGTCAATGATGACCATCAGGAATTTAAGGATCCTCTCCCTAATTATCAAAAGGGGGAATCTTTAGGTGACAATGGAAATAATGTTACTTATGTCCATGACACCATTATCAATCATATTTATACTGATGATCAACAAATCAATGCTATCTGAATCAAAGGTAAGTAAGAATATCAAAAGATCAATGCTACGACAAGGGGATAAGCCAAAATTGTTGTCAAAGGAAGATCATCTAAAGCAATAGTTCCCCCTCCAATTCAATACAATTTGGTTGATCAACTACGAAAAACATCAACCCAAATTTCTATCTTGGAGCTCTTAAAGTTATCACTTGCACATAAGGAAATTCTGGAAAAATTAATTGTTGATACAACTATCTCTCTTGATCTGGATATCAATAAATTTAAAGCCATGGTGGGACACTTGTCCTCATCCACATGTTTATCCTTTACAGAGAAGGATGACTCATCCATAACCCATCCACATAATTCATCACTCTACCTAGAGGTTATGGTTCACAAAGCTTGAATTAGACGTGTCCTAATATATGGGGGAGCCAGATTAAATATTTATACTTTGAAATTAGTCCTTGCTTTGGGATATTCTGAAGAATCTATAGATCCATGAAGGAAGATTACAATCAAGGCATATGATGATGAGGAAAGTGATTCCAAAGGCCTCATCATGCTACCAATCAGAGTGGGACCTATTGTGAAGAATATCTTTTGTTAGGTTTGTTGTGCCTTTTGCACACACGCCCCATTCAGAATGAGGACCCTCTCTCCTCTCTTTTGATTATTGGGTCCTTTTTTTTTTCCTCATTTTGCATACCCATTTTTGTGCCCTAAAGGGTCGACACGTTCCCCAAAGTCATATTTTAAGCTTGACCAAAATTTCCCCCTTTAAAAATGCTAAATCTGGGGTCAACTTGGGTTTCCCTTGTCAGAATGCCTTTCTAGCATCTGCTACATCCTTCGGGCCTAGACACTTAGGTTTCCCCTTTCGGATTTCCACCTTGGTTCTACCATTTCAAATGGCAGAAGTGCTGCATCTTTCTAGACCCCATATCTTGGATCTTGGATTCCCCCATCCGAAATTTCGCTTGAACTTTTTCGTTTTGATGGTTGTGGCTGGACAGCTTCCCGACCACCGGACTCCGGTCCTCCCACTGCTGTTTGCAAATTTGAACCCACCAATTCACTGAGCATCGTACGATTGAATTTAGTTGTTGCATTGATGGCTATTTTAGCTATTTAAATGGGTTTTCTGCCTGTCATTATCAACCGACTGAGTGATAAGAGAAATTTGAGGAGCTCCCCATGTCTAGCGTTTTTCGCCCTCGCATCCGAATTCTTTTTTCGAGACCCTCCGCGTGGCCAACAATTTATTCTTTGGGATCTTGACGTATGTTCGTCGTCCGTACACCTCATCCTTCTTTTTTTTGTGAATTTTGGGCATTAGAAAATGTAAAGTCTAAATTTGGGTTTAAAACTAGTAAATTGGTGCCCTCCCATAAAAACCCATTATTTGAAATCTTAAAAATCAATTGTTTGGGGCCTCGACAATCGAATTGGAACTTAACCTCATCGCGATTGTTCTTCGGAACAATCACTGGCACCTCCCAGGCCCGAACCTTCTCGCAGTTGTCCGCAAAACTCAAAAGCTGAACTTCAAAATTTCATGCAGCCAAATTACTCTCAGACCCCGGCCTCCGGATTTTCCCTCGCGGGTCTCCATGTAGCTCCTGCCATTCCAAATGGCCTTCCCTGAGCATCTTTCTGACCTCTGGGCCCCGACTGCATAATGTCCGTGTCAAAATTCAACAAAATCAAAATTGTCAAGGGAAAAAAACTATTCTTGGGATCCACTCTTTGGTGTTCTGTTTCCATAATTTTGTGGTAAATTCACCATTCTGACAGCCTATCTTGAGCATCCACCCAAACCTCGAACCTCGGGTGTGTCAAGTCTAAAACCAACGTCCAAAATCTATCTGAAATTCCATCTCCAGGAATCTATTTTCATTTCGTCATTTCAAAACAACAAACTCTGAGCGACTTCCCGACTCTTGGATCCTGACCTTACTCCCTCCATTTCAAACTTACTAGAATTTTTTGACATGCAAGTCTTATCCGGACACTGACCTCTGGAATTTTGTCCCTGGAGTTCCGTGTCGCTTTCGTCATTTTACATGGCCATCCTAGGACATTCTTTTGAGTCCTGGACCTTGGTCCACTTCCCACCAAGGCTAAAATCCAAGAAAATATTAGAGGTGAAGCCTCTTTCAGATCCCGACTCCCAGATCTCGACCCTCAAAATCCTGCTTCCGAAATTTCATTCCACTGTCACCGTTTTGAACAACAAATTATGAGCGACTTCCCGACCTCCGAGTCCTGACCCACTATCTGTCGCTTGGCTTCCCAAATCCTCAAACTATCTCCAAAGATTTCCCTTTGGAATTTTGCACCCGAATCACTGCCTCCATTTTTCCATCCCGAATGGCTGATCCATAACCGCTTCCTGGAAACAACAATCTGAGACTTGGATTTTGATGCCCGGAGTTCTATCTCCCCTATGTCATTTTCAACTATTGTCCTGCATCTGATGCCCAAACTTAAAATTGAAGGCTCAAATGACCTCCAAATCTAGAATGGATTTCGACCCACTTGCTAAAATTAGGTCTTCCTTCATGACAAGCTTCAATTGACCAAACCCAACTCCAAAAAATTCCTTTGGGAGATCCATCCTCAATTTTCCCTTTCAAACGACATTTTGCCAAGGGAAGTCTGACCCTGGGAACCTGAGTTCTTTGCTTTGCTTTCTAATGATGAAGTATCAAGTGTTACATCATTATTGAATATGGATAATTATTCCAAGGCTAACCTTGGTGTGCAAGGAATTTTTTGGGGTCGTTTCATTTTTATTGTTATTGGTTCACGTCTCTTGTGCAGGATTTATGGAATCCGGTGTAGAAACTTCTGGTGCCTCCATGGAGAAGGGGAAGGGAATAGCTAAGACACCTCGAGGCAAGGAGGATAAGGACCTGATGAAGTACAAGTTTCAAGGGGTCCCCATACAATCCAGAATCACCACTCTTTAATGAGATGTTACAAATACAAACATCGGCCAAGTCAACATCGATGAATTTGTACAAAGGGTCAAGGTGAACCCCAAGATAGAGAATGCAAGATTGATAAGGAGCAGCAAGATTTCCAAGGCTGTAGGCTTCCCACTGGTAATGGCATGCATGGAAGCATATCAGTAGGAGACTCAAACAATAGTGGACCAAGATGGTAACATCCTCGTGGACATGTCCCCATCGGGTATAACATAAACTTTCCATATTCCTACCTTTAAGAGAATGGAGGCCCCACCATGGACAAATGCAAAGAACTATGTGAATAGGATCTATTGAGGTGCAAGAAGTTAATCAATCAATATTGGTTGAAGGACAAATGGGGTAGTGCTAGCAAGATCCCTCAGGAGCTCTTTCACAAGGACTTCTTTGAAGATTACCATGACCTCGTGACCTTGTTGAGCTGAGTGATGGGCCTCCCTACTACATTTTACTTCCAGGAATGGATGTTCTACTTTGTGGAGCAGATTCTCTACGGCGATGGCATCACCTTCTACTAAGGGGAGATAATCAGTGATCGCTTCCACGAGTAGTTTACAACCGTAAAGAAGACCTCCAAGTTCTTCATGACCTCCTACCTAGTGTACTCCCTCAGAGATCGGTGACACTACCAAGGGTTAATTGTGGTGCCCAATGTGGCATCAAGGGTGGACCTCAAGACCTATGATAAGTACCCTTAGCTACAGTTCTAGAATTTCAGGAAAGATTATTGTAGGGTGAACGATGTGCTCATTTCCCACATCATCCAATCCCTAGGAGGCAACTTTCAGAGAAGATTTTCACATAGTGTTAGAGCCCTCCTCAAGCAATATTCCTTCTTATATATTCAATTTCCAAAGTTCATGTACATCAGTGCTTAGGGATTTACAAAAAGACCAAAAAAGCTGCCCTATTACCCCAATGACCATATTATACTCTTGGAGCTCACCTGGCAACTAAGGCACATTCATAACATCTTGAGTAACAAGAATCTAGCGGGTACACCTTACCGCATTGGGCTCCACCAAGGAATGTACAAGATTCATACCTCCTAGTGTGCGGGGTATTCAGAAAGGGAGTTGGCCAAATACGACTTCCATCAATATATAGTATGGCCTCAAATTGGACCCATAAGGGCATATCAGAAAGGCATTGGGAAGGGAGTATGCCCACCTCCACAATTTTGAGGACTTTTGGGCCAATTGCAAAGATGATCTTGAGGTTTGGTTGCGGCGCTACATGCGCATGACCGCCATCTATGTACGAAGTATAAATTTGTGCCCGGTTCCTGACCATCTTGAAGAGGATGAGGACACAATGATAGATCCAGGATATGATGTCGACACCAATCTACCGCTACCTACAATTGATTGGTATGAGCGAGAACTTGATGAAACCGATGTGATCACTAAACCCGTTGAGATCCCAACAAGGGCATGGATCAACCAACAGGTTGCCCGATTGAAATAGCAAGGAATCACCTGGAAATTTAAGGGACTAGAAAGTGAACCAAGTGGCTTTGATGGAGGGGTGGCTACTGCTACAACTGGGGAAGCATCCAAAACCCCACCATCAACCAAGACCAAGAAGAGAAAAGAGGCCAGCGAGCAATTGCCCAAACCAAAGGTTTATGCCTGCAAGGCATCGGAGGGCAAACCTTCCCAAAAGAAAAGGAAAACAACCGGAGGCATAGGGACATCTGGGACACCCAAGGGCCCACCCCATGACACCAAGGGAGGGGGATTAGAGTCACAAAGGTCCCCATCTACTATGGTTACTAATACTGTATCCACCACGCCGCAAGCTTCACTTGTCGTTTCCACTTCTTCCCCACCTATGGTGGAAATCTCTATTCAACTTGATTCCACCTCTCCAATCATGCAAATCATTCTTGTGGATTCTTCCTCTACCACAACCTTTCCGATCTCCTCCTCCTCTATCTCTCCTTCCCTTCCCTCTATTTCCATTTCTGCAATGCCTACCCTCAACCTCCCAGAATCTTTTGTAAAATACATGCAGAATGTCTCGTCCGAGCTTTCGGGGATGCTCACTAATCCTGCAGTGCAAGCTGAAATAGCTCAGGTTATTGCTCACACTACAGCTCTCCCTCCACCTTCTAAGCCACCAAGGATGGAGGAAATAATGCAAATATTTGACAAGCTTGAGTGAAGGTAGCTAGAGGCTACAATGAGGCCAGATGACGAGGAATTTGAATACCATGAACATCCATTGTTCAAACGCCAGGATATTGATGAGGTAGCTTATGAGTCCTCTAGTGAGAGCAGTGAGGAGTTGGATGGAAAACTAATAAGAGAAATGAATGATCCTAAACTCAATTAAGAGTGGGGCATGCAACTTAAAGAGATTGAAGATAAAGAGGCCAAGGATTGGCCTGCACAAGAAGACGAGATTGCTACTCAAGAGACTGAGGGCAGCAAGTCTCTGACTGAAGGGTGTTAGTAGACCTTGGAACACAATGAGGAAGCATCCCCCCACAAAGATGAGCAAGAGGAAAGGCCTGAAAAACATGAACAGGGCCACGATGAAGAAGAAAAGGGTGTTGGAATGAAGGATCCCTCCAATGAGCAATTACATGCCAAGTCTCCTACTAAGTATGTAATTCTTGAGCAGGACTCCAATGAGGAGAAGGGAGGTACAAAAATTGAAAGGAAGGATCTTGTTGTTAGAGCCACTGAACTTGAGAGAGAGGACAACAAAATTCAAGGTGAACCACCCCAAGAAGAGTCTCAAATGCCAGATTAGCTGGAAAAACAGTTGAAACAAAAGACTCCCACCTTGAAGGATCCCAAGGCAAGGTTGGAAGCCATTTTGGCCAAAGCTCAAATAAGCACCAAGAAAGAAAAGAAGCCTAAGATCAGATTGAAAGTAACCATGGATGCCTCGAGATCTAGGGTGGTGCAAATAGCAACACCGATGGTTGGAGAACAAGGAATCACTTACAACGTCTCCACCATCAACTTGGGAGTGGCCACCAGGGAGAAAATGGTTGATCACCTCTAGGAGTCAGTTGCCACAGTGGTGCATCTTATCAAGCAGGATAAGATTTCCAAGGAAGAACTAAAGGAGCAAGTGGCTGATCTAACAACCTCCATTCACCAATGGTCATCCCTAGATGATTAGCCCATGACATCATCCACTCTACCTCAGCTATTGTCCCAAGAACAGATTGATAAATTGGAGAAGAGAAGGAACCTGGATAAAACTATGGAAAACTGGTTCTAGCAAGTCTTGGACATGGGGAACACAGGTATCAACTTGGCTGTCCGAACAATGAATAATTTATTGGAGGTATAAAGAACCCTTTAGGGCACAAGGAAGATCTGTGAAGAGTTCCTGATGAAATATAGAGCAGCCTATCTAAAGATTGAGGCCATACTCACATTGCCAAGCGAGGTCTGGGAGAAGGACCTTTCCTTCAAAGATGATGATCACTGGCTAGTGGATACATGGAGGTGATATTTCGATCACCGAAAGAGGAGGCTAGAGTAGATCCTGGAGCGTATAGTTCTGGATATCGAATGGGCCAAGGAGACCAGGGATGAGTGCTCTTGGTACCTCAAACTGATGATAGGGTATGAGCTGCCCACGATCGAGATCAATCTTGAGAACATAAGGCCCCACTTTTTGAAGATCATGGAAGATGGGATGTCAACTGAGGTCACCACTAAATTCATGAGCTTTGCTGCCCGAGCCTTCATACAGTTGGAACTCTTTAGAGATAATGCTACTAAATATGATGATGACTGGAAGAAGCTCGACAACAATTCCTAGGAATGGAGTTATCAGATTTTGTGGACCGACATCATGGAGTTGGACAAGTTCCAGTCGCTAATCTTGAGATTTATGGAGTATGCAACATTGAAGAAGTGTGAAGGCAACCCTATCATCGATGAAGAATTCCTTAAAGAATAGCTACAACAAAGGGCAACCAACTATAGGACGAAATTGCTATAGTGTTGTCACTAGATGACAAAATAGGGAAAAGACAAGAATGTGTCTTATAAATGAAATGTATTTGGGGGTAGGTGAAACCCTAGTGTAAAGTGAATCTTGGCCACACAATAGAATCGAATCTTGGCCACTCATTTTGCTTTTCGAAAATTATAAATAGGGCTTTCCTCCTCTCATTCTAAGAGAGTTGAGTTGTTGTAAAGGCATGCTGCAGAAATCATAATAGAAAATATAGTCATTTTCTGGTGTATTTCTAGGTTTCTCCACATGTTTCATGATTCTTCTCCCTTTAGTTGAAACTTTGCTTCAAGTTACTTTTCTTTTCTAGTTTCCTTAGTTAGCTGTAATGGATTTAGTATGTTGTCTTTGGTCTTGAAGATTCATGCTATGTGTATGCTTTTCTTGTCCATACTTTTGGTCATTTTTTGCTGGTAAGTGACTATGTAAAGTTAGCCTGGACTTTAATTTCATTGCTGCTCATTAAACTTTATCTTTATTCACATTTCCATGGTGAATGAATGATGAATATCTATAGTCCTTAGAAGATAGCATAGGTTTCATGACATTGTGAGAATTCAGATTTAGTGAAATTTTGTGTAAGGAAATTGTCCATAGCAGGAACCTCCATGATCACTATTCATCGATAGTTGTAGGTCCAGGAACCATCCTTCTTCCTTGCCCCCTTTCCCCTTTTTTTAGAAGTAATTTATGTTAAGGTTTTTTGCACATTGTAAAGCCAAATCTGACGAAAAAATGGAGTCCAAGACCACTGTCTGAACCTACAAAAAAAGGTGTAGTAATTCTATATCCGAGGAACTCCATTCATTGACCCAATTCTCCTATAGCTTCAAACCACGTAAGGCCGCCTTGTGATTCCAGAAAAATCACATCAAAAAACTGATATATTCCAAGCACTGTCAAGACCTAACTTCCGAGAGACCTTGGGATAGTGTTCTCCAATTTGATTGTGGAAGATTGTCTTTCAAGCGAGGTGATGCACCTATGCATTACCTATTTTGAGAAGTGCATAAAGACACCATCAACAAGGATCTAGATCAGGATTTCTCCTATAACATACTCTTGGCTCGTCCATGGATCCATGACATGCAAGCCATTCCATCTAATCATCATCAATTCTTGAAATTTCCATATGATGGACAAGAAGTAATGATAACTATTGATCACATTAGCAGTCAAACTTGCTCTAACCTAAGAGCAACTCAGGACACACTTGTCCCACATAATAGAGAGGATTTGGTCATCTCTACCTCCAAATACAATGAGCAAGCACAAGAAATGATAACTAATTTTGGCGTTAAGCTAAAATTGAAAGATAATGGAGTGGGAGGATATTATTTATCTCTCTTTAATTTAACCATATCTCCAAGATCCCATGGTCAACCATCAACATCCATACAACGTGCTACAATAGCTTTAGCCTCTGCTTCAGTTCCCATCACCATGTTTAATGGAGTATTTATCAAAGAAAATGAAATGGAAGATAAAGTTATCCTTGATTGGCTCTATAAAGATGAAGAAAAATCAGTACAACATATCAAGTTACCCACAAAATAGTATGGAAAAGGTTATGTGATCATGCAGCAAATGGGTTATGAAGGAAATGGCCCTATCGATAAAAGAAAAGAGGGTATCATTGTGCCTATCCAACTGAAAACAATGCACCCAAAATATAAGACTGGGATAGGATATGGTGAAGATGCAAAGGAAGAAGTAGTACAAAGAATGTCCAAATAGGATTTAACTGAAACAATCCTGAGAATTCAAGCAAATAATTCTGCCACTAACTCCAATGAATAAGAATGGGATGAATTCTTTGATGATGCATTCATCTTTGAGAAAAGGGTGGATTTCATACACAAATTTACACCCACATTCTTACCAGGGGAAAGCTCAAGGCCTCTGCTTGATTACATTCTACAAAGGGATCATGACTCAAGTGAAACTTATTCGATTCAAAGTGAGACAGATCATCCATAGGAGGATACCATACTAGACCTCTCCCATAATGATGTTAATAATTGTATCATGACTCTAATGGTCAGTGACCTTACTCATCCTAATGATCCATTTCCTTTGGTCCATCCCGAACTCATTGATTGGGAACACATCACACCTATTGATGTACCAACTTTTCCTAATGATGAAACCATCATAAAATTTATTTTTTCATCCTATCTAGAAATAAGTTCCATCAGGGAATGACAAGATCAAATTTTTCAACAGGAAAGTGTCAAGTTTCTCAGCTATGAAATAAGTAACATAAAAAAAGATCTAATGGTGAAAACCTAACAAAGGCAGTATTAGATCAAGAAAAGGGAAAAATAAAAATCGTATCCAATAGTGAAAACCTTTCAACGGCACTTGAGGATGGGAAACTTGACACCTCCCTAGAACATTACTAGGAAATTTATTCTATTATAATTGAGCCAACAGAGGCACTCAATATTGGTACTACAAAAAATCCCAAGATCTTGCAATTGGCCACATCTTTAACAAAAGATGAAATACCAAGATTCACAAAATTTCTCAAGAACAACCAAATAAGTTTTGCATGGTCCTATGTGGATAGCCTAGATTGGATCTAGATCTCATCATGCATCATCTATCTATTATGCCAAGGGGAAAACTTGTGAAAACAAAACTTAGAAAAAAGCATCTGCATGTTGCATTGTTCGTTAAAGAAGACTTAAAAAGATTTTCGATGTCAGATTCATTCGGTCTATCGACTATGCAGAATGGATCTCCAATATCATACTTGTTTCAAACCAGATGAAAGAATCATAATTTGTATAGATTTCATGGATTTAAACAAGGCATGTCCTAAAGACGATTTCCCTCTACCAAACATAGATATGATTATTGATTTAACTCCTAGACATCCAATGCACTCATTAATGGATGGATTTTTAGGATACAACCAGATAAATATTGCACCAGAGGATTAGGATAAAACAACATTCACATGTCCTTGGGGTACCTATTGCTGGAATGTAATGCCATTTGGGTTGAAGAACATAGGAGCTACATACCAACATGCAATGACAACAATTTTTCATGATATGATGCATACATTCATGGAAGATTATTTTGATGATCTCCTTGCAAAATCTAACACCAGAGAAGGACATGTAGATATCTTATCTAAAATTTTCAAAAAGAATGGAACAATTCAAAGTAAGATTTAATCCAAAGAAATGTGTCTTTGGAGTAAAATCTGGAAAGTTGCTAGGTTACATTGTATTAGAAAATGGAATTGAAGTGGATCCAACTAAGGTACAAGAAATTATTGATATGCCACCACCAAGGAATATTAGTCAACTATGCTCTTTGCTGAGATGGTTACAATCCATCCAAAGATTCATTGCCCAATTGGCGAATAAAATTTTACCATTCACTCATCTCTTACATAATAATGTTTCGTTTAATGGGAGGACAAATGTGCAGCAATGTTTGATCAAATAAAATAGTATCTCATGAATCCACCAGTGTTGATTCAACCAATGCAAGGTGCACCACTCATATTAGATATTTCTGCCAGGGAAATGTCCCTAGGAGCATTGTTGTCACAAGAAGACAACTCAGGAAAGGAGTGAGTGATCTATTACATTAGTCAAAATTTGACAAGTCATGAGCTAAATTACACATTCATTGAAAGGGATTTCTTAGAAGTAGTGTTCACTTCTCAAAAGTTAAGACATTACATGCTAGCGCATAAAATAAATCTTGTGGCTAAGATTGATCCAAGCAAATATCTTCTAAGTAAGGCAACCTTAACTAGCAGGTTGGCTAAATGGGTCATGATCTTGAGAAAATTTGATATTCATTATGTGGATCGTAAAGCTATAAAGGGACACGCAATTTTAGATCAGTTATCAGAAGCACCAATGCCAGCATAACACCCCATACACATTGATTTTCCTAATGCTAATTTATTCACAACAACAATTAAGAAGTCATGGGCACTCTACTTTGATGGTTCCTACACTCAACACAGTTCAAGAGCAGGGATTTTTTTTATTACACCTCAAGGAAATAAAATTCAAAAATCTTATCAGCTAATGTTACCTTGCACAAACAACATAGTTGAGTATGAGGCACTATTAATTGGCATGAGAATTGCAGTAGACTGGAAAATCATGAAACTTCAAGTTTTTGGTGATTCACAACTTTCTATAAATCAAATCAATGACGAATATCACACTAAGGATGACAAGTTGATACCTTACAAAGGGATGGTGGATGATTTCAAGAAATAATTTGTTGATATCGAGTTCATAAAAATTTTGTGTATTGATAATAAAGAAGCCGATGCAATGGTTACAATAGCATCTCTACTCCAGTTGTTAGAGAATCAAACATGGTATGATTTACTGGTTAAAAAATTGTTTTCTCCCACCTATGATAATCTAGAAACTCAAATCATTTGTCATTTAACCAGTTTTTATTATCCCTTATATGGAAAAATTTACACTTACCTAAAGGATACTACTTTACCTTTAGATTTATCTAGAAATCAAAAAAGAGCTTTCATTCGTCAATCCTCTTGTTACACCTTAACTGCTGATGTCTTATATCGGCATGGTCTAGATGGTACCCTCCTTATATGTCTCGAATGCAATGAATCAAAAAAATATTTACAAGAGGTACATGGTGGTATTTGTGGGACACACTCATGTGGATTAACCTTAGAAAATAAACTTGTGAGATTGGGTTACTACTGGTCGACCATGGAAAAGGAATCATTCATATTTGTGAAGAAATGTGCAAAATTTAAGATTCATGGGAATCTCATTCATGCTCCTACTCAAGAATCACAACCTTTCACCACAACATGGCCTTTTGTTTAGTGGGGATTGGATCTGGTTGGCAAGATACACCCATCATCTTCAAATGGACATAAATTCATCATTACAACCACTGAGTATTTCACTAAATGGATTGAAGTTGTTTGCCTAACAAACTGTTACTAGAAAAAAATCTCTTCATTCATTTTAAAATATATCATCTATCAATATGGTATTCCCAACTCCATTATCATAGACAATGGAAGACCCTTTAAAAATTAGGATGTTGATGAGCTATGTGAAATATTTTGCATCCAACATAATTTTTCTACACCTTAATATCCATAAGGGAATGGTCAAGCTGAAGCTTCAAACAAAAAAAATCTAAAGATTTTGAAGAAAAAAATAAATGAAGTAGGTTGTGATTGGCATGTCCAATTAAATCCAGCATTATGCGCATAAAAAATAGGTATTCACACACCAACAGGTGATACTCCTTGTGCTTTGGTCTATGGAGCAAAAGATATTCTACCACTAGAAGTTGAGATTCTTTCACTTCGAGTATCACTCAAGGGGTTGATCAATGATGAAGACTACACAGTATGAAGGTTGCAAGAGATAGAACTACTTGATGAACGATGTCAAACTGTGGTTAATCATTTGAAGAGATATCAACAAGTTATGTCATGTAGCTACAATCACAGAGTTAAACCATGAACTTTTCAAGTGGGTGACTTGGTTCTCAAAGAAAACCCTCGTAATCAGTAGGATCAGGAAAATAAAGGCAATTTTGAAACTAACTGGTTGGACTCATTCATTATCATTGCAACATATGGATCAGGGGCATATCAGTTGTCAACATTAGAAGGGGATCTATTTGAAGATCCAACCAACAACATTCATCTGAAGAAGTTTTATGCTTGAAAATATTAAAAACAATATAAAAATTCCTGAAAAAATATAAATAAATAAAAAAAAAATTGTTGCCTTGATGAAAACCTGGCAAACAGGTGTCCTGGTAACAACAAAAAAATCATAAAATCAACAAAAAGTGCAATAAAAATAAATGGTGAAAACTTGGCAAACAGGCATTGTTTGTGATTTTGTTTGGCTCTCTCATCTATTAGGATACATTCTACATATCCATCTTTCATCGACATCACATACATGCCTAGCCATCACATTCACATCATGCGTCACAACATCTCCTTGAAATGACAAGGATCTCATCATGGCTTGATGATTAGGTTTATCCTTAGCAATAGTTGTGTCTAACAAAAGTTAAAGTACAGGGTCACTAGGGGGGGAAATTCACTTCTTGGAGCTTTCTATGCAGGCAATTGGTAGCATGTGTCAGGAATCGGAATCTTAGAAACAACAAGCTTGTCCAATTAAATTGAGTCCACAATGACTATTTTGACAAATAACTGAAACAAATTGGATGATCTTAATCTAAATACAATGAATGAAAAACTTAAAGCATAAGTTGATTGGTTATTTTGACATTTGATGACATCATATCTTTGGAGTGGCTCAATGATGTACTGAACTAGAATCACAAAGAAAAAGTATGATTTTTCTTGGCTTGTTGTCTGTAAGCTAATCATTTGTATTATGCAAAATATTCATGGGACATGCTCTACAATGTATCATTGATGACATATAGGAATTTACATAGGAAAATGGTTAACTTTTGTCTGTTTATGCAAACAATACTTAGGTCATCTTGGTTCAATTATACCTCGATGCTTGTATTAATTTGCTATATCAAAAATCATGAAAGCGATACTCAGGTCATCATTGGTGCTAACATACCCTTTGATGCTTGTACTAACTTTCAACATATCAAAAGGCTCGATGATGAAAATCACATGCAACATGAAATGAAAAACATGAGAATGATTCATTACTACATTCTAGGACTACATGATTCATTTAGGTTTTCATTTTGAAGGTTGTTTAAGATAGATTTTTGAAGGTTGGTAAAAATTCCATATATCTTTCCAAACCAACGATTGAGTAAATTTGGACATTTGTGGCATTTCATAACATATCATTTCACCATTACTCATTTAGGTTATCATTATCATCTCATAGTCATTATCATATTTTTTTCTTTTCTTCTTTTTATTTAGTTCATCATGATCATTATCTATCATATGCATGGTCATTATTTTAATCATTCATTATTATATCATTTTGTAACATCAAAATTTACATTTATGTCACATACATATACATTAAAAGTAAGGTTGCATCCATTTCATTTATTTCACATCATCATTTAGGTTATCATTTTCATATCCATTGCATTATATTATTGCATCATTATCATTAGTTCACCAATTACTATCATTATTATCATACTACATCATTATTCATGTTATGGTACATATCATTCCATAAAAAATAAAAAATAAAAAATTTACATTTTCATAATCATCTCATTTATACATTCATTTCATTTTAGCCTTTCATTTAGATAATCATTTCATTGCATATGCATATATATTACTTTTTCATCATTGTTAGGTCTCATTCATTTAGTCTACATCATATCATCATTGCATCATCATACATAAGATAAAAGCATCATCATTTTCATACCATCATCATACATGGCATAGCATATAGAAATAAGCATGCATCCATAATCATACATCATAAATCATCCATAACACGTACATAATAAAAATCACCACTAAATCTCATAAATCTAATCAAAACAAATGTCCAGAGGTACAAGGATATCAAATGTTTCAACAACATATATAAAATAAAATGAATAAATGTGTCAAAATGCTCATCACTGAGGGGCATCTAGTTCGGGCACATGGATGCTACTATCTCTTGAGGTAGTAGGTCTCGCTAGATCTTTTCTCCCTGAGGCTTTGATATCTCATCTAGCTGGATGGCCCACACTCCTAGTAGCACTCCTAGAATTACTGTGTGAATGGGTCTAAGACCGAGTACCTGACTATGTGAAGGAAATCCTCCTCTTGGGTGGTATTGCCTCGAAGTATCTCATCCTATAATACTCGGCCTCCCGAGCAGTCTCCAATCCCTCTGCTATAACCTACCCAATGGAGGTGCTCTCGACTGATTTGAGGAGTCTCTCAACTACCCCCTCAGCATGTATGCATCTCTCCCGGAAGTTGTCTCGCTCTGCTATAAGCTCAACTATTTGTGGGTCAAGAGGTGGTGACTATGCAACCTGTGTCTGCAGTTTACTGATCGCCACTTGTGCTTGTGCTAATTGACTCGAAAGAGTTTGAACCTCTGCCTACAAGGCATCCAATTGTCCCTATGAGGGAACCCTGATAATAACCTGTGGAGCCAAAGTACTCGGATGATCCACCACTCTCAATGTTCGTGGCCTCATATAGAATAGAACATCAAAGAAAAATATTTACCCACCACCTCCATCATCCCCACTATTTTCATCACTATTGTCATCAGGGCTCCCAGAGTCATCTCCCTCATCCCCTTCATCCCCCTCCTCATCAATGCCTATAGTTGTTGCATCCTATACCCCTACCCAAGTCTCTCCCTATGGCTGCCCTACTACTTCCTATGCCTAACCTCATCCTCACTGTATATTTGGTCCTCCCAATAATGGGGTAGGCTCCTCTAGGCTAGTGAACCTCAGAAAAGGATGCATATAAAAGAAGGCTGCATAGTCATCCATCATCCTTGCATCTATCACCTCTAGGTGCATCACCTAGTAATATGGTTGTAAATAAAAATACTCTACCCTAGAAGCCTCTTTGGTCATGAATGGACCCCACTCTGCCACATCCTCCCGACGCCTAGCGTAGTGTACCATAGCCTATGGCATCATCTATACTAGTCCAAATTGTCTCAGGACCTGTATAAGTAGAAACTACTTGATGATAAATGCGGTGCGTCCAATCAGGTATCTTGATCTAGTGCAAAATGGAAGCTCTATATCATCTACCTCCCAAGGGTCACAATCAATATACGGTCTCTAGATGACAGTATCCATGTCATCCAATACCCTCCACTAGTACTCTAGCTTGCTTAGCCTCGGTTGGACAAGGGGACCTATGTAATAATAAACATATTGGAACCCAAGAGGAGGATCCCTTTGAACAATAGGACGAGTGATCGCAATCCACTCCCATGTCCATATCTAAAGAAGAGTAACTTCATAGGAGAGACTCTTCCCATTTGTGTATACGACCTAATGAAGATCGCGGTAAAGATGGGAAAGCATATAGGACCCCCATGCATATTTAGTAAGATGGAGAAGCATGTCCTCCAAGATCTGATCCCACTCAATTGATAGTCCCTTTGACCTACGATTATTACAAAAGAAACCACCGATGAAACCTCTATGACCAATTCATCCATCTTCCTTTTCAATTTCAAATTCCAACTTGTCTCTTGTTTCATCATTTGTTCTATCTTCTTCATAGATTCTTGGAACTCTTCCCCAAGCCTTTTCAATTATTTCTTCAACTCAACAATTTCCCTATCCATCTTTGCTTGTCTTTTTCTCTTCTTTCTCTCCTCCTCTCTCTGAAAATTCCTTCTCAAGTTATCCATCTTTTCTAGATGGTCTCAGCAAGTATCTCCTTGCTTCCACTTCACCTTGCCACACCTAGGCAATCAAGTTCCTTCCTCAACCTGCAAACAGCCACACACAAACCACAAACAACCTTCCCAGAGAATCTTCAGGATTTGATACCAAACTAATACAGGGAAAAGGACTCACAACTCAACATTCCATTCATTTTAAAACTTTCATGAAATTATTCATCTTAAATAATGATTAAGTGCATTCTAGATCACAGTGTAATGATTCTCACAACAACCCACAATTCAATGCAACAAACAGTCATTAATAACTTCCATTAAAAAAAATAATGAAGCCAATACCTTTGGTGATATTTAAGATAAAATAATTATAGACCTCCCTTCCAATTTTTATAAATATCCAATGGTTTGAAATAAAGTTATTGTATTTTTCCCAAAACTGCAAACCCTAGGCAGTGTTCAAACCTACCCTAACCAAAATAGTCATATCTTCCACAAAACTCAATAAAATTCAATGAGACAAAAATAATTGGAAACTAGAAATAGAGATATTTCCATAAATATATGATAATCTATTATTTGAGTCCATATCAGGCCATACAAAGAACAACTTCAACCTGAAGACAATCTAAAAATCAGAAAATGCATACGAAACTTGAGGTTGTCATTCTTCAAAATTCAAAAGTAATGTCTCCAACCTCTCCAATTCGAGTTTTGGAGGGTGTAATGATAAATTTACAACCAAAACCAACTAGTTTCAACCACCTTTTACTTAGTTTGTTGACAAAACACCTTAATGAGACTTTTGATAAGTTGCTTGACAACTTTCTTGAGCGACTTTTACAATTTTTACAATATGGAACAACTTTAAAAATTATTTGACAAATGAATTCAAATATTACTTCCTAAGACTCAAACACCTATAAAATGGTTTTATAAACCTTATTATAAGACCCAGTACACAAAATAGAGCAACTATTTACAAATGGCCTCATGGAGTCAAGAAATCAAACAAGTGCTCCTCCACCAAACTCCCGAGGGCAAAAGAATTCAAGCCCCTTTGAATTGTCTTCTTCTTGATCTTCCAATTCCTTTGCACTTTTTCCTTTGTATTTTCAACCTAAAAATTATTCTTTGTCCAAAGCATTAGTAACATAATGAAATGAAACAAAATTTCTACCATAATACCTCCATCATTCATCAATCCTTTGCAAACCTCTATGACCAGTTCATCCATGATCATTCCCTTAATCAAATCAACCTCTTCAAATCCTGAAATCAGGTTTCTTATATCAATGATACATTCACCTTCTTGCCTTGTAATTTCTGCAACAACTTTAAATTCTTCATCTTCATGCTTAGGAACATCTTTGTCTTCATCTAGGAATTCTTCATGTGCATCTTCATATGCTTCTACTTCCTCTTTCATCTTCTCATTTCTTCTTATTTTCATAATCTTCTTTATAGGCCAAACCATCTTCCTTTTCAATTTCAAATTCCAACTTGTCTCTTGTTTCATCATTTGTTCTATCTTCTTCATAGATTCTTGGAACTCTTCCCCAAGCCTTTTCAATTCTTTCTTCAACTCAAAAATTTCCCTATCCATCTTTTCTTGTCTTTTTCTCTTCTTTCTCTCCTCCTCTGGCTGAAAATGCCTTCTCAAGTTATCCATCTTTTCTAGATGGTCTCAGCAAGTATCTCCTTGCTTCCACTTCACCTTCCTCAACTTGCAAACAACCACACACAAACCACAAACAACCTTCCTAGAGCATCTTCAGGCTCTCATACAAAACTGATGCAGAGAAAATGACTCACAACTCAACATTCCATTAATTTTAAAACTTTCCTGAAATTATTCATCTTAAATAATGATTAAGTGCATTCTAGATCACAGTCTAATGATTCTCACAACAACCCACAATTCAATGCAACAAACAGTCATTAATAACTTCCATTAAAAAAAATAATGAAGCTAATCCCTTCAGTGATATTTAAGATAAAATAATTATAGACCTCCCTTCCAATTTTTAAAAAGATCCAATGGTTTAAAATAAATTTATTGTATTTTTCCCTAAACTGCAAACCCTAGGTAGTGTTCAAACCTGCCCTCACCAAAATAGTCATATCTTCCACACAACTCAATAAAATTCAATGAGACAAAAATAATTGGAAACTAGAAACAGAGATATTTCCATAAATATATGATAATCTATTATTTGAGTCCATATCAGGCCATACAAAGAACAACTTCAACCTTAAGAAAATCTAAAAATTAGAAAACGCATACGAAACTTGAGGTTGTCATTCTTCAAAATTCAAAAGTAATGTCTCCAACCTCTCCAATTCAAATTTTAGAGGGTGTACTTATAAATTTACAACCAAAGCCAACTAGTTTCAACCACCTTTTAGTTAGTTTGTTGACAAAACACCTTAATGACACTTTTGATAAGTTGCTTGACAATGTTTTTGAGCAACTTTTACAATTTTTACAATATGGAACAACTTTAAACATTATTTGACAAATGAATTCAACTATTATTTCCTAAGACTCAAAAACCTATAAAATGGTTTTATAAACCTTATTATAAGACCCAATACACAAAAGAGAGCAACTATTTACAAATGGCCTCATGGAGTCAAGAAATCAAACAAGTGCTCCTCCACCAAACTCTCGGGGGCAAAAGAATTCAAGCCCCTTTGAATTGTCTTCTTCTTGATCTTCCAATTCCTTTGCACTTTTTCCTTTGTATTTTCAACCTGAAAATTATTCTTTGTCCAAAGCATTAGTAACATAATGAAATGAAACAAAATTTCTACCATAATACCTCCATCATTCATCAATCCTTTGCAAACCTCTATGACCAGTTCATCCATGACCATTCCCTTAATCAAATCAACCTCTTCAAATCTTGAAATCAGGTTTCTTATATCAATGATACATTCACCTTCTTGCCTTGTAATTTCTGCAACAACTTTAAATTCTTCATCTAGGAATTCTTCATGTGCATCTTCATATACTTCTTCTTCCTCTTTCATCGTCTCATTTCTTCTTATTTTCACAATCTTCTTTATAGGCCAAACCATATTCCTTTTCAATTTCAAATTCCAACTTGTCTCTTGTTTCATCATTTGTTCTATCTTCTTCATAGATTCTTGGAACTCTTCCCCAAGCCTTTTCAATTCTTTTTTCAACTCAACAATTTCCCTATCCATCTTTGCTTGTATTTTTTTCTTCTTTCTCTCCTCCTCTACCTAAAAATGCCTTCTCAAGTTATCCATATTTTCTAGATGGTCTCAACAAGTATCGCCTTGCTTCCACTTCACCTTGCCACACCTAGGCAATCAGGTTCCTTCCTCAACCTACAAACAACCTTCCTAGAGCATCTTCAAGCTTTGATACCAAACTGATGTAGAGCAAAGGACTCACAAATCAAAATTAAATTCATTTTAAAACTTTCATGAAATTATTCATCTTAAATAATGATTAAGTGCATTCTAGATCACAGTGTAATGATTCTCACAACAACCCACAATTCAATGCAACAAACAGTCATTAATAACTTCCATTAAAAAAATAATGAAGCAAATCCCTTCAATGATATTTAAGATAAAATAATTACAGACCTCCCTTCCAATTTTTATAAAGATCCAATGGTTTAAAAATAAATTTATTGTATTTTTCCTAAAACTGCAAGCCCTAGGCAGTGTTCAAACCTGCCCTAACCAAAATAGTCATATCTTCCACAAAACTCAATAAAATTCAATGAGACAAAAATAATTGGAAACTAGAAACAGAGATCTTTCCATCAATATATGATAATCTATTATTTGAGTCCATATCAGGCCATACAAAGAACAACTTCAACCTGATGACAATCTAAAAATTAGAAAATGCATACGAAACTTGAGGTTGTCATTCTTCAAAATTCAAAAGTAATGTCTCCAACCTCTCCAATTCGAATTTTGGAGGGTGTACTTATAAATTTACAACCAAAAACAGCTAGTTTCAACCACCTTTTAGTTAGTTTGTTGACAAAACACCTTAATGACACTTTTGATAAGTTGCTTGACAACGTTTTTGAGCAACTTTTACAATTTTTACAATATGGAACAACTTTAAACATTATTTGACAAATGAATTCAAATATTACTTCCTAAGACTCAAAAACCTATAAAATGGTTTTATAAACCTTATTATAAGACCCAATACAAAAAATAGAGCAACTATTTACAAATGGCCTCATGGAGTCAAGAAATCAAATAAGTGCTCCTGCACCAATAACTCTCCACCATCTCCTTCCAAGGAAGCTAATATATGGAGACATGAGGATCTTGGAAGACTCATCTCAGTGCATCGGTCCCCCCAATCTCCTTGTGATCATAGATCACAAGCTCACCAACTACAGGAATACCCAGAATCCTGTATACATCATCTGGAGTCACAATCATCTCTCCTGTGGGTAGATGAAAGGTTTTATGCTCTCTACGCCACCTCTCAGCTAATGCAATCAACAACTCCATGTTGACGCAATACTGTGGGATCCTCATCAATGGACTCAACCCACACTGGTATATAATCTCTGAATCATCTTGAGATAGCTGTGATACAATCTCCCAGGTACGAGGAAATTTCTCTCTGATCTAGAGGTTATATTCCACCTTTATAGCATCATCAAGCAATCATAAAAATCACTCAACAAACAATCTCTAATCAAAACAAAAAATTTCATCACTTGTATCAAACAGGCAATCCGCTCAATCAAATTAGCACTTATTTGTTTTTCAATCACATAAACAAATCTATCTATCATTTCTACTATTTGTTTTTCATATCCCATGGAAACAAATTTAACATTCAATCGACTCAGTATCAAAACTTATTTTTCTTTCAATCGGGAAATAAAATCTATCATCTATCTATTTATTTTTTAAGTAGGTAAGAAAATTGATCTTTACTATTTGTTCTTCAAATGCGAAGATAATTTTTTCAAAACAAGCTAATCTATTCTTGATGTTATTTAACAACACATAATTAGTTGTCTAATCTAGCAACAATAATCAAGTACATCTCAAATTTCACTTCAAATTTCAAAATCGGTAAAATCCCATGGATGCACTAAAATAGTCAATTAATGCGCTAATTCATGAATGCACTATTTAAATCCATGGATGCGCTAAAATAGAGTTGCAATGCACAACTCCATCAATGTGCGATTCTATCTAGTCTATGCTATAAAACAGACCTTTTATGCACTAAAGCACCGATGCACTATTTTATGCTATGCACTAATTTACACATCTATGCATGACTATTTTATATCTATGTGCTACTTTGACGTATGTGTGACTTTATCTATCGTATGTGCTATACTAGGCTCGTATGTGCTAAAACAAAATGTAAAAAATATTAAAAATTCAAAAAAGCACGAAAATCAATCCAAAATTTTTACAAAGAGGATCAAGTCGACTTATCAGAGGTCTGTATGCGGCTAGTCTCTGATGACGACGAGCTCACTTAAATCTATGGCACTCATAATGGATCATCATTTTGTTTTTATGTCTTAGAGCTCTGAAAATTATTGCAAGTTACTGTTCAAATGACAATGACTTTTTACTTTTAACACCTTTTAAGGGGGTAAAAGTGAGAAATTATTCAAATTTTTATTATGTAAAGTGCTATTTCGAAAGCTAAATTGCCAAATCTCTCCAAAAATCATCTAAATTCTTTCAAATCATCCTCATCAAATCATGTGATTTATCTCTCGAGGGGGCATATAGCATCGGTAAATTTCAAAATTTAGAGGCAAATTCTTTAAAGCAATGCATAAAACACATCACTTCAAAGAGGGGCAAAATGTACACATCTAAAAATGGTTACGGTTATTCAAACCTATTAATTAATTATATATAAATTATTTAATTAATATTCTAAAGTCATCTACATATAAATAAATTTAATTATTTATTTATATTGTTCATTTTTCCAATTCTTCTAGTTTAATTAAATAAATAAGTTTATTTAATAATTTTTATTTTCCTCTTACTTCAGTTAAATAAATTTCATAATTTATTTATTTAATTATCATTTCATTTCTAAATTTTGAATATTTAAAGTCAAAACAATGGAATATTCATCCTTCATTTCACATTTAAATATCTTTCTCACCTCACTTAATTAATTATCAAAAAATATTTAACTACTTTGCTTTCTCACTTGTCACATATAATTAAATAAATTTATTTATTTAATTAGCATTATCCTCAACTTTCAACCAATTTTCATAAATAAGGAGATAAATGCCATGTTTGTCTCTAGTTTTGAATGAGGATGGTTTTGTGGGTTGAAAACATTCTTCCAATTTCCCCTCAACCTTCCACCTTTCTCTCAACCGTCGATCTCTGCCAACTAGATTCTTGTCTTTCAAAAATCTATAAATACATTCATTTGCTAAGTAGATTTCATGCGTAGTTACTATAGTTATTGTACACATCGAAAAATGGTTACAGTTAACCAAACCTATTAATTAATTAAATATGAATTATTTAATTAATATTCTTAAGTCATCTACATACAAATAAATTTAATTATTTATTTATATTGTTCATTTTCCAATTCTTCTATTTGAATTAAATAAATAAGTTTATTTAATTAATGCTATCTTCCTCTTAATTAATTAAATAGATTTCACAATTTATTTATATTAATTATCACAAGTTTAAATTCTAAATTTAAATGATATTCTTCATTTCACAATTAATTAAAACACTTTCTAAATTCTTCACTCTTCTCACATAATTAAATATTTTCAATATTTAATTAAAGGCTTTTCATTTCTCACACATAATTAAATATTTTCAATATTTAATTAAAAAGCTTTTTCACTTTTCAATAATTAAATATTTTCAAATATTTAATTTCCCACACATAATTAAATATTTATTTATTTAAATTATGGGGACACCTTTCATTTGTGTCTTCATTTTCCATCTGTCTCTTAAACTTCCATCTTCTTTTCAAATTCTCGATCTCTCACCGTTCATTTTAACAGGTTTGAACTCAACCGTTGATTCTAGCTAATGGGATTCTAGCCTTCAAAAATCTATAAATACAGCCCTCTTGTGGGTTGAAAAGGACCTCGAATTCTAGATTTTCATACATAGTTATTATAGTCGCATTTTAGTTTTATCAAGCATTTCTAGCATTTAATTAGCATTTCAATTTCATAGCTTAAAGCATATTAGCAATGCACATGCATTTTCATTAATCTCGTTCTCTCAAGTTGTCATTCTACAAGCTGCTATTTAAAAAAACTGAGAGCCAACATCTTGAAACAAATCCTTGGAGATATAGGACAATGGGACGAATTTGAAGAAGTTGCCTGTGTTTAGAGTTTGTGTTTTGCTTTCTTTAATTTAGTTTCTTTAATTTAATGTTTCATTGGTGTATTAGATTAGATCATTTTGATTTGCACATTCTAACATACATAGTTGCATTTGAATTAGCATATCAACATTTTAGCAATATCAAGCATAGTAAATTAGTTCAATTTGATAGCTCAAATCATATAGTAATTGTATACATCTAAAATTGGTCTGGAGCATCCGATTAATTAAATACAAATTATTTGATTAATTATCCTATTTTCCTCTACTATTGAATAAATAGAAATATTTATTTATATAGTTCACATTTAAATTCATCTTAATTAAATAAACAAAATTAAATACTTTTTTTGATTTAATTATCAAATCCCTATTTCAATCTATCACATCTATCTTAAATTAATTAAATAAAGATCAAAACACTTTATTAATTAATTGTCATATCCTTTTGTCTAATTCAATAAACAACTATCCTATAGTTCATTTTATTAAATTATTTATCTCTTTTGCTAATTTAAACAAATCAAAAATATTTGAATTGGAGCATAAGGAATATTCCAATCTACATTTCCTCAAAAATGAATTAGATAGCCTTTGTCTAATTTATGTCAAAATCATGTCTAAATTAATTGATTGAAACTTCACGGGAAGTTTTGGAGACAAATTTGGAATTTGATCTCTCAATCCTCCTCCATCAATTCTTCCTCTTCTCTTGCCTGGTGTTTTCATGGGTAGAGATAATCTCCATCTTTCTCTCAATCTCCTCCATCTCTCACCATTCAATTCTCCAGATTGAATCCAAGCCTCTCAAAGCTTTCCTTGTGCATTTCTACAACTAGGAAATCTATAAATACAACCTTATTCAACGAAGAAAAGGATCCAGATAATCAAGCTTTTGCACTCTTAATCTGCAGGAATTCAAGCATCAAGCATCAAACAATCAAGTTTTCAACCATGGCTGCCACTTGTAGCTACAATTATCTATTTCACATCAATATTATGCTAGTTTAATTATTTAGCATTACATTAACATCATCTCATTCTTTGAATTGTCATTTTAACAATATTAGTTGCTTAAACAATCTGAGAGCAATTGGGATTTAATAAATCTTTGGAGATAGAGAGCAATATGACGCTTTCAATTGATTACTATTTTGAGTTAGTTCAATTAGTATTAATCTTTGATATAATGTCGTATTAAGAAGTGTTTTAACCTTATTCACATATTCACACTTACAATTTGGCACCCACCGTGGGGCTTTAACCCCAATTTTATCAAAATTATCAATTTTCTAGAAAGTGTCACATAGGTTTTTCATGTGTTTTTCTTATAGCACTTCTGTTAAGAGTTTTAGCACTTATGATCTCTATTTTAGCACTTCTGGTCATTGTTTTAGCGCTTTCGACATTAGCGCTTTTGGTCACTATTTTAGTGCATCAGGTCACTGTTTCAGCGCATCGGGAGATTTAGCACTTCTAGAGAAAACTTCAATGCTTTGGGGTCCTGTTTCGACACTTTCGAGTTTTAGCGCATTAGGTAACTGTTTTAGCACTTCGGTGCAATATTCCAATGCTTTTGTAAAAATTGGTCTGGATCCGATGCATCCATGGCCAGATTTTAATTTTTTTTATAGATGGACTAAAATTGATCAATCTAGGATAGTCACTTCAAAGTTCCTAAAATGTATCATTCCTAGGATAGTCACTTTCTTATTTTTCTTAAAGAAAATTTACCAATCTTAGGATAGTAATCACATTCTCATAGTAGAAGTTAAAAAGAACATCAGAATTTATGTGAAGCAACACCTTCACATAGATTAGAAAATTTCTTTTTGGGCTTTTAAAACAAGACAAACTTATATGTTGTGTTTGTGGTGATTATGCTTATGCTCTCCCCTTAACTAGGTGACCAAAGTGCCAGATTCAATTTGACTTCATGTCATTTATACTTTATTAAATCCTTTAGCAGGCCTGCCATAGTGGGAAAAAGTACTCACCCTACGGGAATGACCTAAGTGGGAACAACCAAAGTCAGGTTTTCCAACCCACTATAACAAAAATGCAAGTTGTTGATAAAAGTCCAACTTGATGGTAGTGAGCAAGATAACCATCCCCAAAATTTTTGTTCTAAAGATTGGGAGGTCTCCTGAGGGAGTTTATCTATTTTCCACACCGAACGAAACCTATCTACGAACCATAGAGTAGTTTCTCGCCGAGCCAGTATCCATACATTGTCATACTCATGGTGCAAGGGGAGGGAAGAATCTGCCCCTAAGACACTTACCATATAATTACCAAGGATCGCTTTCTCAAGGGATTCGGTATCCATTTCCATCACTTTGAGTACGTGGTTAGCAATGACAAAAAAATGAGTGCCCTCTAGGGGGTGACACGACTGTGTGAGTTAATGTAATTCAAGATGTGGGTTGTGAGTATAATGATGACCTACTTGTTCTTAAGTGTGAGTCTATTTGATTTGTGTACAATTGTTAAAACAACTCATCAAAATCAATAAGAATCATTTGTGGTTCTTGAACATACACAGTCTATTCAGTTAAAAATATTCAAAATTGTTTGTTGTGTTTTCACAAATTCATTAAATCAGATTTAAGATCATCCTGAAAAACCAACAAAGTCGAGTTACATCAGAAAATCCATGGTGCGAAAGTGGAAATCCACCACGTTTGTCAAAAGAAAAATCAAAGTATCAAAACCAAAGAAACCTATCGGTTATAGAAATAAGTTGAGAAAACAACGTTTTCTATATGAAAATCAGAAACTCTTCTTACAACATAGAACATTCATTCATCGATATCACAATTTTGCTAGGGGCCACTCATTAGATTACGTGGTAGAACCGCTCTATTCACGAGCCTTCTTCCAGAGGAGAAATCTCACACAATTCCACAACTCTAGTCAACAAATTCATCCTTCTTATCTTCTACAATCCCTCATACAGTATGCCACAAGGCCAGATCAGATTTTACAATAGAAAATTTTAAACTTCTATTTTTGAGCATTCTGAAAACCTATTTTAGTGCTTCTGGTCATTGTTTTAGCACTTATGGGAAATAGCACTTTCAGGTACTGTTTCAACGCTTCTAGTCTATATTTCACTGCTTTAGGAAAAATAGCACTTCCATCAATTTTTACAGTGGTTTCAGGTACTGTTTTAGCACTTTCAATAAAATAGCACTTTCATCAAATTCTACAGCGCTTCTAGGCACTGTTTTAGTGCTTCTGTCACCCATTTTAGCACTTTTGGGAAATAGAGTTTCTATTCTTTGTTTTAGCGCTTTTAAAACAGAGAGTTCAAAATTTTTACTAGTCAATCAGTCTGTTAGTTTATTCACAATTTTCATCAGAATTAAATTTCTTTTTATTAGAATCACCATCTAGAGACCGAAAACATATAGGTTTATACAAACTTTCAATCTTACCAACTGAAAACGAGATCTTACAAATCACAAGTGTCAAAATCAATACAAAAAAATTACTACACTGAAGTTTCCTCATCAAGATATTATCATCCTTCATCACAAAACTAAGTATAGCAATCAAATTTTTAACATAGTCTCAATGATAAGATTTGTCATCTTATTCGACGTTGTTCAAAGTTTCAATTGACATTTTCAGCATAGAATATCAACATTTCAGAAGAAAGGGTAAAATTTTGTATACCAATCTTCACTAGGTCCCAAAAATAGAGATTCTTAGAACAAGAAAATTTAAAATCCCAAGCAATGGCAGAGGAAAATCCTTGGAACAATCTGAACTAAAATGATAAAAATGACATCACTCCAGAGGACATCCAAGCAGCACAACAAGATCCTAAATTCCATATATTTATGGAAAAGATTCTAGAACAAGATATGGAGAAATATCTTTTGATGTTGGCTGAATCAGGTGCCAAACTTCCCAAATACTTTGACGTAAACCGTCTAAAGGAAGCACCTACCACAAGTGAGGCTGAAATTTTGCAACCAATGCAAATGATAGATCTAGTTGCCACTTTAACATCTCAAATACAACTATTATAGCATCAAATACAAGATATGACGATAGGGACTACCAAGAGATATGCGATACAGGACATTTGTCCTTATCCCTTTGACGCAATGGTCGGCTTGATACCTTTTCCAAGACATTGTGAGATCCCAAAATACGATAAGTATAATGGTAGAATGAATCCAATTGATCACATCAGAGAATTCAAAACAATGATTCTTGAGTTTGTACAAGAGGAGACATATTTTATGAGACTGTTCCCAAGAAGTTTGGGAGGATCATGCATGGAGTGGTTCTCAAAGTTAAAACCCGGTATAAGAACTTTTGAGGAACTCGTCAACAAATTTATCTCTCAATACTCCTTCAACATCCAACATGATGTGACAATCAAGGATCTTTATAATCTAAATAAAAACAAGGGGGAAACATTCTTATCTTTTCTCCAAAGATGGCGATGCTTGTTCGCTAGATAGCCTAGATCAATTTTCGAGGAAGAAAAGATAAAATTGTTTATTGACAACTTAACAGAAGAAATGAGTTATAGATTGGAACTACAATGCCCTCCCACATTTGAGAAAGTCATTGAAAATGGTCTCAAAATCGAGGAAGCATTGGTTAAGAGAGGAGTTATCAAAAATTTTAACAAAAAATCAAACATAGGTAACTCCTCAAATCAATACTCAAGTAGTGATAAGCCAAAATTTTGGCAAAAGAACCGCAACACGACTATCACTGAAACAACAAATGATTCTTCAAATGTCAAACCATTTTTTAACTTGACAACATCGGCATCAAAGAATCAAAACAATGATCAACCTATTAAGAAAAATATCATACATAACAACGAGATCGTCAAGGCACAACCATATCAAAAACCATCAAATCAGCGAAGGTTCACACCTTTAGGTCAATCGATAGAATCTGCAATGAAACAACTAGTCGCTAGTGGTCTTACCACTACAAGAGAAGCCTGATTCTGGGATCCTAAATTCAAACCACCATGGTGGAATGATGCTGATTATTGCAACTTCCATAACAAAAAGGGTCACAAAACTAATGATTGTATGGAGTTAAAACACACAATACAAGATTTGATTGACAACAATAAAGCATACGTGGAAACACCACAAAACAACAATGATCACTCAGCTTTCAAAGACCCTTTTCCCAACTATGAAAAAGGAGCATCTTCATCTTCAAAAAAAAAAGGGAAGAATATCAACCATTTATTTGACATGACAATCCATTGTCTATCTAGAATAGATAGTGATCATATAGTTGACCACAACATTGATGGACCCAAAATCAACAACACTACTCCATTGGACTTACTCCCAAACATATCAAACTCTGATAATCAAATAAATGTCATAAAAATCAAAGAACATCAAGAGCATCAACCAGTAAATGTAATGACTAGGGGGCAAGCTAAGGTCATGTTAAAAGGAATTGGGTCTACACACGTAGTTCCACCTCCATCACACTACAACATCATCGATCGATTGCAAAGAATTCCTTCCTAGATATCCATACTAGAACTCCTTAAAATATCACCCTCACATAAGGAGGTTCTCAAACAAGCTTTAGTTGCCACTACGGTACCAAAGAATCTAGATGTGTGTCAATTTCAAGCTATGGTGGGACATTTGACTACCCCACATTGTCTATCATTCTCCGAACAAGATGATATTTTGTTGAACCATCCCCATAATATGACACTCCATATTGAGGTCTTAATCCACAATCACTACATCAAGAGAGTCTTAATAGATGGGGGAGCTGGTCTGAATATTTGCACTCTCAAGCTAATTCATGCACTAGGATATTTAGATGATGCTATTGATTCTCGCAGAAAAATGACTATTAAAGCATATGATGAAGAAGAGAGATCATCTAAGGGCTTGATTGTATTACCCATCCACATGGGGTCCATGATGAAACATATCGCATGTGAAGTGTTGGAAAATGTATTAACATACAACATTCTCTTGGGCTGACCATGGATCCATGAAATGAAAGTTGTACCTTTGACATATCATCAATGCTTGAAGTTCCCAGTAAATGGACGAGAGGTGACTATATCTTCTGATTACAATCACCCTCAACATTCTGACACCCTTAGGATCTCTCAAGATACCTTCATACCACACAACAGGGAAGCATCATCACCCAAAGATGAACAACGTCCAAGCATCACTATTAAATGGGTAGAAAAGAAGGGTAAAGAAAAAGAGACAAGTCCTGTTGAAATTCAATCAATAGATAAACTAGATCAACAACCTTCTTTATCACACAAGTTCCAAGAATGAATCCAACTGAAGGACAAAGGGATGGACACATATCCAATGGAGAATTTGCTTAACCTATCATAGTTAATGCCATCTCCTAGAACATATGGTCAACCGTCTCTAATCAAGTCTCAAACATCATTACCAGTTACAACTCTAGATGAAAGATTTGTCAAAAAGGGTACAATAGAAGATGAACCAAGCAACAAAGCAATCTTGGATTGGCTATACAAAGATGAGGAGCCCTCTACATCAGATGACAGTATCAAAAATGTCGCCATAAACACTGATCAATATGGAAAAGGAAAGGCTATTATAGAAAATATGGGATATGAAGGACAAGGACCCATTGGATTAAGAAAAGAAGGAATCATAGAGCCTATTACACCCCTCACTCTCCACATGAAAGAGAAGCTAGGACTAGGATATTATGAGGAAAAGAGGTAGGAATTAACAAAGACAGTTGTAGAAAATATCCTTCAGTTTCGGGATGGCTCCGAAACAGACTCAAACGAATATGAGTGGGCATTATATTTTGATCTATTCTTCATTCATATTCAAGTCAATGTAATCCAAAAATATGCACCTACGCATGAGGAGGGCCAAGTTTCTGTGTCTAGACCACTCGTAGAAGGTTCACTAGATATCGATGATTCAAGTGGGGACGAGCACACTTCAAGTGGAATGGACTATCTGGAAGAAAGTACCATCACAGACCTTGATATTCTAGTAAACAATTATGATGAAATGGTTGTGCACACCCTTACAACCATCACCTTGCAAACATCTGATAACCAAATGCCATCAATTCATCCTGAACTCATTGATTGGGAACCTATCGAACCTTTAAATATACCAATATTCACAAATGATGATGCCATCATAAACTTCCTATGCCATGCCAAACCTAGTACAACTTCTGACTATAATACTCATAACAACGTGACTCGGAAGGAGGGTGTCAAATCTTCCAGTAGTAAAAATAACAACAAGGAAAATAGATCTAATGGTGAAAACCATTTGATGGCAGCATTAAATCTAGAAAAAGTAAAAATAAAGAACACATCTAACAGTGAAAAGATTTTTGAGGCACCGAAGGATGGAAGGTTTGACACTCTTTTGGAAAACTATCATGAAAGATCATCAGCCTTAGTAGAACTGACACATTCTATGAATATTGGCACTGGAGACAAGGCACAAATCCTACACCTGGCAGAATCTATGATAGAATAGGAAATACCGACATTCATCCAATTCTTTAAACAAAGAAGCATCAACTTCGCTTGGTCATATTCTGACATGCTAGGCTTAGAATCAAATCTGCTTATGCGTCACTTGTCTTTGCCCGTAGGAATCAAGCCTATAAAGCAAAAGTTAAGAAAAATGCATCCTCACATCATGTTGATGGTCAAAGCAGAGTTAAAGAAATTATTGGATGTTGGATTCATACGGTCTATAGGTTATGCTGAATGGATATCTAATCTTGTACCTATTTCAAAACCAGACAATAGTATCAGAATATGTATAGATTCCAGGGACCTGAATAAATCATGACCGAAGGATGACTTTCCACTACCAAACATAGACATCATCATGGATTTGACAGCTAGGCATGCCATGTTGTCAATCATGGGTGGTTTCTCAGGATACAATCAAATAAAAATAGCTCCTGAAGATCAGGAAAAGATAGCTTTCACATGCCCATGCAGAACCATCTGCTGGAATGTCATGCCATTTGGTCTAAAGAACGCAGGGGCCACTTATCAAAGAGAAATGATGAAAATCTTCCATGATATGATGCACACCTTTATGGAGGATTACATGGATGACATATTGGAAAAATCTACTACTAGGGAAGGACATCTGCATATCCTAGAAAAAATCTTCACACGAATGGAGAAATTCAATGTCAGATTCAACCCCAAGAAGTGTGTCTTCGGGGTCACATCAGTAAAACTATTGGGATACATTGTCTCATAAAAGGGCATTGAAGTGGATCCAACAAAATTCAAAGTAATAATGGAAATGCCACCTCTTAAGAACATAAGTCAACTTCGATCACTACAAGGGAGGCAACAATCAATTAGAAGATTCATCTCACAACTAGTGGATAAAAGTCATCCTTTCAATCATCTATTACATAAGAACATTATTTTCAAATGGGACGAAGGGTGTGAAACAAAATTCAATCAAATCAAGTAGTATCTAATGTCACCACCCATTCTCATGCCACCCATGAAAGGATGGCCACTCATATTGTACATTGCTACGATGGATATCTCATTGGGGGCACTTTTAGCACAAGAGGATAATGAAGGGAAAGAACATGCCATCTATTATATCAGTATAACTTTAAATGGCTATGAAATAAAATATACATTCATAGAGAAGTCTTGCTTAGCAGTAGTGTTTTCTACTCAATAGCTAAGACACTACATGCTGACTCATACAATCAGGTTAGTTGCAAAGATTGACCCTTTGAAGTATCTACTAAGTAAAGCTGCCTTAACAGGTAGACTAGCGAAATGGGTTATTCTCCTAAGTGAATTAGACATTCAATATGTCGAGAGAAAGAAAATCAAGGGATAGGGAATTGTTGAACAATTAGCAAAGGCTCCTCTACCAGATGATCACCCAATGACAATAGAATTTCTAGATGCAGACATTGTGACAACAATGCCCCACTAATGGATACTATATTTTGATGGATCGTATACACAACGAGGATCAAGAGCAGGGATCTTGTTCATCTCTCCCCAAGGACACACAATTCCAAAATCATATAGACTCATGTTTCAGTGTACAAATAATGTGGCAAAATATGAAGCATTGATTATCTAGGTCCAAACAACAATTCAGTGGAAAATCAAGGACTTAAAGGTATATGGGGACTCTCAACTAGTTATTTATCAAGTAAATGATGAGTATCAGACAAAAGATGAAAATTTGATGCCCTACAAGAAACAAATAGATAATCTAAAATAGTCCTTTCTCAATATCAAGTTTGATCAAATTCCAAGAGCTAAGAACAAAGTTGTCAATGCCATGGCTACGATTGCTTCATTACTACAATTTCCTGAGAAGCGTTTTTGCTATGAGTTTATGGTAGAAAAAGTATCATGTCCTTCCCATTACAATCCAAAATCTGCTACTATCTGCCATATTGAAACCACAAAAACCTCCATCTATGAAACAATTTATGCCAATCTAAAAAATGATGTCCTTCCTCCTGACTTATCCAAAAACCAAAAACAAAACTTCATCCACCAAACCGCATGACATACTTTAATTGCCGACATAATTTATTGTCGAGGCCTTGATGGTACTTTACTCCAATGTCTAGAGCACAATGAGTCTGAAACGGCCCTACAAGAGGTTCATGAGGGTATTTTTGGTACTCACTCGAGTGGGATAACTCTAGCTAAGAAACTCCTTCGTTTGGGATATTATTGGCCATGCATGGAGAAAGAATCCTATCGGTTTGTCAAGAAATGCCCAAAGTGTCAAATTCACAGCATTTTGATTCATGCACCAGCACAAGAACTACATCCCTTCAAATCAACGTGGCCTTTTTGTCAATGGGGTCTTGATCTAGTTGGGAAAATCAATCCATCTTCATCTAATGGACACAAGTTCATTAAAACAACCACAAAATATTTCATAAAATGGATTGAAGCAGTACCTCTTACTACCATCACTGGGAAGCAAATCTCCTCTTTCATTTTGAACTACATAATATGTCAGTATGGAATCCCTCAATCTATTATCACTGATGATGGGCAACCATTCAAGAATCAAAATGTCGAAGAACTTTGTGATAAGTTTAATATCCAACATCGATTTTCAACACCGTACTATCCTCAAGGGAATGGTCAAGCAAAGGCCTCAAACAAAACAATACTCAAAATTCTCAAAAAGATGGTTAACGATGTTGGACATGATTGGCATGTTCAACTCAATCCTACATAATGGGCCTACAGAACAAGTATCAGGAGACCAACGGGAGCTACACCATATGCCTTGGTATATGGATCAGAAGCCATATTGCCCATTGAAATTAAGATTCCATCCCTACGTGTATCACTCAGAGGTATCATTTCAGACAAAGGCTATAGGGTATCTAGGCTGCAAGAACTGGAATTATTGGTTGAGCATCGTCAACAAGCTGTTAATCATCTAACAACTTATAAACAGAGGATGTCAAGAAGTTACAACCATAGGGTAAAACCAAGGGTCTTTCAGGTTGGTGACTCGGTTCTAAGAGAAAACCCTAGGAATCAGCAAGACAGAGAAAAGAAAGAAAAATTTGAGCCTAACTGGCTTGGTCCCTTTGTCATCACATTAGTATATGGATCAGGGGCATATCAGCTATCAATGTCCAAAGGGGATTTTTTTGATGAGCCTATCAACAGTATTCATCTTCAAAGATTCTATGCTTGAATCTCCTAGTGCACGGGTCAAACTTCTGAAAATTGTTTCCTTGATGAAAACCTGGTAAATAGGCATCTTGGCAACACAAAAACAAGAAAAGAAATATATCACTACAAAAAGAGAAAAATGAGAAAATACAAAAAAAAAAAACACAAAGAGTGTAATCAAAGCATATGGTGAAAACCTAGAAACAAGTGTCATATGTGATTCTAAGATCGACTTTCCCATCTATTTTGATATATATCAAAATCATTAGTCTGACAGTCAGTACCATTCCATCACATGTCAGTCATCTTGGCATTTTGCATCTATATCAAAATCATTCATATATTCAAGTATACATCCAAAGCTTGGGGGTAACATCTGGATATGACTAGGGGCAATAATAAAATTGCTTTCACCAAAGGGAAAATAATGGTGTAATAGAAAAATAAAATCACAAAGATCACACCACAACATCAATCATCGTCAGAAGGACATCAACCATCCATATCATTATCAAAAATCCAAAAAAACATGTCAAAAAATTTAAGTTTGAAAACGCAAAACCAAAAACATAGAAATATGTCAATCGAACTATGTGGTCTCTGCATGTGTAACGTAGGCAAGGCTAATCTTAAATCAGCCCCTAAGACCCCTAAGATAGGTTACTAAGTTAGGTCTTTTGTCAAAAATCTTGAAAATCCAAAAACATCACAAAATCAGGATGGGTGATCTAAAATCTTACTAATGAATGAAACACTTTAATATCAACAATGGATAAATTGTACTTTTTATTCTCATTTCTTTGGATTTTTTCAATGATATATTGCACTAGAGGAATAAGGAAAAAGAATAATGTTTTTATTATTTGTTGTTTATAAGTTAATCATATAAATGTATGAATTGTCGGGGGATGTGCTATACAAATGTATCACGGATGACATCCATAATTCACACATTGAAATGATTAACCACTACTTGTTTACACAATGAATGCTCAGGTTATCTTGGTTAAATCATACATAGATGCTTGTGTTCACTTGCAATATCAAAAATCATGAAAGATTTACTTAGGTCGTCATTGGTCTAACACATACCATTGTCGCTTGTACTCATTTTCAACATTCAATAAAGCTCTATGATGACAAAAAGCAGAAGATATTGTTAAAATGAAAAATTGTTTTGCATATAGTTGCATGTTAAAATTCAATTTCATTCATCATTCATTATTTGCAGAGTATTTGTTGCATAAAGGGTTCCAATTAATGATTATCTAATCCAAAAATTAGACTAAGTATACTTGACATAAATCCAAAAATCATCATCACATCATTTACCATCCATACATTTAATAAATAAAATCATGTCATTATTCCCATCAATTATCATCCATCAAAGATCATTTATCATAAAATCTCATCTTAGTATAAAAACATTTATGCATCCATCCATACATATCATCACATCATACATCCATATGTCATATATTCTACACATACATTTATCATTATACCATTACATCAAAATAAAATCATTGCATAAAGAATTCATCACATTAAAATAGAAAAACATCATCATATTACATCAACTGCATATCATATATATATATATATATATATATCAAAATGTCAAGTATACAATGAAGTCTAGTCTAAAAATACACTATCAACAAATAAGCTACATCGTAATATACATCATAGAGGCTCACAATAGTATCTACAATCTATTACTACCAGAGTGTGCGGGCCCAACAGGACCTATACCACCACCACCCCCAGAAGGACCAGGATCTTTGGGATCTCTACGAGGAGGTTGTGTCACCCCCTCGCTCACTATCCGCATATGTGTCCACCCAGATCTCAATGCAGCATAACTCACTCTATGATCAGCATGAACTGCATCATGATATCGGCCCCTGTAAAACTCTACCTCTCAGCCAGCCTGCAGAACCTCTCTCATGTAGTCTCCCATAAAGGTACCATCAACCACTCTCTGTAAAGTCTCTGCTCTCTCTTGTGCCCTCTCAGTGATCTACTGTGTACTATCTTGCTCAATTGTCAATGTGCCCACCTACATCTGTATGGCGGCCAACTATCCCTGCACCTATGATAAAGCCTGAGCATGAGCCTGTGCGTGGGCCTGCATCTGAGTCTAGGTCTGCATGAGCATACCCCTAGCCTGTACAAGCTATCCCTGCAATGTCTACACCTGTGCCTGGAGCCCAACTATCTATCTCTACTGATCCAACGAAGGTATTGTCACTGCTTGCCTCTTTCGAGGCTGACTAGATGAGGGAGAACTACTGATGGCTAGCCCTACACCTTTGTCCCCTCCATTGCCACCATCACTGTCATCACTATTGTTGCTGTCTCCGCTACCACTCTCTGAACTATTGTCTGTTAAAACATCACCCTCATCCTCTACCACATCCTCCTCTACAGATAGGGGTGCTGGCTCATCAGGGATAGTAATGCAAGGATGGGGGACCAAGGCCAAGAATGTTGCGTACTCCTCTATCATAGTTGCCTCTAAGATATCTCTTCGTATGTCCCAGGGAGATGGCTATAATGCCCTGTACCCCTCTACAATAACATCATATGATAGTGTAGGACCCCAATCAGGAATATCCATTCATCATCATGCATAATGAGCTACTCCCTATGGCACGCACTGAAAAATGCCATACTATCTGTATACTCGATGAAGCAATAATCTCTCTAATACAAATGGTGTCTGACCGATGAGGTACATAGAATCAAACATAAATACCAACACTGTATCATCCTCATCCCACTACTCATAGTTGAGGTATGGATGCTAGATAAATGTCTTGGTGTCATCAAAAACCCATATCTTGTGCTCTAACTTGCCCATCCAGGCCTGTGTAAACTGACCTCTATATCTGAAAACATACGGTCTACCAGCTGGTCTATCTGCAACTAGAAATGGCTGAAAAATAGAAAAATTCTCCTAGGCCCACACCTATAATAGGGTCATCCCTGTGGATAAACTACGTGCACCCAGGTACACAACCAAGTGTAGATCATGATAAAGATGTGCTAGCATGCACATCCCCCATTCATATCTAGTACCATGTACCATCATGCTCTCAAGAGTCCTACCCTAGCTAACAAGGAATCCCTTTGACCTACGATCAGGGCAAAGGAAACCTCCAATGAATCTAGCTAACACTATTGGTAGTGTCGCATAGGAATCCGTGATCCTCCGCCATCAAACGCTCGAACCCTCTATGTCCTGATCCTGAAAAACTATGTGGAGAGCCTCTCTACTATTGGTCCCATGGGAATCATAAGTGACAATCTCCCCCATGACAGGAATGCACAAAATATGCCACACATCCTCTAGTGTGACTGTCATCTCGCCAGTGGGTAGGTGAAAGGTTTTATGATCACTATGCCACCTCTCAACCAATGCAGTCAACATACCCCGATTAATCCTAATATGGGGCATATCAAGTAAACTCGTAAGGCTACACTGACCTATCACTTGAAGCTCATCTGCTGTCAGATGAGGTATCAAGTTTGTAGTCTGTGGAAACCTCTCTCACATCTGGAGAGTACCCAAATCCTCCTATCATCATAAAAAAAAATCTAGAATTAGTGAACTATGTCAAGAAATCAAAAGTCATTCTACTATCAAGTCTATTCCAAATGCTTTGGTATGAATTTTTGATCAAAATTCATGGATGATCATCAACAAACCTCAACTATCATGATGTTCATCAAACATTATCTAGATCTCAGCTATCATGAGATTTATCAGATATTGAATCATTTCCTCGCCTATTATGAGGATCATCACAAATAGGATTTTCTTCTTGCCTATCATGAGAAGTAAGTCTTATTTAATTCATCCAATCCAACATCAATCATTTGGATTATCAATCATACCAATGAGAAGAATGGACATGATCGAAATTGACAAAATAAAAGTTTAAAATTTCAAAATATTTAATTCTCACATGGAAGCGCTAAAACAGGCTTCCAAAGCACTAAAACCTAGAAGCGCTATTTTATCAGTTAAAAGCACTCAATCAGGGGCCAGATGCGCTAAATCTCTGAAAGCGCTATTTCAGCACTCTAAAGCACTAAATCAGGCATCCAAAGCACTAAAAGGCTCGGAGCGCTACTTTTTGACATCGAAGCACTACAACAGTCCCTCAAAGCATTGTTTTACCATAAGCATTAGAACAGACCCTGAAAATGCTAATCCACCAAATCAAAGCGCTAAAAGTCCCAAAGCACTAAAATTTGACATCAAAGTGCTAATTCTTGACTCCTAAGCGCTAAAACACTAAAAGCGCTGCATTACCAACTGGAAGCACTAGAGTTTTTAACACAAGTGCTAAAATAACTACTGGAAGCACTACATCGGACTGTAAGTGCTACAACGCAGCTTGAAAGTGCTAAAACTGACCTAGACATGCCTAATGTCTAAAAAGCATAAAAAATGAAAATCATTTTTGAACTGAAAAAGTACATGACTTTGAAAATGACCTTTTGCACTATTTATAAATTTTGAAAAGGCATTTTTGGTGGATTTTATTACATTTTGATTAATTTTATCCATGAAATTAATTAAAACTCATCTGAGGGCTTTATTTCATCATCAAATCTTCATCAGATCATCCGAAAATCATCAATTTTTTGAAAAATTATAAAAATCATCACATCATTAATTTATCTCCCGAGGGGGAATATTATCATCAAATCATCTAAAAATAAAATGTCCGGGGCATGTCTGGGGCATACGGAATTAATAAAACTACATCATCAATCCTGGCAGTAGCAGCAAAATTTTCTTTCCAGCAATGCCTAAACACATCACTTCGAAGAGGGGCAAAATGTATACATCTAAAATTGGTCTGGAGCATCCGATTAATTAAATAAAAATTATTTGATTAATTATCCTATTTTCCTCTACTATTGAATAAATAGAAATATTTATTTATATAGTTCACATTTAAATTCATCTTAATTAAATAAACAAAATTAAATACTTTGTTCGATTTAATTATCAAATCCCTATTTTAATCTATCGCATCCATCTTAAATTAATTAAATAAAGATCAAAACACTTTATTAATTAATTGTCATATCCTTCTGTCTAATTTAATAAGCAACTATCCTATAGTTCATTTTATTAAATCATTTATCTCTTTTGCTAATTTGAATAAATCAAAAATATTTGAATTAGAGCATAAGGAATATTCCAATCTATATTTCCTCAAAAATGAATTAGATATCGTATGTCTAATTTATGTCAAAATCATGTCTAAATTAATTGATTGAAACTTCACGGGAAGTTTTGGAGACAAATTTGGAATTTGATCTCTCAATCCTCCTCCATCAATTCTTCCTCTTCTCTTGCCTGGTGTTTTCATGGGTAGAGACAATCTCCATCTTTCTCTCAATATCCTCCATCTCTCACCATTAAATTCTCTAGATTGAATACAAGCCTCTCAAAGCTTTCCCTGTGCATTTCTACAGCCAGGAAATCTATAAAGACAACCTCATTCAGCCAAGAAAAGGATCCAGATAATCAAGATTTTGCACTCTTACTCTACAGGAATTCAAGCATCAAGCATCAAGCAATCAAGTTTTCAACCATGGCTGCCTCTTATAGCTACAATTATCTGTTTCACATCAATATCATGCTAGTTTAATTATTTAGCATTATATTAGCATCATATTGTTCTTTGAATTGTCATTTTAACAGTCTTAGTTGCTTAAACAATCTGAGAGCAATCATGATTTAATAAATCTTTGGAGATAGAGAGAAATATGTCGCTTTCAATTGATTATTGTTTTGAGTTAGTTCAATTAGTATTAATCTTTGATATAATGTCATATTAAGAAGTGTTTTAACCTTATTCACATATTCACACTTATAGTAATACACATTCATTTTCAATTAATCTCATTCTCCTAAAGTGTCATTTCAACAAGCTGCTTCTTGCACAACTAAGAGCTAGCAACTTTAATCAAATCCTTGGAGATAGAGGATGATGGGACAAATTTGAAGGAGTTTCTATTGTTTAGAGTTTACATTTATTTTTTCTAGATTAGTTTCTTTCAATATAATGTTTCATTGGTGTGTTATTTTGTCTTATTAATTAAACCACTTATTCTAACAACACACATTCTAGTCAATTCATTTTTCACAGTTTTCATTTTCTCCTTCATCTCATTCAACTCAGCTATCAGGGGGTTAGGCACTGGAGCTACACTTGGCATCGTTCAAAGGTATGCATACACAAACTGGGGAGAAGTTGTCGGAGCACTGGTTGAAGCTACTTCAACTTCCACGATGTTGAATTCTGGGAGCAATGGCATGATGGGTCTTGGTGCCGATTTTCTAGCAGCAATAAGATTATTATCCATAGTAACAACAAGACCGTAAGCATCGGGAAGAGTATTTTAGTCGAGAGCCTGTAGCATGATGGAAATATCTACATTCATAGACTTCAAATAAAACATGAACTCTAGATCTAGAGGTGGTCGACTACCAAAAGGAACTCTCTGCCAGGTCGAATGAAACTGAGTGTTGAAGTTGGGCAAAGCTTCATGGGGAGCTCACTTTATGCTAGCCAAATGGTGATATAGCAAGGTCTTGTCACCAACATTAAAAAGAGCTTATAAAAATAATTTATGAGCCCATCCCAAGTAGCAATTGAATTAGTCGAAAGGGTATGATACCAGTTCAAGGCCTTGCATTGGAAAGAGGTGGGAAGCAATCTTAGAGCCACATTTTCATTAGAAACACCATGCACCAAACACACATCTGCCACATCTTGCAAGTGCTCATTTGGGGTTTTTGATTCATCCCCGAAAAACTTAGGGATAGCCTTTAAAGCAGATGTCGGGATTGGAGCCCATACTACAAGAGGCACATGTTCTACCAATGAATTACCAACATCCCATGCTACATAAGTTATAATAGCCATCGACATAGGAGACATAGGAGAAGTGGGAGGTGAAGGACTAGCATGTCAACCACTCAAATGGACTGTCACAAACGGTGGTACAAGAAAGCCAAGGAATATTGCAGTTTGAGACCTGGTGATGGGCCTATGTATCATACACTCTTATATCAGGAAAATGTGCTAGTTCATGTCCCACCAGGTGTGCCAAAAAAATAACTATTGACGCAAGAAATTTGTGGGGGAAATAGCCTTATGGGAAACTAGGCTAATGGGGGGCTTGTGTGCTTAACTAAGTGACCTCGAGGATTTTATCAAAGTATGATCTTCATTTTTTATGGGGGAGGTAAAGGTTAGAAAGATAACAGGAAATAAACAAACATAAAACTAGGGCAATGCACCAAATTATGAGAGGAATAACTAAGCACAGTGCTGAAAGAAAAGGATTGAATAGTAACTATCATCTATCAAATAGATTATCTCAAAAACACTTCAAATATAAGAACATCATTTCAATGTATAGGATAACCTAGCACAACATAGGCCAACGCAAAAGAGTAAAAAAATGGTCTGCATTTTATTAAGTTGTATGAGATTACAAAAGCTAAAAATAGACATTCATATGCTACAGAAAAATGAAAGCACGGTTCTAATACTCTATCAAATGCATGAAAAATAGAGAGGCCGAATTGATTAGCATAGTCTACAAACTCAAGTTTAATAGAAAATATTACAAAAGGCCAATTCCTAGTGCTTAGGAGGTTTTTAAATCTATCTAACAACAACCAATAAAGAGAAGAAGGCTTGCTTAAATAAGCTAACCCACTACCTGAAAACCCCTACAAGAAAGATGCCTCGATAAAACATCGACGCTTCTGATTTACTCGAGCTAGCACTGAATAGGAAGATCACCTAGCAGCATGCCAACAAACCCACATTTAGAGAAAACAAGGTCATGCAACAACAAAAGAGAACGTGTAGTGGAAAAGAAGAAAACACAATAGAAAAGGAGAACAAATGACACAAGAAGAAACTCCTAAATAACCGGTGCATAGAAACATGCCACACGTCAAACATACAGAGCCCAGCAAAAGAAAGAGGGATGTCCCAATGAGAAGCTCTGAGATGAAGCCATGTGGAAGACACCAAGCAAAAGTAACTATTGAGTGGGCCCGACTCAGAAAGTAGCGAGAGAAAGCCACGCATTGAACGCATGGAAATTGAAAAAGGAAAAGTGATATGGGACAAGAGGAAGCTCTAATAGGAGGCCACATGGTAGACACCAAAAATCTGTGAGCGATAACCGTCAAGGTGAAGCCACGAAGGAAAATATAACTATGAAGGATAGTGGTTCGTGAATAAAAGTTCACAATTCCATGTTTTCAGCTCGATTGGATCTTTTTCCAGAAATTTATTGCTTTTGGATTAAGTGACAATTTTTTGAATGAGCTCGAGAATAATTTCAAACCCTAATGGCTAGTTGGATCAATCACATATCTCACCCATTGCTTGCAGATCCTCACAATGTGTTTAGATTTGTTCCTTGTAGTTTCCTTGACCTTAATTTTAGGTCCACACATCATCATGTGCATCTACCGTGGAAGAATTTCAGATTTGAGGCTGACCTATTTTTTCACACGTTATCTTTTCTTCATCAGAGATTGTAATGATCTTTGGGCTGACACAAATTTTTTGTGACCCGCAGATGTGATACAAAGCTTGTTATAGATCATTAAGATAGCAACGAATCATGATAAAGTAGAATAATATGTATATACAGTTTGATCTATAGGATTTTATCTTGCATGTATGAGCACTATATTTTGAGCATGTATAATCAGGCCTGAGCACTGAATCTATAAGTTGGGACATGGTTGACTATATGTAATCGAGATTTTTGATAATAAGCATGTTTGTATTTGCATTTTCCTCCATAATCTATGTTGCTTCTGTTGTGTTACTCTTGTTGCATAGTCCAAATTATTCTCTTTGAGGACCCTCCATTCCATGTCTGCACCACCTAAGCCATGATCCCAATGAGATATTTGAAATCATCAAGAAACTAAATAAACATTAAACTAACATGAAATCCACATGAAAGGATAATAAAAACCTATTCTAAGACCTTGAATCTAATCCCATTGGGGGAGTGGTGCCGCATTGATGTGGAATGGAGACCCTTTCCCAATCCCTTGGATAAAATGATCTATTTGAATTGATTTTATTAAAAAAACCGATGAAATTAATGAAATATGAACAAAACATGGATGAAAAACTAATTTAACATGATGAAGATGAGTGCTAAATGCTAAAATTATTGATGGAGATAGATGCAATCTAAGCTAAATGGAAACAAAGTTCAAATATGCAAGCCATGGATGCAAAATAAGCTAAAATGGATGCAAACTAAGTTAAAATGGAAGCCATTGATGGATGCTTAAGCTAATATGGATGAAGATTAAGCTAAATAGATAATAAGTGATAAATGTGGATGAAAATATGTATGAGTTTCAAAAACATAGATTTTTTATCAAAATATGGATCCATTTCTCTCCAAATGGTGAAGTATTCATAGGAGAGAAAATGAAGAATCAAGTGCTTACATCAATTTCATCAATCAATGGTCAATATTGAAGCAAGGGTGAAACATGGATCAATTATTCTCATCAATGGATGGGAATCAAAGATCACATGGATCAAGCAAAAAATCAATGAATGAGAATGATTCAAACAAACACACTTTGTAACAACTTTGAAAGTTTGTTACAATTGTTTTTTGAAAACAATCATTTCCTTTTTGGAGCTAAATAGGAGAAAATTTATGTGGAATATTCCCTATTCAAGTGGATGGGAGGGGAAATTAGCAATTTAGTAATTAAACCTAAATTTGATTGTGCAAGATGAGGAATATGAGGATGTTCATTAAATAATTGATTTATTTAATGAAAAAGGGGATGCAATATGACATTTAATTAAATAATTGAGGATCATTTAGTTAAATGAGAGGACTTAGGGTTAAAATTAAATAATTTGATTTATTCAATTTAAACAAGATGAGAGATGAATGTGAAAACGGGATGGGTTAACCTAATCAAATTAATTAGATCAATAGATGAAAGCGATGCATTTAATTAAATAAATAGTCTTATTTAATCAAATAGGAAAAAAAGGATGAAATTTAGGATGAAATGATGTTAGTGATGAAATTCAAGTGTGTAATACCATTTAGGACAATTTTAAGCATCTAAATTTTGCCCCTCTTTGAGGTGAGGTATTTGTTATGTTGGTTTAAAGACTGGCACTTTTCAAATTAAAACTACTGCATAGATCAAAAATATAAAAATTCTTGACTTTTGGATGCCCCACTTTTGCCCTAGCAGAAGGAAATAAACTAGTACCCTACCCCCTCAAGAGATTGAGCGAAAATTTGGAATTTTGGGTGGATTCAATGTTTGAGCATACATCAATGTTGGGTGTTTATTTGATTTAATCTTTGCTAAGTGAGATTGTTTCATTACCACATCAAAAAAGTCTTAATTAATGTTCAAACTAAAATTTCTATGTCAAAGCAACCTTCATTTCACAAAATCCATTATGTGAAAATCATGAAGCTAAGGCCATAGTTCCCTATGTTAACTTTGGAAAATGTGGATTTAGATATAATTCCAAATATTTACAAGCCTATAAGGATAAAATCCTTAGGACAAGCAACAATATTAGAACTTTTCAAAAGGTATCCATAAACCCTTTGATGTATGTTAATTTTTTTTTGGAACCAAACAATGTGTTAAATTGACTCACAAGCAATAACAATCCTAGCTCAAATGTGTACGTATTTATTGGTAGGCTTACCATCATCCCCTAAGAGATGATTTATTCATGAAGATGGAATGGACAAATAGGCTATGTCAAGGAAATGTGCCATCTTGACACTCCAAGAAAAGGAGTCCCTTCCCTTTTTGCTTTAATACCTCAACCAAAAACCAAACATGGTAAGTAACTTCTTGGAATGGTGATATTCCAGTGCATTACTTTAAAATATGCTTCATAAATGGACTTGGTTGGACACTACTAAAAAAGGGTTCTTAAAGACAAAAAATTGTGAACAATGAACTGACATGCATTTTATTGACCACTTAAGGCATGGGATTAGGTATAGAAGTTGTAAGCCTAGATTGATGCTAATTTCTCATGATTTTGCATGCTTTAATATAGCCCATCGGTAAATATTCTTGCAAGAACTTGACCATGAGTTCTCCATTCCAGGATGTGTCTCATAGCAAGTCCTCTCTTAAGGGTGTCTCAAAGCATGAAATTAAACTTGATAATTTATCTTCGCCCAAGATCAAATGTAGCACAAGGGGAGTGGATATGTACTACAAGTGTACACAAGTAACAAAAGTATACTTGAGTGTTTCTCTTCACCCAAGATTGCATGAAACGCAAGGGGAGTGGATACACACTACAAGTATACATAAGAAAAGAAAGAACTCATTAATTTTAATCCCATAAATCAAAATGATTTCATTTTAAGAACCAATGGAAGTATGTGTTTGTTTTGTCCAATTTTAACGGATATTACAAAATGAGGATGTATGGGTCCAATTTTAACCAACTTTGAAAGTAAATTTTAAACCAAGTGGAAGTTTAGTGGTCCTAAAACATAAAGTAAAGTAGCATCTGATGGGGTATATTTGCCCCATAAGTGTAAATCTTTTTTTTTACAATGTATGGAATAATGATAGTATGCTCCTTTACTTCAAATATTTTCAAATTTGCAAAACTAGTTAGCCTAAAAAAAAACTAGATGTCAATAAGATATGAGAGAGCTTATGAAATCAAAAATTTAGAGCATATGCAAAAATTAACTCTCTATTTTTTTTACTAGTAAAAAGTGTCAATGATCACAAAGACATCACTAAAATTTGTAAAAGTTTTGATATAATTTAGGTGTGTCACTCTGTAGAAAAATAGTGACAACAAAGGCATCACTATATTAGTGGCTTAACCATTTTTAAATTTATGATAAATCCAAAAAGTAATCAGTGTTGATGTATTTAATATGCATCACTGAATTAAATAAGTGTCACTATAATTCAAACAAAGGCATCACTCTATGTCAATTTTCTACAATGGCGTCACTACAACCTCCAAAAGCATCGTTGTATCCGCAAAATGAAGAACATGGGAATCAAAAGAGAAATTCATCAAATTCAATTAGTATATCCATCCTTCTAATGCCAAAAGGTGACCATGGTCATAGTATGAACTAAATATGCTAGATCTGAATGAATTTAAAGCCTATTTAATCCCCTAAGCTATGATCCAAATGAGATATTCAAAATCATCAAGAACTATTAAACTAACATGAAATCCACATGAAAGAATAATAAAAACCTATTCTAAGACATCAAATCTTATCCCATTGGGGGATTTGTGTCACATTAATGTGGAATGGAAACTATTTCCAAATCCCTTAGATAATATGATTTTTTTCAGTCAATTTTATTGGAGAAAACCGACAAAAATGATGAAATATGAATGAAACATGGATGCAAAACTAGTTTAACATGATTAAGATGAGTGCTAAATGCTAAAATTCTTGATGGAGATGGATGCAATCTATGTTAAATGGAAACAAAGTTCAAATATGCAAGCCATGGATGAAAAATAAGCTAAAATAGATGCAAAATAAATTAAAATGGAAGCCATTAATGGATTCTTAAGCTAATATGGATGAAGATTAAGCTAAAATTCTAACAAGTGCTAAATTTGGATGAAAGTGAGTATGAATTTAAATAGAATAAATTTTATATAAAATATGGATCCATTTCTCTCCAAATGGTGAAGTATTTATAGGAGATAAAATAAAGAATCAAGGGCTTAGATCGATTTGATCAATCAATGGTCAATATTGAATCTAGGATGAAACATGGATCAAGAAATCTCATAAATGAATAAGAATCAAAGATCACATGGATCAAGGAAAGCATAAATGGATGAGAATGATTAAAACAAACACACTTTATAACAGCTTTGAAAGTTTGTTACAAATTTTATTTGAAAACAATCATTCTTTTTTTGGAGCCAAATAGGATAATATTCCTTTGAAATATTTCCTATACAAGTGGATGGGAGGAGAAATTATCAATTTAGTAATTAAAACTAAATTTTGATTGTGCAAGGTGAGGAATAATAGGATACACATTAAATAGATAACTTATTTAATGAAAAGGGGTGAGTGGCATTTGACTAAATGATTTAAATTATTTAATTAAATGAGAGGAGATAGAGGAAAGTATATAAATTAAATAATTTGGATTATTCAATTAAACTAGATGAAATTTTACTGTGAGATGGTAGGAATTAACCTAATTATATTAATTAGATAAATAGAAAAAATGAAGGATTTAGTTAAATAACTAGGTTAATTTAATCAAATAGGTGAAAAGAGGATGAAATTCAAGATGAAATGATGTTAGTGATCAAATTCGAGTGTGTAATACCATTTAGGAATTTTTTAAGTGTCTACAACTTGAAATGGTTTAATTCAAGTTTCCCTTCGAGAAAATGGGATTAATTAGGCTTTTAAAAGTATAATTGGGCCAATTAGAGTCTTAATTAAGTCCAATTTATTAAGGGATCCAAACATAGTGTGAAAATGTAAAGGAGTACATTTTTTGACACTACAACAAGGAAGGAAATATTGAAAACACACTAAAAGTGTGCAAATCTCATTGAGGAAGTAATTAAGGTATTATGAGAAGGTATTCCTAGTGCAACTATAGATCATTCTCTCTCTAGTGTACAAAATTTGAAGTTGTCAAATTCCTGTAAGGAATATTCTACCAGTTTGGAAGAGAAATTGGAAAATTAAATGGAAAATAAGGTCATTGACTAATATTTTGATGAATGTAGTGTTGCACATGGCAAGTTGAAAGGAAACTCAAAATTTGTACAAAATTTCTTGGAAAAAGAAAAAAAATTGTTTTAGTTTTTCTTGAAATGGCCTAATTCCACAAGGAGCATAAAAGATAAAATGGACCCAATTGAGTCACAAATAGCTCAAGCATCTAATTCTTATGATCCATCTAATGATGCAAATGGTACAACAAGGGCATAAATTGAGAATCAACATGGTTAGTTCTTCCTGCTGCAAGAAAAAAAAGAAAAGATCATAATGCAGTACAACCAGCTCAGAGATTTGGTAAGTCCAAAACTTACAACCTTAACTAGACTTTTAGAAGATGCAGAGAAGGTGAAACAAAAGAACCTTGTTCCTAGATCTCTAGATGAAGGAGAAGACCTCCATACTCAATTTGAGAGTTAGTGTAGTATTCTTTCCTTCACTAAGAATTATTGGGAGATAGGAAAGAAGAACTCAGAGGTACTCGCCAAATTTAAGGTTTCAAACAAGGGTGTTTTACCCTATGATATTTGAAGGTGTATATTTCTAATTTTTTTATGTATTTTTCTGATTTTAATGTATATATGTGGAATTAGTTGATTATTTTTTAGTACATTCTTTTTCATTTTTATGGATACTATTATTAGGGGGAGCCACTTTGATGTAAATATCTCCTAAGGGAAAGATTGTTAGAGAAGTTTGTTGTGTATAAGAGAGAATAAGTAAGGGGGAGTTACTCTCATGTATTTATATATTTCTCAAGGGGAGTATGTATGTATTTATAGTGATCCCTTTCCCCTTCATTTCAAAGGGGGAGAGTATTTTTGGAGAATGACATCGTGTTGCTATCAATGAACAATGGGGAGATTGTTGGAGACTTGAGTTGTTAAGGGAGTTTGTTGAAAACATGAGCATGATGATATATGGATGAATATTTATGATAATAATAGTTTATAGTGTTTACATTGATGAAAACCCATGGTAGAAATTAAAAATTATTAGTTTGGTGAAGACCAAGTGTTTTGGATATTTTTCCTAAGTCCTAATGTACAACTCAGTGTTATAGTGAACCAGTTTTGAGGTTTGCATTGCTCTAATATGTAGAATATTTTCAAGAGGTTTTGAGGTAATATTGGTTCATTTTTGAGGCTTCTAAATCCAAATATACAAGGTTGTATGTCTTCCATAGTTGAAGATAATGCTGAAATATTATTGGCTCTATAATGGTAGTGTTACTAGTACAGAGTGCATATTGGAATTCTCTTCATTCCACCATGAATGAATAATATGTTATAAAATTTTGAGGAAGAATCTATAAGTGTCAAAATTATGTATTATCTAAGTGGAAAGTGTTTCAACAGTCCACATGTTGATTTGTGAATGAAAAATTAGTTCATTTAATTATTGCTTCACTAGTTTTGCTATGTGGTGCTGACCTAAGGATTTTAGGGTCGTGCAGAGTTGAGGTATGTGAGGAGAAGACTTTTGGGAGTGATTATAGGTCATTCCAACCTATTTTGGAGGTGTACACATTTTGGTTTATTTTTCAAGGTGTGTGTGTTAATTTTTTAAGCCGATAGATATTTTGGTATATGGTTCATGTAATTAGGCTAACCTAATTGATGTTTTGGTTGGTTGTAATATGTATGCATGGTTAATTCATTGTGAAATGAATGAGAAGAGATGAGATGAGATGTATATGTAAGTGTAGAGTGTGTGTGAGAGATATTATTTAGTTTGAAGTGAGAAAGGTTTAGTGGTGAAGAATGAAGTGTGTTAAGTTGGTATTCAAAGACACATTATATTTGTTGAACAATTGGAATACTATCAAATTTAAATATCCATTCAATGCATCACATTAAACTTGTAGTGATGGAAAGCAATTCATAAATCATGCATCGTATCAAAGGAAACCAAAAAAGGGAAAAACCATGGCAAGGATTATCTCAGTTATATATTACACTCAATTACAATGTTTGATACTATAGTGTAGAAAAAAGTATCCCTTTTTCACACTTAATTTTGGAATGAATAATAATAAATAAAATGAGCTTAATTATGCTTTAATTTAGTGTTGTAATATGTATTTTATATATTCGCATTATGTTTAGGGATATTTTAATTAAAATGGACTTAATTTGATGAAATAAACTCCCCTTACAAATCTTAAAAACTCATAACACAACTCAAGATAGCACAACATATGCAAGAAGGAAAACAATATATTTTATTGCAGAAAATATGAATTGAGATTAAAATATGTTGAAGCTCATAATCTCCCTTACAACATGGGCTTCTATGCAAATATAAATTTGCAACAATGGAGTCTTTAATCCTATGCTCAATCCAGTAGCATTTCGTTATGTAAACCTACAACTCCTCCAAAGCCAACTTCACCAAATGAGAAGCATTAATATATATAAAGTGTGTGAGAAGAACACACTATTAGTTTTTCAAAACAACCTCCACTAAACCACCAAGAAAACCCATCACTTTAGTCCTATCAATGCTCTATCATTCCTTAGAATTTCCTCAAATTGTTTCTAGGTTTGGTGCACCTCGTTTCTAGCATTTTGAATCATTTTAAAATTATTAATTTCATTATCATATGAGAAAGTTATGGTCATTTTATTGAGACTTGGTCTCACAATTATTGTAGGAGTTGAGAAAATACTTCACAAACCCCGAAGATCACCTGCATGCAAATAACCTGTCACAAAAGAAGAGATGGAGACAAACAAGCAATGGTTCTCTGAAAATTGAAAATGTATATATCAAAGAGAATGAGAGAATGAATTGATATGAAATACAATGGGATCAATCCTTATAAAAAGGAGATCATACAAACCCTAATAGAACCCTAATAGGAAAAACCCTAATAGAAGCCCTAATAGGATAACATTTAATAATTAATATAATTATTAAATGTCACTTTATGGAAACTAACATGAAATCTTAAAAAGGGAATAAAAGTAACTTAATCAACATAATTAAGTTAAAACCTTTACTTTAACACCCCCCCTTAAGATGAACAACAGTGCAAATACAAAAAAATGCAAGAAATAAAATGTAACTACAATGCAAGAAGGAAAACATGGGTCCCAACAACTAGCCCAGATCAGGTACCCAAATACAACCAAATATCTGTAAAGAGGAGAAATAGAGAAAACCTCATGGGAAAAAGCTCTACTCCAAAAAGAGATGTAGAAATCCAAGAAGAAACATCACTGAAGCAGAAGAAGCTGCAAACAACTGTCCAAACATGACTGCTATGGTGTTGAAGAACCTCCGCTGAAGATAAGATGATTAGGAATAAGAAGACAACAATCTGCATGAGTGCCCATACAACACTACTTGAATCATATGGCAAACAAAGGAAAACACCTAGAACAAAGATACAAATGGCACAATAACCAATAGTTTTAAACACTGATCAACTGAGAATGGAAGATTCCTTCCAAGGTGAAACCAAGGAAGAATTAGCACGAGCAGTATAATACCCCCCCATTATGCTGAATTAGGAGAGCCTGACAGATCCACTGAAATGGTGTGAAACACCCTATAGTGCATGAAGGAGAAGAAACATCTGAAAGTTCACAAGATAGCACCTGCAACTGAAAAAGTGGTGTGCAAAACAAAGCACACATGCATAAGGATAGAATCATATGGATCCATTGGCATCATGGAGAGAAACTCACTAGACAAAGGTGTGATGGAAAACAAAGGCAAACTACACAACCCCCCATGGTATGGATTCACTGTCGTCATGGAGGGAGACTCACCAAACAAAGGTGTGATGGCAAACAAAGGCAAACTACACAACCCCCAATGGTATGGATTCACTGTCATCGTGGAGGGACACTCATCAGACAAATATGTGATGGAAAAACAAAGGAAAAATACACAACCCCTCATGGCACTTTATAATAACAGTGTGATTACAAAATATGGCACAACCTTAAGTGCAAAATCCCTAAAAAATACATGTACAATAGTGTGGCACTTTATCTCAGTGTGTTTACATAAAAGATAGCTTACAAATGATGCTCAAAATGCCCTCAAAGGGAAAAATGCTAGAAATACATGAAGAACAGCCAAAAAAGAAGCATCCCATGTAAACAAAAAGTTTCCAAGAGCAAATATGTCCAGGTAATCCACTAAAGTGTGAAAAAAAAAATTGAATAAAATATACTTGGAGTGAAATCTCGAAAAATTGTATGGATGAAAATGAAGAGCTTTGAAATATGGTTCTAATGCTATTGAGATGCGAAAAATGGAGAAACTGATCAAAAGTTATGAGCTTGGGACTGAAAATAGCCCCTTTGTCTTCAACCGGCTATAGAATGCACCAAAAAAAAAAGTGATGAGACCCACACCATAGGAAAGATGAGAAAACCAGCTTTCTGATGATATCTCGTTTGCCAAAAAATGAATATCGTATGCCCAAGTTACAGCCTCTGGAAGAAATTAGGTCCAAAAAGGGAAAAAGCCAACGTTGGGTTAAATTTGACAGTCATATGGCTGTGACAGCAAAAATACTAGTCTAAATTTGACAGTCAAACAGATGTCACCGTAAATGCATAAATTGACTTATTTTGAAAAAAAAAAAATTATTTTTTTTACAAAGTTAATTTTCTTTAAAAAAAAAGGAAGCTACCACATGGGGACTGCCACCTGCCAAGGTGGCAGGGCGGTACCCATGCGGTACGGTCAGCCTTGCAGGGGGTGGCACCCAAGGGGATACAATCTGCCATAATGGCAGGCGGCGGTACCCTTGGTACCACCCTGCAGGTGCAGGTGGTACCCGTAGCCGCAAGCCTAAACAGGCCTTTAAACTGCTTTTTCAAATCGATTTTTTAATGTTTTTTTTTTTAATAAAAATTTACAAAGAAAAAATTGCGATTTTTTGCAGAAAATGAATTTATTTTTTTTGATAAATTTTTTTTGCGAAAAATATGCAAAAAAAATAAATTCTGGAATTTTTTTTACCAAGCGGATAGTTGTACGACCATAGCAACAAAAACAAATTGCCTCAAAATTTGACTTTGTCCAAAATGGAAAAATGAACAGTCGATTTAGGGGTTTTGGACTACTGTGGATGTAATGGTGAGGTTTGTTTGAGCTGAAAATGCTTCAAAATTGAAAGTATACCTTGGATTAAAAAAATAAACCCCAAACCCTTGAAGCTCCAAAAATCTTCAAAACAAGAACAGGAAGCAACAGGTGTGGAGCTCTGATACCATGTAGGAGTTGAGAAAATACAACTTCACAAACCCTAAAGATCACCTACATGCAAATAACTTATCACAAAAGAAGAGATGGAGATAAACAAGCAAGGGTTCTCTGAAAATTTAAAATGTATATATCAAAGAGAATGAGAGAATGAATTGATATGAAATACAATAGGATCAATCCTTATAAAAAGGAGATTATGCAAACCCTAATAAAACTCTAATAGAATCCCTAATAGGATAACATTTAATAATTAATATAATTATTAAATGTCACTTTAAGCAAACTAACGTGAAGTCTTAAGAAGGGAATAAAGGTAACTTAATCAACATAATTAAGTTAAAACCTTTACTCTAACAATTACGACTCAAACATGCAACAACATGCAAATCTTATGGCCAACATGCAAATACATGCAAGGCATGCAATAAATAATGCAAGGACATGTAAGAAAAGTGGTCCCCTCTTGTAAATGAATTCCCATGAATAATATTCCCTTTGGAGATACTTTAGAAACATTTATCAAAGCATAATTCCTTCAAAAATTACCTGTTCAAATCACCACAAGGGAAAATTATAATGTTGCAAATTAAAATATTTATTCTCCTAACCCATAAGCCCTTATTGAAAATTAACAAAATTGAAATAATATTTTGGTGACAGAAGATTGTCATTTCACCTTGAATTCTCCTGCATTAGACACCCATGATAATTTTAAATGTATCATGAGTTGAAATCATAAATATTTGTAGATCATGTGCTTTCTCTTCATCCATCCTTCTTCCTTATGCACCCGTTTCTTCTTCATCACCCTACTCTGAAACTTTTTATGTATTCCTTCCTTTATATTTCCTCGCTTTCTTACTACTACAACAAAACTTTCAACTTCCTAATATTCACCCATTTCATTCACATAATTCATAAGAAAATTATAATCACCAATTAACTCACAAGATGCAAGTTTTACCTCATCTTTTACTATTTTAAATCTGGTGTCCTCTTCTTCAATGTTCTCCATTGCACTCATCTCTTTTGTTGATACTGAAACCTCTTTAATGTTTTCTCCAATTTTATCTTCCTCCTCACTCTCTTTCTCTATTCTTCCTCAAAGCATATTCTACAATATTTTCTCCTTCTTGTTCACCTACATACATAACTATGACAAACATTTGTCCTTTATTCTTTGGAATTTTGTCAAACACTTGCCACACACTCTCAATCTTCAACTTCTTAGGTATAGACTACCTCACATTCGACGATTGGTCGACACACCAAACACACTCCACCCCCAGGTCTTGGTGAAAATTTCCTCACATTCAACTCTTTGGTTCCACACTCGGGAACTCCTGCTCTGATTCTAGTGATGAAATAAACTCCCCTTACAAATTTGAAAAATTATAACACAACTCAAAATAGCACAACACATGGAAGAAGGCAAAAACTATATTTTATTGCAAAAAATATGAATTGGGATTACAATATATGAAATCTCATAATCTTCCTTAGAACATGGGCTTCTATGGAAATAAAAATTTGAAACAATGGAGTCTTTAATCCTATGCTCAATCTAGCAACATCTGGTTATGTAAACCTACAACTCCTCCAAAGCCAAATTAACCAAATGAGTAGCATCAATATATAGAAATTTTATAAGAAGAAACCACTATTGGTTTTTCAAAACAACCTCCACTAAACCACCAATAAAACCCATCACTTTATGCCTATCAATGATTTGTCATTACTCATAATTTCCTCAAATAGTTTCTATGTTTGGTGCACCACATTTCCATGTTTTCAGATCATTTTGAAATTCTTAATTATTTTACTCTATGAGAAAGTTATAGCCATTTTACTAAGAATATGTCTCACAATTACAACCTAGACATGTAGCAACATGAAAAGCTTGTGGCCAACATGAAAATACATGCAAGACATGCGAATGATAATGCAAGAGCATCTAAGAAAAGTGGGCCCCCTTATAAGTGAATGTATTCCCTTTGGAGATGCTTTAGAAAAAATTATCAAAGCGTAATTCCTTCAAAAATTACCTCTTCAAATCACAAGGGAAAATTATAATATTGAAAATTAAAATATTTATTCTCCTAACCCCTAAGCCCTAATTGAAAATAAACAAAAATGAAATAACAATATTTTTAGTGACACAAGATTGTCATTTCATCTTGGATGCTTTTGCATCATAATTATGCCTTGTTTTTGGTGTTGTAAGGTGTACCTTTACACTTTCACACTAATATAGGGATTCATTAATTAATTGAGGTTAATTTTCCTTAACTGGCCCCTTTAATTCAAATCCAATCCTAATTAAATACTAATTCTAAGGGATAAAACTGACATTCATAAATTCCATAGCATTATGCTTAATATTAGGTAATGTGTGTCCTAGGCAAGTGGCCTAGGACCCATTCACCATAGGGGAAATGGGTCCTCACTTGCACCTAGGACCTAAATTCAAATTAGTTTTCCATGGCTTTTCAGTGATTTCAAATGTATATTCATATGTTGGCTTATGATATTTGAATTTTGAGAATTAATGTTAAACTGTATAGATATGAGGTCATTTCACTAAGTTGATCCTAGATTTTAAAGTGTTCAATTCATAATAGAAAGTTTAGGAGATCATGAGCATTTGAGAGCATTTTCAAGGCATTCAAGGTAAAAATTAATGAAGATGATTGGAACAATCAAAATTCCATTATCATGTCAAAGATTTATTGCATCATTCATGGTGTTTGACCTATATGGTGATGTAGTGTTCAAGATCTATGCAATTATTCAAGAAAATGATTTCAAATCAAGTTTCACGATCAAGATCTACATCCATGAAATCCCATTCATGATAATTTACATATCTACATTCAAGGTTTAAATAAGGTTTGGTGAGTTGTTGCATATTGTTTTTCATTCATCAATCATTCATGCTATTTAATTATTTCATTACAAGGTTTAATTACCAATATGGGGTTTGGACAAGGAAAACCCCCATTCCCTAACAAAACAACATTTTTCTCTCTTTGATGTGTGATTTCAGATTTTAGGTTGAAGATCCTTTGAAGAGAAAAATTGAAGAAAGTTGCAAGAAAAGTTTTCATATCATGAAAAATCCTCTACAAAATTATTTTTTGTTTGTCCAATAGTGAACATCAAGAATCTAGGAGTGCAAACACAACAATAGTGAACCTAGAAAGAACTATCTTAGGAAACCTAGCCAGGACCCATTCGCCATAGGGAAAATGAGTCCTTAGTGAGCTCCAAAAGGTGATTTTGGTGAAAGGTACATATCATTTTCCCCTTTCTAGATATACCTTTTTGGTTGTTTTTTTTGTTAGTTTTGATTAATGTCCTTCATTTTCATTTCATAGCCTACATTTTGAATGAAATTAGGGAAATAGGTTATTGTGGTGAACCTCATCACAAAAACCTATATATATTTTTCATTGTTTCATTTTGGTGAACCTGAATTTGATCATTGAATTTTTTGATTTTGGAGTCCTCTTTCACCCTAGATTTAGATTTTGCATTCATTTGAATATATTTGCATTTAATAGAGTCTCATTTAGGGTGTCTAGTTTCTATTTAACTTGGAATTTAATTGAAGGGTTTTAGGATTGCATACTTTTCATTCTTGAAATCTTAAAAAAATTAAAAAACAGTCATCTTGCATATCATTTACATAGGATTACATCATATTAATTTTTATTTGAAAATTGAAAAAAAATTGCATATCAAAGTGGTTGTTCTAACTTTCCATTTTGTCACATTTTGCATTTGCATTCAATCCCCATTTAAGAGAAAATTACAACTAAAACTTGATGTATCATATCAAAATCTGGAAACTATTGAAACTCACTCAAAAATCTATAAGAATTTGCTTCAAAACCCTCACCTAGGACCCATTCGCACTAGAGAAAATGACTCACTCATCAGGGTCATATTCTGATTTCCTGGGCATTAAAACATTCATTTTTGTATTCCTATTTTCTATTTTCAGATTTCTATTTTTGTTTGCAAAATTTTTGTTTCTTCAATTTGGTCATATCTAGATTCATTTGATAAAGTTATTAAATTTTCTAATTTCGAATTTTCATTTACAAGACATTATTTTTTAGGTTTTTGCATAGTGTAATAAGAAAATTACCTTGTTTAGAATCTAAAAATTACATTTACATCCTAGGTCATTGCATTACATTTTAGCCTCTTTCCATTTTTGGATTGGCATTGAGTTTGTGAAATTTGTATGATCTTTACAACTTGGTGTCATATTAGCAACACTACTGTGAGACATAGTTCGAGACTCATGTCATCCTGCAATACACCATTCATCTTGGATCTTGGGTTTTCTAACTCTCTTTCTAATAGTGTTGATAATCAAAACCTTATGGATAATAACCTGCATACCTCATTTCCAATGACTTCCTTACCTACAATCAATGTGCATGATGTTTTTGGTCCAAAAAGAAAACATAAAAGGAATAGATAAAGGACTAGAAAATTTGCAAGACTTTGCACATAATGAAAAATTGATACTAGTGTCTTTCCTACTTTAGCTAATCTAAAGGAAAATGATTGAAACCAAAAAGGGAAAAGAGATTATGCGAGGTATAGGTCATCTTGTTACTAATAACATGTCTACCATGACTAGTTGTGCTCAAGATTTGGGGTATACTCAAATTCAAGGTGGATATTCTATTCCTCCTTCCATGATCCCCATCTCAATTACTACATACACTAGTACTCATGTTACCATAACCATTAAGCCTACTAGCACTGTCAACAGTTCCTTAGGTATTTTCGTTGGGAATATTTCTAGCTTTGTGCATTCAAATATCATATATCGTCAACCACGCCCCCCTCATAAATTTACAATTCACTTTCCCTCCACAAAAATACATCACTCCACCTTAATCCTCTCCATCTCATAATACCAACAATGATCCCATCATTAACACACTTTTGCAAAACCTGGTATCCCTTCAAAAATAAATCACAACCCTAAATCAAAAAAACAAAGACCAACCTTCATAATACATCAAAACCAATTAGTTATCCTTGGATATATTGAGAACACAAATTCCATAAGTTATAGAGGTTCCTAGATTTGAGAAATATGGTGGAAAGTCAATCTTATTACCCATGTTTCTGCTTACATACCCCTATGTAGTGATTTTATTTTTGAATATAATCTCTTGGCTAAGATTTTCCCTAGATACTTGAAAGACACTACTATAGAAGTTGTCAAAACCAACTTTAGACTCCAAGATCACCTACATGCAAATGGTTACCTATCACAAGGAAGAGAATGGATGGAGAAAACAAACAAGGGTTTGAAGAAATATTCAACCACAAAGAAAGTATTGATTGATTGATAGATAGATGAATTACAAAGAGTACATATGCCTGATTATATAGGCAAGTGCTAAACCTAGAATACAAAGGATGTTGCCATGTGTTCAAGTCACACTTCATGTGACAACAAGAAACCCTAACCAACTATCTAGGGAATGATAACAAGATGGAGATAAGTTCTAGAAAAGACAACTTATCTTCTAGAAGGGAATCTTATCTCAACAACTTTATTAAATGATTAAATGAAACTTAGGACTAATATGATTAATTAAAACCTAAGTTAACTTATGCTAGTGTAATAATTAATTAATTAATTACACTAACACCCCCCCATAAGTGCAAATTAGGGAGACTAGATAAGCATGAACCTAAAACTAAGATGAATGCAAGAAAGCATGAATGGGTCACTGCAACAAGGCCATTTTAGGTACCCAAGTACAAATGCAATAATGAGGTAGAGAAAGAAAATCTAGTGGGACAACCCCCCCTACAATGAGATGACTGCAACAAAGAAACACTGGAAGAACAATGTGGAGTAACACTGGAACCACAATCCGGCAAGAAAGGAAAGATACTTTTTTCTACAAGAAACCATATCGAAATCATAATAATGCAACAACAGACTCGATGCCACGGAACACTCGAAAACACCAAACTGGAACAACCCTAGAATCCATAAAGCAACAATAGATGAAAAGATGATGACATAATCTGGAAGCCATGAATCTCGATGCTGATGTCAAACTGAGACTAAAATTTTTCCATGAGAACAAGTACCATAAAGACTCAAGAACATTAACCACAAATTTAGTGGCCCTCAAACTAAGATGGATCTAATGTGAATTTGATATATGTCAAACTAAGACAAAATATGGCCAAAAGAAACTAAGAAACCAGATTACAACCCATGCGAGTTGTCATCAAAACACAATGAAGATCAAAGCGCATGCACACTCTAATCAGATTATTATGCAAGAAACCCCCCTGATGGAACTTTATATCAGTTCATTTATTACAATACCCAATGATTGCAAAAGGAGAGAATGTCTAAATATGCATAAACAAAAAATTAAAAAGAGTGCATGCACAGACCAATGTTCGCATTTGTCTCCATGATGAAAAAATAACCTCAAATTTGTGTAGATAAACAAATCTGAAAATATGACCTACACCACTATGAAGTGCTCAAAACAAGCTTTCTATCAATATCTCATTTGGCAAAACAGACACCGTGGCCAAAAGTTATGAATTTTTCAAAAACTGAATTTAGCTTGCAGGAAACGAATTTTCTAGCAAAAAAATTTTATTTCTTACTTGATTTCTAGAAAATATACTCACTGTTTGTAGACAAAAATAAAAACTGAGAAATATTTTGATGCTAGAAACAAAACCCAGAAATCGTTTTTTGATCCAACAAGCAGAAGATGAAAAATTGATTTTCTTTTAAACCTTCAATCAGGAGAAAAATGAAGCACACCACTTTTTCAACAGTGATTTTCTCCATATTTGTGCAAGATATGCAAAATCTAAAAGATATCCAATTCAGATTTTGACGCTGGCTACAAAACCCATAAATCGTTTTCCCTGCAAATGAGTGGAAACCAGATTTTTGAAGCAAAAAAAATGATGGCTCCAATAAAAAATAGCATGCAACAAACCCTTGTAGCTCCAAATAGCTCCAAACTCTTCAAACAAGAACAAGCATGCAGTAGGAAAGCTCTGATACCATGTAGAAGTTGTCAAAACCAACTTTAGACTCCAAGATCACCTGCATGCAAATGGATACTTGTCACAAGGAAGAGAATGGATTAAGAAAACAAACAAGGGTTTGAAGAAATATTCAACCACAAAGAAAGTATTGATTGATTGATAGATGGATGAATTACAAAGAGTACATATGCCTGATTATATAGGCAAGTGCTAAACCTAGAATGCAAAGGATGTTGCCAAGTGTTCAAATCACACTTCATGTGACAACAAGAAACCCTAACCAACTATCTAGGGAATGATAACAAGATGGAGATAAGTTCTAGAAAAGACAACTCATCTTCTAGAAGAGAATCTTATCTCAACAACTTTATTAAATGATTAAATGCAACTTAGGACTAATATGATTAATTAAAACATAAGTTAACTTATGCTAGTGTAATAATTAATTAATTAATTACACTAACAACTACTTTAGAGTGGTTTTTCTCTTTATTGAATATTTCAATTCATCCATTCAATGAACTTATTGATGCCTTTTACAACCACTTCCAAATTCATATGGGTCCTAAGACAATTTTAGCTGACTTAATGAAATGTAAATAAAATGAAGATGAGAAAGTAACTGATTTCATAGTGTGATATCAAATGCTTTATTCACAAGTAAGCATTAAGATTCTTGATGTAGACCTTCAAAGAATTTGTATTTCCAACTTACAAGACAAAATTCAAAAAAATCTTGAGATGATGATATTTCCCTTCACATAGTTATGCACATCTCTTCATGATTACAAGAATTCATTTGGTGGACATGATGTGAAAAATCCACCTAGCCATCCTAAAAATTTTGAATCTACACCTCAAGATAGTTTTCAACCTTTCAAGAAATAGAATAAGGGATTTTTACAACTTCATTCCCCTCAACCAAATCAACAAGTTGATAACCAAGTGGTCACTATAAAGACAACAAATTATTTTTCCTTTGGGGATAGGAATAGACAATTTACCCCTCTACTCGACACCCTTCATAATATCATGCTATAGCTTGTGAACATGAATATGATTTCCTTACCTCTTGTCAGAGCTCTTGATCATAATTAACCATTACCCTTAAACTATAGATCAAATGCTTATTGCCATTACCACCAAAAAAATAGACATGATATAGAATATTTTAAGCATCTTAAACATCATGTGCAAGACTTAATTGATTTTAATCTTCAAATTGGAGGTGTGAATGATCAAGGTAATAAGCCCATAGCTCCTCCTAACCAAAAATTACAAATCGTTACAAATCCCATGCCAAAACAAAACATTTCATTTGTCAAATCTAGTGAAACAAAGAATGATGTGATGAATAAACATGGATGATGTAAACATAAAAGATGAAAATATGGATGACATGGTTGAGGTAATGGAATTTATTGAAGCTAAACCTTGTACAGGCCAAAGTAGAATACCCCTTCAAATTTATTTCTCACAAAAAGACAAAATCAAACATGCACTCAATGGTCCTCTTTACATAGTTGGAAGAAGCAATGGCAAGCCTACTAATGGGATGTTAATTTATCCTATCATTGTAGAGAATGTGATCAATGAATAAATCCTCTTTGTGCATGAAATTTATCAAGATACATATGAAATACAAAAAGCATGGATAAAAACACAATATTTTTCTTGACATGTGATTGGCTTGATACATCTTCCTCTAAAAGTTGGACCAAAAACATTAAAATTTCTCATTCACCATTATCCCATCATCAAACCAATTTATTGTGAAGTTAGGCTATCCATGGCTTCACTCCATGAATTCCACATATTGATTGTGCATAAATTTTTAAAGTTTCTCTTTGGAAATGAGATATTTACAATGCATCATAGTGGATTTAATCATGTGTCTTCCCATGGGAACTTTTCATTGGATTTATTTTGGCCCAAGCCTATTTAACCTATTAGACCCCATGAAGAATTCTTTTTCAAATCATGTAAAAAGTTTAAGGAGGAGCACATTGAAAATTATCCCTTAAAAAATATACCACAAACCATTATTGAGCCACCTATTCTTGATGAAACCATTATTGAACCAAAAAACCTTCCAAATATCCAAGAGAAGCCTATTACAAATCATCCTACCATTCCATATAGAAGACCACAAGATAATAATAAAAATCTTGTTTTCCATCCTAAAATCAAACAAGTTTACAAAGCTAAAGAGAAAGTGGTTAATAAACCTCCTATGGTTCATTTTCTTCCTCCCCTAAGGGAAGAAAAGAAACCTATGGTTGATGAATCTGCTCCTACACAATAAAAATTTGACAATAGATTGAGAAAAAATCAAAATGCTAGAGAGCATAGGCATAGATTTTGTGCTATTGCTCATATGTTCAAACTAAAGAAGAAAGGAGCAACATATAAATCAAAATCCAAACTTATCTCCCACAAGGTATGATGTCTCTTTTCCCTCACTGTAACTTAAACATGAAAACAATTATGTGGATATTATCATTCAACCTCCCATTTTAATTAATTTAGATGATGATATTGACATTGAAAATATTAATGAAGAAGTTCATATTGAGTTGAATTCATTTTTCTCCTCTTCTATGAGCTTAAATGAAAAATATCCTAAAAAGAGTGTTGAACTTGGTATGTGTCCTAGGTTGGAAATTGATATTGACTCTTTGGCTACTTGCTCGCCTTTCATATATACCTATTGTAAACCCCTAAACCTAAAAATGCACAAGAGCAAAAAAACACATTAGTTGTTAGATAAAATGCATGTAAACAAGTATGAGAGATTTCCCATAAAATCCATCTATTCAAACTAGATTAGGAAAGAAGAACACAATATAAGAAATTGAAATTTAAGCTAAATACTAATTAAGCTAATAGCATGATGATCTTATGGGGGAATTGGTGCCAATGAAGTGTTGCAATTGGACCTTTCCCAATTCCTAAGTATAAATGGTATGTGATGGAGAAATGGTAAAATCTCCAAAGAGATTTGAGCATAAACTTGTTGCAAATCTTGAAAAGTGATGAATGGTTGATTAAAATGTGAAAAATTGGCTCTCAATATGAAGAGAGTAACTTTGCATATGATTGTGGATGAGAAATGAGGAGAGAAGTCTCAAATTTATAACTTTCAATTTGGAAGAGAAAGCAAGGTTTAAGCAATGTGGGACAAAAGATAATCCAATGGCATTGTGCCACTTGTCCACATGTAGTTGGATGAGGAATGAACACATTTTGGCCAATGTGCATGATAAATGCATAGATTTGAATTTGAAATTGTGAGATGACTTGCTGAAGAGGGAAGGGAAATGAATTTAATGTCACTTGGTTCAAGTTCAAGGACATGTAAGAGGTATTAAATGTCTTGTTGGAAGGACTAAGTCCACTTGGCCTTTTTGAATTCAAATGAGGGAATATTCCCTTTTGATACTTTGTGAGGGAAAATAGATGAATAAATAAATCAAAGTATTTGATTTTTTGTGCAAGTTTCATTCTCTAGAGAATTTTAATGAAAGGGGTTAACTTAATCATGGTTTTGATTATGGATATGTGCAAGATCATCATGGAAAAAATAGGTCCTTAAGTGGCAATGAAAATTCAAAAAATAAGAGTTGGGCAACTTAACTAAAAAATTGAATAAGTTATCTATATTATTTCAAAAATATGTAAGAATAGATTTGTGGAAAATTGAATCTAGTTTCTAAACTACTAGGTTAATTTTTGTAAAAAAAAAAATATTTGGTGAAAATTTAAAATTTCAATGTAGTAGTACTAAAATTTCAGGGAAAAAATAAAAAGTAGGTGTCTGTGTGACCACCCTAACCATAAAAAAATCATAATATTTTTTTATAAAATTTTAGATATAAGTAAAGGACTCATGTTGGATGTGATGCATAATTTTTTTTTAATTTTTTTTCAAATAAATAATTAATTATGAGTTTTTTATTACAACTTTTTAAAAATATAAAAACTCGTATGTCTGACCACTTGAACTTGATCAAAACTTAATGGAATTCACTTTTTTTTTTTAATCCTATAGTATGCGAAGCATAGAATGTGACACATGTTTTGGATTCAAAAAATGTGATACTATTTGAAAGCTATAGATATTTTTCTATTAGACTATCAATCAAGACTTTAGTCATAATTCTAATAAAAAATAAATAATAATTATTGATTAGATTCTAAGTAAAATATAATTTATATTGTTAGAAAGTTGAGAAGATCCTTTACAAACCCTTTTCGTTTCATCAATTTTAGGTAAAATAAAAGTTGTCAGCCACATGGGGAATGTTTGGAAAAACAAGGTAAGTTGTTAAACACGTTTTATGTGTTGAATTTTAGGATTGGTAGGTCCAAACCAAATCGCAAGCCTAATACCAAGGCATTGAATTTTGTGTCAGAATATCGGATATCAGATTCAAATCAGATATCCGATTCAAATCCGATATCGGATTTGAATTCGATATACGATATCTTTTAGATTAGTTTTAAAACAATTTATACAATCTTTAATATATTATTAAAAAATGCAATTAATTTTATAATTTAATATATATAATATCCAATAAATTTTATAATGTAATATATTTAATATACAATTTATGATAATCTCTTACTGAATTATGTATTTAATATATAATATATTATTAAATGTATAATATTTAAATATTATTTCAATATTTTAGTTAATCTATAAATATTTTAATATTATTTCAATATTTTAGTTAATCCATAAATATTTAAATATATATATTACCAATTTATAAAATATTTAAATATTATCTCTTTCCCTCTCGCTCTCTCCACCCTCTCTCTCTCTCAAGTCTCTCACTCAATCACTCCTCTCTCTCTCTCTCTCTCCCTTCTCTCTCCTTCTCCCTCTCCCCCTACTCTCTCTCTCACTTCTACTTCCCCTCTCCTTCTCACTCCCTCTCCCTCTCCCCCTCAACTCTAAAATCTGTCCCTCTACCTCGCTCCCTCTCCCTCTCCCACTCTCCCTCTCACTCTCTCACTCTCCAACTCTCCCTCCCTTTATCTCCATCTCCCTCTCTCCCTCTCTCTCCCTCTTCGTATCTCCCTCTCCCACTCTCCCTCTTTTAGTCTCCCTCTCAGTCTCTCACTCTCCGACTTGCCCTCCATTTATCTCCATCTCCCTCTCTCTCTCTCTCTCTCTCCCTCTCTCCCTCTGTCTCCCTCTCTCTCTCTCCCTCTGTCTCCCTCTCTCTCTTTGTCTCCCTCTCTCACTCTAACTCTCTCACTCTCTCACTCTCTCCCTCTCCTTATATCTTTCCCTCTCCCTCTCCCTCTCCCTCTCCCTCTCAAATCTAAACTCTCTCTCCCTCTCCCACTCTCCCTCTCATTCTCTCACTCTCTCCTCTCCTTCTCACTCCCTCTCCTTCTATCTCTCCCTCTCCCTTTGGTCTATGTGTGTACAAATCGGATATCCAATTTGTGAAAATTCATTGTGCAGAGGTGAAATCTTATCGTTGTAGAACATGTTTTACAAATTGGATATCAGATTTGTGGGCCATAGAAAAACCCCATGTGGGTCATTTTTGTGCATTCCAACGAACCTTGCATTTTTTTTGTAGCACTTTGTAAGTGACAAACGTGTAGTTTCAGATAGGAAGAGACAAAATAAATTTTTTGGAGATTCTTGTATTCAAATTTGTCATACATAATGATTTTTTAGCATCTTTTATTTGGTATAATGGGTTGCAGCAGTCGTTAGAAGCAAAAATGCAAGAGAAAGCTGACAAAAGAACAAATTGAAGGATATAGACAAAGAGATAGAAAAGGTCATAGGAAGAAAAGATAAGGTATGTTAAATATTTGTGAACCTGAGCACTATGGTCTTTCAAGTGAAGAGGAAATTGAATATGTTCAAGTTGAAAATGTAGAACATGATATTGAAATTGGAAATGAAAATGTTCAAATTGATATTGAAAATTTCCAAGATGAAAATGTTGGAATTGAAGATGTTGAGCATGATATTAAAATTGGGAATGAAAATTTTGAAATTGATAATGAAAATGTTGGAATTGAAGATGTTGAACATGATATTGAAATTGGGAATGAAAATATTAAAATTAATAATGAAAATGTTGGTATTGAAGATGTTGAACATGATATTGAAATTGGGAATGAAATTGTTCAAATTGATATTGAAAATGTTCAAGGTGAAAATGTTGGAAATTAAGATGTTGAACATAATATTGAAGCAAGTGTAAATTATGTTTCATGAGATTACACAAGAAATGAAGAACCTTGTGTGGAAGAAAGACGTATTCCAAATTCCTCACCTTCACAGACCCCCAAATGGTTAGTTGAAATTGATGATAACATTATAAACAATTTTTGAAGGCAAGAGGTCCACATGAACTATTCGGTTGTGGGCTAGAATACTTTTCAACCAATATTTTAGTGATAAGACATTGATCGAGCAATGCCAACTTTTTGTACAGTTGCTAAAGATGCAAAAGATGAGACCTTCACTAGCCAAATTGAAGATTCGTCTGAACAAGAGGACCAAAAAAAATTCTATTATTGTCAAAAATATTTTTAATGCTCTCAAATCTATTGGAAAAAATAACAAGGAAAAATATGAGAGAGCTAATCAGAGAGTCATTACCACCACCCTAGTAAGCCATCAATTGAAAACAACTCGCTTTATGAGACAAACTTGTATTGATTTTGACTTAAATCATAAAACTTTGGATAAAGCACTTGCAAGAAGAGAAAGAATAGATGATCCTCTTCAAAATGATACATGGGATTTTTCCATAAGGCTTACATGTGTTGATAAGAAGCTAACTGATAATGTAAAGCATGCAATTCAACAATTTTGGCATGATAACTCTAGAGTATCACCCAATTCAAAGGATGTTTTAAAGTTAAGAATTGGCAGTCAAGACCATACATCACATCCTAAACATTTCTTGGAATCAAGCCAAACAATGTTGTTCAACAAATTTATTCAAACACATCCAAATATGGAAATCTCGCAAAGAACTTGTGAAGGTTTGAAGCCATTTTATTGTGTGCCTCTTAAGATTCGTAATACTTGTTGTTGCAAATACCATGTGGAGTTTTCAATTTACCATGAAATATTATGCTATATCTATTCTACTTTGCATACTAATGAAATTTTGCACGAGTGTGGTGCAATGCATCTTTAAAAATCATCAAGGGACTTTCTAGATCTATTTTTATGTTCTAGGGATGATGGTTCATTTTTCTATAGAAATGATTGTTTAAATGCGAAGTGCTCACAATGTGGTGGCTTGTCAAAGTTTGTTCAATGTTTTCATGAAGGTTCGGAACATGAATTTGGAAAGAATATTGTTGAGAAAAAGAGATATGAGATAGTCAAATATACTTTACAGAGTGGAGGTGAAGGTTCTAGATGTGAGTTGGTTACAAAAGAATGCAGTGTTGTTGATTTTATTTCAGATTTTAAGGACAATCTTTTCTACAAATATGCAAGGCATAGTAATAGGTCTCAGTGGTTGGATCAACAATTCAGGATATGTAAGGACTCTTTTCCGATTGGCACTATTATATCAATGGTTGATTTAGCTGAAAAATACACATTGCAACCACAAAATGAGGTACAATTTCAGTATTGCAATTCCATTTAGAATGCTATTTTTGTCCACATAATGTTTAGACATGCACGTGTTAGTACAAAGGAGGATCAAAAGATAATCAGAGAGTATCATTTTTATATGAGTTATGATAGATCTCACTCATCCGAGTATGTCCAACATTGTTTCGAGATTTTTTTTGAGTTCTTGCAGGAGAATGATACAGCACTGGGCCGACATCTCATTTGGTCAGATAACTATATAGGTCAATTCAAGAATGCTCATATGTTTTATTGGTTGAGTAGAATGCATGTAGAGAGGGGTGTATCTAATATTTGGAGTTTTTTTGAAGCTGGGCATGGGAAAGGGGAGCATGATGGAGCAGGTGTATGTGTAAAAAGAGCTCTAGTTAAGGAGCAATTGAAGATTTTAGTAGAAAAATTCAGTGATGCACGTTCTATTGTTGATCGGTGTAGTTCAACATTGTCACAAGGAGGGACACTTGATTCAAAAGCGCACATATTATTTTGGTTGGTTGAAGAGGGTACAATGGGAGGCAGATTGGATTGTCATACAATAAAAGATTATTCAAATATGCATTCGTTTCAAAGCTCAGATGCAAGCACATGGACCATTTGGACATGATAGTTGGCTTTTTTTTTAAGATTTGTATTCAATGCAAGTCAATTGAGTGGGTGGATAAATGGGTTCCACAATATCTAACAAATTTATCTCAAACTATATCCATGAAAAAATACACAATGCAAAGTTCACTTGATTATGACCGGCTTTCGTATCTACTACATCTAGGACATGTTTTTGCAGTTGTTGCACCGTAGGGGAATGAAGAGAGATCAAATTATTGATTGGCTCGATGTGTGCGGGTAAAGCACAAGCTAACACAATTGATGGAAGATGATGATGGGTTCGTGTATCCTACAGGTTCAGTTGTGGTTGTAGGAACTTGGTTATGAACATACATGATTAGAACGAATGGCATACCTGCATTTGAAAACTACGAGAAACACAAAACCATTCTCATGTATTCACACCTTGTTATAGAAACAAATGTTAAGTTGTTGAAGCATCATGCCAAACCAAAGAAAAACACAACTATGGACACTTAGTAATGCTGATCATGAAGCAATATTGAATACTCTTAAGCAAAGATATGACCCTTCAGGCACACTTGAATAGCATATTCAAGAATGGAAAGTACAATGCTTAAGCCTCTTTTTTGTTGTGACAATATAGATATATCATTTGAAAAATTTTGTGATATTCTTGGCACGATTGATCATGGACCTACTACAACAATAGCCAACTCTGATCCTTTCAAAGAGGTATGCGACATATTACTTTAATATAGATTGGTTATTCAAAGCATCTTTTCTAGTTTGCATTACCAATTCATCATCATTCAGGATGTTTAGATTAATATGGATTTGTTAGTCTAAGCATATTTTTTGTTGTTACAATATAGATTTATTATTTGAAATTTTTTGCAATATTCTTGGCATGATTGCTCATGGACCTACTGCAACAATAGGAAACTTTGATCCTTTCAGAGAGGTATGTGACAAATTACAATAATAACAATTGGTTATTCTAAACATATTTTCTATTGTATGTAGTTTAACTACTACCTTGATGGTTTGTATAGGTGCTTGTCACTTGAAAATGCCAACATACTACTATTGTGGAAGACTGTGCCTTGAATGCCTCTAATAGGCAACTTTTGTAAAAATTGAATTTTGAAATGTGAAACAATGTAAAAAGGTCATAACTGTGTATAGGCATAATCTATATCCAGTGATGTTGTTTGAAATACGGTTCAAATGTATGCCATTGTATAAAGGGTATGTTTGAAATGTAAAAAGATTTTTGTACTTAATCGAGCTACAACCGGAGGTTTCTTTCCTGGTTCTTTCCCATCGGTATGCTCAATTGAATCAGTTTTTGTAATATCTCTTATTTATATATAAAAAATTACAGTGGCTTGCCAATATTTCAAAAAAAAAAAAAGTAAAAAGTTCATTGTGAATTTCATTTTCCATGTAATTGATTCAAGTTGATTGGGTAAGAGTTTTCTGATGCAAGAGCTAGGACTTGCAGAATCTTGATCCAACCTTAAATATTTCTGCCCCCACATTTAATTGGCATTAGCATTGTTAGCTCTCAAAAATGTAGGTTTGAACCATGAAAGGTTTCCAAACTTTCACAACGTTTTAGGGTAACAGAACAAGGTTTGAAACAATTAAACCTTCTACTCTTTGGATGTTGCTAGACCTAGGCGGGTGTACCTAACTAAATTAAGTAGATTTGACTTTTGATCATTTCCTATTGCCCTAATTTGTCCAAGATGGCAATTTGAAATGGACAAAATAAAACAAACTTGGTATAATTTGCATAACAATATTCAAAACTAAACCCTAATACGCTTAGTTAACAGATGTAAAATTGTGAGTGAAACTAAAGGATAAAAGTGAAAAGACTAGTGCCTTATAGGGTTCATGGAGTCAAGAGAAATCTGAAATGAGTTTATTTGTTCTGGCAAACATTCAAGTTATTTAGCATTTTATTTGGCTTATAGCTTGTATAAACAATGCAAAACTGTGATTATTGAGTTCTTCTTAATAATCCAATTAACATTCCTTAATTAGTATGGTCAATTCAGAGAATTTAATCTTTATTGGAAAGAAACAATTAATTGACCATACAGATGCATCAAAAGTGCATTGAAAAATTAGGTATAAACTTGTTTACACTAATTCGAACAACCAAAAAACACCATTACAAAGACAACTTCAATAATACTCTTCGACAAATATCATAAACAACTGATACCAAAAAATATTACACCATCATATTTGCTTTTCATTGATATCTCCATCATTTTTCATATGCAACCAGTCTCATCTTTGCCCAAAAAAATTTATATTGTTGTCTATTCTCTATTCCCTATCTAATTCTCCATCACTCTCTTCAGTATTGTTTTCGAAACAAACATTTATACATCGAGAAGACGAAAGGATGCGTCCTTTCGAAAATAAAAAACTAAATACAAAACAAAAGATAGAGAATAATTAGGCTCTAGTTAGCCATAAGTGAGTTTTAGCGAGATGGTCCAAATAATCCTGGCGCTTGTACATATCCGCATCTTCGACGACATTTTGGATCGTGATTTTCATCTTGACCATTTCCTCATTTTGCTTGCTCACTTCCTCCAATGTTGTATCCTCTACAAAAGATGTCTTCATGATTTCCTTCAGCACTGTGTCACATTCATTCTTCCATCGAGTGGCATCTTTCAACTTCCCTTTACTATCAGAAAATGTGATCACATTTTTCTTGGAAGCTTCAATTAATCTCTTTTTATCCCCCTGCAATTCCTCATAGAACTTTTGATGGTGATTGATAATATGATTTGCAGCTTCCAATGCAGTAGTGTTGGTCTCATCATGTGGGGACAATTCATGAAACTTTTTCATAACCTGCTCATCCATCCTTTCATGCTCCTTTAATGCATCCAGAGTACAAGAATACTTTCCCCACAATTGATTTAACCAAGATGTCAAATTGTCCTACCTCCTCTTAAAAATTGCTATAATTGCATCATACTTTCCCTGATTATAAGCACTTGAACCTATCAAATGACCTTTTTCTCGAGAGCTTTGTCCTTGAGTGAGCATTCTGGCTGGATCTATTGAAACACCAACCAAGTCTTTCAATCTATCATTTTCTCTTAACATTCTCTCATTACCTGCCTTATACATTTCTCTTTCTTTTATTAGTGCTTGGATCTATGCTTTATTCAGTTTTGCAATATCTATCCCAATCTCTGCAGTAACCATAGGATCAACCTCTCCAACCTTTAGGGTCATAACATGGCCAAATGCCTTCTCTATATCAATTACCACCGATTTCCTGTGGGGGGGATACAAAGCCCATATCATTAATGATCCCTCATCAGTATTATACTTAGAGCCTGCATACACCTCTATTACTCTTTCCTTATCAAGTTTGTGTGTAACGTTACTATCTCTTAAGAAACTATCAAAAACCAATGCAGAGTTCAAATCAAGTCCAATAAAAATCATAACTCCAGCATTCTCCAACATTTTCCTCCCCTTTTCAAGATTCATATTTGTCATTTCATCATCCACACATTTTCTCAAATGACCCAATAATTGCTCTTCATTCCCAAAAGTGACAACACCAACATTTTCTTTTATTTCCTTCCCCTTCTGTTTGTAAAAAAATGCCTTGAATTCTGGAGAATTTATAAACTCATCATCTGAAACAAATGATCTATATTCCATATGTCTCGCATCAACATCGCCACGTTCAATACTCTGTTCTCTGGTTGGGAAAACATACCTCTGAGTCCTTAATCTAGATACTCTCTTTGTATTGCTCTATGGGACTTTATCCATAGGGGTTTCCTCACCCCTAGAAGACAATACTCCCATATCATGTAACCCCTAGTTATAGATCTCAACCACCACCTCTGCTTCCTCTTCATCCAGATTCCTAATCATATCATTGAAAGGATAAGGTACATGCTGATACCTTCAAAAGTTAATCCTGTCTTTGGCTAAATTGATATATCCTTCAGGGTCAAAGTTTTTCCTAGGTGGTCCACTTTTCATATTATAATGCAACAATCTATCATGGATTGAATTATATCCCTCTTTAACCACATAGTGAAATCACCAAAGCATAATGTACTAGGAATAAAAGCCTGCTTCCCATAAGAACTAGAAAGCATCACACTGCTATAATCCATTTGTCCGATAATTTCCAAATATGCAATTCTGTTTGGAACTGTCCTTGGTAAAATAAAAGGGGTACCTTCAAACCCATACACCCTGATCATTATAGCCCCTTCCAAACAATACCAGTCACCCCAATTATGATCAATTGGCCCATTGAAATCTTTTGGCTGAAGAAATATTTTAATCTCATTAGTCAATGAATAGTTACAATTATACTTATACAATTTGTACAAAGTTTTCACAAAATATTCTTCAAAGTGGATGAAACTAGAATTAGCAAACCTGCTGTCCCAAATAGCAGTCCACAACTGAACAGGCAATGCTTCACCCTCTTTATCAATTTGAGAAACTCTCATCTCTGGGGGCCATACTCCCAACTCCTGCCCAAAATACAACACCAAGTGCATTAACAATGAATAATGCCTGAGATGAACAATAGAAGCTCCACCATTTATAGCCACCAATCCTAAATCAAGCTCCCTAGAAATATATGAAGCATAGTTGAATGGCCTAGAGTTGTGATACTGAATATCTGCTATGATAATCATTGGCATAATTGACATGAATTTTGGGGCATCCATCCCCAATACTTGACACACTGAGAAATATGTGCACTTCACATAAGGATCAAACAAATCTAGATGATAAGGAGGCCCCTCACTATCTTGTAGAGGTTCTGACTTGTTACCTTGTTTAATTCTATGGATAGGCAACCTCCAACCCTTATAGATTGTAACCATTCTTGAAAATTCATTTTCCAACTCTTCACAATTGATCTCCTCATTGCAAAACCCTTCTAATTTAAAAACCTCACCTATTGCTTCTTTAGACACATATATCTGTGGTTTTCCAGATGGGTCACATATAGCCTTACATTTTGAATCATAATTGTGTGCGAGTAGTTTTACTAATTTTGCATTTACAAAAATATTAGGGCACACCAGTTTCCCTACATTCAACCTCCATGGGTTACAGACTGGTTCAAAATGATTTCTTCTGTGGTAATGGAAACTGAATAATTCATATAGACATCACTTATGAATTTTCATTTGTCATCTAATCTATCAACCTCTGCCCTAAGTTGTGTTGACCTTTTAGCTTTAGGCCCCAATCCAGGTAGTTGATCGATAAGGTCTTGGTTCAACCTCCTTTCAGTACCCTCTTGCTCTGTATCAACCTTTTTTTTCTTTCCTTTTGACACACCACTCACACCAGGATTTCTACCATTACCCTTTCCAGAACCAGAAGACTCCATTCTCAAGTCTATAGAATAGAAATGAAAAAACTAAGAAACAGTCACTTACAGTATTCTACTCGAGCTCCTCAAATTGAAAAATGTCCCGGTTCTCTATTCAGCATGCCAATTCACCTGCAATCAATTTGGAACTGAAGAATTGATACAAACTTTATTGTTATACCTCATCGCGCCATTAATGAAGCACGAATGAAAACCAATTTGAAACTAGCACTATTGCATCAAATGTCCTTTCGATGAGAGACTTTCAAATCTGGGGTGAAGCCTTTTGCAATGTCTATTACACCTCTCACCGACATTATGTGGTCTTATCGACACTTGGGATCCAAAAAACAATGGCTATCACTCCCTTTTTTATGTCGCTATAACAATTCCGAGTCGGGGAGATGCTACATAGACTTCATCATGTCATATCGATATGCATTCTTCAAGTCATAGTCGTTGATACAAAATCACCCTTTCACCGATGAACTCTCCTTTCAGCGTATCCACCAAGTTTTCTCACCAAAGAAATGAACCCCACTAACGAAATAATACCTTTGGTAAGACAGTAAACCTTCGGGAAGACTTACATCAAAAATTTATTCTCTTGGTGATGCATATCTCTATCGGCATATCTTTTAAATCGGCAAGACCCCAATACTCTCTCCAAGAGCCTTTTGAATCCCCTTGTATTTAGTTTGGCAAGATAAGAGTCACTTCGTTAATACCTTCCCCAATGCACATAAGTCTTACTAAGACATTTGCTCGCAAGCCAATCGGTAAGACAAAATGACTTCGCTATGACTTCATGCCAATACCCATCAGTTTAGCTGAAATGGCCCCTCCACATGCTACTCGGCAAGACCAATTGAATTCACCATGAGACTACAACGATGCCCCAGCATATGCTGATATACCTTTTCTATATGTTGGTCAGCAAGAAAAGATACTCCGCTATAATGTTACCCCGAAATACCTATTTTGTAGATGCGAATCTTTTCAGTCGTTAAAACAAAAGAAAAATCTTGTTGATTGTCTGCAACAAATAAATGTTAGTTTAAAATATAGGTCGGGGAGACTTTTACTATGTCTTGCTGATATGGGACTTTCAATGAAATACGAAGAGCTAGATGGATGCTAATGGGTCACATGACAAAAAATAAACAAGACAATGCAAAGAGGGTATTTTATGCCTATGATAGGGACTTAATATTGGAAACTCTTGAATGCAATAGACTATAAAAAAAAAATCCAAAATTTTATAGTTCTAACAAGCACTTTCAGACTCTTAAGGGAAAACACCACTCCAATGCAGGTTAGAGCGATTTGGTGTATTTGGGTGCAAGAGAGAATCATAAATAACGTAAATGTACCCATCTAGACGTGTTGGAACAGTTCATTGGGTTGTATGAGTTTGAGAATGAAATTTGCACCACTTTGCAACTTTACACTGCTTGCATTTGGCAACTTTTCCCTCAACTGAAAACTCATCACCACGGGAAAACGCCTTCGAGATAGCATAAACCAAGAGAGGTTATTGTAGATGGTCTCAAAAAAATCCCATATCCTCAAATGAAGAGTCTATAAGCATCATGGTTTCTAAGAAATAGTCCGTCAAAGTTTGCTGTCTTTTAGCACTTTGGACTCTTAAGGAAAAACATCGCTCCAATGCAGCTCAGAGTGATTTGGCATATTTGGGTGCAAGAGAGAACTATACCTAGTGTAAACGTACCCATATAGACATGTTGGAATAGTCCATTGGGTTGTATGAGTTTGAGAATGAAATTTGCACCACTTTGCAACTTTACACTGCTTGCATTTGGCAACTTTTCCCTCAACTGAAAACTCATCACCACGGGAAAATGCCTTTGAGATAGAAAAAATTGAGAGAGGTTATTGTAGATGGTTTTAGCATGATCCCATATCCTCAGATGAAGAGTCTGTAAGCATCACATTTTCTGAGAAATAGTCCATCAAAGTTTGCTGCCTTTTAGCACTTTGGACTCTTAAGGGAAAATGCCACTCCAATGCAGCTCGAAGTGATTCAATGTATTTGGGTGCAAGAGAGAACCATACCTAGAATATACATACCCATCTAGACATTTTGGAATAGTCCATTGGGTCGTATGAGTTTTTGAGAATGAAAGTTAAACCACTTTGCAACTTTACACTGCTTGCATTTGACAACTTTTCCCTCAACTAAAAACTCATCACCATAGGGAAACACCTTCGAGATACAAAAAACCAAGATAGGTTATTGTAGATGGTCTCAACACAATCCCATATCCTTAGAGGAAGAGTCTATAAGTATCATGGTTTCCAAGAAATAGTCCGTCAAATTTTTTTGCCTTTTAGCACTTTGGACTCTTAAGGGAAAACACTACTCCAATGCTACTCGGAGCGATTTGGCATATTTGGGTGCAAGAGAGAACCATACCTAGCATAAAAATACCCATCTAGATGTTTTGGAATAGTCCATTGGGTTGTATGAGTTTGAGAATTAAAGTTGCAACTTCACACTACTTGCATTTGGCAACTTTTTCCTCAACTGAAAACTCATCACCACGGGAAAACGCCTTCGAGATAGAAAAAAATGAGAGAGTCTATTGTAGATGGTCTCAACATGATCCCATATCCTCAGACGAAGAGTTTGTAAGCATCACGGTTTCCAAGAAATAGTGCATCAAACTTTGTTTCTTTTAGCACTTTGAATTTTTAAGGGAAAACGCCACTCCAATGCAGGTCGGAGTGATTCGGTGTATTTGGGTGAAAGAGAGAAATATGCCTAGTGTAAAACTACCCATTAGAACATGTTGGAATAGTCTATTTGTTCGTATGAGTTTGAGAATGAAATTTGCACCACTTTGTAACTTTACACTGCTTGCATCTGGCAACATTTCCCTCAACTAAAAACTCATCACCATGGGAAAACGCCTTCGAGATAGAAAAAACTGAGAGAGGTTATTGTAGATGGTATCAACACAATCCCATATCCTTAGATGAAGATTCTATAAGCATCATGGTTTATGAGAAATATTTCATCGATGTTTGCTGCCTTTTAGCACTTTAGACTCTTAAGGGAAAATGCCGCTCCAATGCAAGTCAGAGCAATTCGGCATATTTAAGTGTAAGAGAAAACCATACCTAGTGTAAACGTACCCATCTGGACATGTTGGAATAGTCCGTTGAGTCATATGAGTTCGAGAATGAAAGTTGCACCACTTTGCAACTTTACAGCTCTGTAGAGATTTAGGGATGTCCTCTTCAGATCACTCTATTCTAAATAGGTTTGTGGAGCTACCAATGTTAAATTCAAGTTGAATGACTTTGAGAAAATCATATCATAGTAAACATGATAGAGGTCCCACTTCTTCTTGAATGCAGGAGCACCATCCGACCCTTTATCTCCATTCCTCTTGAAGCATCTTTTCTTTCCTCATTTTCCTTCCTTCTTCGAGGATTGAGCGGAAAGAACATGAATGTCTTCATTTGTAGGGCTTTGTCCAATACCTCTCACAACCAAACTTGACTCCTCTTGAATACAGTCATCTCTCAACCGAGAAAACTTGGTAAGTTTCGATCTCACGCCGATTCCCTGAATGTAAGACTCCTAAGATGAAGGAAGACCATTAAGAGCCAACATGGTAAAATCTTTGTCATCAACAATATGACCATTTCTCTTGCTGTCTTCAAATTAGAGATCAGATAATACAATTGAAAGCACTCAAAAAATGAAACACATAAGACAATAAACACAACAATAAATTTTCTTACAAATTAGGCCCAACTCATGGCTAAACTTGATACAATGAATAATAGCACCTCTCGTAAATGCAAAGATACAATCAAATATGCTTCTCCTTGAAATCGGCCTGCTACTGCTCAAGTACAAACTTTTTCTTAGATTGAAAATTATGCTGAATGAACTTGATTGAGGAAATGACTAAAAATCACCTCGTATTTATACAAAATAAGGTGACTCTTCAAGGAGGTCGGGGTCTCTTGAAAATAATAAATTACAAAATAATATCACGGAAGGTCGGCCTCATCCATTTAAATAAAATGAGTATAAATTAAATAGCCATAGGCTATCATTTAATTTATTTCAACTTAATGTGATCACTATCATGTATGAAAAATGTGGTAGCATAGACAAGGCAATGGACTATGTGAAAAAAAGCTTCAAAGAAATGTGGTCTCATAGAATTCAATGACAAACAAATGCAATTGATAATTGATCATAGTTTTTAGTTATGCTATGTAAAGTAATTGTATAACTGCTTAGGTTGACTTTGTTAGAATTATATTGTAATTGAAAAATTTTCATCTATGAACATCTAGTTGTTAGTTATGCAATGTGAATTAATGATTTGAGTTTGAAAGATGTGTAATGCAATGTAATAAGCGATACAAATATAAACTACATAATATAACCATTCATTTTTAAGCTATTGTACATTGATATTTAACCATTGCTCAAGATAAAATTTTCAAAGAGTTTAATCATGCACATGAGGAACAAATAAAATTTTGATTGTCAACTTCTATATATCAAATTATCCAATAATCAACATAGGAAAGTTTTGTTTTATTAACATTCATAGGAAAATTGGTGTGGGGGTCAATGAATAGAGAGGATATTTGGGATTTGGTTATTTGGAGATCTTTCACATCATCATAAGACAATCCACATCGATAATATTCCCTCATGTCTTCTCGCCATGAATAAAAGGAATTATGTTGGGTGGCAAGAGTTTCTATATTTTTAATTATTTCCTTCAATGTGTTTGTCATATCTCTCAATCAAGGCATTGTATGATAAATTTCACAAATGCCCCTCAATTGCCCCAATTTTTCATCAATTAAGTCTTCAATTGGTGGTTGCAGAGGTGGTGAAGCATTTGGCTACGGAGGTGGTGGAGTGTTTGGCATTTGTGGATTTTGATTCGTAGCCATAATACCTGATTAAAGTTAAAAAATATATAAACTAATTGAAATTACACAATATAAATGAAATTATTGTAAAAAAACCCTAGTTTTTAATAAAAATCCAAAAAAAACCATACTTTTTTCACAAAAATCAATAACAAACTCGTATTTTTGATAAAAATACATCAAGAACACTAATTTTTAATCAAGATCCATTTCAAAACATTAAGTATTAATAAAAAATCAATAGAAAACCCTATTTTTGAATTTTTTTTAATAAAACCTACTTAAACATAAGAGAATCTACTTCAAAAATTGATTACAAGATTGAAAAAACCAAATACATACCTTTGAAATTGGATATATGATCAAAGCGGATATCGGATTTGGGTTTTTTCCTTTTGCACCCACGTCAAACTATGAGAAATGAAGTTAAACAGTCGGATTTTTTTTATATACAATTTCCAAAAATCCGATATCCGATTTGTGGAAACTAGGTTTGGTTTTTGATTCGGGTAAATGTACTGACACCCAAACCTAGAAAAGTCAACTCGAGATTTCTACATTTTTGAGTCGATCCAAAACATGATTTTTTCTCATTGCCACTTTTTGGCCCATCATGATCCTGCACATACCCTTAAATTAATGAAGAATTAGATGATGTGACAATTTAGACTTAATGAATTGATTTAAGTCAAGAATTGAGAGGAAATGATTTATTAAATAAATGATTTGATTTATTTAATCAAGAATGAACATGTTATATTAATTCAAATAAGGTTTAATTTATTCAATTTAATAAGAGGACTTTTAGAGATTTTAATTAAATAAAATTATTTATTTAATTAAACAGGGATATAAGGTTAATTAAATTAAGTTGATTAATATAATCACTGAAAGAAGACTTAATCCAATAAATAATGATTTATTAAATTGAGAGATAGAATGTTGATGAAATGCTGAGAATATGATTCAAGAGGAAATGTTGTCAGTAAATCGGGATCAGGTGTGTCAAAACAAACTTGTACATTTTCTATGTCTACATTTTGCCCCTCTTTGAAGCAATGTACTTGTTGCATTGATTCAAAGAATAAACTATTGTGATCAAAGGTCTAGGATTTTCTCGAATTTTTTCAGATGCCCCACTGCTGCCCCAGCAAAAGGATATTGCTGGATATTGCCCCCTTGAGAGATCAAATGAAAATTTTGATTTTTTTGGATGATCTCACAAAAAAGATGACAAGGTGCCCTATAGGATAAAAATGCCCCAGAATGCCAGAAAAATGCATTAAAATGCCAAAATGGATGCCTGCTTTAGTGTCATGGGTGTGGATGAGCTCATGCTCTAAGATGATTTGGTGGACGTTAGGGATTCCTACTTCAGTGTCATGGGTGTGGACGAGCTCATGCTCTATGATGGTCAGATAGATTTGGAGAGGTATCGGGGTATATCCCCTACTTACAACCTAATTGTGGCCGCCATTATTGTTGGCCTTGTAGCTCCTGATTGATGTGGCCAATATTTAAATCCAGGTTGGGGACTAGCATGGCAGTAGATGTGCACTTGTCAAGTGTGCTTTGCCTGGGGATGAGTACTGTTGGCCTCCTTGTACTAGGAATTGCACGAGTTTTCCTATTTGTATGGTCAGGCCCTTGGGGTTGGATTGACTCTTCTACACATTTGGGCATGGGAGCGGATCACAATGCTTTGCTCGATTGTGACACCAATTGTTCTACACATTGATGACCTTGTGGTGTGGCGGTATGGCAAGGTGAGGATTCACTTCACTCACATGGGTACAGATGACATAGCCCATTGGCAACGAGTTCTAGATGAGATGATAGTGTTCATATGGAGGCCATGGAAGGGAATAGGTCCAAGGAACAATGATGCTGAGTAAATTTTCTTTGCTCGCTAGGATAGATTCATGTAGGGTCAGGAGCACATTCTGATAGAGAGGTACCTTCTTGATAGGGTAGCCATGCAGTTCCATGAGGTGCAAGATATACCTAATGGTCAATACATGGCACTCTTTACCTGCATGACAAATGAGACAGCATGGGGATCGCTTATTCTAGCAGATGAGGTAGTTTCCTCATTCAAATAGTTGGTGGCTCAGTCGTGGCCATATGATCAGGGGCCAATAGATACAAGGGTGACTGCAACATACAGGGAATAGTTTAGACCACCAGTGAGATTGGTAGTTCCTGGGACAGTGCTTCCATGTCGGAGTCCCAGAGGTAGGTCAATAGGCAGAGGTCGGGGAGGTGTACCACCTCCTCAATAGTCACCTCTAAGGGATTAGGTACATTAGGTAGTAGGATAGGATGGATAGCCCCATGCGGCACCACAACAATAGCCAGTAGTATAGCCTGTCATACAGCCAGTGGGTCAGGTAGCCAAATAGGAAAAGGGTCAGCCAAATCCTCATGACACACTTATTCAGTAGCTACAAGAACAGGTACAAGTTCTGACAGTTGAGCGAGATGAGGCCTAGTAGCAGGTTGCTGCAGTTACAATGGAGAGGGACCTAGCACAATCTGAGAGGGATCAATAGATTAGATGATGGAGGTAGTGAGAGAGTGTTGCCTCCACATCCCGGGGTTGATCAGTTGACATTCAGAAGTATTGAGAGGCCATAAGAGAGGCTAAGTACTATTGACAACACTACCGACAGATCGTACCATCAACCAGCAAAGTGCTAGATTTCTTCCAGCAGATAGGGAGGCAGGTAGGAGAGGATCACGATGAGAGGTAGGCAGGGGAGGGTGAGGGCCATAGTTAATAGGGCTAGGCCTTTTTGATCATAGGACAATTTGTTCCATTTTTTATATATGGGCTGTAATATTTTGGCCTTATTGTAACATGTATTCAATGTACACTTAATCCGATTTGTATCATAACAATATTTTTTGATGATATATATGAGATGATTCGCACTTTATGATATGTATGGTGCACATGTATGATATACAGATGTATAATATGCAAATGTATGATGCTATGAGATGTTTCTATTCTTATTCTTATGCAATGTGATGTATGGATGCATTTCTTTTTGTATATTTTTCATGATTTATGGATGTAATGTATGGTGTAATGATATGCAAATGGAAAGGGATGCAAATGATTGTGTATGATTCAATGATGTAATGATTTCTTAAGATGTTTAGAATAAAAAATTTATATTGTTCCTCATAGCTTAAGATAATGATATGATGTAATGTGTTTTCATGCTAATGATCATGTGGATGCAAGGTGTATGCATTGGCGATGTTTCAATTATTGCTATGATACCCTATTAGTGTGGAAGGAAGACAAAATAATTTAAAATTAATGATTTAGTAGGATGGTGATGGTGATTTTTATTGCTAGGAATTGGGATTTTCAAAGGGTCAATTGCATTATGTTTGATAACACATATAGGTACGATGCATCAAGGTATAAAGGACCAGGATGGCATGATACCTAGTGTGATGAAATTTGAATCAAAAATCAGATAGGAGTATTCTTATTCACACTTAACATACATACTTCATTCAGGATGTAGTTCAGACATTCTAAATATCTAGGGCCAAAACATAAGAAAGCAAACTTTCCTATGTGGTCAACAAGATACCTAAAATATCCTCCCTATAAACCAAACAAAACATGCACGACTAAGTTATTTTACAAGCATATCCAACAAGCATAGTAGATAAAAAGATAATGATTGTTGCCCCATTCCTTTCTCTCTAACCTTGATTTGTTTAGGCATCATGGAGAGGTCCTTGGAATGAGCGCAAAATAAGATAAGTCAAAAAGAGAAAATAAAGTAAACAAACAAGCTAATATTCTTCATACTGCTAGCCAAGACTAACTACTATGGGGTACCTGATGCTTATTTCCATTGCAAGAAAGCTTCATCCTAGGACATGTAGTGATTAGGGTTTTGATGGGACTGATTTGGGTGATAAGCTATTGATACTCCGAGTTGACCAACTTTCTTGCTTACTGACTTAGACTTTTAAGACTCTGACGATTTAGAGTGTTCACTTTTTGAACCTGCTAAACTTGCTTCTGACTGACTCACCAAAGGGTGAAAGTGATGACTGATTTTATTTTGAGTGATGAAAATCATGGGTGAAAGTGAGATGAAATGAATGCACCATTTTCAATTTTTAGATATTTTGAGGTTGTTTTTTGTATTTTTACATTTTTCAATTTTTTTGGTATTTTCAAGATTTATGATGAAAGAAATAACCTAAAGACCTATCCTAGGGGTCTTGGGAGGTGATCCATAGATTAGCCTTTCCTACGTTATACATGTAGAGACCACGTAGTTCGACTAATGACAAACTGACTTGATGGTAAGATGGACAAACTGGTTTCTATTTTATTGCCTAAATGAGTGACCTAAATTTCTTGGGGGATGATCAAAGATCAACCTTGCCTACATTCAAGCTCAGAGACAACGTAGTTCAACAAGGTGAAAAAATTGACAAGACTTGATGATGAAATTTTGAATATTTTCTAATATTTCGACATGTTTTTGGATTTTTGATTGAATTTTTGATGAATTTTTGAATGGTTTTTGGATTTTTTGAGTGACTTTGTGAAGATTACGAGAATATACATGAATCTGATTTGATGCATATGGGAACATGCCCCAGTAAGGTGTGATAGACTACTTCGATAAAGGTAGGAAAAATTGACCTTAGGAATATGCCAAGTAGTACCATGCTAGAATATGATATGGACACCAACTCAGGCTATGGTATGGATGTGAGCAAATGGGTGGGTGGATGGATGAGTCATGCAGATCATAGTGGATAAAGAGTGCTTTATTTACACTTGGCACCTATTTTCTAGGTTTTCACCAAGGTACTTGTCCAAAGCACTACTGAAGTGGTTTTCACTAGAGGATGATTTTTTTCTTTACTATTTTCAATCCCTTTTCTGATTTTTTTTTTGGATTTTTGAATTTTTTTTGTCATCAAGACACTTGTTTTCCAAGTTTTCATCAAGGTAACCAATTTTTTAAGACTTTTTCTGATTGCTTTTGTATTTTTTAGTTCCATACCTTGCAAGTTCTTAGGCATAAAACTTTTTGAGATGACAACTATTCAAGGGCTCTTACAGAGGCTTGTCTTCTGGTGTCGATAGCTAATATGCCCCTGATTTGTAGCTTGTGGTGATGATGAAGGGTCCCAACCATTTAGGCTCAAACTTCCCTTTTGTATTTGGGTTGGGCACATTCTTTTGATTCTCTTTTAGCACAAGGTCACCAACTTGGAAAGCGCATTTCCTGATCTTCTTGTTGTAGCTCCTTTTCAGACGATTCTGGTAGACCTGTAGATGATTTAGGGAATCCATTCTCCGTTTATCTAGTAACTCTAGCTCATTCAGTCTTGTAATCATGTATTCCTCATCTGTGATGAGGTTTTTCAAAGATATTCTCAAGGATCGGAGCTCAATCTCAATTGGGAGTATGGCCTCTGATCCGTAGACCAGGGAAAATGGAGTGGCGCTTGTTGGTGTGCGAATGCTGGTGCGGTAGGCCCATAAGGTGAGATTTAACTACAGGTGCCAGTCATGACTAGATTCATTGACTATTTTCTTAAGGATCTTCAGGATAGTCTTATTAGTAGCTTCTTCTTGGCCATTGCCTTGTGGGTAATATGGGGTGGAAAAGTATTGTTAGATTTTGAATTTTTCACACTAATCACGAACATCCTAATTCTTGAAGGGTGTCCCATTATCAAAGATAATGGATTGGGGAGCACCATATCGGTAGATGATGTAGTTTAGAATGAACTTGGATATTCGTTTTCCCATGATGTAGGTCAAGGGAATGGCTTCAACCCACTTTCTGAAATATTCGGTGGTGGTGATAATGAACTTATGGCCTTTAGATGAGGTGGGTGTGATTTTTCCAATGAGATCAAGCCCCTAATGGGAAAAGGGCCAAGGTGTTATAATGGGATGTAACTCTTGAGCTAGTGCATGAATGAGATCTCCATGCTATTGGCACTATAGACACCTTTTGACAAATTCATGTGCCTCTCTTTCCATTGTCGGCCAATAGTATCTAGTTCTTAGCAATTTCTTAGCCAAGGTCATACCACTCAAATGTGAACTACAAGTGCCATTGTGTACCTCAGTTAGAGCAATCAAGGCCTCCTTAGGTTTTAAGCAATGTAGCAGGGTTCCATCGACACTTCTACAGAAGAGGTTTTCTCCTAAGATGACAAATCATGAGGACCTTTTGACAAAGTTTCACTTTTGGTTCAAGGTAATGTCAGCTGGGAGGACTCCTAATCTCATATACGTGTATATTTCATGGTACCAAAGTTCACTAGGACCAATGAGTTCACATGCATATTTCTATTCCGGTACCTCAAAATTTGGTACGAGAAGCTGCTCTACCAGGAATTCGTGTTTCGATACGTTGTAAGGGATATCTAGCAAGGATCCGATTGTTGCCATTGCATTTGCTGCTTTGTTGTTTTCCCTTAGTATTTGCTCAAAAGTGATGTCGATGAATGATTTCTTGAGGCATTCTACCACCTTTTGCATGGTGCAAGCTTATCATCTTTCGTTTGGTATTCCCCATTGACTTGGTTAATGATAAGCTGCGAGTCTCCATAGACCTTTAATGCCATAATTTGCCACTTTGTTGCAATCTTGAGGCCTATGGTTAAAGCCTCATATTCTGCAATATTGTTTGTTTAGGGGAATGCCAATTTATATGATCTTGGTATACAATCTCCTTGTGGGGTAATGAAGAACACCCTGGCTCCTAATCCATGTTGTGTGTAGGAGCCATCAAAGTACAATTTCCAGTGGTCCGCTACACTAAGATTGAAAAGGTAATCATCTAGAAATTTTGATACGAGTGGGTTGTTTGTGTAGAGGGGAGCTTTTGCTAGCTAGTCTGCAATAACTTGTCCTTTGATCACCTTTAACTTGACATACTCAATGTTGTGTTCAGATAATATCATCACCCATTTATCCATTCTACCTATAAGCATTGCTTTTGACAATAGATATTTCAAAGGGTCTATCTTGGCAATTAGCTTAATTTGATGAGCTAGCATGTAGTGTTTGAACTTCTGGGCTGCAAATACCAATGCCAAGCAATCATTTTCTATTGATGTGTAATTGAGTTCATGCCCTACCATTGTTTTGTTGATATACTAAATCGTCTGCTCAGTTCCCTTTTAATCATGTTGGGCTAAAAGGACACCAAGGGCGGCTTTCATTGGTGAGATGTATAGAATCAATGGTTTCCATACAATTGGTGGCATCAACATAGGTGGTATAAGTAGATATTCTTTTATTTTGTTAAATAATTTTTTGCACTTGTCATCCCACCTAAATGCTACTCCCTTGTGGAGCAGATGTGAATAGGTGATTTGCTTATCTTCCAGTTGTGCTATGAATCTTCAGATCAACTGGAGTCTACCTTGTAATCTTCTCATTTTCTTTAGTGTTCTGGGTGCTTCCATATCAAGGATTTCTTTTAATTTTCTAGGATCCACCTCTATCCCTCTCATTGAAACTATGTACCCCAACAAATTTCCTAATTGTACCCCAAATACACACTTCTTTGGATTGAGTCTAACCTTGTATTGTTCTAGCCTATCAAAGATTGCACTTAGAGTTGCTATATGATCCTATCTCTTCTTTGATTTGGCTAGTATGTCATCCACATAGTCTTCAACAGTTTTGTGAATCAAGTCATGGAAGATTAGTGTCATGGCTCTTTGGTATGTAGCTCCTGCATTCTTTAGCCCAAATGGCATCGCATTCCAACAGTACGTGCCCCAAGGACAAGTAAAGGATTTCTTACGCTGGTCTTCCTTTAGTATCATTATTTGATTATATCATGAGAAGCCATCCATCATTGATAGCATCTCATGTCTAGCCATCATATCCACTATCATGTCAATGTTGGGTAGTGGAAAATAATCCTTAGGATATTCTTTGTTTAGATCTCTAAAGTCCATACAGATGTGGATACCCCCATTCGGTTTTGAGACTAGCACAATATTAGATACCCATTCTAGATAGTCAATTGGTCTTATGAAGCCAAAGTCTAAGAGTTTATGTAATTCTATCTTCATGAGAAGAGCTATCTATGGGTGCATTTTTCTCAACTTCTATCTAACTAGTTTCGCTCTGGGTGAATGGCCAAATGATGAACTACTACTTCAGTATCTAGACCTGGCATGTTGGAATAGGTCCATACAAATTTTACCTTTCTTTCTTTTAGGAATGTTGCCAGCAATTCTTTTTCCTCTGTTTGAAGTGTTTGAGCATAGAATATGATTTGTGGTTTTATTTTTGTTCCCAAGTTGGCAGGGTTGCACTACTCTGCCAAGACTATTGATTTCTCTTGATGTAGCATTGTAGGGGGGATATTGAATCCTTCATCCTCCGGTGCCTCAGAGGGGTTTTCACCATTGGATATGTCCTTTGTTTTTACTATTTTGTGGTTAGAGAGTGCCACAATGTGATTTTCACTCAATAACCCCGAGCTTATTCTTGATATTTTCCTTTTGCAACTGAAGGACTCAATCGTCTCCCCATAGTATGCTTGGGTGTCTAATGTGATATTGAAGCCTGCCTTATGATCCCTAGATGGAGCTACATCCCTTAGTCCCATGAATTCCAAGAGTGCCTCATCATTTTTGAATGAGTCAAGAATTGGTAGTCCTTGTTGATCGTAATCGATGAGTTGCGGGTGTACTAAGGTAATTTGGTTGGTTCGTTGGTTTGGATCAATTGTGGAGGCACTAATCATTAACAGGGTGGAATCCTCAAAGAGCCTAGGGAGACTTGCTATGGTATCATCATCATCACTACTAGCACAAACATCGGTGACATCAAAAGTGAAGTTATCAAGTGGGATACCTAGGTATACATGTGGTCTAGGAGTGGTTGTTGTTACCTGAGGAGAAGACTTGAATGCCCTTCTAGGAGTACCTTTTCCATATATAGTTATACTCGAAGGAGTATACCCAAGGCCAAGGTTTCACATTCTTCTTTCTACAATGATGGGCTCCACTCGTCCATCACTGTTTCTTTCAAGGCTTTCATTGCTGTTATGGCCCATACCAAACATCATTTGCAATCCTCTAATAGTTTCATCCATGGGTAGGGTGGGTTTGGGCCTTACTTCTTGGTATAATGTGTTTGAGATGTCCTTCTCATCCAAATTCTCTCGACTGAGATCCCCCGAATGATGGAATCCAGAAGGTTCTTCCCTAATAGTGTGGACAGGTGTTTCAACTAGCTAAGGTTGTCCATGCGACCTAGGAGATTGCAGTAACTCTCCTAAAACAAATGTATTCCTTTTCATTTTGTAGTCACCACATCCATTGTCCTGGATCATGTTTTTAATCTCGGATATGTCGGGGATGGTGGGTGTCTCTATCACAGAAGTGGAAGCAAGTTTGGTTGGGTCAATATATGACGTGGATGGGCCTTCATCATTTTTTGGTACTTGGGGGATTTGATAAAACTTGGCTTCCAAGTTTTTGCAGTAGGCGAAAGGTTCAGGATCCCCATATATAGTAACCTCCTCATTCTAGTGTGAGAACTTGATACATTGGTGATAAGTCGAGGACACTGCTTTCATTCTATGGATCCACAGGTGTCCAAGGAGGATATTATATGGTAGGTCAAGGTCAAGGACCTAATAGGTTGTTTCCATGGTTGTCAACCCCACTTGGATGTGTATTTTGATAGTGCCCTGAGACACTCTTTCCTAGTCATCATACACCCTTATCGTGATGCTTTTATTTTTATTAATGGAATCCTTAGTGAATCCCAATTTCTTTATGAGCTTTAGAGAATAGATGTTAAGGCCTGCACCTCCATCCACCAGGATTCTTTTGAATTTATTCTTATGGATGAGCACTTGAAGATGGAGTGCATGGTTATGAGATGGCTATGGGGGGAAATCTTGGTCCAAGAATGTAATGAGATTTAGGGTAGCGATATTACCTACCATAGCCTAGAACTGCTTTGTGTCAAGGGTGGGAGAGATGGTGGATGTAGCTAATGCTTCATCAAGGATCTTCCTAAGGGATGTGGAGATTTTCAATAGTTCCATGATGGAGATTTGGCAGGAGTTCTCTTCAGCTGGTCAATGACATTGTAGTCATAGGGGATGGCTTTAGAAGTGGGGTCTTAGCTGGTGCCCTGATGATGGTAACTTTTCTGCCACATGTGGTGACTCCATAGTTGTTGTTGGCTCCCTTGACATTTATGACCGTGATCATTTCATCGACACACTTGACTATCTCTTCATACACTAGATTAGCACTAACATACTTTTGCTTGCCCTTATTGTTCCCTTGATTATTTCCTTGACTCTTCCCTTGGTTGTGGTTCAGCATCAGATTCGTGTATATTTTTAAGTCTTGGTTTTTGACTGGTTGCTCGATATTGATGATCTTATCCTCGATGATGTCTTGGATGATGTTTTTTAGCCTCATGAAATTGGCGGTAGTATGTACTCTGACTTTATGGAGGTCACAAAGGAGATTTTCATTATACCATGGCGGCATGGTCATGGGTTCCACATATTGCTCTGAGTTAGAGACTTTAATTAGATTCTCTTTGACCAATTTCTTCATGATGGACACAATCGATTCACCAAGAGTAGTGAACTTCATTTTGGGGGGATACTTGCCTCGGGGAGGTGGTCCTCCTTGATTACCCAAGTTCTTGATTTGATTGGTGGGAGTTGGTTGTTGCTATGCTACTATCGCATTAGTCTGCACATTGTTGTGATTATGATTTTGTGGTTGTTGATGGGTTTGGGTGTTCTGCTTAGGGGCACTGATGACCACTTTAGCATTGACCATGTCATCATTCATGATGTTTTTATTCCTCAGCCATGTTCGAGGTTTATCATTGTAGTTTTTAGACAAGCGGTTATCCTATGGTGGAGTGAATGTTGGTGTGCATCCTTGCACAGTAAGGGCTCTTTCGATGTTGAGCGCCTTTGGGATCAGTTGGTCATATGATGTGATGCACCAAATTTTCAAGTAGAACACCAGGTTTTCATTTATATTGGCTATGATGGTGCAAGCTTGTTGTTCTTTTGACATGAACCACTTGCTCTGATTGGCCTTGGATCACCATCTTTGCAAGAAGGATGTGAATAGCTCTCCTTTTCTTTACTTGAATGCTGATAGTTCTTCCAAACTAACATCTGCACCCATGTTAAAAGCATAATTCTTAAGGAAAGCTTCTATGATTTCCTTGAATGTTTTAATGCCCATGGGTAGGCGAGAAAACCATTCCATGGTTGGACCAGTCAGACTACGAGGGAAGAGTCACATTAGATACGTTTCATCATATGCGACCTCCATGCAGTGTACCTAAAATTCCCTAACGTGGTTCTCAGGGTTATGCATTCCATTATGCTTGTCAAATTTGGGGATATAGAATCCCTTTGGGAATGGTATCATGGTGAGAATTCTTTCAAAAGGATAAGGGCACAAGTTTCCAGGTGTTCTCATTGTTTTTCTTGCTTGTAAGTCCAACACTTGTTGCGAAAGCAGTTTGATTTGTGTTGCGACATCTTTGCTTGGGTCGAGAGGTGGAATGAATGAGTTGTGAGGTGTTTGAGGTGTTTGATGGGTGGGAAGAGTACTAGTGGGCATTTTCTACAAGCTCTTCTATGCATTCAAAGCTTGTTGGTATGCCTGCATTTGTGTCAACAATGCTTGTTGTTGATCTTGGTATTGTTGTTCCAACAATGCCTGTTGTTGTTCCATCTGTTGTTGCTCCCATAAAGCTTGTTGTTGGTCAAACTATTATTGTGCTAACAAATCTTGTTTTTGGTCTAGTTGTTGTTGTGCCAACATAGCTTATTGTTGGTCGAGCTGCTATTGTGCCAATAAAGCTTGTTGTTGTGATTGAAATTCTTGAGGGCTTGTTGGTAAGCTTGCAGATGGATTGCTTGTAGTTGCGCTTGGTATTGGGCTTGTGCCTATTGTTGGGCTTGTGCTTGTGCTTGAGATAGAGTTTTCATTTGGGCTTGCCCTTGGGCTTGGGCTTATGCTTGAGCTTGAGCTTGAGCTTGTGCTTGGGCTTGAGCTTGAGCTTCAGCTTGTGCTTGGGCTTGTGCTTGTGCTTGAATTTGCTACTTTTTCTTGAGTACTCTCTATCGGTTGGCCTTTTGAAGGGTTTGGATTAGAGTGGTAAACGAATTTTTCATGTTTGCTTTTGGTGGGATTGGTGGTGGAACGGGAATCATGCCGACCGTTGTGACAGGTGAAGGGATTATGGTGATGATTGGGATTTGGGTTGTTGGGGGGGTGGTTGAGATGTTTGGTCCTTGAGATGATATGCTTTGGGATACTTGAGGACCAATTGATGTAGTGGCTTGAATGGTTTCCACTTGTTGTTGTGATGTTGTGGGCAAGAAGAGGGAACTTGATGTGATGTTCACATTGCTTGGTTTCAAGAGACTATCGATGTTGAGAGGAGGAAAACCCAATCCGAGAGGTGATGTGGTTGTGAATGAAAATGGGGGAAGAGATGGTATGCTACCTTGGAAAGAAAAAGGATTAGCAGCATCGATTGTTCCAAACAAGCCCCCTTCTCCTAGTGGTAGAGAATATTTTATGTTTGATTGGCAGGTTGGTGTTGCATGGAATGAAGATGATCCAGCGTGGTTATGGAAGGTGAGCGAGACGTATGGGTGGGATGGATTTTACGGGACAAAAGTACCCAACGTGGTGGTGATGAATGCATCTTTGTTAGCCAAAAGGCATGCCTTTGTAATTCTTGAAACATGGCACTCCCCTTGTTTACATTCGGAGAGGTTGGTGTGATGGCCAATATGGTGTGAGGTATGTCTTGATTGAAATTTGACATTGGAGATTTATTTGTAAGAGGCATATTTGTACTAGTGCTTGAGTCAAGGTCGGAAGGGAACTGGACCCCTCCTCCTACTAGTGTATTTAAGTACTTGAACATGGCACTGACAATTTTGTGATTCTCTAGATTTTGAACCATTTTTATCATTTTAGATTGTGTCATTCCCATGTCTTCATTCGTGATGTCCTCTTGATGACTCTCCTCTTGAAGATTTTGTGATGATAAAGGAGAGTTACTTGGGGGATTTCTTGATCCCGCTAGGTTTATTTCGGAGGTTAATTGACTCATGTCCACAAAATTTGATATTTCACTGATATTATCCATGTTCTTCTTGTATTGAGATCTTATTTGGGCCATAAAAAATATGGATTGTTTGATCCTAACCTTTTAGGCCCAAAAGAGAAGAACTAGGGAAGTTAATGATCAAAGAGGGTGGTAATGATGATGGGATAAAAGGATGGAATGAGTGAATGAAACCTTTTGGAGAAATTTTGAAGGTTTATGCTAAACTTTTAAGGACTTAGATATATTGTGATGGTTTGACTAGGTGTATTGAGTCAAACAAGATTGTAGTGAAGTTGTGGTCCCTATGAAGTTGTATTATCCTAGGGGAACTTGCACAAGTGGATGAATTGGATAAATGTGTTAAGCTAATGTAATTTTGAACTAGTAGACCTTAGGAAGTTGCATTATCCTGGAGGTAAATTCATCCAAAGGTTTGACTATTTTGGCTAGGTGTGTTAAGCCAAGATTGGGTGATGCTGGTTTAGCCCTTTAAGTTTAGCATGAGTAATTTTTCTAGAGTTTGCAAAAGGTTTGTTGATGAAATGAGATTTGGTTTGATGGAGGGATGAATGAGGATGACAACTTTGATCTTGAAACTTAACCTAGACACGACTCTCTTTACGAAACCTCAATATTGAAGAACATGCTATACTTCCTATGGGAGGAAAGAAAACCTTTCAAAAAGTTCTGGATTTTGTTGATAGTAGAATGCATACAAAGTTGGATTATTCCTTGAAACCTTTTTTTAGAAGTTGTATACAAGTATTTATCTTACTTCAAGGAGCATCTCAAGGCATTTCTCATGGGATTTTAGACTAATCTTCTTGAACTTTGGTTTTAGGATTTTGATCTTGCAGGAAATCTGGGAGAAACACATATGAAGTTCAGTTTGTCCTTTTATCTTGGCTTAATGAATTCCTTTTTATCAAAGACACTTGCTTGCTTATGTTCCAAACTATATGTCTAATGTCCCACTTTCTTTCTAATCCCACAAGGTCCATTGTGTGGAAATCGAGGAAAATAGGGGAAAATTTTCTTATGTTTAACCTTGTTGAAAACAAATGATGGTAGAATTAGTGCACTTAAAAACTTCTAGGAATATGATCCCTAGGGAAATCAAGATTGTCTAAATTCATCAAAGGTATTTGTTTCCCACAAGTGGTTTGAAATTTGAAGGTCTTGTGAATATTTGTTTTTAATTATTTTTGAGAACCAAGCAATGTGTTCTTTTCTTCCAAGCACTTTTACAATCCTAGGATGATGAGGCAATATCTTGTTGGGTTCCCACTTGGACGAATCCATCTATGCATATCTTGTGTGAATGGTTAAATGATTGACCACACTGGCTTCCCTCCACAACACACACTTCTCAGGTCAGCCAAGCATTAGTACCCATGAATCTCCCATGGCATACCTTCCATTTCCACAACAAAACCACATGTATAACATGGAGCGGCTTCAAATGACATGACCTTTTGCACCAACAAGATAGACAAGGTTTTGGCCTTTTTCTAAACAAAGGGTTCTAATGCGGGCATTCCGTTCATGGGGGATTATCCAACATCAGTGAGAGTCCATTTTTTTCCATCTCATCAGAATAATCCTCATGATTCTTGAACTTTCATCAAGAATCCACACTTATATACTAGTTGGAAGTTTCTTGGCTTTAGCGTGTTCCCTGTTGGGTCATTCCCTTGGTTGAGTACTTTTTCCCACAAGATAGGCCCTCTAAGATAAAAAAATAGCGAATAAACATATTCGTAGTTCGATCAACCTTTGTTGAAAAACAAAAGGAGAACACTCGCAATAATTTTACTCACACTCGCATGTTTTGTGCAATTGTTAAGTGCCCAAATTAAAATGTGGAGGCAATCTTTTTATCAACCTAATATATCCAAAATCTTTTTGATTCTCAAGATCGTTGTGAAGGGCGAGAGAAGTGCATGCGCATTTTAAGTGATATAAACTTGTGAAAAGGATTGCAAAACATGGAAAACACTTGTTCATTTTAGACCTCAAAACAATGATGAGTTCTTTTTAAGCACCAAATGAAATGTGAGATTGCCTTGTTCAATTGTTAACCATTTAAACAAAATCTAGTATGTTTGTCTAAGGTTATTTTTAGCCCCTTGGAAACTTTTGAAAAGAAATTTGATTGTTTATTTTAGAACCCAATAGAAATTTAGTGTCCTAAGATCAATGAACTTATCAAATTCTTTAAAGAGTGTTGAAAAACACTTTAGTATTTAAAAACACTTTGTACAAAATGAGCATGAGCATGGTGTCATAATTAAAAAAATTACTTTTTCTTTTTAAATCCAAAGTTAATTTAGTCTTCCTAAGGCCAAAGATTTTTAACAAATTTCTTAAAGAGTGTTGAAGAACACTTTAGTGTTTAAAAAAACTTTGGATTTGGTGAACATGATGTCATGATGAACTTATTCCTTTGCTCCAACCTACAAAATGACAAAAACTAGAGAGCAAAGAGATAGAAAACAAGGTCAAAGATTAAAAAATTCTAAATTTAATAAGCACATGTCAAATTTAAATCTCACTGAATTGTTGTGGCATAGTTTATAAAAGTGGCAGAGTTTGGAGTTAAAGCGGCACTATATAGCATCACGCGACTCACTTTGGGTGGTGCTTTGCAAAGATAGAGAGTGCAAAAGCGACACGACAGAGGTAAGCGGCGAGGTTTGGAAGCAGCTTGGTTTGAAAATTTGAATTTGATAGGTGGAAAAGAAGGAGCGGCCTAGTTTGGAGAAATCGCGGTGCTATAGAACATCGCGGTGTTGAAAGCGGTGCAATATTGCGTCGCGGGGGGTGAATGCGGTGGAGTTAGGAAATTTGAAAAAGTGACAAGCAGGGAGAAAACACGATGAAGTTAGGAATGTAAATGCGGGTCAATATAGCACTACCCCTCTGGGGGCAGTGAAGTATTGTGCCACAGTGCTACAAGCAGTGCAATATAGCGCCGTGCGACTAAGTTTGTTGTGTCTACAAAAAAAAGTTAGAAACCATAGAATTTTTGAAAAACGTGATTGAATTTTTGATTCAAGCCCTCCTTCTAGCACCAAAATGTGAACCCCTAAACTTGCAAATGCACAAGAGAAACAAAAAAGATTATTTTTTAAATCAAATGCATGTAAACAAGTATGAGAGATTCCACATAAAATCCATCTATTCAAACTAGATTAGGAAAGAAGAACACAATATAAGAAACTGAAATTTAAACTAAATCCTAATTAAGCTAATAGCATGATGATCTTATGGGGGAATTCGTGTCAATGAAGTTTTGCAATTGGCCCTTTCCCAATTCCTAAGTAGCAATGGTATGTGATGGAGAAATGGTCAAATCTCCAAAGAGATTTGAGCATAACCTTGTTGCAAATCTTGAAAAGTGATGAATAGTTGATTAAAATGGGCAAAATTTGGCTTTCAATATGAAGAGAGTAACTTTGCATATGATTGTGGATGAGAAATGAGGAAAGAAGTCTCCAATTTATAACTTTCGATTTGGAAGAGAAAGCAAGGTTTAAGCAGTGCGGGACAAAGGATAATCCAATGGCATTGTGCCACTTGTCCACATGTGGTTGGATGAGGAATGAGCACATTTTGGCCAGTGTGCATGATAAATGCATAGATTTGAATTTGAAATTGTGATATGACTTGTTGAAGAGGGAATGGAAATGAAGTTAATGTCACTTGGCTCAAGGTCAAGGACATGTAAGAGGTCTTAAATTCCTTGTTGGAAGGACTAAGTCCACTTGGCCTTTTTGAATTCAAATGAGGGAATATTCCCTTTTGATGCTTTGTGAGGGAAAATATATGAATAAATAAATCAAAGTATTTGATTTATTGTGCAAGTTGCATTCTCTAGATAATTTTAATGAAAGGGATTAACTTAATCATGGTTTTGATTAACTTAATGAAGAATTAGATGATGTGACAATTTAGACTTAGATTTATGAATTGATTTAAGTCAAGAATAGAGAGGAAATGATTTATTAAATAAATGTTTTGATTTATTTAATCAAGAAGGAACATGTTATATTAAATCAAATAAGGTTTAATTTATTTAATTTAATAAGAGGACTTTTAGAGATTTTAATTAAATAAAATTATTTACTTAATTAAACAGGGATGTAAGGTTAATTAAATTAAATTGATTAATTTAATCACTGAAAGAAGACTTAATCCAATAAATAACGATTTATTAAATTAAGAGATAGAATGTTGATGAAATGCCGAGAATGTGATTTAAGAGGAAATGTTGTCAATAAATTGAGATCAGGTGTGCCAAAATGAACTTGTACATTTTCCATGTCTACACAGATCAAAATTGGGATGTGGATGACCTGATACAGGTTGAATCACATTTTCCTTACTAGTATCTTGCTTTATAGTCTTTTTCATGTTTTCTTTATATGGTCGCATGTGCATAATGTGATCCCTCATACTATTTCGTTTAAAGTATCTCTCTTTTTGTGCATTCCTCTCTTTGTATCTGCATTCTTCTATATGTCATATGTTGCAAGAACGAAGGTGTTGTCATTGATGCCAACTAGCCAATTCATTATCAATTGGTTGTTGTCATTAATTTCATGGATGTAGGTTATTGGTTGTTCATGTCAAGGATATTCATAAAATTGTATTGAAGAAAGGTTGCAGGTGTTCAGTGGTTGCTCCGAGTTTTTCTTTGGGATTTTCTCCTATGTTTGTGTGCTTTAGATATGTTGATCATGTTTGTTGGAAGTTTCTATATTTTTTTTTTTGATTCATTGTATAGTGTGAGTTATGTTCACCAATTGTGAACTGTGGTTTTATGTATTTATGACTGAGGTTCGAGAGAAATTTTGTTGGTTTGGATTTCTCTTTGGTAAAATCTTATGAATCATGGCTCTAGAGAGTTGTCATGATCATGTTGAAGATAATTTTGGTATCTTGGAGGATCATGCTTAGTTTTTCAATGTGTTTTACATTCATTTGGATGAACTTATATTCAACACTATCTTTGAATTTGATGAAATATGTGTTAGAACCCAAATTTTCAATAAAAACCCTAAGGTTTTTTTCCATTTTGAACCACCATTTTCCTATCTTTTCATAAAATAATTCATTTATTTCCCTTTCATAAAGCAAAAAAATCTTACGTCATTGTCTCATCATCGACCCTTAGAGGCTTCCAGCATTTACCTCAATACCGCAACCCCTTTCAAGGTGGCTCATGGTATCCTAGTGAGTAATTAAGGGTAGTCAAAATAGACCTTACCACTACACCGAGGATAGTCTTTGATAGGTCGACGGATATGCGGATGGTGGAAAGGAGGGAAGCGATAGTGAGCATGGCGGTCAGTAAAGGCCACCGCTACACTGTGCACGATCAAAATTTAGACCATGATACCATAGTGGGCGGTGAGACAAGAAACAGAGGTGGAAATTAAGGTGGTTACCTCTGCACTGTAGAAAACTAAAATGGAGACCATGGTGGCGAGGTGGATGGGAAGTCAACAACGAAGCAGTGGTTAAGACCGGTCAGCGAGCTACTGCTGGCAGTTAAAATGTAGACCATGGTAGAGTGTTGGAAGAAGCAAAGCCATGATAGTCAAACCGCCATACCACCAAAGATAGACATAAGGGTTGCAGTTGAGCGGTAAGGAAGTGGACGGAGCAGAGTGTGGAAAATTCAAAGACCACCATACCGCTAGAAGACTAAATGTTGACCACGAATGAGCGGTAAACATGTAGAGAGCTTCGCAATAGTATCATAAATGAAATATTAAAAGTGGGAAAGCGTGAAGTATTAAAATAAAATAAAGCTCAGGATTATGATGAAATATTTGATTTGTAGATAAGAAAACTAATTAAATATTTCATTTCTGTCAAATAATATCAAATGGTTGTAATAGGAATATGAAGGGTCACGACCCTTGGGGTTTTTCATACAAGTATATGAAAAAAAAAATTAAGAGTAGTAGTTAGAACAAACTTAGATTTTTCAAAAAACATAAGACTAGGAATGAAATAATGTACAAACCTTTCAGAGATAGAGCAATGGAGAATAAATTTTGGTGAAATTCTTTCTGAATTTAGTTGTTGTGATATAATAATATACATTTCTTATTTGGGTTGTCTCCAACTTGAAATCTTTAAGTCATTTAAATCAATATATCAAGCATATGCTTGATTTATCATAGTGCATTTTTCACTTTGTGTGATTTTATTAACTGGTGTTTGCATGTCAGAATTAAATTCTTTTAAATGAGTCATAGTGATTTAGGATTTCTTTTGGATTGTTGAAGAAGAACTTGGTAAGAAAAAATTCTAGCACTATTTATGCAAGTCATAAATTAATGAAGTCATATGCCAGTCATTAGAATTTCATTTTTCCAAGTGCCTAACAACTTGAATTAAGTCAAAAAGGGAAACACATAGAGTTCTTGATATATTTTACTCCATTACCCATGTGGATAGAAGGTACTAATCTATCAGAACCCACATAACAAAATTTATATAAAATAAAATTTTCAAATCCTTTATTTTGTGCAGTAGGAGTAGGTGTAGTGATTTTATCTATTCATTTCCATTTTCCATTGTGGGTAGATAATTTAAATAGGAAATATGTTTCAAATCTGCAACATACACATAGGTGCACCTACCTAGGTCTAGTAGAACCTAAAGAGAAAAAGATACAATTGCATCAATTGGCCTTGTGCGTTGGCCAAAAGTGTTGTAAGAGATTAGGAATCTCTTCTGGTTGAAACCGACATTTTTGAGACACAACAGTTTGGCGAGTCCACTGGGGACTAACTTGAGAAAAATCTGGTGGCAGGAAACCTTTCCATATAGAGTCAAGTTTCAAAATTGGTCTTCAATCAGAGAATCATAATTGTGTAGTTTGCAGCTCCCCATCCAAGTCACACACCCAACAGTTTGGCAACTATGTTGGGGAATAACTTGAGAAAAATCTGGTGGCAAGCGACCTTTCCATATAGAGTCATATAGTTTCAAAATTGGTCTTCAATCAGAGAATCATAATTGTGTAGTTTGTAGCTCCCCATCAGAGTCACACACACAATAGTTTGGCGACTCTGTTGGGGAATAAATTTAGTAAATTTTTTTTAGCCTATCCATTTATTGAGTCAACAAAGTTTTACTTTTTTTTAGAGATTTCGCTAGGGCAAACCAAAGCAGTGTGAAAATCCTTTTAATTTTCCTAATTTTGGGAAAATTAGGTGGTAACTTTGTTTCAATTTCATAAGTAATGCATGGATATTGTTGAGCAATACAAAATTTTCAAGATGTCAGAAGAAGAGAGAAGACAACAATCAATAAGAGAGTTGAAAGAATTGGAACAACAAACACTACAATGGGAATAAAATTTACTACAAGTGAGCCAATGAATGCTGCAATTGGGAGTCAAATGTGCTCCAGATACATCACCAAATATACCATCATACAATGAGAATGAATATAAAAAAGATAGTAGATCTTGGACACCACAAGTACCACAATGCCAACTAAAAACTTTGGCAATAAAGGTAATGTACTCTTTTTATAGAAAAACACTTTTGATGAGTATATTAAAATTCAAGAGAGAGGTAAAAATATTTTGGATTCCTTTTTTCACATAAGGAGATATAAGGGAGAATTTGAGAGTTCTTTATAAAACAAGATGGCAGAAATCTCTATGCAATTACCTCCTCAATATAGTCCTACAAGACCTAGGTTTGTTGCACAATTTCTAAGAGCATCAAAGCCTGAATCATTTTATTGGTCATAATCATCAAAAAAAATGCCTTTGAAGTGGTGAATAAATTTATTGATTCCATAGTTGGGATGAGGTATGTGGATACTACCAACAATTCTTCAGAAGCTTCAACTAAAGAAGGTACCATTCCATCCAACAATGAAGATATGAAGAGTTTCTCTTGCATAATAGACTGTGATTAAAATTGTGAAGAACTTGTGGATGTTGATCTACAACAGGGTGATTATTTTAGTTTTTATGGAGATCAAGAAGGCGAAGAAATGGTAGAAGATATGGATGAAACTTGTTCACTCAACAGTGAGCAAGTTTCAAATTTGTTAACTCTTGAATACCAGAAGTATGCACATAAAGATAATTCCAGATTTTTGGCTCCAACTTATATCTGCTTTGACAGTGAAGGTAATATGTGTAACAATTCATATGACTCCATGACAATTTCTTAGAGTTATGAAGAAACCTTTGAAGATGATCAAGAATCCTTGTCTGCCCAAGAAGAGGTATGTGACTTGAATGATTTTTGCCTGCAAGAGAAAGATATTAGTTTGCATGTTATTAATGATGAGTGTCCAACATTTATTGATTCAAATAAGTATAAGGATGACTGCATGGATCAAAAATATATGTCATTACCAGCAAGTGATAGAAAAGAAAAGGAAAGTATTTATAATTCAATTGTTTCAAAATATGTTGATGAGACAAAAAAATTAGATTCTCATGAGAAGCACTCAGATTTTCAAGTCCCAGTACAACTGCAAGATCACTCAATAGTTTATGATAATAAGAAAGTTTATGAATGTCCATTGAGTCTGGATACAATTTGTATGTTGAAGGTAATAAAGACTTGTCATATGATGATATGAATTATGAATTTTAGAGTGGTGAAAGGAACATGAGTCAGGCTAAATACAATGATTTGTTGAAGGTTTTCAATGGCAATGCATGTAATAGGACAAGTGGAATGGACAGTTTGAAAAGGAACCTGATGAGCTCAAATCATAACAAAGTCTATGATACAGGAAAGTGCAGGACTTTATTTTGGGTGGCCTGGGGCCATCCTTTATGGTTTAAATTTTAGCAGATATAGAGGATTAAGGATTTCCAATGCATGGAAAATTCCTAACAAACCTCTTTAAACATTCTTTTCCATGCACAGTAGTTTGAGGAATCATTGAAGGGACTGGGTTTGCCAGTACATGGAAATCCTTAGAAGTTCCCTTATTGAAAATATTATTTTCTTTCCATGTATAGTAGTAAAGGGTTTTCCATCCTCGATTTTCAACCTTCCATTCTCCATCTCTTTCACCTATTCATTCCCTTCATCTTTCATTGCCTTCTTTTTTCCATGATTTGCTTGGTCTTCTCTCCTAGAGATATTCTAGGTTCTTGCAGTGATTTGCAAAACTACTCATCCCCAATAGGAGCCATAGTTAGAACCCAAAATTTCCATTAAAACCCTAAGGTTTTTTGCCATTTTGAACCCATTTTTCTTATCTTTTCATAAAATAATTCATTTATTTCCCTTTCATAAAGATAAAAAGTCTTACGCTGCTATCTTATCATCAAACCTTAGAGGATTCCACCATTTACCTCTATACCATGGCCCCTTTCAGGGTGTCTCATGGTATCCGAGTGAGTGGTTAAGGGTAGTCACAATAGCCCTTACCACTGCACCGAGGATAATCTTTGGTAGGCTAACGGTTATGCGGTGGAGATTCATCATTGTGGATAGGAGGGAAGTGACAGTGAGCATGGCGATAAGTAAAGGCTACCACTACAACACGCACAGTCAAAATTTAGACTGTAGTAACATGGTGGGTGGTGATACAGGCATCGAAGGTGGCAGTTAAGGTGGTTATTGCTACATTTTAGCCATCTAAAATGGAGACCGCAGTGGCGCTGTGGACGGGAAGTCAACGGTAAAGTGGTGGTTAAGACTGATCACTGTGGTACCGCTGGTGGTTAAAATGTAGACCACGATAGAGTGGTGGAAGAATCGAAGTCGTGACAGTCATAACAAAATACTGCCAAAGATAGACATAAAGGTTGCAGATGAGTGGTAAGGAAGTGGGCGGAGTGGAGTGTTGAAATGTCAAAGACTACCATACCTCCAAAAGACAAAATGTTGATCACGTTTGAGCAATAAACATGGAGAGAGCTTCACAACAGTACGGGAAATGAAATATTAAAAGCAGGAAAGTGTTAAGTATTAAAATAAAATAAAGCACAGGATTATGATGAAATATTTGATTTGTCGATAAGGCAACTAATTAAATATTTGATTTATGTCAAATAATATCAAACTGTTGTAATAGGAATATGAAGGGTCATGACCCTTGGGGTTTTTTCATATAAGTATATGAAAAAATCAACTAAGAGTAGTAGTTAGAACAAACTTATATTTTTCAAAAAATATAAGACTGGGAATGAAATAATGTACCGACCTTTCTGAGACAAAGAAATGGAGAATAATTTTTGGTAAAATTCTTTCTGAATTCAGTTGTGATATAATAGTATACATTTCTTATTTGGGTTGTCTCCAACTTGAAATCTTTAAGTCATTTAGATCAATATATCAAGCATATGTTTGATTTATCATAGTGCATTTTTCACTTTGTGTGATTTGATTAAATAATGTCTACAAGTTAGAATTAAATTCTTTTAAATGAGTCATAGTGATTTAGGATTTATTTTGGATTGTTGAAGAAGAACCGGGTAAGAAAACATTACAGCACTATTTATGCAAGTCATAAATTAATGAAGTCATATGCCTGTCATTAGAATTTCATTTTTCCAAGTGCCTAACAACTTGAATTAAGTGAGAAAGGGAAATGCATATAGTTCTTGATATTTTTGACTCCATTGCCCATGTGGATAGAAGGCACTAATCTATCACAACCCAAAGAACAAACTTTATATAAAATAACATTTTCAAATCCTTTCTTTTGTGCAATAGGAGTAGCTATAGTGATTTTATCTATTTACTTCAATTTTCCATTGTGGGTAGATAGCTTAAAAAGGAAATATATTTCAAATCTTCAACATACACATAGGTGCACCCACCTAGGTCTAGCAGAACCTAAAGAGCAGAAGGTACAATTGCATCGATTGGCCTTGTACATTGGCAAAAATTGTTGTAAGATCTTGGCAAACTCTTCTGGTTAAAACCTGCATTTTTGAGACCCAACAATATGTTCGACCTATTTGGGTACTCATAAAGCGTGTTTGGGTCACCCTCATTCTAATTCCATCGTAGGACATTTTGACACCGACCAAATTTCAATTTATTGATCAATGACCGACTTTATAAACATTTCAAAGTTGAAGATGGTATAAATATAGGATGAGATAGTGGTGAAAGAAGGACAAGAGATAAGTGCAAATAAATAGAGTAGATAGATGCAAAATAGATGTGAATAAGTGGGTGTGTGTGATGGAAGTATGGAAGATTAGTGTGAATTAATAATGTTGAGTTTCTAGCTGTAGTGAGATGAAGGTGTACTCTATCATTCATGCATGTCTATAATTGGTTGAAAAAATTGTGGTGGAAATATTTTTTGCATTGAGATTGTATTCTCTCTTTAACATATCTCATCTATATTATGTCTATCTCTATGGTAGTGAGCCCTCTAGGTGGTTAGCCTTGTTGGATAATGAGTCCTTGTTTTAGTAGTGAACCTTGTTTCTCAGGTAGTGAGCCTTTATAATTGGTTTTGATATTCTCTATAGTGTGAGTTAATCCTCACTATGGTTTTACTTTATTGGATTTTCCACATAAATATAGCATTGTTGTGTTTGTTCAATGATTTTCAATTTCTACACTTGGACTTAATGATTAATCATTTTTAGCACTATTAAGGATTTATTTTGGTGAATGAATTAAAGTTTTAAATTTTTTACAACTGATTCACCCCCCTCTTAGTTTTCTTGTTCAAAAATTGGTATTAGATCTTGGTTCCTTGGAGAAGAGCTTAACTACTTAAGGAAGGTTTGGGATGGCTAGAAAAGTTACTCATAATTATCCAAGGTTCGTTGAAACTAATTATGCTATCTAGAAAATACTGATGGAAGAATATCTAGAGTATTGTGGATATGATGTAGAGAAATCTTACAATAATCCTTACACTCCTCCTACTAATGGTCCGAGTATGGATAATAAGATCAAGGAACATGAAGCGAACAATAAGGTGAAGTACATTTTTAAGAATAGTCTTGTACATTTTGAGTTGATTAAAGTTGAAAATCTGAATATTGTTAAGGAAGTATGGGATTCTTTGGAAAAGGTGCATGGAGGTGATGAAAGGGTCAAAGAGGAAAAATTGTACAATTTGGAGACATAGTTTGAGCTCCTACATATGTATGAAGATAAGAATTTTAAAGCTTATGTACAGATATTGGATGAGGTAGTAGTTGGATTGCGAGGACTTGGTGATACTATAGATGAAACCATGATTGTAAAGAATATTCTTAGAACTATCCTTAATGCTTATAGTGAGAAGGTACATGTTATTGAAGAAAATATAGATTATAAGAATTACACTAAATATAAATTTTTGGGATCTCTAACATCTTATGAGATGAGAAAGTCAAATTTAAGAAATGGATTCAAATTAGAGACTAATTTTAAGGCTACAAAAGCTGAAGATCCAGATGAAGTAGAAGCTAACTTTGTAAGAAGGATGAGGAAAGGTTCTGGAAATTATGAAGGCAAGTTATCCTTTAAATGATTTAGTTGTGGAGGAATAGGTCATTATGCTGCAAAGTTTCTAAAAAGAGCTAAATGGAATAAAGAAAGATATGGGAAAATAAAGAAAAGTAAGAAGATCAATAGAACATATTATGTGAATGAGGATGCTAGTATATCTAATGAGGAATCTGATTATGAAGATCCTGATGAAATTGAATGCTTGTTATTGGCTATAAAAGATGAACCTACTTCTACTAATTATAAAAAATAGGTGAATGAATTCCCTCCAGAGAAGGAGAAAAATGAAGGTACTGTAATCTCTGCCCTACATGATAAACATGAAAATAAATATTGGGTTGTTGATAGTGGTTTTTCACATCACATGATTGGTGATTAGAGTAAGTTTGTTAAAATTGAAAATTATGATGGAGGCTTGGTTATGTTTGGAGATGATACTGGTGCTAAAATTTGCAGGATAGGTTCAATGAGTTTTGATGGGAAGCATAATAATGCTAATATCTACTATGTTAAGGGTTTAAGGAATAATCTCTTGAGTGTTGGATAGATGTGTTGTAAAGGATATAATATTCTATTTAAGGATGAGAGATGTGAGATCAAGAAAGGATCCAAAGCAGTGATTGTTACAAGAAAGTAACCTAAAGGAAATATCTATCAAATTAAGGGTGTTGATAGACAATGATTTATGACTCAAATTAATGATAGTTGGTTATGGCATCAAAGAATGTGTCACATAAATTTTGATAACTTGGCAAGGATTAGTGTAGTTCAAGACATGCTAGATTTACCAAGGATTACAAAGCTTGTTAATGCTATATGTAGGAATTTTTAGTTCAGAAAGCAAGCAAGAAGCCATTATAGATCAAAGGAATAATCTACTACTGGACCGTTGGATGTGTGAAATTCACACAGATCTTTATGGTCCTATGAGAGTGATAAGTCTATAAGGTGAAAGGTGATTTATGATTTTGATTGATGATTATTCTAGATATACATGGGTTACATTTCATAGAGATAAGTTCGATGAATTAGATAGATTTAAGAAATTCAAATATATGGTTGAAAATGAAGTAAATTTGAGGATAAAATTATTAAGGTTTAATAGAGGTGGATAATTAACCTCCCATAATTTTAATATGTTTTGTGAAGTGCGTGTAATAAAAAGATAGTTTTCTTCTCTAAGAACTCAACAAAATGGAGTTGTTGAAAGAAAGAAAAAAACAATTCAAGAGGCCACTAGATCAATGATTACCGAGGCTGGTTTACCATAACTTTAGTGGAGAGAATCTATTCATACTATTGTTGTGTATACAATCAAGTTCAATTAAGATAAAATAGTACAAAGACCCCCCATGAGCTATGGTGTGGAATAATTTCTACTGTTAAGTATTTCAAGGTATTTAGAAGAAAATGTTATATTAGAAGAGATGAAGAGACCTTAGGAAAGTTTGATGCAAGAAGTGATGAAGGCATTTTTCTTAGATATTCTACTAGAAGAAAATCTTATAGATGTTTCAATAAAATAATGAGAAATATTGTAGAAAGTACACATGTCAAGGTTGATTAAGAAATGAAGAATTCAATTGATGATGATGGATATGTATTTGATGAACCTGATTGCATAAGGATTGAACAAATTGTGGAAGAACATGAAAAGGATGAGAAAGATAAGTAGAATAAATAAAATGAAAGAGAATAAGAAGGTTTGGTGGTGTCCCCTAAGACACCTAGATATGTGTAGAAGAATCATTAAGAAATTTAGCTCATTGGAGATAAGAAAAAAGGAGAATTGACAAGAATCAAAGTTGTTGCTGGTGAAGTAAATCTATATTTACTTTCTGAGATTGAACTGAAGACTATACGTAAAGCATGTAAAGATGAAAATTAGATGGAAGCTATAAAATAAATTTTATAGATTGAGAAGAATCAAACTTGGGAATTGGTCCCAAGACCAGAAAACAAAAAAATTATTAGATCAAAGTGGGTATTCAGAAATAAGTTGAATGAGAATCGAGAATTGGTTAGAAACAAAGCAAGGCTTGTGTGTAAAGGTTAATCACAAGTAGAAGGCATAGATTTTTGGGAGACTTTTTCTGTAGTAGAAAGAATGGAAGATATACAAATGTTCTTAGCATTTTCTTCTTATAAAATTTTCAAGGTCTATCAGATGGATGTCAAGTCTACAATTTTGAATAGTGAGCTAGAAGAAGAGTTCTACATGGAACAACCAAAAGGATTTCAGTTGTCAGATCAACTGGATATGGTGTGAAGATTAAATAAAGATTTATATAGATTGAAGAAAGATCCTAGATATTGGTATGCAAGGTTATATAGGTATTTGATTCAACAAAGTTTCAACAAAGGTACAACAGATAGTAATCTGTATTTTAAAATTGAAAATGACAAAATCTTGATTGTAGTTATATATTTTGATGACATTATTTTTGGAGGAAATGAAAATATGTGTAAGATGTTTATGGAAGAGATGCAAAAAGAATTTGAAATGTCTATATTTGGAGAGATGAATTTATTTCTTGGGCTACAAATTAATCAAATAGAGAAAGGAATTTCTTTCACAATCTAACTATGTGAAAGAGATTTTGAAGAAGTTTGGAATGGATGGTTCCAAACTGGTATGTACTCCTATGGTGATTGGTTGCAATTTAGGTAAATATGATGATTCGCCTAAGGCTAATTAGAGAAATTATAGATATATGATTGGTGGACTATTGTATTTGAATTCTACTAGACCTGATATCATGCATGTTGTCTATCTTGTGGCTAGATTTCAAGAAGATCCTAAGGAAACACATGTTGTTGCTATTAAAATAATATTTAGATATTTGAATGGCACTCTAGATTACGGGTTATGGTATCTTAGGGATAATTACTCTACACTAAGTGCTTATACATATGAAGATTGGGCTAGATGTGTAGATGAAAAAAAGAGTACAAGTGGTGTTACATTCTTTCTTGGTTGTAGATTGGTGGCATGGTTGAGTAAAAATCAAGATTCATTTTCCTTGTCTAATACTGAAGTTGAGTATATTTCTATTGTATGTTATTGTACACAAGTTCTATGGATGAAACAAACATTTCAATATATCAAAATGGTGTATGATGATCCTATTTCTATCTTTTATGATAACACAAGTGTAATTAAAATTTCAAAGAATCCATTGATACACTTGAGGACAAATCATATATCTATCAACTACCATTTCTTGAGAGAGAAGGTTGTGGAGAATGAATTTAATCTTGAGTATGTATCTATGAAGGATCAGATTACTGATATATTTATAAAGGCTCTTACTAAAGATACTTTTGAGTATCTCCAAGAGAAGTTAGGGGTCATTTCCTCTCCTTTCTTGAACTAGATGCATATGGAGATGCATCAGTTTGGAGGATCTATGGATCTATCTTTCTTTTAGACTGATGTTTTGGTGGTTACCTATCAGGGGGAGTAGGTAGTGTCATGTGTTGTCATTATATGAGTATTTTGTTTTTAATATCAAAGGGGAAATAAGTGTAAAATATCTTTGAATTTTCCATTGATTCCAAAGGGGGAGAGGAAGAATGTGAAAAATATTATCAACTAAGGGGCATAAACAAAAATAATTTTTCTGAGAAGTGTATTTAGAGCTAGTATGTTGTTTTTGATGTTTTTTCACATCATGTGTTTACATAAATGAAAGAGGGGAAGATGGTTACAAGAATGAAGGTTTTGTCACTAATGTTAATTGGTCAATTGGTTATCAATTGTTTATTGTTTTCATTAGTGTCATGGATGCAGGTTATTGGTTGTTCATGCTAAGGATATTGAAAACATTGTATTGAAGAAAGGTTGTAGGTGTTTAGTGGTTACTCTAGGTTTTGATTTGGGATTTGATAGTATGTTTGTGTGGTTCAAATATGTTGATCATGCATATTGGAAGATATTATGTCTAGATTTTTGGCTTCTGATTCATTATACAATGTGAGTTATGTTCACCACTTGTGAACTGTGGTTTTCTGTGTTTCTGGCTGAGGTTTGGGAGAAATGTTTTTGTTGCATATTTCTCTTTGGTAAAGCCTTATGACTTACAGTTCTAGAGTTAAGTTTTTATGATCATGTTGAAGATAATTTCAGTCTCTAGAAGGATGTACTTGATTTTTCTCTGTGTTTTACACTTGTTTGTCTAACCTTGTGTTGAACACTATCTTCAAAGTTGATGAAATGTGTTAGACCTATTTGGCTCCTCATCAAGCATGTGTTTGGGTTTCCCTAATTCTAATTCCACCCTAAGATGTTTTGGCACCAACCTAATTTGAATTTATTGATGGATGGTTGACTTTGGATATGTTTCAAAGGTGAAGATGTTATAAATATAGGATCAATTAGTCGTGAAAGAAAGACAAGAGATAAGTGGAAAGAAATAGAGCAGATATATGCAAATTAGTGGGTGTGTATGCTCCGAGTATGGAAGATTAGTGTGAAGTCTAAATGCTAAGTTTTCAGATAAAATGAGATGAAGGCATACTCTATCATTCATGCATGACTACAAGTGGTTGAGAAAATTATGGTGGAAATATTTGTTTCTTTGAGATTTTCTTCTCTCTATAACATATCTCTTCTATCTTCTTTGTATCTTTGTGGTAGTGAGCCCTCTAGGTGGTTAGCCATGTTGGATAGTGAGTCCTGATTCGAATAGTGAGTCCTTGTTCTAGAAGTGAGACTTTGTAATTGGTTTTGATATTCTCTATAGTGTGAGTTAATCCTCACCATGGTTTTCCCTTATCGGGTTTTCCACATAAATCTATTTTTTTTTGTGTTTGTGTGATGATTTTTAGTTTCTACACTTGCACTTAATGATTAATCATTTTTAGTAGTGTTAGGGATTTGTTCTACTAAATGAATTAAAGGTTTAAATTTGTTACAATGGATTCACCCCCCTCTCAATTGTCTTGTTCAATGTCATAAAAATCTTACATTTTTCATTTATGTTGTATTTTCCTTTTGTGGATGATGCAAGGTGTCGAGACATTTAGGTCTCTTCCATGTTGACCCAAAAGGCTTTTTCTTTGTTTTTTCTATTTTTGTGTCGTTCTTCCAGTTCTATGAGTATTTGGGTAATGATGAAATTTTTGAGCTCTATAACAAAATTTTAGCAAAGATATACTAACCTTGAATCCATAGATCCCTTATATATGTATTTTTGGGGGCAACCCCTCCTTTCCTTTCCATGTTGTAGCTACATCTCAAAACATATGACTTGGCATAGGGATTTCCAAGTAAGCTCTCATGTCTTAGGATTAAACATTGGCTAATTCAAAGAAATTTCTAAAAACAATGATGTTAGAAACCACTTTAAAGTGGGGGCATACGAGTGATCCCACAATACTAGTTTACAATTTTTGGGAAAACTGGATACTGAACTGATTTTTTTAACTAAATCTTCACTTTCAGGCTCCTATAGCGGTTAAATTGTGAGGAATTTGAAGATGATGAAAACTAGTGATTTGTGACATTTTGTCTATATATTCTAAATATATTTTTTTCAAAATTTTTGGAATTAGATTGCACTTCTTTTTCCATCTCCTTCGAAAACAATTTTTTTTTTAAAAACAACATTTTTAAGAAGTGACACTCACCGTATACAACATAATTTATTTTTTATGAATGATTAAATTCTAAGTTTTTTGACTTTAGATTTGTAACTATGATATCTAGAACTTTCATTTGGTTTCATAGTGTTTTATTAAATATATTTTCCTTAATCTAGTTTCAAAGTCAAACCAGTTACAATTGAAACATAGGCAAACTGTATACAACATAAATTTTTATGTATGTATCAAAATTAAATTTATGTTTTTAATGGATCAAGGAAATCAATATACAACATGAACATATTTTTAAAAATTTATTTTGACAAGCTACTATTTTTCCACAGGTGCAGGTGAAAAACCTATGTTTAATAAAACTAAAAAAAAACATACATAATAAAACCAAAAAATATTAAAATTATATTCATTGGATAGCTTGTTTCGTGGATTACAATGATAATTTGAAATAAATTTTAAATGAATTCATTTGATCCCCCAAAAGGTAAATCAAAAGTGATTTTTTATCAGTATTTTGATAGGTGTAAAGGAGAATTCATTGTAGGTATGGTTTAAAACTAGCGGGGTTCTATCCAAGGGGGTTTGATCTAAGGTGGTTCGCTCAGACCCTCTTCAATTGAAATCCTTAAAATAGAACTTTTAAAGGCTTAAATCATTATATTTTCTAAAAATATGTGAGCTCAAAAAAAATCAAAATCTCCTAGAAATTTTAAACCATCTTTGTGGGATCACCCATACATCGATAATATCTTTCAAATTTTTTCATGTTTCATGGTGTGATTTTATTTTTTCTTGTGATGCATCCTTTTCTTGGTATTTTCATTAGGTTTGATTTCCTCCAAGAGTAAGATACTTGTTAGCGTATGACTTTCCTCTTAGTGGTGATGTGATGCACTTCATTCCCTAAGTTGTGAATCTTTTACTCTTGAATTGTCCTCTCTTGGAGACATTAGGCATGATGTTACCTAAGAAGAAGACCTTACACGGACTAAGAAAATTACATTTAAATGAAAAATTTTACTAGAATTATTGTTCATAAGTGTTAGCACAATGCATCTTATTAGCCTTATGAAGCCCAAAACCCAAAATTCAAGGCCACCAAGCATAACACACCTTGCTTACCTATGGATCCTTTCCTTGTTCAAAGGTTTTTGGAATAAAAAAAATTGTTAAGTCCTATGAAGCTTGAACTCTAAATTCAAGGCCACCTAGTATAACACACCTTACTTTCCTATGAAGACTTGCCTTGTCTTGTGCTACCTTATTGAGTATTTTAGGAGGATAGATTTTATATGGTATGGGAGCCTAATATGATTCTCTCATTTTCCACCCTTTTGGGATACTCACCTAGTGGACATCCTTAAGGTTCCACTACCCCGGAGTGAGTACAAAAACTGATAGCTTAGATGTGTTCCACACCAATCAGATCATCTAGGCTTGATCTTCCTGGTCTTTGATATTGTATTATTATGTATCCTTGTCATTTTTGCATACATAAGTTTCTTGAATGTATAATTTAGTGTGAGTTTGTGATTGTGCTCATCCTCACACTACAGTGGGGGAATAATGTAGTGTAAGAAAAAGTATCCCTTTTTCACACTTAATTTGGGAATGAATAATAATAAATAAAATGAGCTTAATGATGCCTTAATTTAGTGTTCTAATATGCATTTTACATATTCACATTATCTTTAGAGCTATTTTATTTAAAATGGACTTAATTGTGCCTCATTTTTGGTGTTGTAAGGTGTACCTTTACACTTTAACACTAATCAAGGGATTCATTAATTAATTGATGTTAATTTTCCTTAATTGGCCCCTTTAATTCAAATCCAAGCCTAATTAATTACAAATTATGAGGGATCAAACCCAACATTCATAAATTCCATAACATTATGCTTAACATTGGATAATGTGTGTCCTAGGAAAGTGGCCTAGGACCCATTTTCCATAGGGTGAATGGGTCCTTATTTGCACCTAGGACCTAAATTCAATTTATGTTTTTTCATAATTTTTTAATGATTTCAAATGTATATTTAGATGCCATCTTGTGATATTTAAATTTCGGAAATTAATGTTAATATATGTATAAATATGAGTTTATTTCATTAGGTTCATCCTATATTTTCAAGTGTTCAAGTCGTAATAGAAATTTTATCAAATCAAGAGAGTTCAAGAGCATTTTCAAGGTATTCAAGGGTAGAATTATTGAAGATTATTGCAGCAATCAAGATTTCATTATCATGTCAAAGACTTTTTGCATCATGCATGTTTTTTGAGCTAATATGGTGATATAGTGTTCAAGATCTATGGAAGTATTCAAGGATATTATTTCAAATCAAGCCTCATGATCAAGATCTACATCCATTGAAGCCCATTCATGCTAGTTTTCAGATCTACATTTCAAGGTTCAAATAAGGTTTGGTGAGTAATTGCATATTGTTGTTCATTCGTCATTCCTTCATGCTATTTCTTTGTTTCACTACAAGTTTTAATTACCAAAATGGGGTTTGACCAAGGAAAACCCCCATTACCTAACAAAACAATAGTTTTCTCTCTTCAATGTGTGATTGTAGATTTTAGGTTGAAGATCCTTTCAAGAGAAAAATTGAAAAAAGTTTCAAAGTTGTCAAAGTTGCAAGAATTTTTTTCGTATCATAGAAAATCCTCTACAAAATTTATTTCTTACTATCTCATAGTGAACATCAGAAATATAGGAATGAAGACACAATAGAAGAGAACATAGAAAGAATTTTTTAGGAACCCTAGCTAGGAACCATTCGACATAGGTTGAATGAGTCCTTAGTGAGCTCTAAAAGGTGATTTTGGTGAAAGGTACACATCATTTTTCCCTTTCTATATCTGCCTTTTTGATTTCCTTTTTTGTTAGTTTTGATTATTGTCCTTCATTTTCACTTCATAGCTTATATTTTGAATGAAATTAGGGAAATAGGTTATTGTTGTGAACCTCATAATAAACAACCTATTATTTTACACTATTTTATATATATAATGGTCGACTCACTATTCAAAAGAGAAAGGATCACTATTGGTGGCTCATTGCCTAGAATAGAAAGAGATAAAGGGGTATCTCACTACCAAATGTGAAATATTAATAATGCATATGAATTATGATGAAGATATAGTTCCACTAAATCTCAAAAATATGATTTGACACAATTCATACTTCACCTCAATTACAACTCACACTTCTTTGCACTAGATCCCACACACACTCTTAATTATCTCGCATCTCATCCGTTCACATTGTTTATTTTTCTTGCTAAACCTTGAAAACACTCTGAATGAAATCCAACTCTTATTCTCAAGGACTTCAATATTAGAGGCTAATGAATAAGAGATGGATTTAAAACTTTTATCCCCTGCACTTTAGGCTCTACAGGACCTACGTGGGTATCCGTAGTATATGTAAAGAAGATAAGCTTCATGCATATGACTAGGGATTGTAGGGATAGTTACACCCCTTGTTCTCATTTAAGTTTAGGTATGAAATAGGAAACATGAAATAAAATATAAACTAAGAAATTAGGGAAAATTTTCATTTAAATATAAAGTTTGGTTCTAAGGATGGGAGATAAAAACCATGCAAGACCAATGCTTCTTTGGGCTACAAAGTCATATGTTAAGAATTTTATGATGACATGACAAAACATATATTGGGGTTATTTTGAATAGGCTATCACATTGTGATAACCTAAGCTACACAAGCCTACTATGCAAATCTACTTGTAAATCCATCTAAAAACATAATATCTTCATTATCTTCATGCAAGGATTTACATCACTCCTTGAATGACAAGAAAAAAGATAAATAGTTCAAAAAATAAATTTCTTATAAGAACCTAGAATAACCTTGTTATTAAGATTCAAAAGATTACATTTAAATGTTGGAGACAACTACATACCGGTGTATATTCATATATGCCAAAGTTACAAGATACAAATTAAATGTCAAGTAATGACTGATAAACATAGATATTCATCTTTCAATAATACACCTTATATACATAAAATTCACCTTACCAATACATAGAACTCTCCAAGATAGTACTGGAATCCAAACCCTAATAAAAACAACAATACTTTGCTTTATATTTGAGGCATAACTCCAAAAAAACTAGCCACAAACCCTAACACCACTAGGGTTTACCCATGGTTACAAAATATCATAATCAAGAGAAAAATCCAATTAAATCTGAGAAGATATCCACCATTTATACTACAAACACCAATGCCAAGCAACCACACCACATAGCACATAGACTGTAAAGAAAAACCTTGCCAAATCCATAGAAAATCATGTCAAATGATGGATCACAAATAGAAAGGAGGTCAACGAAATAGAGGAAGGCATGGGCACTACTCTATTATAATGGAAGTACGTCAAAATAAAATTAAATAACATTCTCACCCATCCAAAAAATTGAATCCGATTTCCAAGAGAGTCGTTGCACCATGTGAAAATACACGAAAATACAAGGATGATCGAGCCATTAGGCCCGAAAGGAATTCCTTCCTATGAATTTAATGGTTCATAGGCCTGAAGAGAACACTACCATTAAATGTCAAGCTTCATCATTTCATCATAACTTGTACACTTCATATGCTAGGTGTTGGCAATGACATCAACATTGGGATTTAGACATCAAGCATGAGGCTTACCTCTTACTATTGGGCTAAGGATCATTGGGCTAAGGAAGAGCATAGGAGGAAAGGGTGAACACCAAAGTCTGAAATCTCATCAGAGATTGGGCGTCAAGCTTACTGTTTACTACTTATTGCTATGCAGTAAGAGGGAATATGGGATCATGAAGCCCGGAATTCTGAAAAGGACTTAGTAATATTTTGCACAGGAAAGACCTTGGGAGGGAAACCTAAGGCCTTGAGAAGGAAGAAGAATTTCAAGATGAAGGCATGAGGAAGAATGGGAGTTTTGGGTGTCAGGAATTGGGAGGATACCTTATCTCTTACCACTTCTCATGAAGTGGTAAACAATAAAGGAGATGACTGATCTATGATGCTCGAAAGGCCAAAAATATCCTTTTTGAAGGATGCATCAAGGATCGGGGTTCAGATAAAGGTCTTAAATCTTACCTTAACAAAGGTAAAAGGCAAAGGGGATGATGTATCCCTGAACTCTAAAAAGAAAACACTTAGTCACTTTTCCAAAGAACATATTAGGGGTTGGTGAGACTGACTACCTTCTACCTTAAAAAATGTAAGAGGTTTAAGAGGAAAAGATAAATCCTGACCTCTAAATAATAAATAATTAGTTAATTTTTAGGATTAAGGATAGGGGTAGAGGAAAAGGGTTAAGACTGATGCACAAAACTTGAAAAGCTAGGAAGAGAAATTGGAAGAAAGGGATAAGAAGGATTGATAGAGGAAGGAATCAAGGAAGAAAGTAAGAGACAACCTAAAAAATCTAAACCACAACACCTAACCAAATCTTGGATTTTAAAATGGATCTTTTGGCAATGATTGAACATACATAAGATCATGAGCATGATTCACAATAAGGATCTCTCAAACCAGTTATAAGTGATGAGAATCACAAGGGGGTGGTACAAGCTAAAAATAGTGCCACCACACATAAGGAATTAACCTTGTATATATAGCACATCCAATCAAAACATTAATTAGGTTGGCCTAATAGATGTACCATGCTTCCTTACAACTTTTCAGCCCAAAATACCAACACACACCTTGAAAAAAGAGCTAAAGAATATAACACATTAAGATAGGTCAACATTACCTATAATTACTCCCATAATTTTTCCTTTTACGTAAGTCCACTTTGCACAACCTCAAAACATTTAGGTTTGTTGAATCCCTCTTGTGCTATGTTTTTTCCTTGATGTCAATTTATGATACTCTGGCATCCTAGTGATTACTTTCATATTCGATCTAGTTTTATGTCTGGCACATTTACTTCATTGATTATACTATCTTGGTGGCTCTGATATCGTGGCTCCATGTGAAGATCTCAGTTGAGTTCTTCTACAGGTTGATTAATTATGGCTTGATCGGTTACAAGCATCTTGAAATTGAAACATTCTCTTGATATTCATCAAAGGTATCTTGCTCTATTTTTATTCAATTAGTGGCATGGGTTTGTGGAAAAATATTGTTAATGTTCGAAAAATTTATAAGGTGATCATTATTGTGTTAATGGCATTCTGAAATTTACATGAAACTATCCTTCATTATAATTCACAAGGATTTGGAAAGTATGTTACATTGCAAACTCTATGGCATTAGTTTTTTATAGGGTGGTAAATCACCTTTGGTCAGAAGTAAACAAATTATCAATGGTTGACATTTATTTGGGACGATAGAAATTACAAAAATTACCATGTTACCGCTGATAGCTAAGCAAGTAACTATGGTAGTGTGGTAAAAGCCATGAGTGGCAAGCATAACAACTACTGCTACACTGTGGATTGTCATCAGTTGAATCGCGGTACTGCGGGTAAACATTCAGTGAGAAGAAAAAAGGTACTGCTATAACACAAGCAGTTTGAAGTTTGACCATGGTAGTACAATGCGTACTATTAGCAGCAAGTAGACAACTACCGCCATATCATGGGCTGTCAAAAGTGAAACCATGGTAACGCGGTGGAAACGGCTAGCAATTTACAAGGGGCTACTGTTGTACCATAGGTAGTCTGAAGGGAGACCATGGTTGTGCGGTAGGGAAGAGGATCTCAAAGGGGTTTGAAACCCTACTCTGGCCGTCATCATGATAGTTTTCTTTCAGCCATTTCATTGAGAAATTTGTAGGGTTACTAAACTTTGACAACGTATATGGAAGATAGAAAGACTGGATGACAACGGTCGTCTCACGTGTAGGTTTCTTGTCATAAGTTGGAAGCTCGAATGGGAAAATATTTCGAGTTGCTCTGTCACATCATAGACCTATTAAATCACTCATGGAAAATGCTTTTCTGGTTTTCTCAGGTATTATTTTTTTAGTTTGCTAGTCAGATCCATTACTTCACAAGCAAGGTGATTTCGAGTTAAGTTTTTCTATTCAAAAAGAAAAATGGAAAATTTCTATTCCTTTTCATGAAAATCTGAAATGTTTGCTCCAAATCTTGACTGCATTTTTTGAAGGTTATAATATCAGTTTTATGAAACTTATTTTTAAGTTTGTGGGTCATCTTGAAAGCTAAAAGTTTTTTCAATTGCTTATCTGGAATCGTTGATAGCTGCTATCAAGTGCATGATTACCTATTTTCGGTTACATTGTTGTTTGGGATTTTTGTTACTCCATTTTTAGCAACAGCCTCATTGTCCATTTTTCCTTGAAATATGTATTTCATTAATATTGCCTTTGTGTAAGCACTGCATGTGCAGGCCGCTAGTGGAGAAATGTCATGTCACACCTCTATTTTTGGATACTATTGTTCTATCCTTGAAAAAAAGAAACAATCCTTCTTTTATGATCATTGCAACATTAGAACTATTACTTGATAGTTGTACTATAACCTAAAAAACAACCTTGTATAATTTATGGAAAGTGAAATTCGATCTATAGTTGTAATACTTTCAAAATTTAATGATTTTTTCAGTAAAGATACTAGGGCTCTATCATGACAGAAAAACAAAAATTGAAACAAGGGCACAACTATTAAGACATGTGAAATTTTATTCAGTTCCTTGATGCTGAAAATTTGGAAAACATAGTGTGTAGTCAGTGTGTGTAGTTTCTAAATGGAAAAAGGTTGAAAATCAAACAGAGAGAAAATAAATAAAAGATATATCAATGTAATATAGTTTGTGATGAAATATTTTATTTTCATTGAAACTATTTTATTTTCCTCAAGCTATATCAAGATTAGATAATGCATGGAATTCTGAAGAGTAAATTTTGACTCTTGAAAATTCTATGCTTTGTCTATTAAGAGGCACTTGACAGAAATAAGTGAAACAAAGAGATCCTCTGTACTATTGTACATTCTATTGAATATAGAGAAAGGGGTTGGTGCTCCTTGAGATTCATGTCTCTAAATAGAGGGGTTGGTACTCCTTGAGATTGGTGTCTCTAAACAGAGGTGTTGGTGCTCCTTGAGTCGGTGCTCAGAAATCAGCCATTGAGGCTTTGTCAAAATATTTATTAAAATGAAAGCCTAAAAAAGGCAAGAGGTTTAGAAGTGGTTTTCTACCCGAGGAAGGTTTTCCACTCAGAATATCTTGTGTCTATTTGTGTCTCTATGATTCATTTGCTTCATTACTTTACTCCTTTATAATGCAATGTTACTCTACTCATTTCAGTTTATATGATTTCATTTTAATTCATGAATGATACTATCATTGATAAATGAGAACATATGAATGGTTCTTTTCAATTTCAGTTAAATTTGTCAAAGAAGTTATAAACACTGATTCACCTCCCCTCTCAGTGTATTTTCACTCCACCAATTGGTATCAAAGCCTAGGGTCCTCTGATAGTTCTTTCCCACCTAGGATTGATTCTAGACTTGGAGTCTATTCAAAATGTCTCAAGCTCATGAAGGTACTTCCATGACTAGAGCTCCATTATTTGATGGAACTGATTATGTATTCTGGAAAATTAGAATGGAGACTTATTTAACTTCTATTGACCTTGATTTTCGGAGCATAGTATTGTCTAGGTACATTGTACCAACTACTTTGCCAACTACTTTTGATGAAAAGAAAAGATTTGAAACTAATGCAAGAGAAAATCATGCTCTTTTATGTGCTCTGATAAATATGTCTTCATCAAAATCATGCACTGCAGTTGTGCTAGAGAAATCTAGACTAAACTTGAAACTATCTATCAAGGAAATGAAAAGGTAAAACAATCCAAATTCTAACTTTAAAACACGAGTTTGAAGAATTAAAAATGAGGGACGATGAAAAAGTAACTAACTAATTTTTTAGAGTTGACGAAATAGTAAATTATATGAAGGGTCTGGGAGAAGAAGTCAAGGAATTTGATGTTGTAACCAATTTCATCAAAACCTTTTTGACAAAATTTGAAGATAAGGTAGCTACTCTAGAAGAGAAGAAACATTTTACCTAGCTTACCCTTGATAGTCTAAAAGGCACTCTGACTGCCTATGAAATGAGGATTAGTAAAAATAACACAACTACAAAAGAAGAAACATTTAATGTTGAAAGGAAAGAAAGGGATGAGCTCACTCAATTAGAACTTTCTAATTCCAAAGAATCCCACTTTGTGGGGAAGCTCAAAAAGGGTTCTGGAAAGTATAAGGGAAAAATTCCCTTCAAATGCTTTAATTGTGGCAAAATAGGCCACTTTTTTGCAAAGTGCCCCTATGGTGACACAAAAAGTGAAAACAAAAAATCTGAGAAATTTGCCAAGAAAAAGGCTTATAAACCCAAACAAAAATTCAATTTCAAAAAGAAGAAAATTTTGTTCAACAAAAATGAAACATACTTTGAATATGATGATTCTCTAGATGAAGATGATGAAAATCTCTTCATGGCTGAAATCATTCAACAAGATGAAACTAACATCAATGATGTTGAAGAAGGTGGAGTGGATTATGAAGGAGAAATGAAATGTGCTCTATAAGATTTGAGAAAACTTAAGGAATAGGTGTGTGCTCAGGAACATAATGTTGTTCAAAATAGTTCACAAGAGCAGCTCATAAATCTTGAGATAATCTCATTAAAAACTCAACTTGAAGAATCCAAGAGAGTTGAAGATTTTCTTTGCATTGACATAAGTTTTAAAAATCAAGAAATTCAAAAACTTGAACATGAGATTGTAGATCTTAGGAAGACTATTGAAAAATATGAAATCACTCTTAAACTAAATGACATGCTTAATAAATAGAAATTAAACAAAGAAAAAACTAGTATTGGCTTTGTTAAAGGTGAATGTTCAAATGATAGTGAAAAGAACACTGTTGTTGCTGGAAACAAAAATCCTAAACTCAAACATCCTGAGTTTGTCAAATATCATATTCATCCTTTAGGAGCAACAAAATGGTTTACAACTCCTACCCTCTCTTTTATCGATACTGTTACTTTTGCAATAAATTTGGTCACAAATTAAATTCTCGCAGATTTATGAATTCTAGAACTCCTAGATTTTGCTTTATGCAAAATCATGGTTTTGCAAGACAGATTAGATGTTTCACATGCAAATCTTTGGGTCATTCTGCTAAGCAATGCAATGTTGATCAACAGAATAAATAAATTGAAAACTATCAAAGTCTAGAAACCCAAAGCAGTTAACAACATCGAACAAACTATGCTTATTCAAACTGCTTTTCACTAAAAAAAAGGACCTATGGGTCCTGGACAGTGGCTGTTCAAACCACATGATTGGTGACAAAGATAAAATTACAAATCTAGAAGACTATGTTGGTGGATATGTAAAGTTTAGAGACAACTCTGGAATTCAAATCAAAGGTAGAGGTTCTATGTTTCCAAATGAAGACACTCCAATCTACAATGTATACTATGTAAAAGGATTAAAACATAACCTTCTGAGTGTCAGTCAAATCTGTGACAGTGGCTATCAAGTCCTGTTCACTTCACAAGGATGTGAAATCAAAAAATAGTCTGGTAAAGTTGTTGCTGCTGAAAGAAGGACCAAGGGAAATGTCTACAACTTACTTGACCCCTCTGTACATGAAAAAAATCATGGTATATGGTTAATGAGTCATGTTCAATAAATTTGGTTGTGGCACAAGAGACTAGGCCACGTTAATTTTGACAATATGGTTAGAATTAGCAAAAATAAAAATGTAAGAGGTCTACCACTTTGTAGAAAACCTGACAAAGTTGTTTGTAAAGAGTGTCTCAAAGGAAAGCAAACCAAGGCAAGCTTTAAATCCAAGGAATATTTCTCTACTAAGCCTCTGCAAATTGTTCATATTGAATTATGTGGTCCTACAAGGAATAGGTCCATAAATGGTGAGAAATATTTCATATTGTTTGTTGATGACTACTCTCGTATGGTATGGGTTACTTTTATCAAGAATAAATCAAAAGATTTTGAACGTTTTAAAGTTTTTAGAAAACTGGTATAAAGAGATTCAGACTTAAAACTGAAATGTTTAAGATCTAACAAAGGTGGTGAATTCACCTCACAAGAATTCATAGATTACTGTGACAAACATGGCATAAAAGACAGTATGTTTCTCCAAAAACACCCCAACAAAATGGGGTAGTTGAGCGAAAGAATAGGAATGTGAAAGACATGGCAAGAACCATGTTGAATGAAGCAAATCTGGCAAATATGTACTAGAAAGAAGTTGTTCATACAACTGTCTACATTTTGAATAGAGTCTAGATGAGAGTGAAATCAAATTTCACTCCATATGAACTGTGGTATGGTAAATCTGCCCAAATTAAATATTTCAAAATATTTGGTTGCAAGTGTTTTATCAAGAGAGATGATGAAAACTTAGGCACTTTCCAATCTAAAATTGATTAAGTTATCTTGTTAGGCTACTCTACTCATAGCAGAGTCGACAAATGCTTTAACAATAGGCTGAACAAAATTGTTGAATCTATAAATGTCAAATTTGATGAAAATATGCTTCTAGATGCTTAACCTATGTAGGATGATGAAGAGGACGAATTTGAACTTGATATAATTACTAAAGGCTTTGAAACTAAAAAGCTTGAAACAAAACCAACAAGCCCTAAACTTGTTGAAGCAAATCCTGAAGATGCTAAAATCAGCTCAAAAAATGTGAACCCAAAGTTCCTTCAAAATCTCTTGCTAGGAGTCATCCTAAAGATCTGATTATAGAAGATAGATTTGTATGAGTTCAAACAAGGAAAAGAACTATTAACTATGATGAAAAATATCAGATAGCTGAGCTTACTGAATTTTCTTTAATCACCTAGTTTGAGTCCAAATTTTTTGATGATGCTCTAGTTGATGAATGTTGGCTTAATGCAATGCAGGAAGAAATTGATCAAATTGAAAAAAATCAGACTTGGTATCTAGTCCCAAGATCAGATGACAAAAATGTTCTAGGAGGCAAGTGGATCTTTAGAAATAAACATGATGAACATGGTCATGTTGTTCGCAACAAGGTTAGATATGTCTGCAAAGGATATGTTCAACAAGAAGGTATTGATTTCGGTGAAACTTTTGCTCCAGTTGCTAGGCTTGAATCCATTAGAATTTTCTTGGCATATTCTATTTTCAAAAATTTTACTATATATCAAATTGATGTAAAAACTTCCTTTCTAAATGGATACTTAGAAGAAGTTTACATATAACAGCCTGAAGGGTTTATGTGTAAAACCAAACCCAATCATGTCTACAGGCTGAAAAAGGCTCTATATGGCCTAAAACAAGCTCCTAGAGCTTGGTACTTTAGATTGGATAGTCACTTACTGTCGAAAGGTTTCATTAGAGGAGGAGTAGATAGCAATCTGTATGTTAAAATTGAAGGATTTTCTATTCTTGTTGTTGAAATTTATGTTTATGACACCATTTCTGCTTACAACAATATTACCTTGAGTAAAAAATTCTCACAAATCATGGAATCTGAATTCAAAATGTCTATGTTGGGAGAACTATCATTTTTCTTAGGTCTTCATATTTCACAACTTGACTCTAGCATATTTTTATCTCAAGCAAGATATGTAAAAGAAATGTTAAAAAGGTTTCAAATGGATGAAAGTCATCTTGTAAGCACCCCAATGGGTACTGGCTATAAACTTAGCAAGGTTGACGACTCTCCTTCTGTCAACCCAACTGACTATAGGTCAATGATAGGCAGCCTACTGTATCTAACAACCTCAAGACCTGACATATTGCAAGTTATTTGCATGGTTGCTCATTTTCAATCATCTCCTAAGGAATCTCACATCAATGCTGTGAGAAGGATTCTTAAATATGTTCAAGGCACAATTGATTATGGGCTCTAGTATCCCAGAAGTAATGATTCCTCTTTAGTAGCATATACTAATTCTGACTAGGTAGGATGTCTAGATGACAGGAAAAGCACCAGTGGTGTTGCTTTCTTTCTTGGTGATCGTTTAGTGGATTGGCATAGAAAAAATAAAGAATCTATTTCGCTCTCTACTGCTTAAGCAGAACATATAGTTGTCACTTCTTCCTACACTCAGGTAATTTGGAAGTCACATACATTATCAGATATGGGTATTGAAAAATTAAAACCTATTACTATTTTGTGTGACAACACTAGTGTAATCAATATCTCAAAAACTCAAGCTATACACTCTTGAACTAAACATATAGCTTATTTTCTCCATGAAAAGGTGCTGGCTAATAAGGTATATGTGCAATATGTTCCTACACAAGCACAAGTTGCTGAAATTTTTACAAAACTGTTGGCTAAAGATATCTTTGAAAGACTTAGGTCTCGATTGGGAGTTGTCTCTCAATCTCTGTTATCTTAAACAGTTCATCTAAGTGATAGGGGGAGCTGGTTAGCTCTTCTTGCAGCTCATGCACGCAACTTAAAGGTTAAATCTGAAATTTGAAGGAAAGTCACATTTTTTTTTGGTTTATCTTTGTTGGTCTCCCTTTATCCTTGTGTCAAAAAGGGGGAGATTTTTTATCATTCGATTACAGTTCATTATGTTTCATTTGGTGGCTTAGTTTTTCCATCAAGGACAAAGGGAGAGTTTGTTGAATCCCTCTTGTGCTATGTTTTGTCCTTGATGTCAATTTGTGATACTTTGGCATCCTAGTGGTTACTTTCTTAGTTGATCTAGTTTTATGTCTGGCACATTTACTTCATTGATTATATTATCTTGGTGGCTTTGATATCTTGGCTCCATGTGTATATCTCGATTGAGTTCTTCTACAGGTTGATTGATTATGGCTTGATCAGTTACAAGCATCTTGAAATTGAAACATGCTCTTGGTATTCATCAAAGGTATATTTCTCTATTTTTATTCAATTAGTGGCATGGGTTTGAGGAACAATCTTGTTAATGTTCGAAAAATTTATAAGGTGATCACTATTGTGTTAATGGCATTCTGAGCTATCCATGAAACTATCCTTCATTATACTTCACAAGGCTTTGGAAAGTATGTTACATTGAAAACTATATGGCATTGGTTTTTTATAAGGTGTCAAATCACCTTTGGTCAAAAGTAAACAAATTATCAATGGTTGACATTTATTTGGGCCAATAGCAGGTACAAAACTTACCGCATTACTATTGAAAATTAAGTGGGTAACCATGGTAGTGCAGTAAAATTAGTTAGCTACAAGCATATCAACTACCTCTACACCTCAAGTTGTCATTAGTTAAACTGCGGTAGTGTGGTGAGCGCTATTAGTGGCAAGTAGAAAACTACCGTTGTACTGTGGGCTATTAGAAGTGAAACCTCGGTAACACAGTGGAAATGGCTAGCATTTTACAAGGGGCTACCATTGTACCATAGGTAGTCCAAAGGGAGACTGCGGTTGTATAGTATGGAAGCAAATTTCAAAGGGTTTTGAAACCCTACTTTGGCCACCATCATGATAGTTTTCTTTCAGCCGTTTCATTGAGAAATCTGCAAGGTTACTAAACTTTGACAACACATATGGAAGATAGAAAGACCATGAAAATGGTCATCTCACCTTTTAGTTTCTTTTCATCAGTTGGGAGCTGAAATGGGAAAAGAGCTCGAGCTGCTCTGTCACTTTGCAAACCTGGTAAATCACTCATGGGAAATGCTTTTTTGGTTTTCTCAGGTATTATTTTTTTCAGTTTGTTGTTCAGATCCATTACTTCACAAGCAAGGCAATTTCGAGTTAATTTTTTCTATTCAAACATAAAATTGGAAAATTTCTATTCCTTTTCATGAAAATCTTAAACATTTGCTCCAAATCTTGACTGCATTTTTTGAAGGTTATCATATCAATTTTATGAAACGTATTTTTAAGTTTGTGGGTCATCTTGAAAGCTAAAAGTTTCTTCAGTTACTTATCTAGAATCGTTGATAACTGCTATCAAGTGTATGATTATCTATTTTTGGTTACATTGTTGTTTGGGGTTTCAGTTACTCCATTTTTAGCAGCATCTTCATTGTCCATTTTTCCTTGAAATATGTATTTCATTAATATTTCCTTTGAGTAAGCACTGCATGTGCAGGTCGTTTATGGAAAAAAGTTTCAGTTACACCTCTATTTTTGGAATAACTGTTCTATCCTTGAAAAAAATGAAAATTCCTTCACTTATGATCTCTGTAATATTTGGAACTATTACTTGATAGTTGTACTATAACTTGAAATCAACCTTGTATAATTTTTAGAAAGTGAAATTTGAGCTATAGTGGTAATACTTTCAAAATGTAATGATATTTTTCAGTAAAAGGAAAAAACAAAGAGATTAGGGTTCTATCATGATAGAAAAAATAAAATTGAAACAAGGGCATTACTATTAAGACATGCAAAAGTTTATTCTATTCTTTGATGCTGAAAATTGGAAAACACATTCTCTAGTCAGTTTTTGTAGTTTTTGTATGGGAAAAGGTTGAAAATCAAATAGTGATAAAGGAAAGAAAAGATATATCAATGTAATACAGTTTGTGATGAAAAATTGTATTGTCACTGTAGCTAATTTATTTTCCTCAAGTTGTATCGAGATTAGATAATGTATGGAATTTTGAAGAGTCAATTTTGACTCTTGAAAATTCTATGCTTTATCTTTCAAGAGGCACTTGATAGAAATAAGTGAAATAGAGAGATCCTCTGTACTATTGTATGTTATATTGAATATCAGGAAAGGGGCTGGTGCTCCTTGAGATTGGTGTCTCTAAATAGGGGGGTTGGTGCTCGTTGAGTCAACCATTAGGGCTTTGTCAAAATATTTATTGAAATGAAAGCTTGAAAAAGGTAGCAGGTTCAGGAGTGGTTTTCCTACCCTAGGAGGGTTTTCCACTTGGCATATTTTGTGTCTATTTGTGTCTCTATGATTCATTTTCTTCAGTACTTTACTTCTTTATAATGCAATGTTACTCTACTCATTTTAGTTTATATGATTGCATTTGAATTCATGAATGATACTATCATTGATAAATAAGAACATATTAATGGTTCTTTTCAATTTCAATTAAATTTTTCAAATAAGTTATAAACATTGATTCACCACCCCTCCCCCCTTCTCAGTGTATTTTCACTCCAACAAGGTTGGCATCCCATAGAAAAAGTGGCAAAGTAAAGTTGAATGAACCAGCTATTCACTCACAACTCAACAAATGGACTACCAAAACACTTGCCACTTGGAATTTACACACTATTGACATCCTCAAACACTTTGGCAAATCCACATTCTAGAATATTCATTTACAATGGAATGCACAACATTCCAACATACACTTTTTTGCTATAACTCTATCCTTTCCAAATCGATACTCTATCACCACCATCTTTGACTCTGGAAGACATCAATTCATGAAAATTTGGATTTAAAGTCTTCCAACATGCATTGACATTACCTCAAACTACATAACCAAATTCTTCATAGTGGAGCATTGCAGAGCCAAAATCTGGTTCTATAAACCTTGAAACTACAATTTGCGACTTAGGAAATTATCCAACCATCTAGCCTTCTCCAAAATGGCACTTCTACATCTCTACCATGTTTTTCCATAAATAATGGGTTGTCATCAATGACAACACCATATGCTCATCAATATCAAGCAATCTCTCCATACTATCATGCTCATGTTTCCAATCCAACAATCTTCCCCAACAAGTCAAGTTTCCAAAAATACCCCCCTCTATCATTGATGGCAACATGCTCTCAAACTCTTTAAATTGCTCAAACTTCTCCCTCTTTGACATCAAGGGAAAAGGTCTCTCAATGTCAAAAATTTTAAATTGCTTTAACTATTCTTCCTCTTTGTAGATATACATGTATATACATGATAATGACTCCCCTTTACTACTTCACTCCTATTCTCAACACTTCTTCAGTAAATTACATTAGAGAGACCCCCCCTAACAAAGTTATCAAACAAAAATGATTGAAATTGTACTACAACACTCTCTAATACTTTTGTATATGTACATTGCAATCAGGAAAGCTATATCTACAAAACAAAAATGTATAAATTAACTTGAGGATGAGAAAATGATCTTGATTAGACACCATGTTAGAACCCAAAATTTCCATAAAAACCCTAAGGGTTTTTGCCATTTTGAGCCACATTTTTCCTATATTTTCATAAAATAATTCATTTATTTCTCTTTCATAAAGCTAAAAAATCTTATGCCATTGTCTTATCATCGACCCTTGGAGGCTTCCACTATTTACCTCTATACCATGGCACATTTCTGGGTGGCTCACAGTATCCTGATGAGCAGTTAAGGGTAGTCACAATAGCCCTTACCGCTACACTGAGGACAGTCTTTGGTAGGCTGGTAGTTATGTGGTGGAGAGTCACCGTGGTGGACAAGAGTGAAGTGATAGTGAGCATAGTGGTTAGTAAAGGCCACCGCTACACCATACGCAATCAAAATTTAGACCATGGTAGCATAGTGAGTGGTGAGACAAGCAATGAAGGTGGAAGTTAAGGTGGTTACCGCTACACCGTAGCCAGCTAAAATAGGGACCATGATGGCACAGTGGATGGGAAGTCAACAGTGAAGCGGTGCTTAAGACCGGTCACTATAGTACCATTGGCAATTAAAATCAAAATCGTGGTAGAGTGGTGAAAGAAGTGAAGCCATGATAGTCAGATCGCCATACCGCTAGAGATAAACATAAGGGCTACGATTGAGCGGTAAGGAAGTGGACGAAGTGGAGTGTGGAAAATTCAAAGACTGCCATACCACCAGAAGACAAAATGTTGACCGTAGTTGAGCGGTAAACATGGAGGGAGCTTCACAGTAGTATGGGAAATGAAATATTAAAAGTGGGAAAGTTCTAAGTATTAAAATAAAATAAAGCAAAGGATTATGATGAAATTTTTGATTTACTGATAAAGAAACTAATTAAATATTTTATTTATGTCAAAAGAATATCAAATCGTTGTAACAGGAATATGAAGGGTCACAACCCTTGGGGTTTTTCGTATAAGTATATGAAAAAATCAGTTAAGAGTAGTAGTTAGAACAGAGTTAGATTTTTCAAAAAATGTAAGAATGGTAATGAAATAATGTATAGACCTTTCTAAGAGAAAGCAATGGAGAATACATTTTGGTGAAATTCTTTCTAAATTTAATAATATACATTTCTTATTTGCGTTGTCTCCAACTTGAAATCTGTAAATCATTTAAATCAATATATCAAGCATATGTTTGATTTATCACAGTGTATTTTTCACTTTGTGTGATTTGATTAACTATTGTCTGCAAGTCATAATTAAATTATTTTAAATGAGTCACAGTGATTTAGGATTTATTTTGGATTGTTGTAGAAGAACTTGGTAAGAAAACATTCCAGCACTATTTATGCAAGTCATAAATTAATGAATTCATATGCCAATCATTAGAATTTTATTTTTCCAAGTGCCTAACAACTTGAATTAAGTCAGAAAGAGAAACACATATAATTCTTGATATTTTTGACTCCATTTCCCATGTGGATAGAAGGAACTAATCTATCACAACCCAGAGAACAAAATTTATATAAAATAACATTTTCAAATCCTTTATTTTGTGTAGTAGGAGTAGGTGTAGTGATTTTATCTATTCACTTCCATTTTCTATTGTGGGTAGATAGTTTAAACAGGAAACATATTTCAAATGTGCAACATACACATAGGTGTACCCACCTAGATCTGGCAAAACCTAAAGAGAAGAAGGTACAATTGCATCAATTGGCCTCGTGCATTGGCCAAAAGTGTTGTAAGAGCTTGGAAAACTCTTCTGGTTAAAACCTGCATTTTTGAGACCCAAAACACCCTTAATTTAAAAAGGTATGCCTCTCGCTCCTTCTTTGTTGTCTCCATCTCCTTCTTAGTGAAGGAAAGTATACCACAACCACTCTCAAGCTTCAAATGGAACTCTTCACCTTCATCTAGAGAACTGGGTATCAAATTCCTCTGTAACATCTTCTCCACATAAACAAAGATTTTGTTAAGAGATATAAGACTTACAGTTATGAATTTTCTAAGCTGACTATACTACACAATGATTTTCTCTTTTTATTTTTGTAGCTTGAATAACTGGTCATGCAGATTTTCAATAGCAACCCTTGTTGCACTATCTACATCACTAACTCAATCATAAATACCAAAATCTTGCAAAATCTATAACTTAATTGATTCCATTTGGTATTTTATGATCTTTGTATAATAAAGAAATTTCAAAAAAAATTGAGGAATTTTTTTTGCTTCCTCTACACAATTCTGGATATCTTTTAACTTTCTCTATAACTTACCACGTGAAAGGAATCTACCAAAAAAAATTCATTGACCTTTTTATTTATTTAATTTTCTAATATTTCCTCTAAAATGGTAGAATATTCCTTAAAGGAATCAAATAGTAGCCTTATTTGTTGCACATCAGATAAAGAATTGTTAACATTTGCACTGGGAAATCTATCCTCCAATACTTTTACCACCTCATCAATCATCTTCGTAATATTCTAGTAATCTGTAGTATATCCTTTCTCATGGAGGAATGAAATGCATCACCAAGTTTTAATCTATGAAAGGGAAATATTTTATCTATTTCAACTTGTCCTTGCTACATTTGAATTTATAGTAATTGTGCTGACACCACCAATTGGAACTTAAGGTACATGTCCAGTTAATTATTTAAAGAATCCCCAAGTGCTCCAAGGGATTCATTAATTGTTTGAGTACTTCCTTCTTCCTTTTTATCTTTCTCCTTCTCTTACTTTACATTTTCGTAGTAGTCTTCTACATTATTCTCTTTCTCAAAAAAAATTCATTATCTGGAGGAGGCAAGTCTTCAGTATTTTGTGCCTCTAATATTTTGGGGGCTTCTTTTTTCTCATCATCCTTCTTAATATCTAGAGAGGGTGGATTTTTTCTGCTAGTGAATCATCCTTCTTTGGGATGTCATGTTTCTCTTTCTCTTGTTTCTCTGCAGCCATATTCTCCACATATGGAGGAATATATCCAGCCATCACATCTTCTTGAATATTCTCCTCTATAAACTCATGCTCATGATGTTCAATATCAGGCTCATTGACTTTTAGGATAGAGGTGTCATTATGCATTTCAATTTCTTCATCAGGAGACATTCTCAATTCCTTTTCCAAATCTACAACCTTCTGTAGTGTTTCATTCTTCAATATTTCTATGTCATCATTTTCCCTACTCATTAGAGTGCTGACTATTTTTTTACCTTTTTTTTGTACAATTGAGCCAATTTAGCTCTATATTCATTAGAAAGAGAAGAAACAATCTTCTCCAAGGAAAATTCCTTAATTTTTTTGTCTTCTTCAACTTCTTTCCTTCTAATACTCAATAAATTCTTCAAATAATCAATCAAATGATCTTCAATCTTTCCTATGCTATTGCAAAATGTTACCATGTTCTTCATAATATCTTCTTCTATAGTTTCCTTATCTATATCATCCGATTTCAAATACATTTTAGCAGTTTCTTCAAAAATCCCATGCTTAGAAATACCATTAAATAATGCATCTAACCTTAGGGGGCTATGATTTATCACTAGAGGGGTCTTCGCATTCTTATTTCCCTTACCTTTAAGAGACTTTTATTTCTTTCCATTCTTGATATTTTATCTCTCACATGGATCTTGAAAGCTTTCTTCTTCTTTTCAACTTCTTCTTCACTATCGGGATCAACTATGTCCTCTTTGGTTTTCTTTGCACTTTTCTCTACTTCAGAGACACTGGACTTCCTTTTTTTTATCAACTAAGGTCCTTCTTCTATTTCCTCTCCATCCTCATAGCTGATATATCTTTCTCTTTTAGCTTTTTCTTTCCTTCCCTTCTATAAAGGATTTTGTTATGTTGTAGGGCACTAGGTGTAGCTTTATTCTTAACACCAATTTCACACTTAGTTATGAAGGCTTTGGAAACAAATAGCGAGGGATTAGAGGTCTTGATAGACCTTATTGTGATTGGTGTCCCTTGTGGAGCCATTGAGGGGGATTTTATTTTCTCCACAAACCCTTTTGAAGAACCAACAATCTCCTCCAATTTTTCCTTCATCTTCTCTACATTCTTCTTTATTTATTTTTCCTTGTGTTTTAGATGCACTTCACTAGACTTATCCTCATAGGTTCCAAACCTATCTATAGATGGGTCTCTCAATTTTCCCAACATAAGTTTTGTAAGACCTATGATTATATATTTTTCCACTTCATATCTCATTTTACGAATCTAGACAATTCTAGGTTCCACTTCTTCAATAATGTATTCTTCTCTGGTAATGATGAGGGCTACACCACCCAAAAACCACATAAAAAACAACAATAGATACCAACACAGAAGATACGAGACAAAAAATAACTCACTTTCAATTATTTTCAGTAAATGAAACTACAAATTTAAAAATTACAATGATATAGCCTCATGGGCTTAGTTCATTACAACAAAATCAACTCTCAAAGAAAATCTATTATTCAAATCTGAAATCTACACTAATGAAGCCACCTTATACAACCCCCACTCAAACCTTTTATTTTACCCAATAACTGCCCAAGAATTTTCTAGAAACTGTAACTTTCCCTTTTTTTGGTGCTAAAAGTCCAACCATTTGATTTCTTGCTTAGGAAGATATTTTAATTAAATTCAATTTTTAGTGGGGTAGCTTTTCGGGGCCATAACTTTTAATCCAACCATCATATTTTCAATTTTAATATATCGTTAGAAATATTGTGAAGAGATCTACAACCATATTTTTCTAGATCTAAAATATCAAATATTTTGACCTTGTTTTGGGGCTTCGAAGGGCCTCAAATTTTAGTTTTGGAGAAATTCCTTGCTATAAAAATTCAACATCTTCCAAATAATATGTGATTTTGAGATGATTATTTCACCACAAATCTTATTTTCCAATTTCGCTCCTTGGGGTCAATTTTCATGTCCATATGACCCAAATAGTTCAACTTACTAAAAATAGTAGGTGACTATTTCTGGTTGTTTCAAACTTCTAACTATCCCAAAGATTGCATGAGTTGTCATGGGCCTCAAGAAAACTAAGGAAACTACCAAAATATGAAAGTACAGTATTTTTGGGTGATGCAATATTTTCCTTACACCATTGGATGCTCCTACATCAGACACCAAGGGTAATTCAAAAAGTGACCTTGTCACTTCTCAGGTGTTAGAGGGAAATCAAGATGGTTGACCTCGGCTTCAAATACCATGATGAATCTTCAATAGGCTTTAATCTCCATTTCACTAAATACTGTGCATATTGTCTACATTTCTTGTGCTTCTACCCACATGACTATCCATAATTTCTTCTATATCTTCCTTTTCTAACATAGGTGCAACAATGTCCCATTCTACCTCTGCCAATTCATTCTCCTTAACTCCATGATATTCTATCAAATCAGTAATGTTATACAAAAGTGAAAGATGAATTTCATTAGGCAACTCTACCTTATATGCATTTCCTAAATCATGCTTCTTTAGGATCTTGCATGGTCCAAACTTCTTCATCTTCAAATTGTTATATGTACCAACTGGAAACCTCTCCTTTCACAACTGAACAATGACTTCATATCCTACTTGAAACTCCTTATACCTCATTTTCTAATCTACCTTAGCCTTATATGGAGAGTTCATCTTATTGATATATTTATTCACCTTTTCATGCAAATTCTTCAAATGCTCAACAAATCTTCAGCCTCAACACTACTCTTCTCTCATTTTTCTATCTTCTTCAACTCAGAAACATTCCTTGAACTACTCCCATATACAATCTAGAATGGGGATTTACCAGTAATCATGTCGATAGAATTGTTGTAAGAAAATTATGCCTATGGTAAAATAAAATCCCCTTGGGTTTATCTCCTACTAATCATCTCAATAGGTTACCCAAATTCCTATTCACCACCTCCATTTTTCCATTAGTTTGTGGATAGTGCATAGAATTGAACTTCAAATCTTTCTTCAACTTCATCCATAATTTTCTCTAGAAATAACCAAAAAATTTGTTATCTCTATTTGAAACTATACTCTTCGGTAGACCATGTAGCCTTACCACCTTTGTGAAAAATAACTCTGCAATATTAACATCACTGGTCTTATGACATAGAATGAACTGTCTCATCTTTGTAAATATATTCACCACCAAAAATATGGAATCATTCCCTCTTTAGGTCCTTGGCAAGCCAAGAACAAAATACATGCTAATATCCTCGCATGGCCTCTCAAGTATAGTTCATGGTTGATACAATCCAATATTCTAACTTGTTCCTTTCACCATTTGACATACTCTACATCTCTGTACAAAATTATTCACATATTTTTGTAACTATGGCTAGTGATAATTCTCACTAAAAAGAGAAATGGTCTTAGCTCGACTGAAATTTCTAGCCAACCCTCCACTATGCTTCTCCTTGATTAGATTATTTCTCATGAAACCCCTTGGAATGAAAAATTGGCTTCATATAAACAAGATCCCATCTATGATTAGTAAATCCAACCATCTTTTCCTATCCAATGTAACAGGTTCCAAACAATCCTTACAATCTTATGCAAAGTCTGGATCTTTAGGATAAAAAATCTTGAGTTCATTAAACCCAACAACCTCTATATTCATCTCTATCAACAAATTTTTCCTTCTACTCAAGGCATCTACAACTCTATTTAACCTTCCAGTCCTATCCTTCTAAATAAAAGTATAACTCTACAAAAAATCAACCCATTTTAAGTGCCTTTGATTTAACTTTCCTTGACTATTGAGATACTGCAAAGCCTGGTTAACAGTATATTAAAAAAAATAGTTTTTCAAAGAACAGTGTCTCCATTTCTTCAAAGCTTGAACTATAGCATAAAAATCCTAATCATATATAGAATATTTCTTCTTACCATCATTTAAATTCTCAATAAAATAGGCAACATGCTTACCTTCTTGACTCAAAACAACTCCTATGGCAGTGCGACTAGCATCACAATCTACCTGAAAGACCTTATTGAAATCTAGAAGTTCCAAAAAAAATTTCTTTATAAATTTCTTCTTCAACATATCAAAAATATGTGTTTCTCATGTAGTCCACTTAAACTCTTTTCTATCCCCTCTCATTGTTTCAGTTTGAGGTGCACAAATACTACTAAAACCTTTGATAAATTTTCTATAAAAAAAATTCCAAACTGTGAAAAGGTCTCACCTCTATAGCACTCCTTGGTATAGTCCATTCAGCAATAGCTTTCACCTTCTCTAGATCCATCTTAAGACCCTCTACTGAGATAAAAAATCCCAGGTACACCAAATTCCTCTTCACAAAATTCCACTTCTTCAAATTGATCAACAATTTTTCCTCTCTCCACTTCTCAAAAAAAATTCTAATATGCATCAAATTCTCCTCCAATGTCTTCCTAAAAATTAAAATTTCATCCAAATAAATAATTACAAATTTACTCATAAAATCTTTCAATACCTTGTTCATGAGTCGCATGAATGTTCTCGATGCATTGGTTATCCCAAAAGGCATGACTAACCACTTGTACAAGCCCTCTCTGGTCTTGAAGGATATATTTTGTTCATCTCCTTCCCTAATCCATATTTGGTGATAACCACTCTTCAGATCAATCTTTGTGAAGTACTCAACTCCACTCAAACAACCTGTGATGTCATCCATCCCTGGAAAGGGAAATCTATACTTGATGGTGATCTTATTGATGGATCTAGATTCTATACACATCCACCATTCTGAATCCTTCTTTGGTGATAGTACTGTAGGTATTTCACATGGACTCAAACTCTCTCTGATCAATCTCATCCACAAAAACTCTTGCACTTGTTTTTTAAACTCTTCACTCTCTCCTAGAGTCATATGATAAGTTTCCTTGTTCAAAAAATTAGCTCCAGGAACCAATCCATCTGATGACTAATATTTCTTACTGGAGGCAAACAATTAGGCACATTATCATAAATAATAGCTTGAAACTCATTCAAAAAATCTAAAACCTCTATAGGTACCTCATTATTATCTTCTCTATCAATTCTAGGGATCAATGCAAAACACATATGCTCATGCCTCATACTTTCTAGGAATTTTCTTCCTTCAACCAAACAAATTCTTGCATTACTGCATACCTTTTCTTCTACCTCCCTAAGGGGTTTCAACTTATGATGAACACCATCCTTTGTCAAGGAATAGGTGTTAGCATGTCCATCATGTACTTCCATTGCCATGGTATAGATAACAACATATGACAAACATCCATAGGCACAATATCACATAATACCTCATCATGGTAATTTCCAATCTTGAACATTACCATACATTGTTCATTTACCAAACCTTTATGGTCCTTCTCCAACCAAGCAATCTGTTGTGGATTCAGATGATTTCTTATCTCCAAATGCAACTTACTAACCATTTCTTTTGAAACAATGTTATCATTACTACCTCCATCAATAATAACATTGCAAAATTTACCTTCACACCTACATTTGGTGTGAAACAAAATTATTCGTTTGAGTTGATTCTCTCTCCTCATTCAGCATGGCTCTTCTAGTAACAAAGGCATCTCCTCTTTTTGCATCCTCAAAATGTGAAGACTAGACATCTTCATATACATGTGCAAGTCATGCATTACCCTCAAGTCATCTATTTTTCCTTCCTTGATATTGAGGAAACTCATAGGCTCTATGTCCTTCTCTACACTGGAACTAGGTTTCACAAAATCCTCCTCTTCCTAGCCCTCTTCCAAATTTTCCTCTTTCTCTTGAGTCTCCATTATTTTTATCATGAGGGTGGTAAATGTTATCTCCTTTTTGGTTTTGGTTGCTACTAGATCCTTTACCCTTGTTTGGATCTTCATTTCAACCTCCATATGATCATCCACTAGCCTTTCCACCAGGACCCCCACCTCTTTGCTTTCTTTCAAACCTTTGATTCAACTTTTCTTCTACCTTCAAAGAAAAATAATATGCATCTTCAATGTTAGACGTTCTTACTAGAACCAACTCTTCCTGAATACTCGACTTCAACCCATTTATGTAGCGACAAACTTTTTCCTTGTTGGCATCAAAATGGCATGTTCTAAATAGGACACGATAGAATTATTCTATATACTCCTTGAAATATTTTCCCGCTTGTTTTCATTTATCCACCATTTGGTCCCATATAGTTATTTTCTCTTTTTCTATTTGATTTATTTCTATTTTTACCTCTTCCCACCAAATATTCACATGACCTTTTAGCTTGATGTTTTCAAATTTTACCCTCTTAGGATATTCTATCTCCTCATACTCAAAGTACTCATTCATATCATTGATCCAATCAATCAACTCTTCTGGGTTAAGATTTCTAGAAAATGTAGAAACACAGATCTTTGGCCTTTTCTCAATCTTAAAGATGGCCTTAAATAATTTTACTTTCTCTAGATCTATTTCATCTTGTTCTGTTTCAAAAAATTTATCATTTTTAGCTTCATCTTTGTTGAAATGCACAAGACAAATGAGAGGGGGGTGAATTAGTTGTATCAAATTATTTACTTCTAAACTTACTCAATTCCACTTTATACTCAATCTATGATTAAGTGTGAACATGAAATGCAAATATTAAAAAGAAAACACCAAAGACACTAGATTTATGTGCAAAACCCAATGAGGCAAAAACCATGGTGAGGATTAACTCACAATATAGTATAATGCAATACTAGATACAATGGCTCACTACTAGAGGGTCACTGCCCAGTTACAAAGGCTCACTACCCAAATTAAGGGCTCACTACCTTAGGACTCACTGTCCAGAAAGAGGCTCATTTCCTATAAAAAATTAAAAGAGATAAATAAAGATCCACCACAAAGAGTTCCATACACTTCGCAACTTGATTAGAAGATTGTAGATACTATTAGCTCACTACTTTCAAGAATCTAACACAATAAATTATTGTTTCCTTAATTCTCTCTTGCACACTCTACTTTTCACACTTTCTCACACACTCTTCTCTTGCTTGAATTGAAATATGGATGGATAATCAATTCACTACAACTTGATTTTATTTTATACCATTTTCAACCTTAGAAGCATTCACCAAGGTCGGATATACAATTTTAAATTACAAATTCAAACTAGGTCAACTACTCAACATTCTTGCTGTGGATAAGAAATGTGAGAGGACCCAAACAAAATTTTGGATCAAACACACACTTTCTCAAATCGATGAAAAATCTTAATGCAATGTGTAAACACCGAGTCAAAAAAACCTAATGAAAACACCAATGATCTTTGAAGTACACACATCACTAGAAAGATAATCACACATGGATTTCTCAACACGCTTTACCAAACCTTTTACCATCTCTAAGAAAAACTCAGATACATCCGCAACAATTTCAGAAAACTTCATTCATAGAAAACTCTTCACCAGTCCATTCGAGACAACCACAAAACACAAGAGCTATAGAGTAGGTTTTGTGAAGCACCAAACCATGAGCAAATTTTTTAGAACATAGCAACCATCAGAAAGAATAAGCTCTCAGATCCGCAAGATCTGAAACCAAATATCAAAATATTGTGGATTCAAAACATTTCACCTAGTTCACAAACAAATAGTTTTGGAAAACCAATTCACACACCATTGAACTCATCTTCTACTCTCTATCGAACCAAAAGCTAAAACTAAAGATATATTATCCATTGAATCTTATGAACACACCTAAAAATCCACATAGGTATAATATCAACATAGAAGAAATGTGGAGTACAATATCATAGCACACTCATAACACACTTCAACACTAATTTCATTATTCTTCAAAAGAATTTGGACAATACACAACTTAATCAACCTGAACCATGTTGACATCAATGACAACATTAATGACAACACCATCAAACACATCCATACTCACAACAATCTTCACTTTCATCTCCTCTTCTTGGCTGAAAACCTCGACGCGACTCCTCTTGTAGGTCTTGAACTTTTCTATGTAGGGCTCTAAAAGCCTCTTCTAGTACAATAACATTTCTTCCACCACCACAATTTCTTCATGGAGGCATTTTAATCACTTTTCTTAGAAACCCACAACCACAAGTCTTGTTGCAAATTGCCTTGCATTCAACAATCTATTTACATTCTCAAGAAAACCTTCTCTGATACTACTTGATGAGAGATACACCGCCCAAAACCCACACAAAAAACAACAATATTTACCAACATAGAAGATGTGAGACAAAAAATAAATCAATTTTATAGATTTTTAGACAATAAAATTTAGAAATTTAGAAATTACAATGCTATAACCTCATGGACTTGGTTCACTACAACAAAATCAACACTCAAAGAAAATCTATTATTCAAAGCCTCAATCTGTACTAATGGGGCCACCTTTTACAACCCACACTCAACCATTTTATTTTACCCAATAACCATCCTAAAGTGTTCTAGAAAGTGTAACTTTCCCTTTTTTTTTGGTGCCAAAAGTCTCACCGTTTGATTTCTTGCCTAGGAATATATTTTAATGAAATTCACTTTTTAGTGGGGAAAATTATTGGGGCCATAAGTTTTGATCTAATCATCATATTTTCAATTGTAATATATCATTAGAAAGCTCATGAAGAGATCTACAACCATATTTTTCCAAGATCAGAGATTTTGCACCTTTATTTGGGGCTCCAAAGGGCCTAAATTTTTCAATTTTGAAGAAATTCCTCAAGATGAAAATTTAATATCTTCCAAATGGTATAGGACTTTGAGATGCTTCTTTCACTAAAAATCTTGTTTTCCAATTTCACTCCCTGGGGTCCATTTTCATGTCCATACGAGCCAAATAGGTCAACTTACTAAAAAAAGAAGGTGAGTATTTTTTGTTGTTTCAAACTTCTAACTATCCCAAATACTGCATGAGTCACCATGGGCCCCAAGAAAACTAAGGAAACTACATAAAAAATAAAATACAATATTTTTTGGTGATGCAAGATTGACCTTAAACCACTAGATGCTCTTGCATCAGACTCCCTAGATAATTCTAAAAGTGACCCTATCAATTCTTATGTGTTAGAGAGAAACCATGACAAATATTCAATAGGCCTTCCTTTTCATTTCACCATGTACTCTACATATTGCCTATTTCTTGTGCCTCTACCACTAGATAAAAATTAAAATACAATATTTTTTGGTGATAAGATTTCCCTTACACCACTAGATGCTCTTGCATTAGACTCCCTAGATAATTCTAAAAGTGACCCTATCAACTCTTATATGTTAGAGGGAAACCAAGACATTTAACCTCAGCTTCAGATAACCATGAAAAATATTCAATAGGCCTTCCTTTGCATTTCACCATGTACTCTACATATTGCCTATTTCTTGTGCCCCTACCCACATGACTATCTATAATTTCTTATATCTCTTAATTTTATGACATAGGTGCCGGAATGTTCCACTAATCCTCTATCAATTCATTCTCCTCAAATCCATGATATTTTGTCAAATTAGTAATGTTAAACATAGGTGAAACATGAATTTAATTAGGCAACTCTACCTCATATGAATTTACTAAATCATGCTTCTTCATAATATTTCATGGTCCAAACTTCTTCATCTTTAAATTTTTTTTATGTACCAATTGGAAATCTCTCCTTTCACAAATGAACCATGACTTCATCTCCTAATTGAAACTCCTTATACCTCCTTTTTTGATCTTCCTTATCCTTATATTGAGAGTTCATCTTATTAATATTTCTCTTCACCTTTTCATGCAAATTATTCAAGTGCTGAGAAAAATCTTCAGCCTCAACACTACTCTTCTCTCCTTTTTCCATCTTCCTCAACTTAGAAACATTCCTCAAACTACTCCCATATAAAATCTAGAATGGAGATTTACCAATACTCCTATTGACAAAATTTTTATAAGAAAATTCCACCTGTGGTAAAATAAAATCCCATCCCTTGGGTTTATCTCCTACTAATCATCTCAACAAGTTACCCAAACTCCTATTCACCACCTTTGTTTGTCCATTATTTTGTGGGTGGTGCAGATAATTGAACTTCAAATCTACCTTCAACTTCTTCCATAATGTCCTCTAGAAATAACCAAAAAAATTAGTATCTCTATCTAAAACTATACTCTTTGGTAGACCATGTAGTCTCACCACCTCTATGAAAAATAACTTTGTAATATGAACATCATTGGTCTTGTGACATAGAATGAAATGTGTTATCTTTGAAAATATAGCCACCACCACAAATATGGAGTCATACCCTCTCTATGTCCTTGCCAAGCTAAGAAAAAAATCCATGCTAATATCCTCCCATGGCCTCTCAAGTAAGGGTAATGGCTGATATAATACAGTATTCTAACTTGTTCCTTTCACCATCTAACATACTCTGAAAATTTGTACAAATTTCTTCACATCTTGTTGTAACTATGGCCAGTAATAATTCTCACTAACAACAGCAATGGTATTATCTCAGCTGAAATGTCTAGCCAATCCTCCACTATGCTTCTCCTTGATTAGATTCTTGTTGTGCACTTTTTGCACACATGCCCCACTGAAGGTGGGGACCCTCTTTGTTTTTGCTCTTGGTGCTTTGACCCTTTCTTTTTGTGGGGGTTTTTTTTGCTTGCTGGGTTTGTGCTTTAATGACCTTCTTGCCAATTGAAGTGGCATTCTTTTGAGCTGTATTGAAAATTTGAAGTTTTCACTTTATCTCGGGTTTTTCACTATTTTCGGGAAAATCCGCCTGGGTCGAATTCTCCCAGTTCTTTCTTATTGTCCAAAATTGACCTTTTTGCACTACTTTCAGGAAATTCCGTGCATCTCGGATATCCCCGAAATCTATGGCGGTGTCGAATCCTCGAAATCTGTGGCGATGTCGAATCCCCAAAATTTTTTTGTGGCTGCGACTGTCTTGTTGAATGCATTAATGGCGTCTGTACGAGGGTTAGGCGCTTTGATATATTGATATTTTGGGAAGTGATTGATCATTTTGAGTTGTGGATCTGCTATCATTTGAGCTTGTGTATTAAGGTTCTTGGTGTTTTACTGGGTATTTGGATCCTCGAGGTTATTTGAGCTGTATGTTTGCTTTTGAAGCACGTGGATTGCATCCAGTTTGCATCAAGGGGTTATTTATCGATTTCCTTCATCATAATTATTACACTTCCATGGTATGTATGTGTACCCTGTTCTCTATTGGTTTTGATTGCTTTTCACTATTCTGCTTGGGGTTTTTGTGGTTTTCTGGTCCTTCTGGGTGCGTGTCATCATTGTGCATTTTGGGTTTTATCTAGTACACCAGTTCATTTTTGATTGATGAAATGTTTATGCTTGGTTTGGTGTTGGTTCTTGTTTGGGCTTTGGTTTGTTGTGGCTTTAAGCTTTCCATTTTGGTAAACCACCAAGTCATATGTGCTTTCATGGCAGACATTTAGGGTTCCCAACCTAGGGCATGGCCGTTTGTTCCTGAAATTGCTGAGAAGTGGGTCATTAGTTCATGTTTTATTCATTAAAGTCTTAGGTTGGGTTGGTTTCAGATTTTTGGCTTGGATCCATAGTGATTTGAATTGCTTTGATAAAAGTAGTCTAGATATAGATAGGTTCAAGTTTTCGATGTCTTTGCGGATTTTTGCCTCCCTCGGATTTTCCCGATTGCTCTATCTCTTCTTCTTTTGTCATCTTTCTGTTGGATTTCATTTGGCTTCGTGAGAATCCGTTCCATCCAGATTTTCCCAAGGTCCGTGGTCAAGTCATTTTACCGATGATGAGCTTTGATACTATTATATTTGGATTTCACCAAAATCTGTTCCATCCAGATTTTCTTGAACAATTTGTGTCCCTTCATTTTCCTGAGTTATTCAGGACTGTTCTTGATTTCGCCAGAATCCGTCTTCGACGGATTCTTCCGGGTATTTTTGGGAAATGTTAAAATTTGATGGTTACGGATTATGGGTTTCTTGGTAATACATTTGACTAACTTAAGGAGCTTATGTTAAGTATTCTTAATGCTTTTCCTTGGTTGAATTGGTGATTTAAATGATTTTTTAGGATTTTGTTTATTTGGTTCGCTGGAATCCACTTGGCCGAATTTTCCTAAAAATCCCTCCCAATGCAAAATCCGTAAGGGGGGCTAAATCCTAAACTTTGAGATAATGATATTTTGCACTTATTGCTTCTGATGGATCTAATTATATGTTATCTTCATCTATTTGTAGGTGAGTTCAGGGCAGAATGTTGTCGGTCGAGGGAAAGGAAAGGCAACTAACCTTGGTGCAAAGGCATCTGCTATCTCAGATGTAGAAAAGGTGAAGTTGGACATGAGGAGCAGAGTTCCTGAGAGTAAGCTGACTTCAATTTGGTCAGGAATTATGGACACAAATGTTGGAATGTGGGATTATGAGGAGTTCAAGGTTGAGATGTCAGCACCTAACCTTCCTCTGTTATCAAGGAGAATGGTGGACTCTGGATTGGCCCATTTGGCAGGCTTTCCTTCTATAGTACAGTGTTATGAGCTGGTGCTAGAGTGTGCCAGGAATTATGATAGGGGTACATAGAGGATTATTGGTCCTCAAGGTAGGATTCTTGCAGGATTCAGCCCAGTCTCCATTGTTGCAACCTTTGACATGCCTGACAGATCCCATGTGGTATCCTTTGAAAAGGATGGGGCTAAGAAATATTATGAAGAAAACCCTATTAAGTCCCAATAGGTGATTAGCTCTTGGCTGGAGAAACCTAAATCTCACTTCTCTAAGTTTCCTAAGCAACTATTTAGGCTTAAGTTCAAGAGATAATATTATAATGTTATCACCCTTCTCAACAGGTTGGTAGGGTTGAAAAGTGCAAGGATTTTTGAGACTTGGATGTTCCATATAATTGCTAGAATGGAGCAGGGATTTGATTATCATTGGGTAGGTGCCATTAGTGTCATGATCCATGAGCAGTTATGCAATGTCCTACAAACCAAGACATTTACTATGACTTCCTATCTAGTGTATTCATTGGCAAGACTTCATCCGTATAAGGGGTTGAGCACTAGAGGTATCTTTGGGCAAGATGCTATCTATGAGTTATATCCACAGTTGCACTTAACTGGCAGAACTTATAGGAGATCAAATGATGCCTTCACTATGTATATCACCAGATTGCTCCACGGTGTAGAGCATGTTAGAATCTTAGACAAAGCAAAGGAATCGATAGGAAGGTATGGAGCTTGGTTTATTCAGTTCCCCACCTTTTCATATATCAGAATTGATGGTTTTCAGAGGGCTCCCTACAGATTTCCAAGGTATCCTATAGACCACATCATTTTGTTGGAGATTGTTAGGAAAATCTGTGATTTTGATAATAATGTAAAGGGAGAAATGCATAAGACGGGTTTTGGGAATGATTTCCCTTTGAAAATAGGAATGGGTGAGGTTTGCACCTCCATTTAGTCTGCCCATGTTGCTGAGGACAAAATGGGTACTCTTGGTCTTTCCTTCCACACCAAAAGGGCAAGATTTGATATAACTGGTGAAGCTCAAAAGAAGGCCAATAGGGATTATAGCCATAATCCTCCAATTGAGGACTATTGGTTTAACCTCATTGATGAGTTTGAGGTGAGGAAGAAGAAGTTTTCTAGACTGCCAATGGACTTGGTGAGGCTATATAATGTAAGGGCTATCCCGGATCAAATTGAGGATGGAAATGTGATCCAGGGTCATGTTTATGAGGCAGTAAAAGATAAACTAGTTGGAGAAGTTGACTGGTTGGAAGAGGAAAAGATTGATTTGGATCAGGTCATGGCCCTATTAATTAAGTACACCAAGATATCGTTGAAGCATAAAATACTAGAGCTGGAAAGTGAGGGTGCTCCATGTACTTATGAGCTGATGGGAGATTTGGAATCTCATTCTACTTCTGAGGGGTCACTTGAGCCAAAAAAAAAGGGCAAAGAAAAGGTAGATTCTCCTTTCAAAATTCAGGTAAGGGAAGTCCAACCTGAGAAAGTTGTAGAGGTGGCCAAAAAGAGGAAGCTTGTTGCTAAGAAGAGGAAACATGCCTCTAGGAAAGAAATTAAGAAGAATAAGGGAGAAGTAGAACAGGCGAAAGTGCTCCACCGGTGGAAAAGAGAAGAAGAATTATAAGATTGTATCAAAAGGGGGGAGAGAGTCTCAAGGTTGACAAAGTAATTGAGCCACCAGTAGTAGAAGTGGAAAGTTCGGGGGAAAGAACACAAGTTTACATGAGGAGGTCGAAGACTCCTTCCCCAAAGGACACTGCAATGATGGAGAAGGTCTCAGTCAACATTCTTGTTATCGAGCCGGTGAGTGTTTCTATTTCTCAGGATGCTGGTAGCCAACAAGAAGAACCAAAGAAAGGTGAAAGTCCTAAGGGTTTGCAGGAAGAGGTATTTTAGGAACGAGATCTCTTCAAGGCAGAAGCAAAAACTGACAAGGTATTGAAATCTCCCTTGGTGGCATATGTAGATTCACCTATAGAGGAGAAAATGAACAAATCTTCTCAATAGGAGGAAGTAGTAACTAAAGTCTCATCACCATCCTGAGTTGTAGTAGAGGAAAAATTACAACAAGAGAGGAATCCAACTGTGGATGTTCCTAGGAGTTTGAGTGTGGAAAGGCATGCACCTGTTGATCAACAAGAGAAAGAACAAGATATACAAAGCACGGTACCTATTGGGTTCACTATTCCAGATTGGCTTGACAAAGGCTTAAAGAGTAAAATGGTAAAAGTGGAGGATGCTCCTCCTAATTGGGATGTCCTTATGGCCAATGTAGAGAAGGGGAAAACTAAAAGGAAAGAATGTGTTGTCTCTCAAATTGAAAGAGATGAATCAGGTAAAACAGTGGCTCATATTGCTACCCCTGCTCCAAACAAAGATAAGGACAATGTCATTGCCCAAGATTATAATGTGCAGACTGTTGATTTGGGACATGCTATTGTGGAACAGGATATTGAAGAATATGAGGGTTCCAGTGCAGTGATTGTGGGGAGATTAAAGAAGGCAGTGCAGACAACGCATGAATTGAAAAGAGAAAATAAAAAACTGAAAAGATACTTGTAGGAATTGATGAAACCTTTGCAGGCTATTGGTTCTTCCTCTTCTGCTACAGGATTCCTTCCCCAGAAGACAATCTTCGATTTAGAAAAGATAAAGGGCACCTCACATGCTACAGTCACTTGGTTGCAAGGTGTTCAAGTAAAAGGGGATGAGGCCATCAAAGGCATTTTTTCCATTATAGGGGATGCTACAAGGTTGGTGACATTGTTGAAGACTGTGTTAGCTCAGGATAAGGAAGATATTGACCTCCTACTCTAGAAAGTTACTACAATTATGGGATTCATTGAGGATGAATTGGTAAGATGTGGGATTCTTCTTCTTCTAAGGGTTTCTAAACCTTGGGAATAGTTTGAAATCTTGCTCATTAGACAGAGGGCCTTGAAGAAGGTCAATAAACATGCAAAACAAATTGAGGATGCTCTGACTGATGTGTATGACAAGTGCATTGCATTGTTCGAAGTCATGACTATAAGGAAGAAGTTTGCTCCGAAGCATTTTAGTTGAGAGCAGCCTAGGGAATGGTGGAGAGATGTATATTCTCCAGTCAATGAAGGGTCAGTTACTGAACATCAACTGGATGATGCAGCAACATACATTGCAGTCATTGATAGATATTTGACTAATAAGGCTGATTGGGATGGTACGGTTGGACAAGCAAAAGAAGATATCAAAATTCTTGAGAGAAGGATTATTGTTTTGCCTGTGCCACCGATTGCTGAGCTAGATAGGGTCTTGTTGGCCGTACATGCTGAAAAGGATAAAACTAAAGACAAAGATGGGGAGTGATTATATAGGGCTACATTGATATTTGTGGTTCCCATTAATTTACATGTATTGGGCTGACCTTTTGACACTTTGGCTATTTTAGATGAAATTGGTGCTATGTCACATTTCATATAATCGAATTATTCTTGTGGGCCAACCTATTTTAAGCTATATTTTATTGTAAAATTATAATTTGGGCCAACCTATCTTGTGGATTCTCTATAAAAGCGGGCATGATTGCCTCATTTGAACGGTAGAAAAAGAAAATTAGGAAATAGAGATAGAAGGATAGGTAGATAAGGAGAATAGTCAAGTGGTATCCAAGCAAGTTAGGGTTTATTTTCAAAGAAAATGTTGTAACATAATAACTTGAATTGTTGCTATCTTGGATGACATAATATAAGAGAGATATTGTGCTTGGTATCTATCTTTTTGGAATATCATCTGGCATGGTTCTTCTTAATTCTATCTTTCAAATCACTTATTGTTTATGGTTAGATGATTTGATAGTGCTTAGGGTTTCATTTTTAGAATGTTGTAGCAATCTCTAGTCCATACTTTTTGTAGTTAGTTGATTGTTAGCTGCTTTGCAAAGTTAGCTTGGGCTTATATTCATGCTTAGTTCAATTGTGAAAGTTATTCATCTCAATTGTTGTAAGGTTGACTGAGTGAATGCTCATGATTTTAAAATCTTTCAATACCTTAGAAGATTGCACTATTTCTATGGAGTTGTAGATTCGTCTAGCTTAAGCAGAAGATAGTTTATGAGATATTGATCCATTTTGAGCATTTTATCCTTTGGCATTTTCAATCTTAGTATTAAAAGTAGTTTTAAGATTATCTTTGGAAGCCTTTATCTTTTGCTATTTCTTTATTATCTGATTTGTATCAAGGTTTGAAGGTATCAATCTATTACTTATATCTGATAAGTTTGAAATCCAGCTCTACTCATAGTAAGGTTCCTTTGAGATTACCAGCATTTTCACATTATCTCTAAGTTGTTTCATTCCATTATCAAGACCTGACATTAGAGACCTTGGGGTTATCTTTTGCCATAGAGATTTACCTTTCAAGAGAGATAGGATATTATATTTTGTCTGAGTTTTTGCTATGCAGGAAACACCATCAACAGATTGGCGCTAGAAGGAGGGCTTTGAATAAGCAAGTTGGAGTGTTTCTTAAATGCCATCTCTCTTGAGAGACTTAGAAGAAGAACTAGATCCACTCCAGGAGAGGAAGAATTCTAAGAATTACAAGTCCCTACTAGGTCAAGAAGGACCAAAAGGAGGGAAGAATCATCATCAATTCATCCACTCCCATCATCTCCATCATCTTCATCCTCATCTGATTCTGAGGGGATTCCCATTCCACAACCACAACCAGTCATAAATCAACCATTACCACCCTTACCTTCACCAATGGATTTTCTTGCTACTAACCCATCCCCATTGACCTTCAATAATTATAATGTTATGCCCAAAAATCTCGAGCATTTTTGTTTTAAGTTCCATACTCATATCTCAATAGAACAATAGAAGAACATATTCGGATTTTTCAGACTTGTTTGAGAGATAGAGGGATTAATCATGAGGATGTTGCATGTAGGTTGTTCCCTTATTCTCTAGGAGAAGAAGCCTTTTATTGGTATAATCACCTGCCTGTTGCTTCCATCTGTAATTGGACTGAGTTGGAAGCTGCATTCTTGCAAAAGTTCAAAATTCCCATCAATGCTAATGAGATATACTTACATTTTACTAGGGTAAAAAGGGAGATTAATGAGCCCATAGGATCATTCAATGATAGGTTCCATCGAGCATATACCAGACTCCAGGCATCTTATGCTGGAAATGAAGATACTGCTTTAGAAATATATCTTGAGGCCTTGCATAGCCTCATAGCTACCTTCCTGAAACAAAGGACTAATACTCCAAATACTTTGCTCACTGCATATATGTGGAGGTAGTGAAAGTTAGTATAGACTTAAGGCAGCATCTATCAGGACCTTTGCCATCTTTGGGACCTATTGCTCACCCTGGACAAATCCAAGCCCTTAATCAGGCCTTGACTAGTCATGCTCCAATAATATATCCTGTGTCGTCACTACCTCTGGTTCCTCATCTAGGTCCACCTATGAATCAAGCTCAACCTACAACTTCTTATCCCCAATAGAGGGCCAATCAACCCTTACAACAACAACAAGCGGGTTTCCCTCCATATTTGCAGAATTCAAAAGTTTTGAATCAGGCTGATGGTTCTGGAAATATACCCGGATATCCTTTGAGAGGTAATCCAATGCCACCTAGCAATTTGGATAAGGAGAGGTTGGATGAATTATATAAACAAGTGAAGAGGTTAAATATAGAGGTAACTTATTTGAGAAATCAGAATAGCTAGCTTCAAGTTGCCTAGAGAAATATACAGTCCAATTATGGTAGGGAAAACAGAAATTTAGAAAGAGGTCAATACTTTGATAGGAATCAAAATTATGATAGAGGGCAGGGTTTTGGTTAGAATTTTGATGGAAGACAAGACTCTGGTCATAATTTTGATAGGAACCAACAAGGTGGACAAGGGTTCAATAGGGGACAACAACCTAAGCAGAATAGAGCTTGGAATACTGGACTTAACAATGGGGGCATTCCTACTCCCTTGGATCAGCCTTCCACTCAAGAGAAGCCCCCAAGTGTTGTATACTTGGCAAAAGTATCTTTGTCTGGATGGTGCAGACTCCATAAGATAAGCCAACACTCTAAATTAGACTGTGCCAAATTCCAAATTGCAGCTTCTATCTTTTAGTATGAAGTAGAAAATAATGCCACTGGTCAAGAAATTGTGCCTTCGAATCCCTATGATTCTCCAGTACTGGTACTTAATCATGATCCATTCCCAAAAAGTGAAGAAAACAAACCAGAAGAAGTATCCAATAATGTTGAGGAAGAGGCTGAGCAGGTGTTGAATGAAGATGAGATTTCTCAGTTGTTCAGCGAGGAAAATGAGAATGACAATGGCCCTTTGGATGAGGAGGAAGTTTGTATTGAGGAAGGTCAGATGTTTCAACAACTAGCAAGAAAGTATGATTTGAGAAATAGACCCAACAGGGGTCCCCAAGTTGGGGGTCCTTTCACTACTTCCATTCCTCCTAATAATTTCAATACTCCACCAGACCCACAAGCTAGTAACAATCCACTCTATCCTCATGTACCAACCTAGTACCTATCCAAGGGAAATAATGTTGAAATATCCAAAGATAAACAGGCCAATAGCTACAAAGAGGCTCATGCTAATCTGAATGTGGAACAATTAGGCGAATATGTGACTGAGGAATTCAAGAAAATAAAAGTGAGTCTTTCTACTTTTGAATTGTTAAGAATTCCTATTATTAGAAATGCAATCATGGGATCATTTAGTTCAAATACAATATCACAAGGGGTAGCAATGAGTGAGGCTACTACCAGGTCTCCTAATTCTCACACACCCAAAAGTCAAATCCCATCTGTGGAAAAGAGGGGAGATAAAAATAAAGGTCAGGTTGCACAAGCTGATTTTCATTTGAACTTATTTCAAGGTAAGTTGGAAACTCCTCCTTTCTTAATTTATGTCCATATCTTCGAAAAAAATTTCCATAATTGTCTTCTAGATTCAGGAGCCTTTGCAAATGTTATGCCTTTTGTTGTTTTTAAAGCATTGGGTATCACTCCTATAGCTTCCCAAAAGAAGGTTACTCAGTTGGATAAAACAGAGGTAAGTGTGGTTGGAGAATTGAACATGATTCCTACACAGCTTGCATCAGATCCTAGGGTGCAACAAGTGATCAATATCCAAGTTGCTGACATCCCTGATACTTATGGGTTAATTTTAGATAGGGATTTCACTAAAGCTTTAAATGAATATACCTCTACAGATCATTACCATATGTGGTTACCATGGAAAGGAGTTCCAAATCAGATTAGAATTGAAAGAGAGCCTAGGATGAAATATGTGATAACAGAATACCAAAATATCTCAAATGAAGTATTGGTGTCTGAAGTTGGCATGCAAAATTATGTGTTGGATGCATCAATAACAGAGGATGAAAAAGTTTTTATGTTCTAGGATTCTTTAAGTGAACACCTTCTGGAGAGAAGTGGTCCTGAGACTTTGATTGAACCAAAGAATGAAATAAGTGAGGAAGATGACAAACAGCTTGGTTTGTTGGATAAATTTCAAGAGTTCATCCAAAAATGTATGGAATATCAAATGTATTTGAAGAAAAGTATGACTTATGATGAGCTGCTCCTTCCCAATTGGTGTAGAGTACATGATGCACTTCATTCTAAGATGGAATGTGACTTGTGTCAAACTGCTGTTAGACAGATACAGAAATGCCTCAATCCAGTTCCACCTATCAGATTTAAAGAACAAGGTAAATTGAAGCTGAAGGAACCTGATGGTTGTTGGACACTGAGGTTTGATGGATCTAAGTCCAAATAGGGTGCTAGAGCAAGATTTGAATTAATTAGTCCTCAAGGAAAGAACTATTTTGTTGCTCACAGACTCCAGTTCCAATGCACTAATAATGTTGTTGAATATGAGGCTTTGATCCATGGCTTATTGATAGCATCAAGGAAGAAAGTCAAGCTATTACAGGTTTTTGGAGACTCTAAATTAGTGATCAAACAAGTAAGAAAATAGTATTCGTGCCATGACAGAAGGATGACCAACTATAGGCATAGAGTATGGGATCTCATAGAAGAGTTCAACGTCTTCAATATACAGTTAATCCCTTGAAGCAAAAATCAAGTTGCTGATTCCTTGGCACAAGCTGCCAGCACATTACAACCTTTGTCACTTTCAGGGTTGAAAAAATTTTCAATTGAGCTCACTCCAGTCCCTTCAGTGCCAAATAATATTACCAATTTTTAGGTGTTTGAAGACGACAAGCATATTTTGGATTTTATTACAAGTTGTAATGTGTTTGCCTCCCAAGTTATTGATGAGGTTGAGCCTTAGGAAGAAAATATAGACTTCAAAGGAATCATCAATCTAGAGACTAATACCATTCCAAAAGGTATGGTGCAACTTGAATGAATTTTTGACTTGGATAAAATAAGGGACCAAGAACAACAAACTAAAAGAGAGTCCATTAGCAGCCAGTGTGAAACATACAATATGGGAACACCAGATGACTTGAAGAACGTTCTTATTGGCAAGGTGTGTACTCCCAAGGAAAGAAAAGGGATTATTGATACCCTAGATGCATAGCATGATGTAATAGCTTGGAGTTATGAAGATTTGAAAACATATGATACTTCGATCATCACACACACTATTCCCCTAAGATCAGATGTCAAGCCCTTCCGACAGAGACAAAGGCCAATCAATGCTCTATTAGAACCCATTATTTAGAAGGAGGTGCAAAAACTTCTTTCAGCATGTATTATATTTCTAGTAAGACACTCTAACTGGGTGGCAAATTTGGTTCCAATACGAAAAAAGAATGGAGAAATTAGATTGTGTGTTGATTTCCGGAATTTGAATAGAGCATCAAAAAAGGATAATTATCCAATTCCTTCACTAGATGAAGTGCTTCAGATGTCAATGGATCACAAATGATTTCCTTTTTAGATGGGTATTTTGGATACAACCAAGTCATGGTGCAATATGAGGATAGACACAAGACTGCCTTTACTACCAAATGGGGAACATTTGCTTACTGAAGAATGCCATTTGGGTTGATCAGTGCTAGAGCTACATTCCAAAGAGCCATGGACATTGCTTTTAAAGATATAATTGGTAAGTGCATCATTATTTACATGGATGATTTAACAGTTTTTTCCAAGAAACGAGGTGATCATATATCAGACTTATGCAAGGTGTTACAAAGATGTAGAGAGTTTGGTATTTCACTTAATCCGAGAAAGAGCATTTTTGGGGACACGAAACAAAAGTTATTAGGACATATTATATCAGAACAAGGTATTGCCATCGACCCTGAAAGAATTCAGGCCATCTTGAAGATTCAGCCTCCTACAAGTAAGAAAGAAATGAAGTCATTCTTTGGAAAGATTAACTTTGTTAGAAAATTTATTACTGGGTTTGCACAGATAGTCAAGCCATTGAATGCAATGATAAAGCAAGAAGCAAAAATAGAATGGAATGCAGAAGCTAAGGAGGCATTTGCAAAAATCAAAAGGGCTATTGCTAAGGCTCCTATATTGGTGAGTCCAGATTATGCTAAGTCCTATATATATTCATTTGCTTTTGATCATTCTTGTGCTGCAATGTTAACTCAAAAGTTTGATAAAGGGGATGAGCACCCCATACCCTTCATGAGTACTCCTCTAAAAGATGCAAAATTAAAATACCACAATGTAGAGAAACAAGCTTACGCTTTAGTCTGAGCAGTAAAGAAGTTCAGGGATTATATCTTGAGGAATAATTTTTTTGCCATAGTGCACGATCCTACAGTAAAGTTGTTACTGATGTAGAATGAACTGGGAGAGCGAAGGGCTAAATGGGTGACCATGTTGTAGGAATATGATATAGAAATTCAGCCCATGAAATTGGTAAGGGGACAAGGACTTACGAAGACGATGGTTGAGATAGGCCCTGATCTAATAGCCCAACATTATTACCTTCAGGAGGTCTCTCCAAGAGATTGGTATGATGAAATTATTTTTTATCTATTGAATCAGCAGTGTCTTGATCATCTTAATGCGGTCCAGAGATGAGCCTTGTGCCTAAGGAGTGGAAGTTTTATGATGAAAGGAGCTATATTGTATAAAAGAAATCATGAAGGTTTTTACTTAAGATGTTTAGGGAAGGATGAAGCTGCTAGAGTAATGGTTGAATTTCATGAGAAATATGGCACAGGCCATGGTTCTGCATCATCCACTGCACATCAAATCTTTAGGGTAGGCTATTACTAGCCCACCTTGTTCAAATAGGTACACCAACATGTGAGAAATTGTCACATTTGTCAGACTATAGTGAGTAAGGAAAAATATGCAGCTCTTCCACTCCAGCCCGTTATTGAGGTAAAACCATTTGCTCAGTCGGGTATGGACTTTATAGGTCCAATCAACCCTCCATCCTCTATCGGCCACATGTATATTCTTACCATAACTAATTATTTCACTAGATGGATAGAGGCACTTGCTTGCAAACAATGTACTTCGGATATGGTAATCAATTTTTTTGAATCAGGAATTATTAATCATTTTGGTTGCCCGCTATCTTTGGTTTCTGATAATGGTCTTGCATTTGCGTCACTGAAATTTTCTAACTGGGCATTTGATCATGGGATTTTTATTAAATTTTCATTTAATTATTATCCCCAAGGTAATGGTCCGGCTGAGTCTTCCAACAAGAACCTGCTAACAGTTATTTGTAAGTTGCTAGAACAAAATCCTGAGGATTGGCATACCCAGCTCCAATTTGCGCTTTGGGCTGACCATACTAGACAAAAGGAATCCATAGGAACCTCCCCTTATCACTTGGTGTATGGTTTGGAACTAGTGTTTCCTATTCAATTGAAAATCCCTACCCTACAATTTATTAATGAGTACTATAATGAAGAAGACAAGTGCAAAGCCCGTTTGGCTGAACTATTGCATTTGGAAGAAAAAATAGATGAAGCCCTAGAGAACCTTGCTAAACACCAGGGCGTAGTGAAAAGATGGTTTGATAGAAGAGCTAAGGTAAAGGCCTTTAAGATTTCTGACTTAGTTCTTTATTGGGATAAAGCCCATGATCGTAAGGGAGAACACAGTAAATTTGATAAACTTTGGCTTGGCCCTTACCAAATTTCAAAAATTTTGGGAGACAATGCTTTTCGTTTGAAAACCCTCACTGGTGAGGATATCCCGCTGCCTATCAATGGGCAATATCTGAAGCATTTTTCCAACCTTGAACTGCTTGCAGTTCACCCTGTACATAATTAGAGTAGATTTGTTTTTGCTTACTTTGTTGCTGCTTTGCTTTGATAGATTAGGTTTGCTTTGGTTTGTTTTGCTTTTTGTTTTGTTTTGTTTTTGGGTTCCTAATTTCTTTGGGGATGTTGTGCTTGTGCACCAGGACTACTCTGTTTGGTCTTGTTCTGAGGATTTATTTTATAAACTCTAATCATTTTTTCAGAATCAGGTGGTGGTTTTCTTTTATCTAATGTTCTTTGTACTTGGAATTAGAGTCACTTGTTTTGGATATGCTTTGGAATATATCTAGGTCTCACATTCTCACATTAAATTAATTTTATGGAGTTGCATTGGGTTCTTGAGTAATTTGGCCTAGTGAAAAATCTTATATTCTGCTTCAGTGCCACTATGTTCCTCATCCCTGAATGTGAGTTTCATTACTTACAAAGGTCACAAGAAAGATCTAAAAAAATAACTAAGACATGTTGAAAATTCAAAAGAGTTTCACCTTATCAAGAATATCTTGGTATCTCTAATGGGGCTATGGATGCCCGACTGGCAGTAGAGCTATGCTTGGGAGGGTCATAGTGATAACCTCACTAGGGCTATGGATGCTTGACTAATAGTGAGGCTCTATCTAGGTTGCTTTTGAAGTTTGAATTCTCATGTAGCTTGATCAGGTTTACTCTTGCCTCCATTGCACTTACAGGATGGAAATAAATGCATAATACACACACTTGGACCCTGGTATAGGAAAATGTCTTCTTACTTGTGATTTCTAAAATTTTGTTCTCAAGGGTGTTGATGCAAAGATCGAAACCAGAGATTTTGGGTTCTTGAGTCTAGTTTATCTTTGAAATGCTCTGGAGCATTTTCCCAGCGGAGTCGCCATTTGTTGTGCACTTTTTGCACACATGCCCCATTGAAGGTGGGGAGCCTCTTTATTTTTTCTCTTGGTGCTTTGACCCTTTCTTTTTGTGGGGTTTCTTTTTGCTTGTTTGGGTTTGTGCTTTAATGACCTTTCCAATTGAAGTGGCATTCTTTTGAGCTGTATTGAAAATTTGAAGTTTGGGCTTTATCTCGGGTTTTTCACTGTTTTCGAGAAAATCCGCCTGGGTCAGATTCTCTCGATTCCTTCTTATTGTCCAAAATCAACCTTTTTGCACTACTTTTGGGAAAGTTTGTGCATCCCGGATATCCCCCAAATCCATGGCGATGTCGAATCCCTGAAATCCGTGGCGATGTTGAATCCCCAAAATTTTTTTCTGGCTGCGGCTGTCTTGTCGAATGCATTAATAGCATCTGTACGAGGGTTAGGGGCTTTGATATATTGATATTTTAGAAAGTGATTGATCATTTTGAGTTGTGCATCTACTGTCATTTGAGCTTGTGTGTTAAGGTTCTTGGTGTTTTACTAGGTATTTGGATCCTCGAGGTTATTTGAGTTGTATATTTGCTTTTGAAGCAAGGGGTTATTTATCAATTTCCTTCATCATAATCATTATGCTTCCATGGTATGTATATGTACCCTTTTCTCTATTGGTTTCGATTGCTTTTCACTGTTCTGCTTGGGGTAATTCATGGTTTTTTGGTCCTTCTAGGTGTGCATTATCATTGTGCATTTTGGGTTTTATCTAGTACACCAGTTCAATTTTGATTGATCAAATATTTATGCTTGGTCTAGTGTTGGTTCTTTTTTGGGCTTTGGTTTGCTGTGGCTTTAAGCTTTTCATTTTGGTAAACCACCGAGTCATCTGTGCTTTCATGGCAAACATTTAGGGTTCCCAACCTAGGGCATGGCCATTTGTTCCTGAAATTGCTGAGAAGTGGGTCATTAGTTCACATTTTATTCATTAAAGTCTTAGGTCGGGTTGGTTTCAAATTTCTGGCTTGGATCTAGAGCGATTTGAATTGTTTTGATAAAAGTAGTCGAGATATAGACAGGTTCAAGTTTTCGATGTCTTTGCGGATTTTCGCCTCCCTCGGATTTTCCCGATTGCTCTATCTCTTCTTCTTTTGTCATCTTTCTGCTAGATTTCATTTGGCTTCGTCAAAATCTATTCCATCCAGATTTTTCTGAGGTCCGCGGTTGGGTCATTTTACCGATGATGAGCTTTGATACTATTATATCTAAATTTTTCCAAAATCTGTTCCATCTGGATTTTTTCGAACAATTCGTGTCCCTTCATTTTCCTGAGTTATTCAAGACTGTTGTTGATTTCGCCAGAATCTGTCTCCAGTAGATTCTTCTAGGTATTTTTGGGAAACGTTAAAATTTGATGGTTACGGATTGTGGGTTTCTTGGTAATACATTTGATTAACTTAAGTAGCTTATGCTAAGTATTCTTAATGCTTTTCCTTGGTTGAATTGGTGATTTAAATGATGTTTTGGGATTTTGTTCATTTGGTTCATTGGAATCCGTTTGGCCCGGATTTTCTTGAAAATCCTTCCTAGTGCAGAATCCGTGAAGGGGGCTAGATCCTAAACTTTGAGATAATGATCTTTTGCACTTATTGCTTTAGATGGATCTAATTATATGTTATCTTCATGTGTTTGCAAGCAAGTTCAGGGCAGAATGTTCCTGGTCGAGGGAAAGGAAAGGCAACTGACCTTGGTGCAGAGGCATCTGCTATCTCGAATGCAAAAAAGGTGAAGTTGTATATGAGGAGTAGAGTTCCTGAGAGTAAGCTGACTTCAATTTGGTCAAGAATTACGGACATGAATGTTGGCATGTGGGATTATAAGGAGTTCAAGGCTGAGATGTTAGCACCTAACCTTCCTCTGTTATCAAGGAGAATGGTGGACTCCGGACTGGCCCATGTGGTAGGCTTTCCTTCTATAGTACAGTGTTATGAGCTAGTGCTAGAGTGTGCTAGGAATTATGATAGGGGTACACAAAGTATTATTAGCCCTCAAGGTAGGACTCTTGTAGGATTCAACCTAGTCTCCATTGCTGCAACCTTTGACATACCTGACAGATCCCATGTGGTATCCTTTGACAAGGATGGGGCTAAGAAATATTACAAATAAAACCTTGTTAAGTCCCAACAGGTGATTAACTCTTGGCTAGAGAAGCCTAAACCTCACTTCTCTAAGTTGCCTAAGCAACTGTTCAGGCTTAAGTTCCAGAGAGAATATTATAATGTTATCACCCTTCTCAGCAGGTTGGTAGGGTTGAAAAGTGCAGGGATTTTTGAGACTTGGATGTTCCATATAATTGCTAGAACGGAGCAGCGATTTGATTATCATTGGGCAGGTGCCATTAGTGTCGTGATCCATGAGAAGTTATGCAATGTCTTGCAAACCAAGACCTTTACTATGACTTCCTATCTAGTGTATTCATTGGAAAGACTTCATTTGTATAAGGGGTTGAGCACTAGAGGTATCTTTGGGCAAGATGCTATCTACGAGGTATATCAATATTTGCACTTAACTGGTGAAAGTTATAGGAGATCAAATGATTCCTTCACTTTGTATATCACCAAATTTCTCCAAGGTGCAGAGCATGTCAGAATCTGAGACAAAGCAAAGGAATTGATAGGAAGGTCCCCACCTTTTCATAAATCAGAATTGACGGTTTTCAGAGGACTCCCTATAGATTTCCAAGGTATCCTACAGACCACATCATTTTGTTGGAGGTTTTTAGGCAAATCTGTGATTTTGACAATAATGTAAAGGGAGAAATGCATAAGACAGGTTTTGGGAATGATTTCCCTTTGAAAATAGGAATGGGTGAGGTTTGCGCCTCCATTCAGTCTGCCCATTCTGCTGAGGAAGAAATGGGTACTCTTGGTCTTTCCTTCCACACCAAAAGGACAAGATTTGATATAACTGGTCAAGCTCAAAAGAAGGCCAACAAGGATTATAGCCATAAGCCTCAAATTGAGGACCATTGGGTTAACCTCATTGATGAGTTTGAGGTGAGGAAGAAGAAGTTTTCTAGACTGCCAGTGGACTTGGTGAGGCTATATAATATAAGGGCCATCCCGGATCAGATTGAGGAGGATGGAAATGTGATCTAGGGTCATGTTTATGAGGCAGTGAAAGATAAACCAGTTGGAGAAGTTGAATGGTTGGAAGAGGAAAAGACTAATTTGGATCAGGTCATGGCCCTAGTAATTAAGTACACCAGTATGTGGTTGAAGCATAAAATACTAGAGCTGGAAAGTGAGGGTATTCCATGTACTTATGAGCTGATGGGAGATTTGGAATCTCATTCTAGTTCTGAGGGGTCACTTGAGCTAGAAAAAAAGGGCAAAGAAAAGGTAGATTCTCCTTTCAAAATTCAGGTAAGGGAAGTCCAACCTGAGAAATTTGTAGAGGTGGCCAAACAGAGGAAGCCTATTGCTAAGAAGAGGAAACATGCCTCTAGGAAAGAAATTGAGAAGAATAAGGGAGAAGTAGAGGAGGCTGAAAGTGCTCCACCAATGGAAAAGAGAAGAAGAATTATAAGATTGTCACAAAAGGGGGGAGAGAGTCTTAAGATTGAAAAAGTAATTGAGCCACCAGTAGTAGAAGTGGAAAAGTTAGGGGAAAGAACACAAGTTTACATGAGGAGGTTGAGGACTCTTGCCCCAAAGAACACTGCAACAATGGAGAAGGTCTCAGTCAGCATTCTTGTTGTCGAGCCAGTGAGTGTCTCTATTTCTTAGGATACTGGTAGCCAACAAGAAGAACCAAAGAAAGGTGAAAGTCCTAAGGGTTTGCGGGAAGAGGTATTTCAAGAAGGAGATCTCTTCAGGGCAGAAGCAAAAATTGACAAGGTATTGTAGTCTCCCTTGGTGGCATATGCAGATTCACCTACAGAGGAACAAATGAACAAATCCCCTCAACAAGAGGAAGTAGTAACTAAAGTCTCATCACCATCCCAAGTTGTAGTAGAGGAACAATTGCAATAGGAGGGGAATCCAATTATGGATGTTCCTGGGAGTCCGAGTGTGGAAAGGCATGCTCCTGTTGATCAATAAGAGAAAGAACATGATAGAAAAAGCACAATACCTGTTGGGTTCACTATTTCGGATTGGCTTGAGAAAGGATTAAAGAGTAAAATGGTAATAGTGGAGGATGTTCCTCCTAATTGGGATGTCCTTATGGCCAATGTGGAGAAGGGGAAAACTAAAAGGAAAGCAAGGGTTGTCTCTTGAATTGAAAGAGATGAATCAGGTAATAAAGTGGCTCATATTGCTACCCCTGCTCCAAACAAAGATAAGGACAATGTGACTGCCCAAGATTATAATGTGCAGACTATTGAAGAATATGAGGGTTCCAATGTAGTGATTGTAGGGAAATTAAAGAAGGTAGTGCAGGCTAGGCATGAATTGGAAAGAGAAAATAAAAAACTGAAAAGATACTTGCAGGAATTGATGAAACCTTTGCAAGCTATTGGTTCCTCCGCTTCTGCTGGAGGATTCCTTCCCTAGGAGACAATCTCTAAGTTAGAAAAGATGAAGGGCACCTCACATGCTACAGTCACTTGGTTGCAAGGTGTTCAAGTAAAAGGGAATGAGGCCATCAAAGGCATTTTTTCCACTGCAGGGGATGCTACAAGGTCGGTGACATTGCTGAAGACTGTGTTAGCTTAGGATAAGGAAGATACTAACCTCCTACTCTAGAAAGTTACTACAATTATGGGATTCACTGAGGATGAATTGGTAAGATGTGCGATTCTTCCTCTTCTAAGGGTTTCTGAACCTTGGGAATGGTTTGAAATCCTGCTCATGAGACAGAGGGCCTTGAAGAAGGTCAATAAACATGAAAAAAAAATTAAGGATGCTCTAACTGATGTGTATGACAAGTGCATTGCATTCTTTGAAGTCATGACTGGAAGGAAGAAGTTAAATCCAAAGCATTTCAGTTTAGAGCAGCTTAGGGAATGGTGGAGAGATGTATATTCTCCAGTCAGTGAAGGGTCAGTTACTGAACATCAGTTGGATGACGTAGCAACATACATTGCAGTCATTGATAGATATTTGACTAATAAGGCTGATTGGGATGGTATGGTTGGACAAGCGAAAGAAGATATCAAAATTCTTGAGAGAAGGATTAGGGTTTTACCTATGCCACCAGTTGTTGAGCTGGATACGGTCTTGCTGGCCATACATGCTGAAAAGGATAAAACTAAAGACAAAGATGGGGAGTGATTATATAGGGCTAAATTGATATTTGTGTTTCCCATTAATTTAAATGTATTGGGCTGACCTTTTGACACTTTGGAGGTTTTGGATGAAATTGGTGCTATGGCACATTTCATATAATCAAATTATTCTTGTGGGCCGACCTATTTTAGGTTATATTTTACTGTAAAATTATAATTTGGGCTGAGCTATCTTGTGGATTCTTTATAAAAGAGGGCATGATTGCCTCATTTGAACGGTAGAGAAATAAAATTAGGAAATAGAGATAGAAGGATAGGTAGATAAGGATAATAGTCAATTGGTATCTGAGCAAGTTAGGGTTTATTTTCAAAGCAAATGTTGTAATAGAATAACTTGAATTGTTGCTATCTTGGATGACATAATATAAATGAGATATTGTGCTTGGTATCTATCTTTTTGGAATCTCATCTGGCATGGCTCTTTTTAATTCTATCTTTCAAATTGCTTATTGTTTATGGTTAGATGATTTGATAGTGCTTAGGGTTTCATATTTGGAATGTTGTAGTGATCTCTAGTCCATATTTTTTGTAGTTAGCTGATTGTTAGCTACTTTGCAAAGTTAGCCTGGGATTATATTCGTGCTTAGTTCAATTGTGAAAGTTATTCATCTCAATTGTTGTAAGGTTGAATAAGTGAATGTTCATGATTTTAAAATCTTTCAATACCTTAGAATATTGCACTATTTCTGTGGAGTTGTAGATTCGTCTGGGTTAAGAAGAAGATAGTTTATGAGAGATTGGTCCATTTTGAGCATCTTATCCTTTGGCATTTCAATCTTAGTATTAAAAGTAGTTTTAAGATTATCTCTGGAAGGCTTTATCTTTTTCTATTTCTTTATTATCTGATTTATATCAAGGTTTGAAGGTATCAATCTATTGCTTATATCTGATAAGTTTGAAATCTAGCTCTTCTTGTAGTAAGGTCCATTTGTGTTTACCTATATTTTCACATTATCTCTGAGTTGTTTCATTATATTATCAAGACCTGACATTAGAGACCTTGGGGTTATCTTTTTTTCCATAGATATTTAGCTTTCAAGAGAGATAGGATATTATATTATGTCTGAGGTGTTGCTGTGCAGAAAACACCATCAACAATTCTCTCTCATAGAACTCCTTGGAATACACAATTGGCTTCCACTAAACAATATTCCATCTTGGATTAGGAAATCCAACCATCTTGTCCTATCTAATGTAATAGGTTCCAAAGAAGCCTTCCAAGCTTCTAAAAATTCAAGATCTTCAAGATACAAAATCTTGAGTTCATTGAACCCAACAACCTCTTGATCCAGCTCTATCAACAAATTTTTCCTTCTACTCAAGGCATCTACAAATTTTTTTGACCTTCCACTCCTATGGTTCAAAACATAATTATATCTTTGCAAAAACTCAATCCATTTTAAGTTTCTTTGATTTAACTTTCCTTGACGAAATTGAGGTACTACAAAGACTAGTGATCAATATATAAAATAATTTATTTTGGAAATGAATAGTGTCTCCATTTCTTCAATGCCTAAAATATAGCATAAAAATCCTGATCATAGACATAATATTTCTTCTTAGCATCATTCAAATTCTCACTAAAATAGGCAACAAGCTTACCTTCTTGAATCAACTCTAGGGATCAATGAAAAGCACATATGCTCATGTCTCATACCTTCTAGGAATTTTCTTCGATCAACCAAAAAAAATCTTGCATTATTGCATACCTTTTCTTCTACCTCCCTCAGGGGTTTCAACTTATGAAAAATTCCATCCTTTTTCAAGGAATAGGTGTTAGCATGTCCATCATGCATTTCTCGTCGATCAAACTAAAATGGTTTACCTAAAAAAATATGACAAACATCCATAGGAATAATATCACACAATATTGTTGTGCCTTTAGCACACATGCCCCTTTCAAAATGGGGACCCTCTCTTTATGTTGCCTCATCGGGGCCTTTTTGATAGCCTCATTTTGTGTGCCCTCTATTTTGGTGTCCTAGTTGATCAACATGCCCTTTAAATTCTCATTTTAGATTGACCATATTTTGCACATAGAAAATTGCTAAGTCTTGGGCCTCTTTGGGACTTCTTTGTCAGTTTTCCTTTTTGGGCATCTGTGGGACTCTTCGAGCCTAGTACTTTGGGTTTCCCCCCTTCATGTTTTTGTTTCTATTTCACCATCCCAAATGGCCAATGGTCGGCATCCTCTCAGACCTCAGACCCTGGTGCTCCCTTTGTCATCTGCCTCACTTGTCAAAAACTTGATGGTTTTGCCCTGTCGTTTTTTTGTTGTGTCTCTCAGGCCTGACCCCCCGGGATTCCCCTCTCGAGTTTCCTTGTGGTCTTTTTTGTTGTGAATGGCTATCAATCATCATCCTTACAAATATTAGACCATTATATTCTCTTCACCATTTGATTTCACATGCAAAAAAAATTGACAACATTTCCTTCATGTCTCTTTGGACCTAGAGCCCCAAAATTCCCACCGTCATCTTTAATTTGAACTCACCAACCTCATTTAAAACTATGCCTGCATTTACTAGGGGCATTAATGGTGATTAGGAATATAAATATTAGGCCCCACATGTCATTTTCACTTGTCAGCGTGTCCAAAAAAGTGCAGTGCCTCCCAAATTTTGTCGTCCTCACGCCCTAGCTTTCAAATTACCTTTTTTTAAAGATCAAACAATGCTCATCATCGAGTCCGCAAGGTAAGATCATCGTCTAACCTCTTATAACTTTTCCCTCACTTTAAGACATAAAAAATAAGCAAAAATGGCTCAAATGAACAAATCTAATAGAGTTATCGGGTTAAGAAACCCATGAAAATAAATTTCCAAAACACCCCTTAGGAACCCCAAAATCAAACTCAAAACCCTAAATTCCCATAGTCATTCTTTGAATCAGGAAACTATGCCCTTTGGCCTCAGGCATCGCTACTATCATGAGTGTTTACAGTGAAAATTTAACAAAGATACCTCGAAATCAAACCACCTCCTGGGTTCTAAACTCTAGAACTCCACCCTCAATTGGCTAGTCCCTTTTGACGGTTTCAAATGGCATTTTTCTCACGTCCTTTTGAGCCTCAAAACCTGGATAAATAGTTGATACAAAACTTGTGAAAAAGCATCTACTTCCAAGCCCTTGTCGGGTCCCAGTCCCCGAACTTCTGTCTCTAGACCACTATTCCCATTTTGTCATTTTTGAAGGTTCTTCAATCCTCATCCTTCCAACACCGAGATCCTAAGCTCATAAAATTTGTGTGGGGGTTATGCTAGAATAATCCAAATTCCAAGTCACCCTCGAGCCCCGCCTTCCGAGCTTCCATCTTTGGACCGCCGTTGTTTTCCTACCGTCCCTAAACAACTGTCTCACAACATCTTTTTGGCTTTCGACCCCCGAGTGCTTCCCCACCGATTGATAGTTTAATGATGAAGTTAAAATTCCTTGTCTCCCTCAAATCCCAGCTACCAGACCTCTGTCGCCAAGATTCCTTCCCGCATCTGCCATCAAAAATGGAAAAACCAACCCGTCTTTGCGTCCCCTAGGGCCCGACACTCAAATCTCCTCTAGGTTTTGGATGAAGGCAGTGTGTTTTTGGGTCTGGTCCACCATAATGCATGCCTCAGACTTTCATCTCCACTTCACTATTTCACACGTCTATTCCCCATGGAATCCTAGTTCTCTTGGCCTATGCTTATGAACAACTAAGATTCTCAAAATGTGGTCTCATGGCCTTTGGGACCCCGAGGTCTGAGCTCTGGAACTCCTCCTCTAGAATTTCCTTTTTCTAAATTTGTTCCTAACAACTAACTCCTAATATCCTTCCTTTAGTTTGAGCCTGAGAGCCTTAATGATGACTTAAATAACCTCAAATTTATAAATGAACCTCGACCCACGTGCTTAAATTTGACCCTCTCCCACATGGATCCTTCATTATCAAAATTTAGGACTAAGAGAAGTCATTTGGGATGCCTTGCCCTATTTTCCAAGGGAAATCCAACCTCTGGGGCCCAAGTCAATCATTTTCCTTCTGAAGAACCTTCAAGTGACAAACTCATTTAGAGTATTGTTTAATCTAACATTGATTTGCAGGAATTTGTTGGAGGCTGCACCATTATGCTTAATTGTTTTGACTCCCACCTCTTTGTGCAGGATATATGGAATCTAGTGCAGAAGCTTCAGGGGTAGTCAAGGACAAAGGGAAAAATACTTCCAAGGTTCCCCAAGGCAAAGAGGACAAATATCAAATAAGGTACCAATTCTAGGGAGTGCCATTGCACTCCACAGTTACAACTAGATGGAAGGATATCACAGATACCCAATATTGGGCACGTTGATATTGATGACTTCACCCAAAGATTCAAGATAGAGCCAAATATTGATAATGTAAGACTCATCAGAGGCAGTGGACTAGCTAAGGTTGTTGGCTTCCCTCCCGCCTTGTCCGCCCCCAAATTGGTAATGGCTTCCAAGGAGGTGTACAAACTTGAAACAAAGACAATTGTGGAGAGGGACAAAAAAAATCTTGGTTGATATGTCCCCTCTAGGGATTAAAAAAACCTTCCACATACCCATCTTTGAAAGAATGGAGACCCCAACTATCTGGGAATGTAAGGCATTGTGGGATGAGGATCCTTTGAGATGCAAGAAGTTGATCAACCACTATTGGTTGAAGGAGAGGTGGGGCAGTGGTGCCATGGTTCCTTAGGAGATATACCACAGTGATTTCTTCAAGGACTACCACAATCTGACTACCCTACTAAGTAGCATAATGGGCCTTCCTACTGTGACCTTCTTCCAAGAATGGATGATGTATTTCATAGAAAAAATTAGAGAGGATATCACGTTCTATTAGGGAGAGATAATCAATAATTTCTTTCATGAGAAATTCATCAACGTAAAGAAAACCTCCAAATTCTACGTGACATACTACTTGGTATATTCGCTTGCTGATCGATGGTATTTTTGTGGATTGTCCACAGTGCCCAATGAGATGCCAAGAAGAGAGCTCAAACCATATGAAAAGTACCCTCAACTACAATACAAAAATTTCAAGAGGGAGAACTGTAGGGTAAACGATGTGTTTATCACCTACATCATCCAACTTCTTGGAGGTGATTTTGAGAGAAGAGTCTCTCACACTACTAGGGCCCTCCTCAAATATTATGCCTTCTTATTCATCCAATTTCCCAAGCTCACCTATATTCGCACCCAGGCATTCTCCAAAAGGCCAAATAAGTTGCCCTGGTATCCTAATGACTGGATCATACTATTGGAACTATCTTGGCAGTTGTGACATATACACAACATTCTAAGTAGTAAGCATCTGGTGGGGACCCCTTATCCCCTTACACTCGGCCAAGGAATGTATGAACTTCATACTTCCCAATGCGTGAGAAATTCAAAGAAGGATTTGGTTGAGTACCACTTCAGGCCACATACAACTAGACTATGGATGGACCCATACAACCACATTAGGAAGGAAACTGGATAGGAATACACCCACCTCCAACATATTGAGGGTTTCTAGGCTAATTGCAAGGATTATTTTGAATTGTGGGTATGGCACTATATGCATATGATCACGTGCTTTGTAAAAATGGTGAACCTATTTTCGTTGCCAGATCAATTGGAACAAGAAGAGAGAACCATGATCGAACCAAGATATAGTGCTATTGCAAATTTACCATTTCCTTTAATTGATTGGAACCAAAAATAGGTTGATAACCTTTACATTCTTACCAAGCCCGTTGAGGCTCAAACAAAGACATGCATCAATGGGCAAGTCACTTGTCTAAATAAATAGGGAGTTACCTTGACCTTCAAGGAACTCGAGAGTGAACTAAGTGGTTCTGATAGTGCGACAAATACTACTAAAACTAGAGAAACATCTAAGTCCCCACCATTTATTCAATCAAAGAAGAGAAAAGAGGTTGACGAGTAGCAACCCAACCCAAAAGTATACGCTAGAAACACATTGGAGAGTGAACCTCCCAAGAAACATAGATGAACAAGCAACATCACTGAAATTCCAGTAATACCAGAAGATCCACTCCATTAGGGAGAGAAGATGGAGGCTGATCAACCAAGATCTTCGCCTGCTTCATCTTCTACTACCACTACTACTGCTATTGCTACCACCCCGCCTATCAACCACATGCAGATAATTGCTGATCATCTTTGTCTACGGTGGATATTGTTGTTCACCTCACCTCTACTTCTCCCATCATGCAAGTCATATCGATGGATTCATCATCTACCACAACCTCATTGATTTCTTCATCCTCCATGTCTCCTTTCTTTCCTCTTCTGACTACTGTGCTACTACTACAATACCTACCTCATTCTTCTGGAGTCCTTTGTCAAATACATGTAGAATGTGTCATCTGAACTCTCAAGAATGTTTTCAAATCCAATGGTGCAAGTTACAATTTCCTGAGCAATGGTTAACACCCCAATTCATCCTCCCCCTACTAAGCCACCTAGTATGGAGGCTACGATGCAAATATCTAATGAGATGGAATGACAACAACTAGAGGCAATGAAGAGATTGGAAGAAGAGGAATTTGAGTATCATGAGCACCCAATATACAAACATTGGGTGATTGATGAGGTAGCCTATGAGTCTTTCGGTGATGACAGCGAGGATCAGGGAATGTAAATAATTCAATAGATGGTTGACCTAGAGCTTGATGTTGAATGGGCCAAGCAACTCAAGGAGAATGAAGACAAAGAGTTTGAAAGAAAAACTATGGCTAAAGAAAGAGTCGCTACTCCGAAGGTAGAAGGAGATAAGTCTCTGATGGATGGGCTTGACCAAACCCCTGATCATGATGAAGAAAAATCCTCTCATGAAGATAGATAGGAAGATAGGCTCAAAGAATGCGGGCATGATCAGGATAAGAAAGAAAAGGATGTTGAGGGAGAAGACCACCCTGACAAAAGAACACCAACCAAATCTCCCACCAAGCACACAGTGCACATTTAGGACTCTCATGAAGAAATGGAGGATACAAGGATTCAGTAGGAGGCCCTCAATGACAAGGCCATTGAACTCAGGGTAGAGGACACCAAGGATCAACATGAATCACCTAAGGAAGGGTCCTTGATGCCTGACTGGTTGGAAAGGCAGCTGGAAAAGAAGACTCCCACTCTAAAGGACCCAAAAGCAAGACTGGAGGCAATATTGGCTAGAGCTCAAGTTGGTTTTAGGAAAGAGAAAATTCCTAGAATCAGATCAAAGGTAATGATGGATGCCTCCAAATCCAAAATGATGTAGATAGCTACACCAGTGGTTGGAGAACAAGGAATAAACTATAATGTCTCCACCATTGACTTGGGAGTGGCCATCGGAGAGCAGAAGGCTGACCATCTCCAAAAATTAGTCGCCATAGTGGTACACCTCATTCAGAAGGACAAAGTTTCAAAGGAGGAGCTTAAGGCACAGGTGGTTGATTTGATAGCCTATATCCAACGATGGTCATCCATAGAGGAACAACCAACCACACCTTTGGCCACACCACGTTTTCTATCCAAAAAAAAGATTAACAAGCTGGAAAAGAGAAAGAACTTGGACAAAACCATGGAAAACTAGTTCCGAAAGGTCTTGGATATTGGGAATACAGGTATCAATCTATTTGTTCAAATAGTGAACAAGTTCTTGGAAGTACAAACATCTCTTGAAGTTATGCAGTGAATCTACATTTAGCTCTCTAGGAAGTATGGGGTTGCTTACCCAAAAATTGAGGCTATCTTCAAGTTGCCAAGTGAGATTTGGGAAAAGGAATTTTCCTTCAAGGATGATGACCACTGGTTAATGGATGTGTGGAGGTGAGACTTCGATCACCAGAAGGAAAGGATAGAACAAGTACTTGAGCAAGTAATTCTGGATATCGAATCGGCCAAGGAATCCAAAGGGGATTGCTTATGATACCAGAAGTTGATGATGGGTTATGTAGTGCCCGCTGTCAGGATCAATATAGAAAGTATAAAGCCTCACTTCCAGAAGAGGATAGAAGATGGGATGTCAACTGAGATTACTGCAAATTTTATAAGCTTTTCTGCTTGAGATTTCACCCAGTCTAAACTATTTAGAGACCATGTTTCCAAGTATGAGGAGGACTGAGAAAAGCTTATTAACAATTCCAAAGAATGGAGCTACCAAGTGTTGAAATCCGACATCGTTGAGGTCGAAAAGCTCCAGGAAATGATCTTGAGGTTCATGGAGTATGTAGCATTGAAGAAGAAGGAAGGAAACCCTATTATTGATGAAGAATTTTTATAGGAATAGCTGCAACAAAGAGCAATTAGAAAAAAGACAAAAATACTATAGTGTTGCCACTAGAAGACAAAATAGGGATATGGACAAAATATATTTTAAAATTGAAATATATTTGGGGGTAGGTGAAACCCTTGTGCAAAGTGAATCTTGGTCACATAATGAGATAAAATCTTGGCCACTCATTTTTCTTTTTGAGAACTATAAATAGGGGTCTCCTCTTCTAATTTCAGAGAGAGTTAAGTTGTTGTAAAGGCATGCTACAAAAATTGCAATAGAAATAAATTGATTTTGGTGCATTTCTGGATTTATTCTCATGTTTCATTATTATTCTCTCATAAGTTAAAGATTTAGTTGGATTTAATTTTCTGTTCTACTTTACTTTGGTAGATTTAGTAATGTTGTTCTTGATTGTGGAATTTTCTATTGTGTTGATTCTTTTCTTGTCCATACTTTTGATCATTTGCTGCTAGTAGATGGCTATGCAAATTTAGTCTGGAATTTAATTTTAAAGGTGCCTCCAAAATTTATCTTTTTTCATTAATATGTGTGGTGAATGAAAGATAAAACATCTATAGTCTTTAGAAGATAGCATAGGTTTCATGATACTGTGAAATTTTTGGTTAAGTGAATTTTTTTTTAAGGAAATTGTCCATGGTAGAAGGCTCCATGATCACTATTCATTGGTAGTTGCAGGTCCAGGAACCCTCTCTCTTCCTTGCTCTTTTTCCTTTTTTTTAATAAATAGCCTATGCTAAGGTTCATTGCAAATTATAAAGGTAAATTCAATGATAAAATGGAGTTCAGGACTATTGTTTGAACCAACAGCAAATGTACAATGATTTCCCATCCTAAAAACTCTATCCATAGATCCAATTACCCTTCATCTTAAATCATGTATGTCCACCTTGTAATTTCAAAAAATCAATTGAAACAACTGAGATATTCCAAGAATTATCAAGACCTGACATTAGAGACCTTGGGATAGTGTTCTACAATTCGATTGTTGAAGATTGTCTTTCAAGAGAGGTGATGCACCTATGCATTACCTATGTTGAGAAGTGCATAAAAAACACATCAAAAAAATTGACGCTAGAAGGACAGCCTATTGAGGGCTAAGCTAGTTCGAATATGGTCTTTCTCCCTTGAGAGATTTTATAGAATACTAAGTTCTATGGCAACCACAGGGGAGTTTCAAGAGCTACAACCACCTACCTGAGCTAAGAGAGCTAAGAAAGGAGAAGCCTCCATCTCCAACTCATCTGACCAGCCCATTTCTCTTTCACTATAATCCTCCTCCCCTATCCATTCACCACCATCTTCTCCTTCATCCTTGGTAGAATTTTCCCCTACTCACCCACTCCAAACAACCATCTAGGTTGTTGCTTCCCAAGGCTAGACACTGCCTTCCAGCCTAATTTAGTCCCATTCCTAGAAGCTATTTTTTCAACCATTGCTGCCCCTTTATAGTTACAAGCCAATCTGGCATAGCCACCTCCACTGCCCCCTTTGATGGTGTGGTTGGGCAATAACGCATCTCCTCTATCCATAAACCTCTACCATGACATGCTAAGGAATCCCATGTTTTTGTACAAAGTTTAATTCTTAGGATCCGTAGAGGATAGCTAAGGAGCATGTTAAGATTTTTGAGATTTCCATAAAGAATATGTGGATTATTTATGAGGATGTGGCTTTCTGGCTCTTTCCCTACTCCCTAGGGGAGGAGGCCTTCTATTGGCACACCAATTTTCTGGCTGAAACTATCAACACATGGGACCTATTGAAGAATGCTTTCTTGTAGAAGTTCAAGACCCCAATCAACCCTACAAAGTCATATTGGCATTTCATGTTAGTCCAAAGAGAGATCAGTGAACCAATCAGCTCCTTTAATGACCATTTTCACAAAGTGTACACTCGGTTGCAAGCCCCATATGCTTTCAATGACACTATTATTTTACCTATTTATTATGTAGCATTGGACAACCTTACTTCTACTAAAGATAATGCGACCACCGCCTGCTAGGTTAGTGGATGTGTACATTGAGTCCATCATTGCTAGCACCGATTTGGGGAAAAATATCTCCAATCCTCCACCCTCTCTCAAGAAAATTGCACATCCTATGTAGATTCAAGGGCTTACCCAAGCCTTGCAACATTAGACACCCCTCTTGAATCTGGTACCACATCTACCTATGGTTTTGCACCCTGGGCAGCCAATGAATCAAACACCTTTAGTTCCTCACTATCTGTTATCTTAGTAGCAAAAAGTCGATCCTCAACCACCCCAAGCATCGACATATCTCCAAGCATCTGAATTTTTTCCTGCTCACCAAAATGAGCTGGTGGCTCAGTTGATGTTCCTCCAGAATGCCACTCCAAAAAACATGGAAAAGGATCAGATTGATGAACTCAAAAAATTATAAAAAAAAACTATACGCAAATGATGCATTTGAGAGACCAAAACAATCAACTGCAAGCTTCATAGAAAATTATCCAAGCTAACCTTAACCATGATAGTCATGATAAACACAAGAACCGAGATAACTATGATGCCAGTGTTTCGTCTAGGCAAAATTGTGATAGGAATCAAAATTCGAGAAATAACTTTGATAGAAGGCCTTTCCCAAGGTAGAACCAGACATGGAACATGAGGCCCAATAATGGTGGTGTTCCCACTCCCCTCGATAAACCCAAAAACAATGACAAAAATACAAGTGGATTTTACTTGGACGAGGCTACTTTATCCGCCTAGTGTCATATACACAAAACAAGCTGACATTTTGAATTGGATTGTTCATAATTCTAAACAATTGCTGAATTTTTTTATGTTGAAGTCCAAAATGCGGTGGATAACTCAGGATGTAGAAACATTGTTCCCTCCAAACCGTATGATTCATCTATGCTGGTGGTCAACCTGGCTCCTTTCTTGAAAGTTGAGTGCAACATGCTAGAGTAGGAAGGTGCCAAAATGAGAAGCCTCGATAAAGTAGAAGAGGTAAGTTTTGAAAGCCCTTTGGCTTAGAATTTTGATTTAGTAGAAAATTCTCCTAAGGATGAGGAAGATCCTAGGGAAGATGAAGTCCAAATTTTTCACTAGTGGACTAGCCCTTACAACCTCAAGAATAGACATGTTGGTGGTACTCTTACGACCTCCACTCCGCTTAGTAAAATTTCAGTACCCCTCCTAACCCAAATGCTAGTAACAATTTGAGATACCCTCAGGTTCCCACATGGTACTTTAACAAAGGTAGACAACAAAACCAAACTCAAAATTGACCTACTAGCCCCTCCCAGAATGCCACAAGATCTTCCCAAAATACTGCTCATGATGAAGAAGTTGAACAAATGGGGGAGTATATTGCAGAGGAATTTAAAAAGGTTAAGCTAAGTGTGTCCTCTTTTGAGCTACTCAAGGTGTCAAGCATAAGAAATTCCATTTTTAGAATGATAAATGGGACTCCATTGGTCAGGTCAACTCAAGAAACCCCAACTAAGAAAGTTTCCTTCGAAGATCAGCAAAATATGTTGGCCGTTAGATAGGTTTTTAACAAGAAGGTTGCTTTTCCTATAAGTCGGTAAGAAAATAAGAAATCCAACAAAGAAACGGATCAAACACTGACCCAAAGTAGGGGTAATGAGATGGATAAGGGCCGAGTCACCCAAGTGGATGTTTCTAGAGGATTTTTCAAAGGAAATTTGAAACTCCTCCCTTCTTGACCACCATCCATGTGTTTGGGAAGAACCTCCATAACTACCTACTAGATTTGGGAGCTTCTGCCAATGTCATGCCCTTGAGCATGTGAAAATTACTGGGAATAGTCCCCACTCCCTCCCAACATAACGTAATACAACTTGACAAGATTGAGATCAGCATAGTGGGTGAGATTAACAGAATACCCATGTTGGTTGTTGTTGATCCTAGAATTCAATAGGCTATTTACATCCAAGTTACTAATACCTCGAATACGTATGGTATAATCCTAGGAATGGATTTCACAAGAGCATTGAATGGATACACGGCAAATAACTATTCTCATTTGTGGTTTCCATGGAAAGGGATGCCAAATCAGATTCAAATTGATTGAGAGCTGAGCATGAGGTTCATGATCAGAGAATACAACAACATGAATGAAGTGTTGTTCGCTGAAATAGAATTGGGGAATTACTTCCCAGTATCATGTCTAAATGAACAGGAATTCCTTGAAGGAGAAGGAACAAGTGGGATTTTCCTTGTGTTGTCTAGCTCACCTATCAATTTGGCCAATACCTCTTAGAGCACAGAAATGTTGATAGAGTTCGATGATGAAGAGCCATGCAAGGATGGTAATCTTGGATTGCTAGATGGTTTCCAAGATTTCATGGAAAAATGCATACAGGACCAACTTAGTTTGGGAGCCCGAATGAACTTTCAAGAACACTTGCTACCTAGTTGGTGCAGGGTACATAATGTTGCCCATTAAGATTTTGAGTGTTGTTTGTGCCAAACAAAAATTGAGCATGTTAAAATACAAATCACTCCAAAGGAGGAAGCTGGGTCAGGACCACTAGAACAGACATGTTCTACCCCTACACCTCCCCAATAGGTTACTAAAATGAGGTCCCCATCAAAAGTGAAAGTTGGGTCTATTGATTCTGCATTCAAGGATTCTCTTGGATGTTGGACGATGTACTTTGATGGATCCAAATCGAAGCATGGGCCTGGAGCCAACTTTGAACTAATCAATCCTAGAGGTAAGTCATATTTTGCTGCTCATAGGCTTCAATTTTATTGCACCAACAATGTAGCAGAATATGAGGCCTTGGTCTTGGGACTCCTTATGGCATTAAGGAAATGTGTTAAAATGTTGCAAGTTTTTGGGGATTCAGAGTTGGTCATAAAGTAAGTTAGAAATCTCTACTCTTGTTATGATCAAAGACTCACCAATTATAGGCATAGGGTATGGGATCTAATAGAAGGGTTAGATTCTTGTAATATCCAGCTGATCCCATGCTCTCAAAATCACACTGCCAATGCCTTGGCCTAGGTGACAAGTACACTAGGGCTGCTATCTGTATCTAGTCTCAAAAGATTCACTATGGAACTCACCTTTGTTCCATGTGTGTCGAACAATGTAGCCAATTTCTAGGTGTTCAATGATGATAAACACATCCTAGATTTTATCACCAATTCTGATGTGTTCTCTACCCAGATAATAGATGAATTTGAATCCCAAGAGGCTAACCTAGATATAGAGGGGGTCATCAATCTAAAGACCAACACTATCCTGAGATGGATGGTCCAATTAGAATGAATATTTGAATTGGATCAGATCAAGGATTAGGATCAATAGGCCAAGAAGGACAACATCAACGGCTAGTGTGACACCTACAACCTCGAAAAAATTGATGTAACAAGGAACATTTTCATTAGAAAAGTGTGCATGCCATAGGAAAAGGGGGGTATAGTTGATACTTTGCAGAAATACCATGATGTCATCGCTTGGAGTTACAAAGATCTGAAAATGTATGATACATCAATCATCACCCACACCATCCCTATCAGACCGGATGTGAGACCATTTTGATAGCAACAATGCCCTGCCAATGATTTTCTGGAACCAATAATATACAAAGAAGTACAAAAATTAATGTCGGCCAGGATTATTTTCCCAATTAGACATTCCACATGGGTGGAAAATTTGGTTTCTATTAGAAAGAAGAATGGGGAAATCAGGTTATGTATTGACTTCCACAATATAAACAAAGCCTCGGAGAAGAACAACTATCAAATGTCATCATTGGATGAGGTACTATAGATAGTAAATGGTTCTCAGATTATGTCCTTCCTGGAAAGTAACTCTAGGTACAACCATCTCATGGTGCAATACGAAGACCAACACAAAATGTCGTTCACCACTAAATGGGCAACTTTCGCTTATAGATGAATATCGTTCAAACTCATCAATACGGGTACCACCTTCCAACATGCCATGGATATTTATTTTAAGGAAATGATTGGAAATTGCATAATAATCTACATGGATGATTTAACAATATTCTCAAAACAGCAGAGTAATTTCATGTCGCTGACCTATGTAAAGTCTTTCAGAGATGCTGAGAATTCAAGGTCTCCCTTAATCCAAAGAAATGCATCTTAGGAGTAACTGAGGGAAAGTTTTTTGGAAATGTCCTCTTAGAGAGGGGAATCTCTATTGAACTTGAGTGTATCCAATCAATCATGAAGATTCAACTCCCAGACAACAAAAAGGAGTTAATTTTTTTTTTTCAGAAAGATTAACTTTGTCCATAAGTTTATCATGAGCTTCACAGAAATTGTCAAACCACTCAATGCTATGTTGAAGCAAGCTGACAAGGTCGAGTGGACCCCAAAAGAAAAGAAGGATTTTCGAGAAAACAAGAAAGCAATCACGGATGCACTTGTGTTGGTCAGCCCCAACTATCTTAATCCCTTCTACATATATTCATTCACTTCAGATCATTCGTGTGCCAATATATTGACATAGAAATATGATGAGGGGAGCAAAAATCCAATTGCCTTTGTGAGTACCCCTTTGTAAGATGCAAAGCTATGCTATCAAAACTTCAAAAAATAAGCTTACGACCTTGTTAAAGGGGTAAAGAAATTCAAGGATTATATCTTACACAACAAGGTGTTTGCCATAGTTCTTGACCCAGCAATAAAGACATTGCTTATGTAGAACGTGCTGGGAGAAAGAAGGGAAAACTAGATCGCATTGTAGTAGGAGTACGATATGGAAATCCATCCAATGAGATTGGTGAGAGGGAAAGCACATGCCAGAAAGATAAGAATTATTTTTACTAAGGATAGGCCTAAAATCATAGTGCAACAATACTAGTTGGAGGATGTCTCTCTAGGAGAGTGATACGATGACATAGTGTACTATCTATTGAATCATAAATGTTTTCCTCACTTGTAGGGAGTCCAAAAGCATGCAATTAGACTAAAAAACAATAGCTACATGTTGTAAGGGGCCATATTGTACAAGAGGAATCATGAAGTTATCTACCTAATATGCCTTGGTAAAGAGGAAGTTGATCGGGTTCTCAGGGAATTCCATGATAACTTTAGAACTAGTCACGGTTTTGGCTTGTCTACCATGCATCAAATATTGAGTCCTAGATACTATTGGCCTACAATTTTCAAGGAGGCCCATAGTCACATTTTTATCTACCATGTATGCCAAACTATAGCCACCCAAGAAAAGAATGTTGTTGTCCCATTGCAACCAGTCCTAGAGGTAAGACCATTCACACAATGGGATCTTGACTTCATTGGTCTGGTAGGCAAGCCCTGCCATCTTATCTGTCTTTAGACACATGGTACATTCTAACCACTTCTAATTACTAAACTAGATGGATGGAATAGAATTTCATGTAGGCTAGATGGATGGCATGTAGGCAATGCATAGTAGTAACTAATTTTTGCAAATTTCTATTTTAAAGAACTTTGGTTGTCCTTATGCATTGGTATGTGATAATGGTCTTTCATTTTCTTTGTTAAAATTTGTTGGTTGGGCCTTTGACTATGGTATCCCACATAAATTTTCCTCCAACTATTATCCCCAAGTCAATGGCCTTATCGAATCCACCAATAAGAACCTGATCACCATAATCAAAAAGTTGTCGGATAGGAACCCTAAAGACTAGCATACCCAAATTTGTTTTTCTCTATCGGCAGACTGCACCCATCACAATTCTTCCCTTGGAGATTCCCCCTACCACATCGTTTATTGCTTGGAGCCCATTTTCCCCATACATTTGAAAATCCCTACCCTCCAGTTCATTAATATTTTTTATGGAGGAGACCTCAGAGAAGCTCGCCTCACCAAGTTGTTACACTTAGAAGAAGTACAAGACCGTGTAATATAATTTTTTTCCAAACATCAAGGTGTAGCGAAAAGATGGTTCAACCGCCGAGTCAAAATCAAAGCCTTCTACATCTCTGATCTAGTTCTATATTGGGACAAGGCCCACAAAAAAAAAGGGGGACACAAAAAATTCGACAAGCTTTGGCTTGGCCCATTTCAAATTGTTGAAATCCTTGGAGATAATGCTTTTAATTTAAATAATTTAACTGGTGAGGACATCCCATTTCCCGTCAATGGGTAGCATCTTAAGAATTACTTCCAAGCCTGAGCTCTTTTAGAGATGTATTTATAGATACCTGTACATAGGTTAGGGTAGGTTTCACTTCTTTTCTCTCTTTTTTTTTTTGACCTTGCAAGAGTCTCCTTGTTCTACTATAGTGGCCATGATTAGCTTGGTAAAAAGTTTTCCCTATCACCCACTCTTGCATTGTTCTCTAGATAAGCCTTCATTCCCTATTAATAATCTTTGAAAGCTTGGATCATTGGTTTCCTCTCTTGAACTCTGAACTAATCTAGGATGGTATCCCTGTTTGAATTTCCTACATTTATCATGGAACACACAAAAACATGCCTTAAAGGTTTCCAAAGAATTGTATGGTAATTACTAGGAAGGCTAGATAAGTGAAAAATCTAAAGTTTGCTTTAGTGACCACTATGATTTCCAAACCCATAGTGAACTTCAATTCTTACACGATTGAATAAAACAAAATAAAAGTATTGAAAAGCAATATAAAATGATAAGGAACAAAAAATGTGAAAGTAAGCAACTACATGGGTGTAGGAATATCTCTATCGGGGCTATGGAGGCTTGGATGGTAGTAGAGCTATGTTTGTGGGGTCTTAGTAACAACTCCGCCAGGGCTATGGATGCTTGACCAGAAGAGGAGCAATGTCTAGGTTACTTTTGGGGTCAGGTGAACTTCGTAGCTTTTCCTTTTGATTAGTAATTGTCCACATGATCTCTGAGGAAAATAAATGAACTCACAATGCACACACCTCTATGATAGTATCATGGCATGATTCAATCTTTCCCTCCTTAAATTGTTCTTAGTTCAACCTTGGAAATCAGCTTCTAGTTTGTGAAACCAAAGATCTTGGGTTCAATGAATGTTTATCTTTAGAATGCCAAGAGCATTCTCCCAACGCATTCACCATTTGTTGTGCCTTTAGCACACACATCTAGTTCAGAATGGAGACCCTCTCTTTCTGTTGCCTCGTCAAGCCCTTTTTGGCCATCTCATTTTGTGTGCCCTATATTTTGGTGTCCTAGCTGGTCAACGTTCCCTTCAAAGTTTCATTTTAGATTGACCATATTTTTCCCATAGAAAATTGCTAAGTCTTGGGCCTTTTCAGGCCTTCTTTGTTAGTTTTCATTTCTGGGCATCCATGGGACTATCTTGGCCCAGTCCTTTGAGTTTCCCCCTTTCGTTTTGTCATCTATGTTCTTCCATCTTGAAAAACCAACAGTCGGCATCCTCTCAGACCCCATACCCCGGTGTCGTCTACCTCACTTGTCAAAAACCTAACGGTTGTGCCCTGAAGTCTTTCCATCATGTGACCTAGGCCCAACCCCTCAAAATTCTCCTCTCAGATTTCCTTGTGGTATTCGTTGTTATGAATGGCCATCAATTGACATCCTTTTGGACATCAGACCCTGATGTTCTCTTCGTCATTTGATTTCACTTGGCAAGTTTCTTCAATGGTATTTCCTTCACATCTCTCCAGACCTCGAGCCCCAAAATTATGGCCATCATCTTTAATTCGAACTCACCAACCTCATTGATCATCGTACCTTCATTTACTAAGGGAATTATTAGCGATTAGGAGTATAAATATTGGGCCCAACATGTCATTTTCACCTGTCAAGGTTCCCAGAAAAGTGCAGCGCCTCCCAGCTTCCACCGTCCTCATGCTAGAGCCTACAAATTTCCTTTTTTTGAAGATCAGACAATGCTCTTCATCAGGCCCATGAGGTAAGATCACCATCTGACCTCCTATCACTTTTCCCTCACTTTCACACCTAAAAAATAAGCAAAAATGGCTAAAATGAACAAATCTGATAGAGGAGGGATCAAGCTACAAAACCCATGAATTGAAATTTCCAAAATCCCCCTTAGGAATGCCAAAATCAAACTTAGAACCCTAAATTCCTACTACCATTCTTTGAAATAGATAATTGTGCTCTTCAAACTTGGGACTCCCTACTACGATGAGTGTTTACAATGAAAATTTAACAAAGTTACATAAGCTTTAAAGCGCCTCCCGGGTTCCAAACTCCAAAACTCGGCCCTCAATTGGTCACTTCCTTTTGGCGGTTTCAAATGGAATTTTCATCATGTCCTTTCAACCCTCGAACCCTAGATAACCAGTTGATGCCAAACTTGTGAAAAAGAATCTACTTGGAAGTGCTCATCGGGTCCTGATCCCCAAACTTTTATCTTCGGACCATTGTTCTCGTTCCACCATTTCTAAATGGATATCAACCCTCATCCTTCCGACACCCAAATCCTGACCTCATAGAGACCACATGGGGGTTATGCTGGAAAAATCCAAATTCCAAGTCACCCTCGGGCCTCGCCTTCTGATCTTTCATCCTTACATCACCATTGTTGTCCCATCATCCCTAAACAGTCGTCTCATGACATCTTGTCGACTTCCGGCCCTCGAGTGCTTCCTCATTGATTGAAAGTTTAATGATGAAGTGTAGAGTCCTTGCCTCCCTTAGACCCTGCCTATCAGACCTCCATCATCGAGATTCCTTCTCGCATTTGTCATCCAAAATGGCAAAACCAACCCATATTTTTGTTCCCCAGGCCCTGACACTCAAATCTCCTCTAGGTTTTGGATGTGAAGGCAGTGTCTTTTCAAGTCTTATCCATCGGAATGCATGCCTCGGACTTCTGCCTCTGCTTTTCCATTTCACATGGCTATTCCCCATGGCATCCCAGTTCTCCCAGCTCAAGCTTATGAACAAATAATATTCTCAAAATGTGGTCTCATAGCCTTCAGACCCCCAGGGTCTAGCCTCCGAAACTCCTCCTCTGGAATGCCATTTCTGTAAATTTGTTCCAAACAACTAAACCCTAATAGCCTTCCTTCATTTTGAGCCTGAGCACCTTAATGATGACTTAAATAACCTAAAATTTGTAAATAGATTTCGACCCACATGATTAAATCTGACCTTTTTCCACATGGACCCTTCATTATCCAAATCCAGGACCGGAAGAAGTCATCTGGGATGACTTGCCCTGAGAAACCCTCCCAAAACAACCATTTTCTAGGGGAAATCCGGCCTCTGGGGCCTAGGTCACTCATTTTCCACCTGAAAAACCTTCAAGAAATAAATTCATTTAGAATATTGTCTAATCTAACATTTACTTGCAGGATTTTTTTTGGAGGCTACACCCTCATGCTTAATTTTGTTGACTTGCACCTCTTTGTGTAGGATATATGGAATTTGGTGCAAAATCATCAGGGGTAGTTAAGGACAAAGGGAAAAAGACTTCCAAGGTTCCCCGAGGAAAAGAGGACAAAGATCAAATGAGGAACCAATTCCAGGGAGTGCCATTGTACTCCAAAGTTACAACTAGATGGAGGGATATCATATACACCAATATTGGGCACACCGATATTGATAACTTCACCCAAAGAGTTAGGATAAATCCAAATATTAGTAATGCAAGACTCATCAAAAGCAGTGGACTAGCTAAGGATGTTGGCTTCCCTCTTGCCTTGTCTGCCCTTGAACTGGTAATATCTTGTAGGGAGGTGTACCAACTTGAAATAAGGACAATTGTGGATAGGGAACACAACATCTTGGCTGATATGTCCCATCTAGGGATAAAAAAACCCTTCCACATACCCATCTTTGAAAGCATGGAGACCCCAACTATCTGGGAATGCAAGGCATTGTGGGATGAGGATCCTTTAAGATTCAAGAAGTTGATAAACCAGTATTGGTTGAAGGAGAGGCAAGGTAATGCTACCAAGGTTCCTCAGGAGCTCTACCACAGTGATTTCTTTTAGGACTACCATGATCTAGTTACCCTAATGATCAGAGTAATGGGCCTTCCTACTATGGCCTTCTTCCAGGAATGGATGATGTATTTCATAGAACAAATTATCCATAGAGAGGACATCACATTCTATTGGGGAGAGATAATCAGTAATTTCTTTCATGAGAAATTCATCAATATAAATAAAATGTCTAGATTCTACATGACATCCTACTTGGTATATTCGCTTGCTGATTGATGGTATTTTTGTAGATTATTTGCAGTTCCCAATGAGATGCCAGGAAGAGAGCTCAAACCATATGACCAGTACCCTCAACTGTAGCACATAAATTTCAAGAGGGATTACTATAGGGTAAAGGAAGAATTTATCACCTTTATCATCCGACTGCTTGGAGGTGATTTTGAGAGAAGAGTCTCTCATAGTGCTAGGGCCCTCATCAACCATTACGCCTTCTTATTAATACGGTTTCCCAGGTTCACCTACATTCACGCATAGGGATTATCTGAAAGGCCAAATAAGCTACCCTGATATCCTAATGACTGGATCATAATATTTTAACTATCTTGGTAGCTGTGACATATACACAAAGTTCTAAGTAGTAAGCATCTAGCGGGGACCCCTTATCCTCTCACACTCGTCCAAGGAATGTATGAACCTCATAATTCCTAATGCACGAGCAATTCAGAGGAGTTGGTTGAGTGCCACTTCAGGCCACATATAGCAAAACCGTGGATGGACCCATACGGCCACATTAGGAAGGAAATTGGACAGGAATATGCCCACCTCCACCATATTGAGCAATTTTTGGCCAATTGCAAGGATTATTTTGAAGTGTAGGTAAGGCACTGTATGCATATGACCGTGTACTTTCATAAAAGGGTGAACCTTTTTTGAGTGCCAGATCAATAGGAAGAAGAAGAGAGCACTATGATTTACCCAAGATACAATGCTATTACAAACATACCATTGCCTTTAATTGATTGGAATGAGCAAAAGGTTGATGACCTCGACATTCTTACCAAGCCCATTGAGGATCAAAAAAAGGCATGGATCGGTGGGTAGGTCGCTTGTCTGAAGCAACAAGGAGTCGCATTGACCTTCAAGGGACTAGAGAGTAAAGCAAGGTGCTCTGATGGTGGGATAGCTACTGCTACAACTAGAGAAGCATATAAGTCCCCAACATTCGATTGGTCAAAGAAGAGAAAAGAGGTTGACGAGAAAAAGCCCAACCCAAAAGTGTCCGCTAGAAACACCTCAGAGAGTGAACTTGCCAAGAAACTTAGAAGAACAAGCAGCATCAATGAAATTTCAGTAATACCAGAAGATCCACTACATGAGGGAGAGGAGATGAAGGTTGATCTACCAAGATCTCCACCTGCTTCACTTTTTGCTTTCACTACTATTGCTATTGCTACCACCCCACCTATCCCAAATGTAATATTTGTATCCTCTCCACCTACAATGGACATTGTTATTCACCTCACCTCTACTTCTCCCATTGAATAGGTCATATCGGTGGATTCATCCTCTACCACAATCTCATCAATTTCTTCATTCTCCATGTCTCCTTCCTTTCATCTACTGACTACCACCACTACTACTAGAATACCTGCCCCCATTCTTCTAGATTCCTTCATCAAATACATGTAGAATGTGTCACCTAACATCTCAAGAATGTTTGTGAATCCAATGGTGGAAGCTAAAATTTTCGAAGAAATGGTTAACGCCCTAGTTCCTCCTCCCCCTACTGATCCACCTAGTATGGAGGCTACGATGCAAATCTCTGATGAGTTGGAATGACAACAACTAGAGGCAGTGAAGAAATTAGAAGAAGAATTTGAGTATCATGAGCACCCAATGTACAAATATTGGGTGATTGATGAGGTAGCCTATAAGTCTTTTGGTGATGACAGCAAGGATCAGGGCACAACAATAATTCAAGAGATGACTGATGCAGATCTTGACACTGAATGGGCAAGGTAACTCAAGTAAATTGAAGACAACGAGGCTAAAAGACAACCTATGGTTGAAGAAATATTCACTACTCTAGAGGTAGAAGGAGATAAGTCTCCAATGGATGGGTAGGACCATACCCCTGAGCACAATGAAGAAACATCCTCTCATGAAGATAGACAAGAAAATAGAACCAAAGAATGTGGGCATGATCAGGATAAGGAAGAAAATAATACTTTGGGAGAAGACCACCTTGATGAATGAATGCCTGCAAAATCTCCCACCAAGCACACAGTGCTCATTCAAGACTCTGATGAAGAAAGGGAGGATACAAGAATTGAGTAGGAGGCACTCAATGAAAAGGCCATTGAACTCAGGGTAGAGGATAGCAAAGATCAACATGAATCACATAAGGAAGGGTCTTGGATGCCTGACTAGTTGGAAAGGTAGCTGGAAAAGAAGACTCTTGCTTTAAAGGACCTAAAAGCAAGATTGGTGGCAATATTGGCTAGAGCTTAGGTTGGTTCCAAGAAAGAGAAAAGGCCTAGAATCAGATCAAAGGTAACGATGGATGCCTCCAGGTCTAGAATGGTGTAGATAGCTACGCCGATGGTTGGAGAACAAGGAATAAAATATAATGTCTCCACCACCAAATTGGGAGTGGCCACTAGATAGAAGAATTTTGACCATCTCCAGGAATCAATCACCATAGTGGTGCACCTCATTCAATAGGACAAATTTTTGAAGGAGGAGCTTAAGGCATAGGTGGCTGATTTGATAGCCTATATCCAACGATGGTCATTCACAGAGGAACAACCAACCACATATTCAAATCCCCCATAGTTGTTGTAAGAATAACAAATTAAAAAAAATAGTAAAGAGAAAGAACTTGGACTAGACCATAGAAAACTAGTTCCAGCAGCTCTTGGATACTGGGAATACAGGTATCAATCTAGTTGCTCAAACAACAAACAAGTTGTTCTAAGTGCAAACATCTCTTGAAGGTACAAGATGAATCTACATTGAGTTCCGTAAGAATTATGGGGCTGCTTAACCAAAAATTGAGGCTATCCTTAGGCTGCCAAGTGAGATTTTGGAAAAGGAATTTTCCTTCAAGGATAGTGACCATTGGTTAATGGATATGTGGAGATGAGACTTCGATCACCAAAAGGAAAGGCTAGAATAGGTACTTGAGTGAGTAACTCTAGATATCAAATGGACCAAGGATGCCAAAGGGGATTGCTTCTGATACCTGAAGTTGATGATGGGGTATGAAGTACCCATTGTCAGCATCAATCCTGAAAGTATAAAGCCTCACTTTTAAAAAAGGATGGAAGATGGGATGTCAGTCGAGATTACTATAGATTTTATAAGATTTTCTACTTGAGCTTTTGCCTAGTCTGAACTATTCAGAGACCATGTTGCCAAGTATGAGGAGGACTAGGAAAATCTTGTTAACAATTCCAAAGAATGGAGCTACCAAGTGCTAAAATTTGACATCATTGAGGTCGACAAGCTCCAGCCAGTGATCATGAGATTCATGGAGTATGCAGATTCAAAGAAGCAGGAACACAACCCTGTTATTGATGAAAAAATTCTAAAGGAATAGTTGCAGCAAAGAGAAATCAACAAAAAGACCAAAATGCTACAATGCTGCCACTAGAAGACAAAACAAGGATATGGACAAAATGTATTTTAAATTTGTAATATATTTGGGGGTAGGTGAAACCCTTGTGTAAAGTGAATCTTGGCCACTCATTTATCTTTTTGAGAAATAGGGGTCTCGTCCTCTCATTTTAGAGAGAAATGAGTTGTTGTAAAGGAATGTTGTAGAAATTGCAATAGAAATACATTGATTTTGGTGCATTTCTAGATGTCTTCTCATGTTTCATTATTCTTCTCTCAAAATATAAATATTTAGTTAGATTTACTTTGTTGTTCTAGTTTCTTTTTAGTCAATTTTGGTAGATTTATTAATGTTGTTCTTGATTGTGGAAATTTATGTTGTGTTGATGCTTTTCTTGTCCATACTTTTGGTCCTTTTCTGCTAGTAGATGGTTGTGCAAATTTAGTCTAGACTTTGATTTTAAAGTTTCCTCCAACCATTATATTTTTTCATGCATATGTGTTATGAATGAATGATAAAACATTTGTGGTCCTTAGAAGATAGCATAGATTTCATGATACTGTGAATTTTTTTGGTTAAGTGAAATTTTGTTTTAAGGAAATTGTCCATGGTAGAAGCCTCCATGATCACTATTCATCGGTAGTTGCAGGTCCAGGAAACCTCTATCTTCCCTACTCTTTTCCTTTTTTTTAAATAAATATCCTATGCTACCGTTCATTACACATTGTAAAGATAAATTCAATGATAAAATGGATTTTAATACTATTGTTTGAACCTACAACAAACATACAGTGATTTCCTATCCTAAAAAACTCTATTCATAGATCCAATTCCCCTCCAGTGTAAATCATGTAATTCTACCTTGTGATTGAATAAAATTACATGAAACAACTGAGATATTCCAAGAACTATAATTTGATTGTGGAATATTGTCTTTGAAGAGAGGTGAACACCAATGCATTACCCATGTTGATAAGTGCATAAAAAAACAATCAACAAATACGTCATCATGGTAATTTCCAATCTTGAAATTTACCATAAATTTTTCATTTACCAAACTTTATGGTCCTTCTACAACCAATCAATTTTCCATCTTCTCTCCAACCACAAATTACTAACCATCTCTTCTGAAACAAGGTTATCAATACTACCTCCATCAATAATAACATTTGCAGAATTTACCTTCACACTTACAATTGGTGCAAAACAAATTCTTCATTTGAGTTGATTCTCTCTCCTCATTCAACAAGGCTCTTCTAGTAACAATCACCTCTCTTGTTTTTGCAACCTCATAATGTGAAGACCCCACATTTTCATCTACATGTGCAACTCGTGCATTACCCTTAGGTCATCTATTTGTCCTTCCTTGATATTGAGGAGACTCATAGGTTCTATGTCCTTCTTCTCTGCATTGGAAACATGTTCCACAAAAACCTCCTCTTCTTAGCCCTCTTCCACATCTTCCTCTTCCTCTTTGGTATCCATTATTTTGATCACAAGGGTTTTTGGTAGGTGTTATATCCTTCACCCTTCCTTTGATCTTCATTTTGACCTCCATATGATCATCCACTAGCCTTTCCACCATGGACCCCACATCTTTGCTTTATTTCAAACCTTCTATTCAACTTTTATTCTACCTTCAAAGTAAACTGATATGCATCTTAAGTGGTAGACATTCTTACCAAGCCCAACTCTTCTTGAATACTTGACTTCAACCCATTTATGTAATGAGCAAATTTTTCCTTATTGGCCTCAAAATGGCCTATTCTAGTTAGGACATAGTATAATTCTTTTGTATACTCCTTGAAAGTTTTTCTCACTTGTTTCAACGACTACATCTTCTTCAACAAATCTAGCTCATAGTTTATAGGAATATACTATCTTCTTAATTTGTCCACTTGGTCCCATCTAGATATTTTCTCTTTTCCTCTTCAATTTCTTTCTTGTTGTACCTCTTTCCACTAAATATTTGCATGACCCTTTATCTTGGTCTTTGTAAATATGACCCTCTTAGGATCTTCCACTTCCTCATACTCAAAGTACTACTCCATATCATTTATCTAATCAACTGATCTTTGGCCTTTTCCCAATCTTAGAGATGATCTTAAATTATCTAACTTGCTTTAGATCTATTGCATCTTGTTCTTTGAAATGTTCCTCATTTTTAGCTTCATCTTCACTTTCATCTCCACTTCTTGGATCAAACCCTCGACGTAGCTCCTCTTACAGTGCTTGAACTTATCTTTGCAGGGATCTAAAACCCTCTTCTAGTACAATAACATTTCTTCCACCACCATATTTTCTTTGTGGAGGAATTTTCATCACTTTTCTTAGAAACCCACAACCACAAGGCCTGGTGCAAACTGCCTCATGTTCGGGATTTTGTTTACACACTCAAGAAAAACTGCTCTCACACCACTTGATGAGGGATACACTATCTAAAACCCACACAAAACACATCAAAAAACACCAACACAAAAGATGCAAGACAAAAAATAACTCACTTTCAATTATTTTAAGAAAATGAAATTTACAGATTCAAAAATTACAATGCTACAACCTCATGGGCTTGGTTCATTACAACAAAATCAACTCTCAAATAAAATCTATTATTCAGAGCCGCAATCTGCACTAATGGTGCCACCTTCTACAACCCCCAATCAACCATTTTATTTTATGCAATAACTTCCCTACAATGTTCTAGAGAGTGTAACGTTTCCTTTTGTTTTGGCACCAAAAGTCCCACCATTTGATTTCTTTCCTAGGAAGATATTTTAATGAAATTCACTTTTAGTGGGGCAACTTCTCAGGGCCATAACTTGTAATCCAACTGTCAAAATTTCAATTGTAATATATCATTGGAAAGCTTGTGAAGAGATCTACAACCATATTTTGCTAGATCTAAAAGATTAGAGATTTTTCACCTTATTCTCGGGCTCTAAAGGGCCTAAATTTTTAGTTTTAAATTTCATTAGAGAAATTCCCTAGGACGAAAAATTTAATATCCTCCAAATGGTACAAAAATTTTAGATGTTTCTTTCACCAAAAACCTTATTTTCCAATTTCATTTTATAGTGTAGTAAAATGTATACACTTGTTTGGGCCCGCCTTGTTTTATTTATCCTTCTTTATGGCTTAATTGGCCCTATTTTATGTCCACAAGCCCTATGACTGACATATTTTTTTGGTAAATCCTGACATTCTCCAAAGCATATCTGATCCCCTAATGACTCTGATTGGCATGTCCCTATTTTTTGTTTGGGACTAATATTCCACTAGGGGTGTCTTTATCCCCTCGAGGTCTTGGGACCTTAATTTTGAGGAATCTATTTTGGGTCCGTTTTTCGTGTCTATGTCCCAAGTTTCATCACTTGGTACTAAGATGCCACCTAGGGCATCTTAGTCCTCCTTGAGTCATTTTTAGGATTTTATTTCAAATCTTGGTGGGATTTAACCTCCTTTATTCTTTGAATTCATATGCTAGCTTGGTGTGATATAATTTTGGGATATTAAGCATAGAAAAGTATAAATACAAGGTCCATTCATTCATTTCAACCTAGATCTTTTGTGAGAGCATTCATTATAGTCAAATTGAGTTCAAAAGAGAATTCAAGAGAAATTAATCAAGAAATTGGGGCAAATATCAATTTTAAAGCATCATGTCAAGGATTTTTCTTGCATCATGTGTTATGTTGCTAACATTTGTGATGTACGGTTTTTATTCAAGCAATCAATTCAATTCCATATCTATCAAGCATTTCAAGATCCATATCCATTGCAGCTATTACATACAATTTTACTACATTTGCAAGGGTTTGGTGAGTTGTATCATTGCATGTTATTCATTCACCATTTCCTTCATCATTTCTATCTAATTTCAAGGTTTAATTACAAACAAGGGGTTTGACAAAGCCAAACCCCCATTCACTAACAATCATCAAGTTTTTCCATCTTGTCCATTTGTGTTTATAGATCTAGGTTGTAGATTTCAAGATCACTTGAAGTGAAAATTTGTCAATGTTGCAAAGTTGCATTGACAAAGTTGTCATCTTCATGGAAACTCACCTATAAGTCAAATCTGGTTGTTCGAGAACCTGAGATCCGAGAAGAAGCAATTGTAGATCTGGGAGCTCAGAACCACATTCACACTTTTTCATAAATTTGGATAGGGACTAAGATGAGAGTAAAGGAATATTAGTCCTCTAAGTGGAATCTTTCAGTGATTTTTTAGGATTATTGTTTATTATTTGAATATTCTATGTGCCCCAAAAAATAGAAGCGAGACTAAGACAAGAGTAAAGGCGTCTTATTCCTCAAAGGCATATTTTAGCAGTCTATTTGCATTTCTAGAATACTTTTGACATCTTCAAGCTTCCTAGGTACACATACCCTAACTTTTAGTTGTTTATTTTCAATATTAGTAAGCTTCATTTTTCTCATTTTAAGTGTTTCCCATATCATAGTGTGTTTTCAAACATTATTGTTTCCAAGTATTTTCTTGGTGGGGAACCCATTAATTTGATATAACACCCCCTCCTAATTCCTATTTGTGTATCAACTCGCCTTGAGAGGTTGATATTCAATCCTATTCGGATTCTTAGGACATGTTCGAGTGAATAAGGTAAAATAGGAGGAAAAGGGTATCCTTTCACCCCCTACTTTTACACATGTTTCAGAATCCTTCGGGTCAATTTTTCATGTCCATATGACCCAAATAGGTTGAATTACTAAAAATAGAAGGTGACTATTTTTTGTTGTTTCAAACTTCTAACTATCCCAAAGACTGCATGAGTCACCATGGGGCCCAAGATAACTAAGGAAACTACAAAAATGAAAATACAATATTTCTAGGTGATGCAAGATTTCCCTTACACCACTGGATGCTCCCACATCAAGTAACCATAAGGTAATATAATTATTGTATTTCTCAACAAAATTATTAAGAATCCTCTCTCTTGGTTGCATCTATGATTGAAAGGATTTGAAAAATCCCCATAGATCCTGATCCCTAGACTCATCATTTTGAAATATTCTCAAAAGATCCCTTATTTGTATTATAATAGGAATATTATCTAACCATACTATGGTACTTTTTTTGGGAAACTCTCTAAGAAAGTAGAATAATAAAAAATGATTAGAATTCTATACTGGAAAGGATATTTTGATTATTTTGTCTTTTTTAGGTTCTCCATCATTTGTTGTCTTAGAAGCTCACATAAATCAATATCTAGACCCTCTTTTACCATCTGGTGAGCAGTGTGTATAGCTATGAATAACACAAAATTCTCTCTATTAGTGTAATATATATTGTAACCAATCATCATTGAAGCATATTTAACTAACGGATCATCTATTTCCTTTAGTTTTCGGTCACACTTGTCAAATTTTGCACTAGTTAACTTCATTACCATTTCATTTTTCATGGCCTTCATTGTAGGAATGGGTCCTTCAAAGAATAACCCATTAATCACCTTGATAGATTTATTGTTGATCAAATCTGGCATATCCAACCACAAGAAGAATTCATGTATTTTTCTCAATATATATCTAACCTACTCATCCACATAACAAAAATAGGGAAATTGTTCCAAACATCTAATTTATTTTTGACCAAACCTGCATAATTTGGTTTCAATTCAAAATTATTACTAATTAACTGGTCTACCCAAAATTCCCCCAACTTTGCATCATTATACTCATCCATTTTTGTGTGTATTTACATCCTTACATCCTCTATATGGGTATATGCAAGATCATGATGGGCCAAAAAGTGGCGATATGTAAGCCATATGATGACCCATGTGGCTGACGACTTTTTTTTTTACCCAAAATTGATGAAGCGAAAATGGTTTTTAGAGGATATTCTTAGCTTTCCACAATATAAATTATGATTTAATTTGAATTTAATAAGTAGTTATTATTCATTTTCTATTAGAATTACGAATAAAGTCTAGATTGATAGGTTGATTGAAAAAAATCTATAACTTTCAAATGGTATCACATCTTTTGAATCTAAAACATGTGTCACATTCTATGCTTTGCATATTATAGGATTAAAAAAAAAAAAAAAAATTCATGAATTTTTTACCAAGTTAAGGTGGTTATATAGACGAGATTTTATTATTTTTTAAAGTTGTAATAAAAAATTCATAATTAATTATTTACTTGGAAACAAATTATTAAAAAATATGCTTCACATTGGGACACGAGTCTTCTACTTATATCTAAAATATTATAAAAAAATATTTTCATTTTATTGTGGTTAGGGTGGTCAGAGCGACACCTACTTCTTATTTTTACCCTAAAATTTAAATACCACTGCATTGAAATTTCAAATTTTCACCAAATAGATTTTTTTTTTTTTAAAAGGTCTAGTAGTTTAGAAACTACATTCAATTTTTTATAGATTCTATTTTTACATTTTTTTGAAATAATATATATAACTTATTCAAATTTTTGCATCAAGTTGTCTAACTTTGATTTCTGTCTTTTTATTGCCACTTAAGGGCCTGCTTTTTCCATGATGATCCTACACATACCCATATGCATCACCCAAAATGGAACACTCAAAAATTCACCTGTAGGGTCTGTTTCCATGAATTTTAAATGATGCTTTTTTAATTTCAATCTTGGTCATTCAAGAATGTGTTGAAAACTTGAGTAAACATCTTAAATAGTACTAGGGTTTCACAAAATATGGATAAATATCTTTAATTTTTGTTGGTAGGGTTTCGTGCAACACTTGAATCACTTCGCCTCTTTTTTGATCTACTCTCCATTGATTTCTTGATCACAAATGAGTTTAACATATGTGAAATGACATATAAACCATTTTTACAGTGACCTAATTCATATTAATTGCATTAATTTGAACTTAGGTCAAAATTTAGCAAACATTAACTATGTAGTCATAGTCACCTTAAATCTCTCTAAAAACTTTTGTATCAAAAGATTTTTTAGTAGTGATTTATCTAGAATTTTGAGAATCTCATATACCTATGTGCTGAAGACATCAACACCACATCTATGGTATTGTCTTACAAATTCTCTATTAAAACTCCCCTTGAGTCAAAGCTCTTCATCTAGTTTCTGGAGGAAACATCTACACCATGGGCTAGCATAGACTCATCCTTCACTTCTCTCTCTTCTTTCTTCTTCCAAATATTTTTCATTCCATTCTCCATCTCAACTAGATCCATTTATTTACCGAATTGGTCTTCTTTTATGAAACAAAGTGTTTCACAATCTTTCTTCTGCAAAACTTAGCTATATGTCTTGGTTTTTTGCATTTGTAACAAGTGACACCTTTTTGAACAAGCTTACTTCTAGCCATTATATATGTGTATTCATTAGCCTTATGACCAAATCTATTACAAGTATAATAGTAGCCATTGAAATATTGAAACATCATGTTATTATTATAACCATTCATCATCTGATTTTTGCATTCACTACCTCTATGAACAAATCTATTGCATGTATAGCACTGACCGATAAATGATTGAACATTCCAATTCATTCTACTTCTACAATCTACAACTTTATGTCCAAACGTATTTAAGGAATAACAATAACCATTAAAATATGGGTACCTTTGTCCATTTCGTTGTTTGATAGTGATGTGGGCCACACCACTCAAAACCCATACAAATCACAACAATAGATACCAAAACAAAATATGGGAGACAAAAAAATAACTCACTTTAAATTATATTAAAAAAAAAAAATTACAGTTTCAAAACTTACATGCTATAAGCTCATGGGTTTGATTCATTACAACAAAATCAATTCTAAAAACAAAATATATTATTCAAAACCACAATCTAAACTAATGGATCCACCTTCTACAACCCCCACTTATCCCTTTTTTTATTTTACCCAATAACTACCCTAGAATGTTCTAGAAAGTGTAACTTTCCCTTTTGTTTTGGTGCCAAAAGTCCCGCCATTTGATTTCTTGCCTCCAAAGATATTTTAATGAAATTCACTTTTTTAGAGGGCCAACTTTGCGGGGCCATAAATTTTGATCAAGGTGTCTGATTTTCTATCATAACATGTTGTTGGAAAGATCTCAAAGAGATCTACAATGTTGAATCAATCAAAGACCACTTCATCCACTTTTCAAGATGTTTTGCAGCCTCTAAGGTTTTCATATCTAAATTTGAAGCTGCATTGGAGAAATTTCTTGAGATGAAAGTTTTAATATCTACCAAACCATGCAGTGTATTGAGATTATTCTTATGTCACTAGAAATTTTTTTTAGTTCTACTCCTTGGGTTAATTTTCAATTCCATACGATCCCATTCAAGCCGACTTACTAAAAATAGTAAGTGACTATTTTTTCTACTTTTTTTACTTTTGATTTTCTTACACCCCTTAAGTGCCATCATGGAACTCAAAAAAACTATATAAATTAAGAAAAAACAATATTTTTGGGTGATGCAAGATTAACCTACACCACTGAATGCTCTTGCATCTGACACCTAGGATAATTTGAAAAGTGCCCCTATCACTTCTCAAGAGTTAGAGGAAAACCAAGATGGTTAACCTCAACCTCAAACAACCATGATGAATCTTCAACAATACTTCATCTCCACTTCATTGAGTACTCTACATGTTTCCTATTTCTTGTGCTTCTATCCACATGACTATCCAAAATTTCTTCTCTCCTCCTTTTCTGAAGTAGGTGCTAGGATATTCCACTGTGCGTCTATTATCTCTTCATAAATTCCTTCTTCATGATAGTATGTTAAATCTAAAATGTTAAACATAGGTGAAATATGAGCTTCATCAGGAAACTCTACCTCATATGCATTTCTTGAATCATGCTTCTTCAAGATCTTGCATGGTCCAAATTTCATTTTTAACTTGTTGTATGTACAAACTAGAAATATTTCCTTTACCAAATCAACCATGATTTCATATCCTACTTGGAACTCCGTATACCTCATTTTTTTATCTACCTTAGCCTTATATTTTGATTTCATCTTATTGATATGGTTCTTCATCTCTTCATGCAAATTCCTCAAGTGCTCAACAAAATCTTCAGCCTCAACACTAATCTTCTCCCCCTTATCCATCTTTCTTAGTTCAAAAGAAGTTATTGGACTACTCCCATACACAATCTAGAATGGTGATTTACTAATTCTCCTATTGATATAATTTTTGTAAGAAAATTCTACATGTGGTATAATCAAATCCCATCCCTTGGGCTTATCTCCTACTAAGCATCTTAGAAGGTTACCCAAAATCTTGTCCACCACCTCCATTTTTCCATCAGTTTGTGGATGGTGTGTAGATTTGAACTTAAAATGTGTCTTAAAATTCTTCCATAATGTCCTCCAAAAATAACCAATAAATTTGGCATCTCTATCTGAAACCATACTCTTCAATAGACCATGTAGTCTCACCACCTCTTTAAAAATAAATTTTGTAATATGAACAACATCACTAGTTTTAGGAAATGGAATGAAATGTGCCATATTTGAAAATCTCTCCACCACCACAAATATGGAATCATGCCCTCTCCATGTTCTTGATAAGGCAATAATTAAATTCATTCTAATATCCTCCCATGGCCTCTCAGGTACAGGTAATGACTGATGCAATCTAGCATTCTGACTTACTCCTTTTTCAATCTGACATACTCTACAACTTTGTACAAAATTCATCACATCTTGTTGTAATTGTGGCTAGTAATAATTCTCACTAACAAGAGAAATGGTCTTATCTTGACCACAATTTCTAGCCAATCCTCCATTATTCTTCTCCTTGATTAGATTCTCTCTCATAGAAATCCTTCTAATACACAATTCGCTTCTTCTAAAAAACATCCCATCTTGGATTAAGAAATCCAACCATCTTGTCCTATCCAATGTAACAAGTTCCAAAAAAGGCTTCCAATCTTCTAAAAATTATGGATCTTCAAGATACAAACTCTTGAGTTCATTGAACCCAACAACCTCTATATTCATCTCTATCAACAATTTTTTCCTTCTAATCAAGGCATCTGCAACTTTGTTTGACCTTCCACTCCTATGCTTCAAAACAAAAGTATAACTCTGCAAAAAATTGACCCATTTTAAGTGCCTTTCATTTAACTTTCCTTAACTATTGAGATACTACAAAGCACGGTGATCAATATATAAAAAAGTTATTTTGGCAATAAATAGTGTCTCTATTTCTTCAAAGCCTAAACTATAGCATAAAACTCTTAATCATAGATAGAATATTTCTTCTTAGCATCATTTAACTTCTCACTAAAATAGGAAATAGACTTACCTTCTTCACTCAAAACAACTCCTATGGCAATGCCACTAGCATCACAATCTACCTGAAAGACCTTATAAAAATTTGGAAGTGTCAAAATAGGTTGCTCTATAACTTTCTTCTCCAACATATAAAATATTTTGGCTTCTCTTGTAATCCACTTAAACTCTTTTCTATACCCTCTCATTGCTTCAACTAGAGGTACATAAATACTACTAAAATTCTTAATAATTTGTTTCTAAAAACTTACTAGATGATGAAATGACCTTACCTCTATAAAATTCCTTAGGGTAGGCCATTTAATGATAGCTCTCACCTTCTATGGATCCATTTTAAGACCCTCTGTGAAGACAACAAATCCCACATACACCAACTCTCTCTTCACAAAACTACATTTCTTTAAATTAATCAACAACTTCTCCTCCCTTAACCTCTCAAAAACTCTTTAGATATGCATCAAGTGCCCCTCCAATGTCTTACTAAAAATTAAAATATCATCCAAATAAATAATAAAAAATTCTCCTAAAACTTCTTTCAATACCTCATTCATAAGCCGCATAAATGTTCTTGGTGCATTTTCTCACCCAAAAGGCATGACTAACCACTCATACAAGCCCTCCTTAGTTTTAAAGGTTGTCTTAAATTCATATACTTTTGTAATCCAGATTTGGTGATATTTTCTCTTCAAATATATCTTCGTGAAGTACTCAAATCCACTCAAATAATCCATCATGTCATAAATTCTTAGAAAGGGAAATCTATACTTGATGGTGATCTTGTTGATGGCTCTAGAATCTATACACATCCTTTATTCCCCATCCTTCTTTGGTGCTAGTACTATAGGTATGTAGACACGTAAAATATACATGCACCTGATTTTGATCATATTAACATTGTTTCCTTCTGAATCATACTCTCAACATTTCATCGTAATTCTATCCCTTAATATGATGAATCGTCATTTATCTGATTAAGTCTATCACCTCCTTTGATTAAATTAATCAATTTAATTTAATTAACCTTACATTTCTGTTTAATTAAATAAATCATTTTATTTGATTAAATTCTCTAAAGTCCTCTTATTAAATTAAATAAATTAAACCTTATTTGATTTATTCTAATACTTCCCTCCTCAATTAAATAAATCAAATCATTTATTTAATAAACCATTTCCTCTCAATTCTGATTTAAATTAATTCATCTATTTAATTCTAAATTGTCGCATCACCTAATTCTTCATTAAATTAATCAAAACATTGATTAAGTTAATCCTTCTCATTAAAATCCTCTAGAGAATGCAACTTGCACAATAAATCAATTACTTTGATTTATTAAATCTCTATTTTCCTCACATGGCATCAAAAGGGAATATTCCCTCAATTTGAATTCAAATTCAAATGGGCTTGGTCCTTCCAACAAGGCATTCAATGCCTCTTACATGTCCTTGTGCATTGAGCCAAGTGACATTAACTCCATTTCTCTTTCCCTCTCACATGTCACATTCAAAATTCAAATTTGAATCCAATGGCATTTATCATGCACATTGACCAAAATGTGCTCATTCTTCAACCATTCACATCTTGACAAGTGGCACTTGGCCATTGGATGTTGAATGATCCCACATTCATCCAAATCCTTTATTCTTCCAATTTGGGAATCTATAAATGAGAGACTTTTCCTCTCATTCAAACATCCTCAATTTGAGTAAACTTATTATACTCAAATCCACAATTCATATGCAAAGTTACTCTCTTCAAGTGAGAACTAATTTTGCCCATTTTCATCCAAGCATTCACAATATTTCACATCTTGCATCAAGATTATACTCAAATCTTTTTGGAGATTTGACAATTGTTCAATCAACCACATTGCAACTTAGGAATTGGGAAAGGGCCAATTTCAACACTTCATTGGCACCAATTCCCCCATGGGATCATCAATTTTTTCACTTAATTAGGACTTGTTTTCATTTATTTTAGTTGTTCTTCCCTTGTCCCTATTTTAAGTTTTTTAACAAATGGATTTCATGGGGAATCCCTCATATTTTCTTGCATTTTGATCTAACACTAACAATGTTTGTCGTCTTTGTGCAATTTCAGGTTTAGGGGTTCACATTTTGGTGCTAGAAGGAGGGCAATCTCACTTTCATCACATTTTTTTTTTCAAAATTCCACGGTTTTTTCATGTTTTTTGCTCACATACAGGAAACTGCACTGCAGATCAGACACGCGTTCCTGTATTGCACTGCGGGCTCATATGCGGCGCTATATTGCACCGCACCCCTAGAACCCTGCGACACCATATGGCACCACAATCACTTCCTGCCTTTGAAATTTCAAATTTTTCCAACTTCCACTGCTTCCTAACTCCACCGCGTGCCAAACTCCACCACACACGTGGTCTCTATTTCTATAGAGCACCGCATACAGTCGACCGCACGACACTCTATAGCACTGCCTAGTTCTTTAAGCAGAACCACACCCACTAAAGAACACCGCACCTACTAAACTCTACCACGGGAAACAATCTGCTTTTGAAATTTGAATAAATTTTTAATTTTTAGCATTAACTTGGTTTGCTATATTTTTGCTCTCTGTTTTTTCTGTCATTTTGCAGATTTGAGAAGAGAAAAAGCAAAGAAAGAAGCCCATTATGACACCATGTTCACAAAACCAAAGTGTTCCTAAACACTAAAAGTGTTCTTTAACACTTCTTAAGAAATTTTGTTAAATATCTTTGGCCTTAGGAAAATTAATTTTACTTTGGGCTTTAAAAAGAACAATCAATTTTTATGATACCATGTTTATTTTGTGCAAAGTGTTTTTAAACACTTAACTATTCTTCAACACTTTTCAAGAAACTTGTTAAAATATTTGATCTTAGAACACTAAATTTTCATTGGGATCTAAAAAGAACAATCAAATTTTGTTTTTCTAAAGTTGCCAAGGGGCTAAAAAGAACTTTAGGCAAACACACTAGATTCGGTTTGAAAGGTAATAATTGAACAAGGCAAATTCACATTTTTATTTGGTGCTTAAAAAAGAAGTCATTATTGCTTTGAGGATTAAAATGAACAAGTGTCTTTTATGTTTTGCAAAAAAATCACAAATTAACATCATTAAAATGCATATGCGCTTCTCTTGCGCTTCATAGCGATCTTGAGAATCAAAAGCATTTTTGTGATATTAACTTGTCAAAAAGATTGCCTCCACATTTCGATTTGGGCACTTAAAATTGAACAAAGCATGCAAGTGTGAGAAAGACATATTCTGGAGGTTTTCCCCTTTGTTTTTCAACAAAGGTTGTGTAAATGATAGGATATGTTAGCTCGCTATTGTTTATCTTAGAGGGCCTGCCTTCTGGGAAAAAGTAATCACCCAAGGGAACGACCCAACCGGGAACACGCTAAAGCCAATCGACTTCCACCCAGGATATAAGTGTGGATATTGGAACAAAGGCCAATATCACGAGGATTATTTCAACGAGATGGACAGCAATGGACTCTTGTCGATGTTGGATAATCCCCCACGAACAGAATGCTCGAATTAGAACCCCTTGTTTAGAAAAAAGCCAAAACTTTATCTATCTTGTTGGTGCAAAAGGTCATGTCCTTTGAAGTTGCCCCATGTTATACATGTGGTCTTGTTGTACAAATGAAAGGTACGCCATGGGATATTCATGGGTACTAATGCTTGGTTGACCCGAATAAGTGAGTGTCGTGGAGGGGAGCCAATGTGGTCAAGCATTTATCCATTCACACAAGATATGCATAGCTAGATTCATCCAAGTGGGAACCCAACAAGATATTGCCTCATCATCCTAGGATTGTAAAAGTGCTTGGAAGGAAAATAATACATTTCTTGGTTCCAAAACAATGGAAAACAAACATTCAACACTATCATCGAAATTTCAAACCCTTTAGGAAGAAAATAGCTTTGGAAAATTTTAAGTGTTATTGCTTGCCCTAGGGATTCTATCCTCAGAGGCTTCTAAACATTTGAATTTGTATCTCCATTTGCTCACTAAAGTCAACAATAGGTAACCTTTGCCTTGATTTCCACATAATACACTTTGTGGGATGAAAGAGAGTTAGGACATTGGACATTTAGTTTGAAAAGCATAATCAAGAAAGTGTTTGTGGTAAAAAGGAACCAAATCTAAGCAAGATAAAAGACAATTGAACCACACATGTGCTTGGTCTCTTTTGGGTCATTTATTTTTCATGCAAACGTTGGTCTTTTGATTTGAAGTACTCCTAGGGAAAAGCATGTTCTTCATTACCTTGGTCTTGTAAGTAAGTCCTCTTAGGTTCGTCTAAGATGAAAATCATCACTTCACCCATCTCAAGCATTTATCAAATTTCCATCTCACCAACAACTTTTGGAACTTTGAAAACATCTTATGTTAGACTTTTCAAAAATCAAAATCACCTCATTTGACTCAACACACCTAGTCAAATTCACTTTGATTGGCTTAATACACTTGGCCAATTCATCATTGTGTACATGTTTTCTCTAGGATAACACAACTTCCTAGAGTTTACAAGTGCATTATCAACTTGTTTGGCTTAACACACTTAGTCATACTATCCAAATCGAATCAAATCAATTCCTAAAGTCTAGCATTGATCCAAAGTTCCTAAACATTCAAACACCCATATCACTCACCCTTTCATATTTCATCTCATCATTGGTCCTAAACACCTTAGAGGTTCACTCTCGCAATAAGGTCAAAACACAAGAGGAACATGGAATATAAACTCGACTCATGCATCATGAGTAATCCAAGTCAACCTAACTATCCAAGTCTCACAATTCCAATTGATTATCGAAACTCACATTTATACATGACATCATTTCCAAACCTCAAAGGTACAACTAATGTGAGTATGCCCAATCTGAAGTTTGGAACACCTTTCCCAATGGTAGATTTAAATCCAAGTCCAAATTTACAAATCTATCAACCAAACACTCAATGCATGAGTTTTTCAAACAACATTATCCCACCAAATGCATACATGCCAAGTGAAACTTTACCAAACATGACCATTTCAAATCCATACTTGGTGAATTTTGGGATAGATATGATTACAAATCAAACCAATGTTGTTGAAAATCTAGGCAATATGTTGAAAACTCCATATGTTGATTCAAGTGAAGGTAACACCATGCAAAACCAAAGCTACCTAAATCAAGGCAATATGATTTTCAACCACAAAAATGTTCAAATTCAACCTATAATGCCAAATCACAACATCATACCAAATCATCCCATCTTGCCATCAATATCATAACAACAAATGGCAACCATCCAAGCAACCCCAACAGTTAACACATCTACCGTTACTCAAGTGTCTCAAACACCAAGAATCTCAATCACACCATTCACCACTCAAACCTTTGAAATCAATGAGACCGTTCTGCTCACCCCAACAATCAACACCATCCCCAACCCACCACCACCGCCTCCAAAACACAACACGACCAATTCATTCTCCATCATGTTACAAGCCGCTCAAGAAGCTTCCTGCCAAAAGGCACTCCAAGCTCAACAAGCCACATAAGTTGCACAAGCGGCTCAAGTAGCCTAACAAGCATAGGCTCAAGCTCAAGCCCAACACTAGGCTCAATAGGAGCAAACACAATTAAAGGCACTATTGCAAGCAATCCATCAACAATCAGCTCAACAACAAGCCCAACAAAAAGAATTGTTGGCACAACAACAACCATTGTTGACTCAGCAAGAAACACATGCCTTACTCCCACAACAGAGCTTGCGACAAATTCTCATCACAATCATTAAAAATGATGATCAAGATCCTTCGACCAATGATCATGTTGAAAATGTCTCTACATCATCTAATGAGCTAGAGGACATATCTCAAGAATTCACTCCAAAGCGTGATGAACATCTTTCACCAAGGTCAAGAAATGATCCTTTCCAAAACATATGGACATCTTTTGACCTCATAAAATTTGAGAAACTTCTTATGCCTTCTCAAGATATCCAATAAAGCAATCCATTTTTTGAAATTGACCCATGTCAAGAGCTTGATCTAAAGCATGTCGAAAGAAATTCTGAAATCATTCAAGATCAAGAATTTGCATCTCCAAGCTACTACAATGATATAATGGATACTCTCCTATCCATACAAGATGATCATATCCATATAGCACATACCCCTCCATCCACCCACAAGATGCTTTCTTTGAATGGAAACGTAGATGATCTTCATTCAAAACAAGAGTCTCATACTCTTGAAATCATTACTGAGAAACAAGAGTCTCCTACTCTTAACATTGGTACACATGATCAAAATATGGAAAACATTGGAGACATATATAGAAGTTGTGAATCAAAAACATCCTATAGAGACATACCAGAAATAGATCATGAAGAAGGCTTCTATGGAAGTTGTGAATCAAAAACATCATGTGAAAGCATATCAAGAATGGATCATGAGGAATACTTTTACAAGGACAATGAAGCATCAACACTTCTTGAAGAAGCACTGCAATTTGATATCTCACAAGATCAAACCAAAGATATCAATCAGGAATTCATCCCACATATCGAGGATCCTATCACTTATAAACTTGGATCACTTACCTTTGTAAGAGAAAGCTATCTCATCAATACAGTAGCTGGCACTTTTGAAGATCCACCATAGATCAGAGAAGGAGTAGCACCTTGTTTCCAAGAAAAATCATATCCTATTGCAAATAAAAATTTTCAGCAAATGAATTATCAAGGTAGAGGATTAAGCCTACATGAACAGGGTATCTTGCAACCAGTGTAGATTCTTGGAAATCCTAAGCATCAAGGCCTTGGTTATTCAACAATCAAGGGATTTCAGCATATCAGTGATACTTCAACAAAACTGGGGGCAACTTCGTCTCGAGAAAAAATCAACATAGGGAGCACAAAGAATCCTTATGATGAAACCAATGCCAATACTACAACCCGCCATGTCATGAATCTTCATCCACCCATCACCCTATCCACAAATTGGGACCAATGTCAAAATAAAGACTTGAATCGAAGCATGAAGAATGTTATCAAAGAAAAAGAAGCTAAGAAGCATATTGGACAAATCAAATACATATGGATACCAAAGAATACAAAGAATGACTATCCCTATCAAAATCCATTAGTCAAAGAAACTATGGGGCAAAATAAAAAGGGGTCAAGTATCCAACAAAGATGTCCACAAAGGAAAAATCAGGGTTCTCAAGCAACATACAAATTTTATCAAGCAGTTGGTCCTAATTCCATGCACACCTCCATATCCACTCATTATTGCTCATCTTCCCAAGTTTGGACAGTCAAAGGTTCCAAACTGTCAACCAATCCATCTTTTATCCCTAAACACACCCCCTCCATGCCTCCACACATAATATCCAATTCTCACATTGACCATGTGTTGGCAACAACCCTTCATCATAAGGATTTAGAGGGCACTCTATCATGATTTGCGTACAAAGACAAAGTTAACTCTGGTATCAGCAAAGTAGATCAGGGATCTCAAAAGTTGCATTCAAGTGCATGTATCTTGGCAAAGAAACTTCTTCAAGCAGGATATCGATGGCACATTATGATAGAAGCATCAACATTAGCACCGCCAGGTGGTTCAACATCAGCTTAAAATCTCTCAGAAAATACAAAATAATCAAAAAATTTAAAAATTTAAAAAAATCAAAAAAATGATTAAAAACAATAAAGAGAAAAATCGTCCTCTAACAAAAACCGCTTCGGTGGCGCTTTGGATAGGTACCATGATGAAAACCTAGCAAACAGGTGTCATGTGTAGAAGCGAGCATCTACGTGCGCTAGTTCAGAAGAAAGCATCTTATTGCATCCATGATAAAGCTAGCATTTCATCCATAATAAAGCCAACATAAATCCGTTCATCCATGAACCATTTATCCAACCCATTTCCATCTAATCTGCCTTATATAGATCTTTATGAAGGTTTGGTGCACACTTTACATGTGCTTGTGGTAAAAATCTTGACATGGGTCATTTTCATTGATCCCATCCTACCCAATGCTATCTGAACCTTGAACCACTATCCAAAGGCGCGTCCACTTTTTGAACACCTTATCTTATTGCAAGATGATCCATATCCATTCATTCATCCGTCTATCCAAGAATCCAGCCATGGCCATTCAAAAATTACTAGACACTAGGGGGCAGATGTTTACATCTTTCTTCAAGAATAAATCTTGATCTATATCCTCTAACTTATGTGGCGATCTGAACATTGGTAAACATAAAATCAAATTATTCGAAGAACTTGTGATCCAAAATCCAAATCACTAGCCCATGGCATGTTTTGACGAGATGGCATTCCTTATCATGCTTTATCTTTCATCAAACATCAATCCAAGCAATCAATATCAGTTGCATCTAATGCACACGTTGGCATCAAATTAAATCATCAAAGCTATTTTTTCCAAATCAAGCTTCATCAATCTTGATCAATCGAATCCAATCAATTATCACCTTGTTTGACTTAACACACTTAGTCAAACTATCATCTTATACATGAGTTTACTCTAGAATAACACAACTTCCTTGGGTGTAGAAGTTCATTATCATCACTCTGTTTGGCTTAACACACTTAGCCAAATTATCAAATCCACAATCACCTTGTTTAGCTTAGCACACCTAGCCAAATTATCCTTTTTGTAAGATTTTAGTCTGGGATTACACAACTTCCTAGAATTTACAAGTGCATTATCACCTTTGTTTGACTTAACACACTTAGTCAAACTATCAATCTATCAATCCAATTGATCAAAATTAAGCTTGGTTCTCAACAAAATCCCAAACAAAGCACTGATATCATCACATATCATATCCAAAACATCGAAAAAATCAAAAATCCAAAAACATGTCAAAATATCAGAAAATATTCAAAAATTCATCATTAATTCTTTCCAATCTTTCACCCTGTCGAACTACATCATCTCTGAGCTTGAACATAGGAAAGGTTGATCTTTGATCATCCCCCAAGATAATTAGGGTCAGTCCTTAGGCGTCTGTCGCATTGGAAATCTATTTGCCCATCTAGTTTGCATCTTAAGCTAGTCCTTTAAGCAATAAAATGGCAATCTGTTTTCCCATCTTATCATCAAGTCACTCCATAGTCATTCCAAACTACGTCGTCTCTAAGCTTAAACATAGGCAAGGCCATCCTTGATCGGCCCTCGAGACACAAAATACCAAAAACATTCAAAAATGTGAAAATACCAAAAACAACCTCGAAATATTTGAAAACCCAAAATGGTTCATCCATTTCATCTCACTTTCACCCATGATTTTTCATCATTCATAATAAATTCAATCGTCGCTTTCACCCTTTGGTGAGTCAGTTAGAAGCAAGTTTAGCAGGTTCCAAAGTGAACGCCCAATTGTCAAAAGTCTTGGAAGTCTAAGTCAGTAAGCAAACAAGTTGGTCAACTCAGAGTATCAATATCTTATCACCCAATCAATCCCATCAAAACCCTGATCACTACATGTCCTAGGATGAAGCTTTCCTGTGATGGACATAAGCATCAGTTACCCCACAATAGTTAGTCTTGGCTAGTGGTATGAAGAACATTAGCTTGTTTGTTTACTTTATCTTGGTCTTTTTAGACTTATCTTATTTTGTGCTCATTTCAAGGACCTCTTGATGATGCTTGAACAAAATAGGTTTAGAGAGAAAGGAATGGGGCAACAATCATTATCTTTTTTATTTGTTGTTCTTGTTGGATGTTCTTGTAAAATAACTTGGTGAATACTTGCTTTGTTAGGTCCGTCCTAGCAAGGTTTATGTATGTCAAGTGTGAACAAGAGCACTCCTATCTGATTGTTGAGTTAGAGTCCATCACACTAGGTAAAAAACCATCCTGGTCCTTTATACCTTGATGCATCATACCTATGTGTGTTATCAAACATAAAGCAATTGGCCCTTTCAAAATCCCAACTCTTGGTAAGAATTACATCATCATCATCAGTAATAATGTGAACTTGTGTGGATCCTCCTTCCATCCATCTTACTCTTCTTATTCTTCTATCTTTACTAACATTTCTATCTAAAATTGGTGTGTTGTATCAAAATATACACAAGGCTACCCATGGCCGATGACTATATACACATCATTAGAATTGTCTACATCAAAGAAATTATCTTTCATCCTTTGATCAATAGAACCAATCCTCTCACATTTTATCGTGATCTCAATCAGAAAATCATACATTTCCGCTCGATCTCTCAAGGGGGCAATATACCAGTGTAATCCTTCCGCTGGGGCAATAGTGGGGCATCTGAAAAATCAAGAAATTTTTGAGCTTTGATCAGAGCAATTTATTCTTTGAATCAATGCAATAAGTACATTGCTTCAAAGAGGGGCAAAATGTAGACATGTAAAATATACATGCACGTGATTTTGATCATATTAACATTGTTTCTTCCTGAATCATACTGTCAACATTTCATCGTAATTCTATCCCTTAATTTGATGAATCGTCATTTATCTGATTAAGTCTATCACCTCCTTTGATTAAATTAATCAATTTAGTTTAATTAACCTTACATTTCTATTTAATTAAATAAATCATTTTATTTGATTAAATTCTCTAAAGTCCTCTTATTAAATTAAATAAATTAAACCTTATTTGATTTAATCTAATACTTCCCTCCTGAGTTAAATAAATGAACTCATTTATTTAATAAACCATTTCCTCCCAATTCTGATTTAAATTAATTCATCTATTTAAGTCTAAATTGTCACATCGCCTAATTCTTCATTAAATTAATCAAAACATTGATTAAGTTAATCCTTCTCATTAAAATCCTCTAGAGAATGCAACTTGCACAATAAATCAATTACTTTGATTTATTAAATCTCTATTTTCCTCACATGGCATCAAAAGGGAATATTCCCTCAATTTGAATTCAAATTCAAATGGGCTTGGTCCTTCCAACAAGGCATTCAATGCCTCTTACATGTCCTTGTGCATTGAGCCAAGTGACATTAACTCCATTTCTCTTTCCCTCTCACATGTCACATTCAAAATTCAAATTTGAATCCAATGGCATTTATCATGCACATTGACCAAAATGTGCTCATTCTTCAACCATTCACATCTTGACAAGTGGCACTTGGCCATTGGATGTTGAATGATCCCACATTCATCCAAATCCTTCTTTCTTCCAATTTGGGAATCTATAAATGAGAGGCTCTTCCTCTCATTCAAACATCCACAATTTGAGTAAACTTACTCTACTCAAATCCATCATCCACAATTCATATGCAAAGTTACTCTCTTCACATTGAGAGCTAATTTTTCCCATTGCACTCAATCATCTATCATTTTTATAAATTGTAACAAGGCTATGCTCAAATATCTTTGGATATTTGATCATTGATTCAATCAACTCACATTGCAACATAGGAATTGGGAAAGGGCCAATTGCAACATCTCATTGGCACCGATTCCCCCATAAGATCATCATTCTGTTGGCTAGATTAGGATTTATTTTCATGTTATTTGAATTTGTTCTTCATTTCCTAATATTAGTTTAAATAGGTGGATTTCATGGGGAATCCCTCATATTTGCTTACATTTTGATCTAACATTAACAATGTTTGTCATCTTTGTGCAATTGAAGGTTTAGGGGTTCACAAGATACTACACATGCACTGAAAATTTATTTTATTAATCCCTTCTACAACAACTCTTGCACTTGTCTATTTAACTCTTCACTCTCTGTTAAAGTCATATGATGAGCTACCATATTCGGAAAACTAGCTCCAGGAATCAGGTCCATTTGATGACTAATATTTCTTACTGGAGGCAAACCTTCTAGTACGTTATCAGAAATAATAGCCTGAAACTCATTCAACAAATATGAAACCTCTATAGGTACCTTAGTAGTATCTTCTTTATCAACTCTAGGGATCAATACAAAATACATATTCTCATGCATCATACCTTCTAGAAACTTTCTTCCATCAACCAAAAAAATTCTTACATTACTACATACCTTTTCCTCTGCCTCTTTTAAGGGATTCAACTTATGACGAACCCCATCCTTTGTCAAATAATAGGTGTTTCCATGTCCATAATGTATCGCTCATCAATAAAACTACCAAAATATTCCTAACAACACATGAAAAAAATCCATAGGCATAATATAGCACAATACCTCATCATGGTAATTTCCAATCTTGAACTTTACCAGACATTGTTCATTTACCAAGGCTTTATGGTCCTTCTGCAACCAAGCAATCCGATATGGTTTGAATTCATTCTTCTCTCCAACTGCAACTTACTAACCATCTCTTCTGAAACAAGGTTCTCAATACTACCTCCATCAATAATAACATTCCAAACTTTACCCTCACACTTACATCTGGTGCAATATAATTTCTTCCTTTGAGTTGGTTCCTTCTCCTCATTTTGCAAGGCTCTTCTAGTAACAAGAACCTCTCCTCTTTCTGCATCCTCAAAATGTGAAGACTCAACATATTCATCTACATGTTCAACTCGTGCATTACCCTTAGGTCTTCTATTTCCCTTCCTTGATGTTGAGGATATGCATAGGTTCAATGTCCTTCTCCACACTAGAAACAAGCTCCATGAAAGCCTCCTTTTCCTAGTCCTCATACAGATCATCATCTTCCTCTTTAGTTTCCATTATTCTAATCATGAGGATTATAGGTGTTATCTCCTTTCTAGTTATGCCACACTACTAGATCATTAAACCTTCTTTTGATCTTCATTTCAACCTCCATATGACCATTCACTAGTCTTTCCACCATGACCTTCACCTCTTTGCTTGATTTCAAATCTTCTATTCAATTTTTCTTCTACCTTCAAAGATAATTGATAGGCATCTTTAATGGTATACATTATTAACAAAACCAATTCTTCTTGAATACTAAGCTTCAACCCATTTATGTAATGGGAAAATTTCTCCTTATTGGCCTCAAAATGGCTTGTTCTGATCAAGACACAGTAGAATTCTTCTGTATACTCCTTGACATATTTTCCCACTTTTTTTAACCTTTGCACCTTCAAAAAATCTAGCTCATAATCCACAAGAATGAACTCTATTTTTAGATTGTTTACCATACGATCCCATCTTGTTATTTTCTCTTTTCCGCTTTGATTTCATTCTACTTGTAACTCTTTCCACAAAATTTTCATATGACACTTCAGAGCTTGGTCTTTACAAATCTAGCCCTCTCAGGATCTTCCACCTCTTCATACTCAAATTACTCCTCTATATCGTTGACCTAATCAATCAGCTCTTTTAGGTTAATATTTTGCAAAAATGTAGAAAATTTGATCTTTTGCCTTTTCTCAATTTTAGAGATGGCCTTAAATAATTTGAATTGCTCTAGATCTTCTACTTCTTGTTCTTCTTCAAACTATTCCTCATTTTCAACTTCATCTTCACTTTCATCTCCTCTTCTTGGTTCAAACCCTCGATGTAGCTCCTCTTGCAGTGCTTGAACTTGTCTCTACAGGGCTATAAAACCCTCTTATAGTACAATAAAATTTCTTCCACGACCATAGTTTCTTCAGGGAGGCATTCTTATCACTTTTCATAGAAACCCACAACCCCAAGTCCTAGTGGAAACTACCTAACATTCGACGATTTGTTTACACACTCGGGAAAACCTACTTTGATACCAATTGATGAGAGCCACACCAATCGAAACCCACACAAATCACAACAATAGATACCAACATAGAAGATGTGATATAGATAAAAAACTCACTTTCAATTATTTTTCAGAAAATGAAATTACAAATTCAAAACTTACATGCTACAGCCTCATGGGTTTGATTCATTACAACAAAATCAACTTTGAAAATAAAATATATTATTTAGAGCCACAATATGCACTAATGGGACCACCTTCTACAACCCCACTTATCCCCTTTTGTTCTACCCAATAAGCACCGTAGAATGTTCTAGAAAGTGTAACTTTCCCTTTCGTTTTAGCACCAAAAGTCCCATTGTTCGACTTCTTTCTTAAGAAGATATTTTAGTGAAATTCACTTTTCAGAGGGGCAACATCATGGGGCTATAAATTTTGATATGGGTGTCTGATTTTCTATTATAACATATCGTTGGAAAGCTCTCAAAGTTATCTACAATGCCAAACCCATTGAAGATCAATTCAGCCACTTTTTGAGCTATTTCGAGGCCTCTAAGGTTTTCATATATGAATTTGAAGTTGCATTGGAGAAATTTCTCAATATAGAAACTTAAATATCTCCCAATCGTGCAAGGTATTGAGATTATTCTTTCACATTTGGAAAAAAATTTCAGTTCTACTCTTTCGGGTAAATTATTTTCACCCATTAAGCTCCATTATGGAGCTCAACAAAGCTAAAGAAATTAAGGAGACACAATTTTTTGGGTGATTCAAGATTTCCCTACACCATTGGATGCTCTTACATCAAATAGGTGGTCACTTGAAATTTTCTTCTAGTTCTAGACTTGTTTATGATTTATTTTCTTTCCATTCTTGTTTTCAACATTATTTGGAGTTTGATATACCTTTGAAATTTCTGCTTTCTCAAAAACTAATCCTCCTTTATCCTTTGAAGACTTCTGATTTGCAGTCATCTCATCAAGAATTGTGGAGATCTTCCTAAATTTTTATTCTTGATTCTTTTCTTTCTCTAGATCAGATCTCAAGGTCACAATATCTTGTTCAAGTTTTGAACATTCTTCAAATTTATCTTTCAGTTTGGCATTCAAGTAGTATTCAACTTGCACTTTTAGATTGGTGATAGTCTCATTTGATTGCTTGAGTTCATCTATTTCTTTGACTCTTTTTGTAGCCTTATTAGTTTTCTCTCTCAAATTATTGATACATTCATCTACATCACTAAGATCCTATTTCATATCTCTATTCTTAGCTTCTACTTTATCCAAGCCATCAAGAGATAATTTGTGTTCTACTTCCATGTCAAATTCACAATCTTCTTCAGTAAACCATTCAGGGATAATCTCTTTCAAAGGGATAGGATACTTCCTTGTAGCCATGGTTTCAAACTCCAAGATCTACCTCAGTGAATGAGCCAATTGAAGGAACCAAGATCTAATACCAATTTTTGAACACCTAAAATATTAAGAGGGAGGGTGAATCAGTTTTCACTGAAAATTATTAACTTTATCAACTTTAAACATCCATTTAATGTGTCACTTTAAACTTGTACTAATGGAAAGGAACATGGAAATAATTTATCACATCAAAGAACATAAGAACACTAGTTTACATGGAAAACCCAAAAATTAAAAAACCATGGTGAACATTAGATCATAATATATTGTAGTCGGTTATAATGTTTGATACAAAATGGTGGACCCACTATCCAAAAGAGAAAGGCTCACTGCTAGTGGCTCATTTCCAAAGGGCACATTGCCCATAATAGAAAGAGATATAGAAAGGGGTGGCTCACTACCAAATGTGAACTGATAATATTGCATCTAACCTATGTTGAAGATATAGTTACACTGAAGCTCAAAAAATTAACTTGACACACATTGTACTTTACCTTAGTCACAACTTGCACTTCTTTACACCAAATCTCATGCACACTCTTAATTTTCTCGTATATCATCCATCTACACAAGGAATTAACCTTGTATATATACCACATCCAATCAAAAAATTAATTAGGCCAACCTAATATATGTATCGTGCATCCTTGTAACTTGTCGGCATAAAATACCAACACACAAACCTTGTAGAAAGAACCAAAGCGTATAACACATTAATATAGGCTGGCATGACCTATAATTACTCCCATAATTTCACCTCTTACATAGCTCAACTCTACATAACCTCAAAAAATTTAGGTCAGCATCACATAGAAAAACTCAATGAACCAACTACTCACTCAAAACTCAACATGTGGACTACCAAAACACATGCCACTTGGAATGTACACACTAATGAAATCCTCGAACACTTCTATAAATACACATACCAAAATATTAATTTGTGTTGTAATGCAAAACATTCCAACATACACTGTCACTGTAACTCTATCATTTTTGTACAAATACTCTATCACCATTATCTTTGACTACAGAAGATGTCGAATCCTGAAACTTTATATTTAGTCTTCCATCATGCATAAAAATTACCTCAAAACCACATAAGAGAAATCTTCATTGTGGATCAATTTGGACCTAAAAATTGATTCTCTATACCATAAAACTACATTATGAGACTTAGGAAATTATCTAACCATATTTTATTCTCCATACCAATGCTTTTGCATCTCTACCATGGGTTTCCATCAGTAATGGGTTGTCATAAATTAAAATACCACATTCTCATCAATCTTCAACAATCTCTCCATACTATCATGCTCATGTTTCCAATCCAACAATTTTCTCAATGAAAACTAACTTTCCAAAAATATCCCCCAATAATTTAGGTTTACAACATTAATAGTAGTTGATTTTGGTAGTGATCCACCCTTTATTCTATCTTTTTCTATTCTAGGTAGTAATCCCTTGGCAAAGATCCACTGAAAGTGAGCCATTATTTCTTTTTGGACAGTGATTCCACCTTTCTATATCAACATTGTAGTTGGTTATAATATATTGTGAGCTAATCCTCAATGTGGTTTTTCCTTTTATATGGTTTTGCACGTAAATCTACTGTTCTTTTGTTCTTTTATGTGATGCATGCTTTATAGGCTCCTTTCATTTACTAAAAGTTCAATATGATGCTTTAAATACATGTTATAAAGTGAATGAATTTCAATGAATACTGATTCACCCCCCTCTCAGTACTTTGCATGTTCAACACATCCTCTCATCCGTATTACTAGTATTTGTAATAGAAAATGTATCAATGATTTCATCCTTTTGCACCACAATATTTTCCCAATTAGGAGAGGTATTGGGAGAGGAATAAACATGATTCTCATGATTCTCAATGAATGGATCCTCTTACACCAAGAGGCCTCACAAGTAGGAAGATATTGGGAGAAAAATAAACATGAATTTCATTATTTTCAATGATTGTATCCTCTTGCACCAAAATACTCTCATAATTAGGAAAGATACTAGGAGAGGGATCAAATAAAAACAACAAAAACTCATTTTCACATGCTTCTAGCATAAATTCTTTAAATTTTGTAATAATTTCTAAAAATAAGACATTAATTATGATCAAACAAGATTTTTGCAAGTAAATGATTATGATATGTCTTGTGGATAAAACAAGCAATTCTCAGCAAGATCAAAAACCTACGGGACTTAACTTCAAAAACTTAAACTAGATTTGGGAAAAGACTAGAGGTAAGGATCTCACATAAAATTTAGGCCAAAATTGACAATACAGGGGTGCAATGTGCCCTAGACAAGATACGTATTTTTAACAAACTCAAAATCTAAGAATCGTCTACGATGTTTGAGGGTCCTATATTTCACAAATTTAGGTCTGGATGCAAACATATTTTTGGAAATGCACTAAAACCTAATTTCATTACGTGAGTCACATACATGCATATAATTTTTGATACTTTTAGATTAATTGTGTAGACATGGAAATACCAAAACACTTGCTCCTGATTACTAACGTCGTTTCATCCTTAATCATCTTCTTAGCTTGTCATCACCTTTCATCCCTTAATTAAATAAATCATTATTTATTTGATTAAGTCATTCTCCCTTATTAATTAAATTAATCAATTTGATTTAATTAACCCTATGTCTCTATTTAATTAAATAATTCATTTTATCTGATTAAATCTCTAAATTCATCCTATTAAATTGAATAAATTAAACTTTATTTAATTTAATCTAATAACATCCCCTTTTTAATTAAATAAATCAAAATCTTTGTTTAATTAAAGTCTAAATTATTTTCTTCTCAACTTTGATTTAAATCAATCCTAAAATATAAATCAAATTTGTCACATCATCTAATCTCCTATTAAATTGATCAAATCCTTGTTAATTTAATCCTAATCACTTAATTTCTCTATATTTTTCTATTGACACATGAAAATATACTTAATTGATTTATTAAATCCATATTTTCTCTCAACATGGCATCTTTAGGGGAATATTCCTCCAAGTAGATTAGTCCTTCCAACAAAGCATTTATCTCCTCTTACATGTCCTTGTGCATTGAACCAAGTGGCATTTAAGTCATTTTATTTCCCTGTTCAACAATAAATTTCATGATTTTCAAAATCCACTTAATATCATTTATTGGCTCATTCACCAAAATGTGCTCAAGCTTCCTCCATTCACATCTTGACAAGTAGCACTTGGCCATTGGATGTTGAATAATCCCACATTGATTCATTTTTCTCATTCCTCCATCTTATTTTTCTATAAATAGAAAGCTCTTCTTCTCATTTGATCATCCACAACTTAGAGTAAAGTTACAATCTTCATATTTAGAGAAATTTCATCCATCTCCACAAGCATTTTCCATTACCATAGCTAGGTTATTGCAGATTTTATCAAGGAATCACATTGTTCTTCATCACCAACTGGATCAATCTTAATTAAAATCATCAAGCTTGCAAAGGAGATGGGAAAGGGCCAATTTCTACACATAATTGACACCAAATCCCCGACGGGATTAAGATTTTTCATGTTTAAATAGGATTCCATTGCTTTTCATGTTTTGTTCTTCATTTTTCTTCCTATTTTGAGCATTGTAGATGAATTTCATGGGGAACTTTAGTTCTACCTTGCATATGGATCTAATATTCTATTTGTTTGCTATGTTTGTGCAGGTCTAGGATTGGGGTTCACAAATTGAATATGTTCAAGTGATAATTTTCAAAAATTAAATATTTTGATTAATAGATTTTCCTAGAAAAAGTATAGAAATTTAATACTTTTGATCTTTTGAAATGTTCAGATAATATGAAAATCTATTATTTTCAATGATTTTTCTCTAAATTTTGCATGCAATTTTGACAAAATAAATTTTTCAGTGAAAACAACTCATATCTAAGCATTCAACAAGGAAAAATAAGATCTTAAATTATGCAATTTAATTCAAAATATTTTTCATTTTTTTCTTTTAAATTAAGATTGGGAGAAGATAGATAAAAAGGCATGCAGTACTATCAGATTGTGTCTTTCTGATTTTGTTCTTCTGAATGTATCAAAGGAAAATATTGTATATGTCCTTAGAGATTCCCCAAAGGAGCTCCAATAGCTTCCACATAAGCCAAGCGAAGAATGCAAGCGGTGGACATGTGGAAGCCTTGAAAGCTTCTTCCGGGCGAGCTCATGGGAATCTTGGAGATTCCCTTCTAGATGCCCTGGAACCTCCTGGGTGGTGAACACGTGGCTTGTGGGACCCGATAAAGTTAGCGATTGGTGTTTTGGCGATAGCGGATTATTGTCGGCCCAAAATGTGATGGAATGGCTAGCGATAGCGAAGGGATTTTGATCAAGCGGCAGAGCGAACATCAATGTGACACATGGTGATCTTTCATTGGTTGTTATTGCACCATTGTTGCAAAACAACATTTATTGCTAAAGGTTGGATTGGTGAAAAGAGATTTGTTATGCAATCTTTTTGAGATTGAATTTTTGCGATTGAGAGAGCCCAAATTTAGTAATTTCTCTACAACAAATTTAATGTAGGAGTGGCTCAATGCAGGATTGTAGGTGGATCCAATCTGAGATCATTTTGGCATGTCGGTGATGGATGGAAATCAATGCACCCTAATTGGTGGTTGGAGAGTAACTTGTAATAGTTGGTTGAGACTCGATGTAAGTAGAGCAAAAAAATCAGAGTTAAGAATTCATTACATGCTAAAATACAATTGTAACAGTGAGTGCATGAAAAAAAAAAAAAACTATTGTTGTGAGCTAACTATCAGAGAGTGAGGACTATAATTTTGTATGTAAATTTTTCTTTCTGTTATACAAAGTGTCTTTCTCTTGGTGCGGTGGGTTTTTTCCCGAAAGGGTTTTACCATATAAATCTGGTGTTATCTTTGTGTTTGACTTTTTTTTTTTCTTGTTATGCTTTGTTTTTTCATCTTAGAAGTTAGAAAATTTTAAAATTTGGTCTTTTAACTTCTCCTTTGTGGTCTTAGCATTAGGAAAGCGTTTTCCGCACCTCTGCTTTTCCTTTCACTACCTATGAGAGATGAATTGCCAACAACTTTCACAAAATAGCATGGATTTAAATGAAATAAATTGCACAATAAATTAGATTCACATGGATTTAACATAAAATCAAGGAATTTAGGTTATATTCATAGAATGTTTCCATACAAAAACCCGAAACACAAAAAATACAAAAAAATAACATAAGACAATGTTCTTCATTTAATTCTTCAATCATACATCATCCTCCAACCTTCCTCGAAATGTGTGAGGTTAAAAAATTCCTTTATAAAGAAAATAAAATTCCTCAAACTAACTTTTCAACTACCTTAACTCTTGACCTTCCAAATTCTTACAATTTGTTGCATTTTTACAATTTTGCATTCACAAAAATTTATCAAATTTTGTAAATTTTACACTTTATGCCCAATAAACATAAAATTACTAACTAGGACCTATTACATGCTCAAATTAGCCATTTAGACCTTATTACAACATTATGACATCATTTTTACATCAAAACCTAGAAGTTTCCTCATGGAGGCATATTCTTGCAAGGGTGTACCTACACCACAAAATAAGGGGAAGCCCTAAAGAAAGAGGGTTTAAAGGAGATAAGAATGGGCCTAAGGCTAAGTCTAAAGGAAAATATAAGACTCCTAGAAAGAAGAAACAAGTGAAGTTCTAGAACTATGGAAAAAGAGGACAAGTGAAGAAGGAATGCAAAAATCCAAAGAAACAAGTTGATTCCTCTACAGAGAAATCCTCAAATTCAGGTGATGAAGCTTTGGTTTCTTGTCTTCATACTATGAATAATGAAAATTGGTTAATTGATTCAAGATGCTCATTTCATATGAATCCTCACAAGGAGTGGTTTACCACAATTGAAAAATATGATGGAGGCAAAATATACCTCGAAGATAATTCTTCATATCTTATTGCCATAAGGGGTAAGATACGGTTGTGTTTCAGTGACTGGAGGATTAAAACCCTCCTTGGTGTTTTACATGTTCTTGGAGTATCTAAAAATCTTATTTTAGTTTTGAAGTTGAATGATTTGGGAATAAATGTAACATTTGATAATAATGGTTGTAGATTAGTAAGAGGAAGTTTAGTGATAGCAAGAGGGACAAGGGGACTCTATTTAGGCTTGAAGCCACTACTATTGTTATCTCTACCAAATTAATCAAAAAAAATGAAAATACTTGTATGTTGTTGCACCGTAGATTGGGCCACATTAGTGAGACTAGTTTTGAAAACCATTTTGAATAAAAATTTGTTAGATAGATTTTTACTATTTTGATGAGAGTTTTGATTTCTTTGAATATTGTGTGTTTGGTAAACAAAATATAAAATAATTTCCTTTAGGTAGTACTAAATATAAGAATAAATTGGAATTAATTAATTCACACGTATTTGGTCCCATGGATGTGGAATCAATTGGAAAATCTTGATATTTTTTCTCCTTCATTGATGATGTTACAAGATATACTTTGTTATATTTTATGAGGCATAAATCTGAAGTTTTCAGTAAGTTTAAATAATTTAAAGCCTTAGTTGACAAGCAAATAGATTGTAATATTAAGGTTTTGAGGTCCTGTAATGGAGGGGAATACTATTCTAAGGAATTTGATGAATTTTTTAAGCATGGAAGAATTGTTAAAAAAAAACTACTCCTTACACTCCTCAACAAAATGGAGTGGTAGAAAGGAAGAATCGAACAATTATTGAAAGAGCTAGAAGTATGCTAAGTAGTTCACGGCTTGACAGATGCTTTTGGGAAGAAGTCGTAAGTATTTCATTTTACTTGTTGAATAGATCTCCTTGTAAGGCTCTTGAAACAAAACCTTATGAAATGTGGATAGGTAAGAACATTCTATTTCACATTTAAGGGTATTTAGCTATGAGGCTTATGTTCATGTGCCTAAAGAAAAAAGGACTAAGCTAGATCCTAAAGCTGAAAACTATATTTTCATTGGATATGGTGATAATGTTAAAGGTTATAAGCTATGGAATTCTCTAATCAAGAAAAGTATCTATTCTAGATATGTGCTCTTTAAAGAGATTAGCATAATTTATGTACCTAAACAACCAAAGGAAAACGATGAGGGAAAGAGTGGGAATTTTGAAATTAAGTAAGAAGATGGACCTCAAGAAGAAAAAAGATATGGATTTGATGAGGAGGAAGAGGATGAGGAATAAAAAGAGGTTACTGATAAAATCGAAGAACATTAGGAAGAAAATCAGGGATGGATTGAGCAAGGTCAAGAACAATACGATCCTCATACTCCTATTCTCAAAAGATCCACAAGACAAGAAAATCCAGTCGATAGGTGTAGCCCACCTGATTTTCATTGTATATTTGTTTTATTAAGTGTTGATGATGAACCTAGATCTTATAGGGAAGCTCTCTCTTCAAAGTAAAATGAGTCTTGGTTGTAGGCTATGCAAGAGGAGGTGATGGCACTAGAAATTTGTAACACTTGGGATCTTGTTCATTTTCCCAAAGGAATAAAGCCCATTGGAAGTAAATGGGTATTTAAAAAGAAATTTGGAGAAAATTGTCATTTGGAAAGGTATAAGGCCAGATTAGTGGCTAAGGGCTACTCCTAGAGAGAGGGGGTTGATTTTGGTGAAATTTTCTCTCTTGTTACTAAATAAACTTCTATTAGATTATTGTTATCTATTGTTGTTGCTTATCATTTTGAGATAGAGAAAATGGATGTTAAAATTGTTGTTTTGCATGGGGATCTTGGGGAGGATATTTATATGCAATAGCTTGACATTTTTGTTGTGAATGGAAAATAAAATTTGGTTTTCAGATTAAAGAGATATTTGTATGGTTTAAAACAATCACCTAGGATGTGGTATCAGAAGTTTAATGATTTTTCTCTAAAGCTAGGTTTTCTTAGGAGTGAAGAGGATCATTGTGTGTACGTTAACATTATTAATGATCAGATCCTAATTATTATCTTGTATGTTGATGATATATTGTTTATTAGTAACAACAAGGTGATGATTGGTGAGCTCAAGAGATAGCTTTCTAGAACAATTGATATCAAGGACTTGGGGGCTACAAAATACATTCCTGGGATGAAAATCAATAGGGATTGGACTCATACAAAGCTTTGGTTAATTCAAAGTAAGTATGTGGATACCATCTTACAAAGGTTTAATATGCATAACTATAATCCAGTTTGTATTCCATTTTCGATTGGTATTAAGTTGAGCTTAGATATGTGTCCTAATACTAATGATGATAGTTAGGATATGTCTAAGGTTCCCTATGCTAGTACCATTTATATTTTAATGTACGCAATGGTTTGCAATAGACCAGATATATCCCAAGCAATGGGAGTTCTAAGTAATTTTATGTCTAACCTGGGTAAAGAGCATTGGAATTTTGTTAAGAGGGTATTTAGATATTTGCAAGGTACTTTTGATTACTATTTTCTTTATCAAGGTACTGATAATGTGGTCAAGTCATTGCACATATAGGGATTTGTTGATGCAGATTGGGTAGGTGACTTGGATAGTCGAAGGTCCACTAGTGGGTATGGGTTTACTCTATTTGGAGGAGAAATGAGTTGGATGAGTAAAAGGTAGGCTAATATTGATTTATCCACCATTGAAGTAGAGTATATGGCTACTACTCATGTCTCTAAGGAGGAAATTTTGTTGGAAAGGTTGTGTATAGGTATTGGTTTTGATTGCAATATTGTTCAAGTTAACTATGACAATCAAAGTACAATTCATTTGGCTAAGAATTTGATGTATCATTCTCAAACTAAACATGTTGATATTCAACATCATTTTTTTCATTGGTTGATTGCTAATGGTCAAATTCAGCTAAAGAAGATTATCACATAGGAGAATATTGTAGATGTTCTTACCAAACCTATGAGCACAAAGAAATTTACTTGGTGTAAGAAGGCCATGGGCCTTGCTACTTGTACCTAGTTTATTCCATGATGGTGTGATTCCCTTAGCTCTTGCAAGGTATTCAACAAGTTGGAGAATGTTGAGAATTAAGGTGTCTCAACCTTGAAAATTCCTAAGTTGTTTATTTATTATTGCATTAGTTTTTCCCATAGATAAATATCATTTATGTTATTAAATAATTGTGCTCCATCAAAAGGGTGTGAGATTTTGATTTGGCACTTTTTCCACGTGTTTGTTCCTTGAAAAATAAGCTATTAGTTGTCAAAGGATGCCCACTTAGTAGTCTAACATTGAAAGCCTATTTTTAAGGATTTTATTCTGGATTATATGACAACTATAAGGGATAAAAGTGGGGGATATCATTTTGGACATCAGAATCATCTATGACACACGTACGAGAATATTTGCATAGCTATTGATGGTTTATGATGCATGTAAGACAATCTCCTATTTTATAGGGATTCATATGACATCTTGTAAGAAGGTGTAATGTCATTTAAGAACCATGTTTAACATGTAAGGGGTCTAATGTATTTTTACCATGGTATTTTTGAACCTTTTTTTGATCCATGGTAATGTTTCATGGTGGTATTTTGAGCCCCCATGAGTCTATATATTAAGGGGTTGAGTTGAAGACACTATGAGATTTTTTACAAGTACATAGATGCTACTGGATTGAAGAGGAGTTAGAGTGATTGTATTTTGAACATCATTATTGTTAATACAACTATTCATCTCTTTTTTGGTGGATTTTTTTCTCAAAAGGGTTTCTCCACATAAACACATTGTGTTATGTGTTGTGTTTTCTATTATTTTCATTTTCATTGCTTACAATTTTTTAAATCTCCATATGGTTTACAATGCATAATCTAGTTTATAGTAATCTATCAAAGCTATCATTATTTCTATTCCTTTATCATTTTTTCTAACATTATGAATCCTGCAACATCTAGACAATGCAACCTCAACTAAATAAATCCCACTTGATGATTTTTCTAGATTGCTCAGTGTATGTAATGGGGTTGGAACCCCTCCATTATTAGGCATTGTGTCCCATGTCTTGTTTTTCCTTGGAGGCTGCCTTATTTCAAAATTTTGTGTTGATCCATGTCCTCTTTCAAAACCTTGTCTAGAACCTTGTGAAAAATCCTGATTATCTCGATTGTACTTGGACTGAATACCCCTATGCAAATCCCGCATTTGATTATTCTAGTTTCTCAAATAGGTAACCTCTATGGATAATTTCTTAATTTTTTCTACTAATTAATTTATCCTTTCATTTTATGTGTTGTTCTGTGTCAGACCAAAATTTGTAAAAAATTGTAAATAAATAGGATGTGTTCCTAAATTTTGTGGATGAAGGGGTACTACAAAATTTTGTAGATATGTAGGGATATTGGCCTATTGTTGGGGATATACTGGCTGACTAGAATTTTGAAGGTAGCTATGGATTAGCTAAACCTGACTCAATGGTGGACCTGGATATGGGATAAATGGTAGCTAGGGAACCTGATTCATTAAGGGTGTTTGATTAGCGAGAAGATAATTTAACCCTTCAATCTATCCAAGATTAGCAACGAGTCCTAATGATGGGAGATATATTGCTATGTGTTATCCCAAGTTAGTACTAGCCTTAACTTCTTCTGCATATGCATCTATTAATGTTCTTTGGGGTTGATGAATCCTTTTAATTAAGGCAGAGGTGAGACTATTTAATGCATCATAAAAAATAGATCTAGCAGACGCATCATTAATAACATATGGGTCTTGCAACCTACTATAAGAATGATGAAATCTATAATTGAATGAACTTATAGGCTCATTTACTTCCCTTTTAACTACCATAAACCACCTATACAATTCATTAGGAGTGATTGGGATTTTAAACTTTTACAAGAAATCACTTTCCATTTGACCCCAATTAGTAATTGAACTAGTAGGTAAGTGATTGTACCAGTAAAATGCCTCCTCTCCAAGTCAATATGGGAAAAGCCTACAGGCCACATCCTCATGTTCAATTTTCCTATCCTAAAGATAATTTTGGAAAATCCTAATATGTTCCTTAGTTGTTCTATTGGGGTCATTGACATGGAACTTAGAGAAAAAATTCTTAGGAATTTTAGGAATGGCATGATAATTATTGAAGAACAGGGGTGAGGGATTGTTTTCCAAGAAAGCTATTGATGGAGGTGGGGGTGGTAATTTCTAATTTATGGAAACCTATGGTTTTTTAATGGAAATGGGGGTGTGCTCAGAATCTGAAGATGAAAAACTAGATGATGGAGAATACGTGGTTGAAGGTTGGATGGGTGTATATGATTAAGCTTCTCCTTTCTTAGTCCTTCTACACCTGGTAAGGGCCTTGAATTCCTACAAATCTATTTTATCAGATGTAGATTTAGTCTCTCTTCAAAACATGTAAGGAGATATGGATGACCAAAGAGGCTCCAGCTTTGTTTAATGTTGCCCTCCTTCTAGCACCAATTCTATTGATAGTGTTTGAAGCATTGTAACAACATAGAAAAAATACAAGTATCCTATCTCTCTTGAAAGGTAAATTTATATCAACAAGCCTCAAAAAATAACCCCAAGGTCTCTAATGTTAGGTATTGAAAATGCACAAACAACTCAATGAAAATGTGATTTGTTGGTTAACCCAAAGGGCATTTATGGTCAAACAAAAGACTGGAAATATTAGAACAAAAATGAGGGTTTTACAAGCTATGGAAATGATAATAAACCTTAGAATTTTCCCAAATCTGTGATCTATAAATTATCCTTTCATCAAATTTAACATTTTAGTTATTCTTTTCAATTCCTAATCTAACAATGATCTCAAAAACTATCAAAATATAAGGTTTTAGAGAGACTTCTAATCTAAATCTTGAGATCAATCATGAAAACAATAGAGCATTCAAGGTGGACCAATATTCAAAAACCAATTCCTTCTTAACCAAGATAAAATCTGCAATATCACAAAAATAGTGCAATCTCCAAAGGTATAAAATATTTACAAACTATGAAACATTCAAACATTCACCCAAAATGGTATGAAATGCATAAACTCCTGTAATTTAACTTAGTACAATAAATACTAGGCTTGGGTTAACTTTACACAGCAACTTACAATAAAAAAATTGCTAAAAGTATGGACCAAAGATTCCTCAAACACCTTAAACAGTTTATTATAATCATGAACTAAAATCAACTAGCTCTAATCTAAATCTAAAAATTACTCACTCAAAACAACTTGAAAAAACTTGAAAAAAGTTTGAAACATAGGAAACATGAATATAGATAAAACAACATAGGAAAGATCACCAAATTCAATTTCTTCTTGTATTCACTTCACAAATTTTGAAAAAATTCTAGTATCCAATCCTTACAAATGAGGAGAGAGCTCCAATATATAGAGTTTTTTAAGAACTTGTTAGCCTAGAGAGAATTAAATTAGGGATTACAATTTAGGTTAGCCTAAAACAATTCATCCTTTTAAAATATAAATTTCCCTTTAAATTTTACAATACAACATCTAGAAGTCGGCCTCAAAAGATGCATTTAATATTAAATAAAAGGCCCTTTTGGACAAATATCTATGTATGGTTGACTTGTAACTCCAGCTAGCTTGATGTAGTTATGTAGAATGTCTTTCAATTTTCTTTAGACTTTCACAATTTTCTCCAAAGCTTTTTTGATGAGTTCTTTCTTCAATTCAAAGGCATCTATCCATTCCCTTGGCTTATTTAAATATTTAGATGTAAGGACACCCTCATCCACAAGATTCTCCTCTATAGATTCAATTATCTCCATCAATTTAGCCAGGGAAGCATCATCTATTACCTTACATTCTTCTACTAGTTGTAGTACCTCATTCAAGGAAGAAGATACCTTATCATGCATATGTAAAACCTTATCAATCAAATCATCTCCCTTTGAAATGAAATATCTTACCCGTTGTTGTGTGACCTATACAGAGGTTTTCATTTTCTCAATTTCATTGATTGTATCTATAGATAACAATTCACTTGAAGTAGAAGTATCCAGACTATCTTGTGTTTACAAAGGCTTTACTAAGTGTTGGATATAAATTTTGTAATTCTTCCACCTATTGTTGTAACTTATCCTTTGCTATGGTTTCATTATCTAATATTTTCAGTATAGTATCCATATATTCTTTTAGGTATTCCTTCACCTATGTCTTTGTGGATGAACCTAGATTAATGGTTTCAACTTTATAATTTACTTGAGTGGCTTCATTTTTATATTTATCAGTTACATGAGTAGAAATATGCAAAACCTTTGTTTTTTTATTCATCTCTTTTCATCTTTGAAAATATTCTAGCTTTCTTCCTTTCTTTGGTCTTACCCAAGCTATCCAGGAAGTTGTCCCAATCTGGTGTTTCCTCTTCAACAACCATTGGTTTTGGCTTCAAAATTTCTTTCAACTAATATGGGGTAGTTAATTATTCTAAATATGTATCATCATGGGGACTGTTCTACTCCCCATGGTCCTTAGGTGGATTTTTTTTTAATATTTTCTTCTTGTTTCTGATCCTTACCTTTTTTCTCCATATTTGATTGATGTGTTTCCTCTTTCTGAGGAGATTCAGAGGGTGCCGGGTGATCCCACAATAGTGATTTACAATTTTTGGCCAAACTGGACACTGAAATTATTATTTTTAACTAAATCTTCAAATTCGGGAACCTATAGTGGTTGAACTGTGAGGAGTTTGAAGATTATAAAAACTTGAGTCTCATCACATTTTGTCTGTAAATTCTATAAATATTTTTTTCAATTATTTTGGAATAAGATTGCACTTCTTTTTCCATCTCCCACCAAAACTATTTTTTTTTAGAAACAACATTTTTTAAAAGTGACGCTCACGGTATACAACATAATTTTTTTTGTATGAAGGATAAAATTATAATTTTTTTGAATTTATATTTGTAACTATGATATCTAGCAATTTCATTTGGTCTCATAGTTTTTTATTGAACATTTTTTCCTTAATAGAGTTTTGAAGTCAAACCAATTGCAATTCAGACATAGGGGGATTGTATACAACATAACTTTTTATGTATTCATCGAAAATAACTTTTTATTTTTTTTAATGGATCAACAACATCAATACCCAACATGAACATATTTTTTTTTTAAATATTTTGATAATTTTCTATTTTTCCACATGTGCAAAATAGAGAACTTGATTTTTGGTGAAAAACCTATGTTTAATAAAAAGTAAAAACACATACATAATAAAACCAAAGAATATTGAAATTATATTCATGGGATAGATAATTTAGAGGAATACCATAATCATTTTAAATAAATTTTAAATCAATTCATTTAATCCCGCAAAAGGTAAATCAAAAGTGATTTTTTATCAACATTTTGATAGGTGTAAAGGAGACTCATTTATAGGTATGGTTTAAACCTAGCGAGGTTCTATCCAAGGGGGTTTGATATAAGGTGGTTTGATCTAACCCTCTTGAATTGGAATCCTTAAAATGGAACTTTTAAAGGCTTAAATCATTATATTTTTTAAAAATATGTGATTTCAGCAAAAATTAGTTCCTCTCAGAAATTGTAAACCAGCTTTGTGGGATCACCTACCTCCTCTATCTTCTTAGGTTCTTTTTACTCTTCATTCTCATAAATTTTCACCTCAAAGGCCTTTTGTTCCAAATATATCCCAAATTTTCTAAGGTCTCCACTTTTTGGAGTCTCAAACTCCTCTTCTTCTTCTTATTATCCTAGCTTCTACTCCTTAAATACATTAACTTCATAATTTTCTACCTCTACCTCCTCCTTTTTCAAATTGGACATGTTGGTGAGGTGATTGGGGAGGAGTGTTTTCTATAACAATCTCTTCAACATTTTCACTCTCTTCGACTAGTGGCTCATTTACATTTCCCTTAGGTTCTTCAACTGCTTTTTCAAAATTCTCTATTTTAGAAGGGGAGACCTTGGGCTTTGGAGAATTATTTCTAACATACACTTGTTTTTTGTCTCGAGATATTTCTACCTCAATTTCCTTAGCCTACATTGCACCTTCTTCACTACCTTTAGTCTTCCTTTGTTTCTTAGAAGGTGAAACTTTATCTCCTTCTTTGACAAGTCTTCTTCTCTTTGCAAGTTGGGCCTTTGTAACTCCTTCAACAATCTCCTTTATAGGCCTTCTTATTTTAGGGATTGACTACCTTTTGGACCCTTTATCCTTAGTCTGACTTCTTGTTTTCCTCTTGATCACAATAGGCTCTTCTTCAAAATCTTCTTCTCCTTGAAGAACATAAGTGTCATATTTTGTCTTTTCAGAGTCACCTTGTTCTGATTAAGACTCTAAGTCTCCCATCAAATCATAGGTGGATTTATTTCCTTCTACTTCCAATTCTAAAATTTTATGCTTTACCCACATTTTAATGCTCAATCATTGGATCATTAGTTTTATCTAGCTCCACCACTTCATCTTCTTCCCAACTTATTGCAGGGAGTGGCTTATTTTGGAGCTACATGTAGTCATGGTATTACACTATATCCTATTCATCTTCCACCTGATCTGGCACATTGGCTACTCCATAAATCTTGATTAATTTTAATGGAAGCCTAGATTAATTCCTCTTAATGACCTCAAAATTCATCTCTACAATTTTCCCAATAATGTTCTATATTATCTTTGTGCCTATATTTCCTATTAGCCATTTTCTTGACCACTCCATAAGGTTCAAAACTACCTCTATATAAATTAGAATAAAAATGAAAGTAGGCCATTTTAGACTCAAAATGATGTGCACTCTAAATAGAATGGAAAGCCTACAAAATTCCAATAATTAAAGGGGAATCCCCACCAAATCCTATTGTATGCATTGATTTCAAAATTGAATCAGAGAAAGCTAGTTGTCTTGTCAACTCTAGAAATTTGACTTTATCTATAGGATACCTAGGAATTTTGTAGGGTACCTTTGGAGATCCATAAACTCTAATGTATGTGAACTTTGGGAATTTAATGAAGCATTAATCATAATTATTTATAAAATCCATATCCTCTAGTGAAATTCTCATGTGAAGATCATCTTGCAAAGTTCTAATTATATACATAGTGAAGGAATCATAACCCTACTATAGTTTGAATTATTCAAGTGCAGTTGAGGGTATACATCATATAATCTATCTTGACCAATGCTTCCTTTTTAATTCAAACCTCTATATCTTTAATACCTAGCAAGCATTTACACCACATAAAATATCATTGTGAATGTTTTTGTGTACTACACCTTTCTCAATTGTTTGTCTAGATTGTCACTGATCATTCTTGCCTAGTGGTAGTTAACTCCTACTTCAATCTATGATATAACATAAAATATCTAGTCCTAAAATAAAAAATCCTTCTCCAATCCTACCACTCTACTAAGAAGAGTGATCATATTATTATATTCCAGCTTGAAATCACTGATATTTAGCTATTTTGGCAACTTGGAATAGTGATACTTTGGCTTTTCAATCCAAGGCTTTTTCATCATCTCCAATACTTGATCAAGATCATCATTGTATAACTTCTTGGCTATCTAAAAATTCACCTTGATCATCTTATTATGTGAGCCAATGTTGAATGCCTCAACAATTGCTTCCTCTATCAAGTTTGACATGACTCTTCCTTGAGGCCCAACTATTATCCTTTTATCAGATTCATAGTTCTTTGCACACTCAATGATCAATTTAGGACTTTGTATGGAAGGTGGAAAACCAACTGCCTGTTCCAATCCTGCATCCACTAATATCTTAGCAAAAGGAGTAGGAGCATGACAATACATTATTTGCTTGAAATCCTTGTAATCAATATGACCCATGTTTGTATCCCTGACCTTGGCCCAATATTAAATATCTTTGACTTAAGAAGTCTACCCTTAAAATAATACATCATATTTTCTACTCTAGCTGTAGGCTCCTCTTTGTCTGACTCAGTAGATTTTTTTTAGGAACCCTTAGTCTTGCTAGACTCTACCTGCATCTAGCTATGAGAAATACCATAATTACCCAAATTATAAGAAAAAACACATCATTAAATCATTAAACTTAAAATTATAACTCATATGTAACATGTAACCAATCTTAAGTCATCATTAAAATCCATAAAACCAAGTTACAAATCCCTAAGATCAAGTTTTGGCATATTTTAGGCTTTTGAGAACCTCACAGATTTTGACTATTGAAGGGTTTTGGGGAATCCGAGTGCCCAAGGATTCAATGAATAATAAAACACTTAGCCACATTTTTTATTATCAATCATAAACTACCTTTAAAACCCATAGAAATCAAATTACAACCCTCTTAAGATCAAACTTCAAACAAATTTTGGGTTTTTGCAGAATTTTGGAATTTTGGGCTTTGGTAGATTTCAAGGAATTCAATCCCTAAAGGATTCCATGAAGAAAGGTTTCTCAGGTCTTTCATGACCAAGAAAATTCCACAAAATAATACTTCAGCAAATAAAAAAATCATAAAACCCTATTCACAATATTGGAAGCATTTAGAACCATAGATTAAGTCATTGCAACGAAAATTACATGTCCATTATATTTTGCTTGAACCAATAAAATGAGAATCACCAAAGCTCGGGGAATCCACATAAGGATGGAATCAATGAAACCCAAGTGGTTCATGAAATCCATGGCAAAATAGAATCAACAAAAGGAAAATGTGTGCTCTTCATGGACAATCAGATTTAGCGAAGTCCAAGCTCTCGGATTTTCCATGTATTACAAGATTCCACAAAAGGGGAACTTCTCTCTTTTTTCTAAGGCATTAATCCAATGAAGAAAAAACTTTGGGATAATATCACCTGCATGGAATCCATGAAAGTATGACATTTAAGGTAATCTAAGCACAAATAGATATAACAAAAAATCATGGCTCAGATTACTCAGAAGAAGGATTTCATGAAATACAAACACTAGGATCCATGTGCTCAAAGATAACTACATAAAAAAGATTAAGCTCCTTAATTTCCAAACTTTGTCAGTGGCTACCAAGATTTATCTATAAATCTTAAATAATTTCAATTGACAATAAACCCTAGTTTACCATTTTGATTGTCCATTAATCATTTTAGCCCTATTTTGAAAATAAATTGATCTAGGGTTCTAGAAAGAGTGCATCACATGATCTCAAATTGGTATAAGTGCATTCAAATCAATTAAAAATAAAATTAAAATGAAGTGCATCAATTTCCTAGTTCATAGCAAATCAAAGCCAACATTAACCACTATAAAAGACCTAGTTTTCGAATGATTCCCTAGCTCTACTTCTTAGTTTCAAATGCATAAAATTAAGACAATACTAACCATTTCAAAAATGAATTAAAATAGAGTTCTAATTCACAAGAAAATGAGAGTGGAATTCTTACAAATTCATGCCCTTGATGCCAAAACATAAACTATGATTCAAATTATAGCACACAGGCATCTAATTCATTTAAAGCCACACTCAACCCATTCTTAAATTTTAACAAAATGATTAGAAAGCCCATACCTTGTGATCTAGATAGCTACAATAAAGCACATATGCACTCATAGGAAACCTTAGTCAAAATCAATGAAGAACACAATCACAATACACACAAATCAAACTCCCAATTCTCCAAAGCACCTCACAGTTCCTCAAGATACAAACTCTCAAAATGTTGAATGCAAAATGACACCAAATGGAATATAAATCACCTAAAAAATCTAGATTTAATCTCAACCTACTCAAATATAGGAGACAATAAATGACTCGACAAGACTCTTTAGCCAGGCTTTGGAGATTTCATCAAGACACATATTTGGTGAAAAGGAAAACCTCGTGGATTCTACTAGGGTCTAGATTTAGTGAGCAAGGTGGTCATCAAGGAATCCGTCCCTCCATGGATTTAGTGAATATCAAAACTTTGGGGGTTCCATCCTTCCACATATTTCATGAAACCTACTTTAACTTAGCCAAATTTGATACCAGAATGAAACTTCATGAAACCAATGACTCCATTCATCCAAACATGATCAGAATGTTGCAAAAATGAGCACACCCAAAGTGAAAATATGATTATCAAAAGCTCAAAAGGTGAAGTGAATCGAAATTTCAAGGAACCCATTCCTTAAGGGGGGAAAAGTTAGAACTTAAAGTAAAAAAAAAAAAAAATCAAGGAGAGAGGGTCCCCACCTCCAGTGGGGTGTGTGTGCAAAAATAACACAACATGCAGCTTGCTAACCTTGTGAAGCTCAAACCATAAATTCAAGGACACCTATCATAACATACCTTGCTTGCCTATGGAGCCTTGCCTTATGGTGCCTTATTTAATTTATTAGAGGGATAGATTTGGTATGGTTGGTACGATGAGAAGCTGACACAGACGCATGCATTTCTCATTGTATGGTGAGATCTTGTAGACCTGGAATGACTTTCTCACTATGCCACTTTATTGGAAGACTCACCTAGTGGATAGCCTAATGTTTTTCTACCTCAAAGTGAGCACAAACTGAAAGCTTAGATGTGTTTCACATCACATTGGATATTCTAGGCTTGATCTTCTTCGTCTTTGATGTTGTATGATTATGTATATTTTTCATTGCTACATACATAAGTGTCTTGAATGTATAATTTAGTGTGAGATTTACATGGGGTCATAATCTCACTAAAGTGGGGGAAAAATATAGTGTAGGAAAAATTATCCTTTTTTCACACTTAATTTGGGAATAATTAATAAATAAATGAGCCTAATTATGCTTTAATTTAGTGTTGTAATATGTTTTTCATATTCACATTAAGTTTAGGGCCCTTTTAAATAAAATGGACTTAATTTTTCCTTATTTTCGATGTTATAAGGTGTACCGTTACACTTTCACACTAACCTAGTTATTTATTAATTGTTTGAGGTTAATTTCCCTTAATTTTCCCCTTTAATTCAAATCCAAGCCTAATTAAATTCAATTTCCAAGGGATAAAACCCGACATTCATAAATTCCATTACACAACACTTAACTTTGGAATATGTGTGTCTGAGGTAAGTGACCTAGGACCCATTTTCCATAGAGATAATGGGTCTCACTTAGTTCTAGGACCCTGATTTTACATAATTGTTAACACTAAGCAATGTGTGTCCTAAGTAAGTGGCCTAGGACCCATTTTCCCTATGGCGAATGGGTCCTCACTTAAACATAGGATCCCCCTTTGGAATATGTTTTCGGTGGTATTTTAATGATTTCAAATCCATAATTCAATGCCAGCTTGTGATATTTTAAAATTTGAGAATTAATGTTAAGATATGTATAAATAAAAGGCTATTTCATTTAGTTTCACCTAGAAATTTCAAGTATTCATGCATTCTAGCAAGTTTATGAGATCGAGAGAATTATCAAGGCATTTCAAGGGTATATTTATAGAATATTATTCCAGCAATCAAGATTCATTCATCATGTCAAATATTTTTTTCATCATGCATGTTTTTTGACCTAATATGTTGATGTATTGTTCAAGATCAATTCAAGCATATTCAAGGCATTTTTTATATCAAGTTTCATGATCAATATCTAAATTCAATGAATCCTATTCATTCTAGTTTGAAAATCTATTAGCTAAGGTTTCAAATAAGGTTCCATTGTTTCATGTTTCAGTATTTCATCCATTCATGTTTCATTGTTTCATTTCAAGGTTTAATTACCAAAATGGGGTTTGACCAAGGAAAACCTACATTCACCTAACATTTTATCTATTTGATGTGTGATTGTAGATTTTAGGTTGAAGATCCTTTGAAGAGTGAAATTGAAGAAATTTGTAAAGTTGTCAAAGTTTCAAGAAAAGTTGTCAAATCATGAAAAATCCTCGACAAGATTTGTTTTCGGTTGTTCAACAGTGAACAACTTGAATTTGGGAGTGCAAAAACCACAAAAGAGAACCTAGAAATAATTTTTGAGAAACCCTAGCCAGGACCCATTCACCATAGGGTGAATGAGTCCTCAATGAGCTTGAAAAGATGACTTTTGGTGAAAGGTACACAAAACTTTCCCCTTTCCAAATATTCCTTTTGACTATTATTTTCGTCATATTTTATTACTATTCTTCATTTGCACTTTGTAGCCTACATTTTGAACAAAATAAGAAAAATAGGTCCTTTGCAACCCACACATTCATTTTCTTTTTATGTTTCAAATATGCTACTAAAATTCTTGATATTTTTTCTCTTGATTACCCTTGACGGATTTTGGGATACTTGATTATCTCAATTAAAGTGCCAGGATTAAAATGGTGAAAATACCTTCTATTTATATACAATTATTACAATTTCATAAAAATAAAATACGAATATCTAACATTTAAAATTAGATATTATTTAAATAATAAATTATTGACACCTAGATCCACCTTTTTTAGGGTCTAAAATTGTCGGGGGAAAAATATTAAATGCATACTTTGATTTATCATGTTTGATTTTCCAATATAATTTATAAAAATTAGAAATTAATTCATAATATGTCTAAGCACATATGGGGGAGCTAAACCTATTGTGAAATTTCTAAGGGTGACAATTATCGATGCTATAGGATACAAATGGAAATGAATACTTATCGAAGCTATCACAACCCTCTTTCTAGAACATTTGAAAATATGATTATTAAGTTAAGTTTGTTTGATAATAATTTTTATTTTTGAGAAGTTCTAAGAAGATCTATAATTTCTTCTAACTCTTGTAGGATGTGGAAATGTATTTTTGTAGGGAAATTTCTAATACCAATTTCCCATTTTATTTTTGTAGATGATACAATTTTATTTGAACACACTTGCATTGATGAAGCAAAAGAGATAAAAAAAGGCATTATCTGATTATTTTAATTTCTAGGGTCAATCATTCAATAAAAAAAAGTCAAAAATATTATTTATCAATGTTAATCCATTGATTAAAACCCAACTATTAAAGTTTTTGGGCTTCTAATGCAGTTCTTTCCCTTGTAAGTACTTAGGTATCCCTTTCTTCTTGGGAAAGGAAAAACATGATTTTTGGGATAAATTATTTTCTTTCGCCTCTAATAGAATTCTTCTTTAGAGATCAAAATAGCTTTCCCTCACAAGTAAATTGGTGATTCTCAAATTTGTGCTTTATTCCCTTCAAATCTATCTAATGTCAGTGCAAAAACTCCCACACGAAAAGGGATTGACCTTATAGAAGGTCTTCAGAAATTTTTTGTTGGCTGAAAATGACACCCAAAAGAAAAAAATGTCTTTGGTGGCATGAGACTCACTATGTAAATCCAAAATTGATGGAGGGGTAGGATTGAGAGATATCCTCCTACTATTACCTAATTTTTCTTTCATCTCAATCAGGTAGAGCTGGAACAACATTTGCAACTAAATAAAAAAGGTATACATAAAGATTTTGCTAATTTTTTCATCATTGTACAAAAAATGCTATCAAATGAAGTTTTAGTTTTATTATGTAGATTTTTTTTACAAGAGATAATATTACACAACTTTGCATAATTTTTTTGTTTTATTCATTTTACAAAAGTATGGTGCCCCACACAAGTTGTGGGAGTGACTGATCAAATAATCAAATGCAACATAATATAACAAACTATACATCTGAAGAAATAAAAGAACATATGAAAAGAAATGGGATCTGTCATTTTCTGGATGATGAATCCTAAGGTTGGTCAGATTTGTCTTCAGCTCCAGCTCACTTCACTAAGTGCTCCATAAGTTTCCAGCAAGAGATGAAATAGATGGTGTTGGAGCTCAGGATCAAATTCTTTGCATATGCAAAACCAATAGATATATAACCTATTTTCATGAAGCATTAAATCAATATGAAGATTTCACAAAGATCATGAGAAGTAGTGGATAATCAATCACCATCAAGTTTTGAGCTTCATTTTTTTTATCTAACATTTTCTTTCAATGTGCAAGTATAGGTACATTTTTGGTTGATGGATTATTTTATTCAATATCATAGCATGTGGAGAAAAATGGGCTCCCACAAGGGTTGAGCCTAGCATGTTTCCCTCTTAATTTTTGTGAGGGATAAGGATGTAATTTCACCATGATAGTTCATGATCATCATGAATACATAATATTTATATTCATAAGGAGATAAATGAAGATGCAATGCTATAGAACATTCTTTTCATGATAGTAATGAGGAGAGGAATGTCACCAAATAGAATGCATTGTCACTTACGTAGTCTTTTCACAATGAAATGGAAATGAAGACTGATCATTAATACAACCTCAAAGGGACAATAATGTGGTAATGTTTCATAGAGATTTCATTTTTTTTAAACAAAAAAATCAATGTATAGGAATATAGGGCAACAAGTTTTATAATAGCCATGATACAATAAAGCATAATTAAGAATGCCTTGACAAGTCATCTGTCAATATTTTATTTGGATCAATGATAGAAATAATGAACATTAAAAGCCTTCATAGTGAAAGGAATGATTCTTGTGCTAGTAAAATGATAACAAGACTAATAAGATGATGTCAATTATTTGCAACAAGAACATGAAAAGTGGAACATGCCAAAATGTATCACACTACATTTTTTGTGAACAGTCATTGCACTTTTATCCATAAAATACTTTATTATATTATGTACATGTCACATAGAAGTCTAAGCATAAGTAATGTGAGATAGTGAGTTCCAATCAAAGGGAAGTCCACCATCAAATTTCACTAAAGAAAAAACCATGCCAGTTCCTTCTAAAGTTTGACACTAGCATAAGCTTTATTAAATTCAGGTTGAGTTAAGGTGACTATAACCAAGGGACAATCATTACTAGGTTTGTAATAGCCACAAACAAGAAGCAGAGCACAATGCATTGTCACAAGTGTACATTCATTAAGAGGATAGGGATTAGTCCATGGGAGAAGGAGCATCCCAATATGTTAGAGACAATGAAGACATTTGGAACAACATAGGGATTTATTGTAGGCAAGGTTTATTGTCTTAAGAATATCATGGTGATTTCTAGGAAGGAAATTTAATTTATGCTATGAAGGAGGTGACCAATATCTAATCATGATCTAAGTACTATGATAGACATGTCTATAAAGAAATAACAAGACAAAGTTGATAAATGGCATACACATAGTAATGGAGTGGTAGTATAGCATGACGTAGGAGTGAAGGAGAAATATTCCTAGTTCATAAAAGAGATTAAAATTCCATTAAGGAAAATGGTAAAGTGTTGATTTTATGAAAATATCTCCTTCTGCCCACAATGAAACAAAGAGGGGGATTGACTAGTTTAAATCAAATACCATGTTCATAGTCACACTTAGAGAAAGCAATGAGACAAAGGAGTGGTTTTACTTGTCTTAGGAAGTTGAAATAAATGGGAGAGGGTTAGTCATATGATACCCATGAGCTATCTTATAGTTTCCATAACAATGAAGTTACAACTAAATTAGTTATGCATAAATGTGTCACAACTTCGCACTTTATTCTACTAAACAAGAAGACTCCATCAAATTAATTGTTGTGCAAAAATATTTAAACTAAAATTGAGAGAAAGCTTTCCAAATTAACTAAAAAGGAAGATAGGAAATACTATGGGAGAAGCAAAAAATTTCATCATTCTTTTGCATAAATAGAGCATCTACAATATTTCTTTCACAGAGATACAAAGAGTAAAGGATACCAATGTTTCTAGCATGAAGATGAAGACTTACTAGCATGCGAAGGTCTCCAAACAATCTCAAAAACCCTAGCTAATGGAGAAACCCTACCATGGCGGTAGAGAGCAGTAAAATATTAAAATAAATGTGACGTGAAAAATGAGCTTGCAGCTAGGGCTAAAATCCTTTTAGGTTTCTTACAATAAAGACTTGACTTTGGCTGAATGATGCAGAGTGGCAGGGATAGCAAACACCCAAATATAATGTAAAATACCCTCTAGCACTTAGGTTTCAACAAACTTCCACAAACTATGGTGAATTAGGCACTTTTCTGTCAAAAGGCTAGTAGCCTTACCCGGTAGGATAGTCAATATAAAAACCACATGGATTATTTTCAAAGCACCAAACCTATGAATTCAGACATCCACAATGGACCCCTACAAAGTTCCAAAACCTTTCCTCTTGACTATCAAGGCATCACTCACAATGGCCCTTTCTACCACTACTCCAAGAGGCCTAATTCACAGACCTACACCTGGGTCTTGACTATCTAGGCTCTCCCCTTCACCCCAAAGCCAAAAAATGAACTCCTATAGGTTTTTCACACCTATCACCATCAGTTCTAAGTGCCTTTCAAACAGATTCTTCAAAATAAAGCAAAAACTCACTTTTTTGCTTGTCACATGGGCTTGCCACATAGAGATGTCAAGCCAAAACATTGCACCATTTGCCTCCAAAGTTATTGCTGCTCTCCAAGACCTTTTATACATAACATTTCACCCTCATACCTTCCATCCCACCAAGATTTTGCAATGCTACAGCGTGGGAATGGAAGATGCATCCATTTTTTGCTCAAAACCTTGATTTTGAGGGTTTTCAGAACACCCGGGAGTAAAATTAAGATATCTCCCTTATTACTCAATGAAATATCACCACTCCAACTCCAAAAGAAATCTTATTCAATTACCTTTCCAAAAATTACACCCTTCAACCATAAAACAGAATGTACAGATCATACCAAGTACGGGATCAGCAAATTCTAAAGGAAAACATGGGGTTTGAGACCACCCGGTAGTAAAATGGCAATATCTCACTCAATTCTCAATGAAATCACACCATTCAAACTAAAAAAGAAAGTTGATTCAATTATCTATCCAACCATTACAGTATTATAACATGAAACAACATATAAAGTCCGTACAATGCACGGGATCAGCAGTTTCTTGATGAAAAACTCAAAAACAACAATTTCTCCTTTGAAAACTCCTTCTCAACTTCTTCAACAACCTTGCCTCGACCAAGAGAGGAATATTTGAAGCCTCCTAACTCCCTCCAACTTCCTCCAACTTCCATTTTAATCAGTTGGTCGTTGGAAACACATTTAGACTTCACTTGAACACATAAATGCCTAATTAAGGCAATTTAGACAATTTTCACCAACTTGCCTACAAAGATGCTTCCAAAATATGTGAAAGGCATACAAGCCAACTAAAATGAGCAATTTGACTCCCCTCAAGTGTCTAGATACAACAAGGCATCCTTATTTTGTTAATTTGCCAAAATGTACTAGACTTACAAAGGAGGATGGAGACCTTGTTTATACAAAGAGTTGGTCACCAAGACCAAAATTCCATCAAAAACTTAGGAGACCTATTAAAAAGCATTGAAATGGTCCTTAGGACCTTATTCTAACACAAAAATAAGAAACAAAAAACATAACTAAACATTCTAGGTCCATTAGACCCATGGGTGCTCCTGCACCATACTCCCAAGCAAGAAAAAGATCTCAAGTCCTCTTTGAGATCAGGTCTTCTACAGTAGTTCCATGTTGTTTAATGTCAGTTTCAGACATCCAAGTGGCATCCTCTTTAGGTAGACCTTGCCACTTAACCAAGTACTCCTTGTAGACCTTCCTTCTAGTCCTCTTTGTCTCCTTGGTGTCTAGGATGCATTCAAGAGTCACAGGTTGGCTTGGGGGTAATTCCTTAACCCAATCTTCATCTTCCATTGGTGTTGGACCTGCTACATCCCCTGCATTCATAGAAACTTTGAAAGGATACAAATCAGAAACATTAAAGATAGGAGAGATTGCCACCCCAGGAGGTAGCTCTATTTCATAAGCATTTTGGCCAAACTTGTGGACCACCTTGCAAGGTCCTATCTTCTTCATCATGAGTTTAATACTTTCCCTTTGGAAGTCTCTCCTTCTTCAAGTGAGCCATCACCAAATCTCCAACCTTGTATTGAACATCCCTCTTCTTCAAATCTGCTCTTTCTTTATACTTCTCAACATTCTTTTGTAGAGTTTCCTTCACTTGTTGATGGATATCCCTTATTGTAACAGCAAAGTCCTCTCCTTGAGCACTTCTCCTATCAACTCCTTTTAGATCTCTCAATTCATAGACCCCTCTAGGGTGCATGCCATATACTACTTCAAAAGGGCTCCTACCAATGCTCCTATTCATGGAGTCATTGTATGCAAATTCAGCCTGAGGTAAAATCAGATCCCAAGCTTGTCCATGCTCCTTGGTAAGACATCTCAAGAGATTTCCCAATGATCTATTCACCACTTCAGTTTGTCCATCTGTTTGTGGATGGTATGCAGAGCTAAAGGACAGATTTGTGCCAAGTTTCTTCCACAAGGTCCTCCAAAAGTGACCTATGAACTTAGAATCCCTGTCAGAAACAATACTTAAGGGCAATCCATGTATTCTAACAACTTCCTTAAAGAAGATACCTGCTATACTAGATGCATCATTTGTGCATTTACAAGGAAGAAAATGAGCCATCTTACTAAACCTATCAACCACCACAAAAACACTATCAAAACCTCTTTGTGTCCTAGGCAGTCCCAAGACAAAATCCATACTTACACTCTCCCAAGGCCTATTGGGAATGGGGAGTGGCTGATAGAGCCCTGCATTTGATGAAGTTCCCTTTGCTCTTTGGAAGATTGTGCATCCTTCCACAAACTTTCTCACATCCACTTGCAGCCTTGGCCAATAATAGTACCTCCTTACTTGTTTCAAGGTCTTATCAAGGCCAAAATGACCTCCAAGACTCCCACTGTGTTTCTCCTTTATAATATTCTCCCTCATTGAGCATTTAGGCACACACAATTGACTTCCTTTAAAGAGCAAACCATTCTGCAACAGAAAATCAGAGTATTCACCATGAAAAGTATTCAAATGCTGATCACAAACATTGTATACCTCCTTAAAATCTGCATCTTCATGATACATGTCTTTCAATGCATCAACCCCCATGCTTTGGAGTTGAATCTCTTGCACCACAAGTGCCCTTCTACTGAGAGCATCTGCCACCTTGTTTGCTTGGCCCTTCTTATGCTTTATTGTGAATGTATAGGCTTGTAAAGACTCCACCCACTTCATGTGCCTATGATTGAGTTTATCCTGTGCATTCAAGAAACTCAAAGCATGATTATCAGTATAGACAACAAATTCTTTAGGTAACAAGTAGTGCCTCCACTTTTTGAGGGCTTGGACCATAGCATACAATTCCAGATCATAGGAAGAATACTTCCTCTTTGCTTCATTCAGCCTTTCACTGAAAAATGCAACTGGTCTACCTTCTTGGCTCAAGACAGCCCCTATTGCTTGGTTACTAGCATCACATTCAATTGTAAAAACCTTATCAAAATCAGGGAGCACAAGTATAGGTTGCTGTGCTACTCTCTTTTTTAGATATTCAAACCCTTTATCAGCCTCATTGGTCCAAGAAAACTTACCCTTGTTACCTCCTTTGATGGTGTCCAAGATGGGTGCACAAATTTGACTAAAGTTCTTGATGAACTTTCTATAAAAGCTTGCAAGTCCATGAAAGCTTCTCACATCTCCCATGGATTTTGGTGTTGGCCAAGTAAGAATAGCATCCACCTTTGAAGGATCCATCTTCAAACATCCCTTGGAGATGACAAATCCAAGGTACACTAGCTCTCCTTTCATAAATTCACACTTTTCCATGTTGATCAACAACTTCTCCTCTTGTAACCTCTTCAATACCATGTCAAGGTGCTTTAAATGTTCTTCTTTAGACCTGCTAAACACAAGAATATCATCTAGATAAACCACAATAAACTTTCCAATGAAAGGTCTCAATACCTCATTCATAAGGCGCATAAAGGTGCTAGGGGCATTTGACAACCCAAAGGGCATCACCAACCATTCATAGAGGCCCTCATTAGTCTTAAAAGCTATCTTCCATTCATCCCCCTCTCTGATCCTTATCTGATGATAACCGCTTTTCAAATCAATCTTGGAAAAGTAGGATCCCCCTGCTAGGCAATCCATAAGGTCCTCCATTCTTGGCATTGGGAACCTATATCTGATTGTGATCCTATTAATGGCTCTTGAATCAGTGCAAAGCCTCCAATTCCCATCCTTCCTTGGTGCAAGGACAGTAGGAACAGCACATGGGCTCAAACTCTTTCTCACTAGCCCCTTATCCAACAAATCTTGCACTTGTCTTGCAATCTCCTCATTCTGAGTAGGTGTCATCTTATATGCAGCCTTATTGGGCAATGTAGCCCCTGGAATCAGATCAATATGGTGGCTTATATCCCTAATGGGAGGTAGGGAACTAGGTAGTTCATTTACTGTTATGTCCTTGTAGCTTTCCAACAACTCTTGGACCTCTCTAGGTGCATCTTTCTCCTTCTTTGTGGGCAGATCTGCTTCACTCTTTGGCTTCATAATCAGGAAGAATCCTCTTCCTCCACTTTCCTTCAAGGTCTTCATGAACTCCTTCTCACCCACCACCAAAACACTAGGTCCTTCATGCTTTGCCTTGTCTTCTTCTATGAGAGGTGTGAGGTTGTAAGCCACCCCATCCTTCACAATGGATTATGTATTCTTCTCCCCATCATGCTTGGCCTTCCTATCAAACTGCCAAGGCCTCCCAAGCAGCAAGTGGCACACATCCATAGGGATGATGTCACATAGGATCTTCTCCTTGTATGACCCAATGTTGAACTCTCCCATACTTGCTCATTCACCAATACATGTTGTCCTTTACTAAGCCATGAAACTTTGTATGGGTTAGGGTGAGAAATCCTTTTCAAATTCAATTTTTCTACCATCTCAATTGAAGCAAGATTATCATTTGATCCTGAGTCCACTACTATCTTACACACCTTACCTTGTACCTTGCAATTGATTCTGAAGAGTGCCTTCCTTTGTGGGGGTTCTTCAGGGATTGGTGCCTTGAGCAATGCTCTCCTAATCATCAAATTCTCTCCAACTTCTGATGTGAGGTTTACTGCAGGTGATGTCACACTTTCTTCATCTTCATGTACCAATTGATTCCTCCTCTCTCCACCATGAGAGCTTGATCCTTGCTTTTTGGGGCATTTGAAGGATGGATGCCCAGGCTGGTTGCAAGTGTAACATCTCCCTGAAAATTGATTGGAACTTCTCCCTCCATTAAATCTGCCTCTACCATTGTGTCTCCTACCCCTAAATCCCCCTCTATTGCTTGAGTCTCCACTTGATTCATTAGGATTAGATTCCTCTTGATGTTTTTGGTACTGATTTCTGCCCCCAAAACTACCTCTACCTTTGAAATTCTTGCCTCTTCCTCTACTTTGCTGCTCTTGTTTCCTTCTTATCTTCTCTTCAGCCTTATATGCAATTTGTATGCAATCCTCCATGGTCTTGGGGACAACCAAACTGATCTCATCTTGTATGTTTAGCCTTAGGCCATTGATATACCTGGCCACTCTTTCATTCTCACTCTCCACATGATCACATCTCATGCTCAACTTGAAGAATTGTTCAGTGTAGAATGAAACATCCATGTCTTTTTGCTTCAGATTCTGCCTCTTTTTGAACTCCTGCACCTCATAGTCAGTAGGAAGGAATTGTGTCTTCAACCTATGCACCATCCTATCCCATGAGTTGATCATGGACTTACCCATCTTCACCCTTTCTCCTTGGATGAAATTCCACCATGTCAAGGCGGATCCCTTCAACTTTGTTTCGGCAAACTTTACCTTCTTATTCTCTGCCATTTCTTTATATTCAAAGTAATTATTCAATGCCTCTACCCACTCTAATACTTCTTCCACATCCATTTTTCCACTATACACCGGCAGATCCATCTTCACTTCAGAGGACTCTCCTCTAGATGCTTGCAATGCTTTAAGGATTCTTCTCTCATGAGGGGGTATCTCTTCCCCCTGAGGGTTCTCTTCACCTTCTTCACCCTCTGGCTCTTCTTCATAGGAACTCTCTTCCTCAATGGCCACTCTTCTCCTTCTGTTCACTGCTTTTCAGGCCTCTATCTCTTCTCTCAAGGCCTTCAACTCCTTTGCAACCACCGGTCCAGCTTTTGGAGGCATGATGACTTCCTTTCAACAACTACCTGCAATCAGGCTCTGATACCACTATGATGCAGAGTGGCAGGGATAGCAAACACCCAAATATAATGTAAAATACCCTTTAGCACTTAGGTTTCAACAAACTTCCACAAACTATGGTGAATTAGGCACTTTTCTGTCAAAAGGCTAGTAGCCTTACCCGGTAGGACAGTCAATATAAAAACCACATGGATTATTTTCAAGGCACCAAACCTATGAATTTAGACATCCACAATGGACCCCTACAAAGTTCCAAAACCTTTCCTCTTGACTGTCAAGGCATCACTCACAATGGCCCTTTCTACCACTACTCCAATAGACCTAATTCACAGACCTACACCTGCGTCTTGACTATCTAGGCTCTCCCCTTCACCCCAAAGACAAAAAATGAACTCCTACAGGTTTTTCACACCTATCACCATCATTCCTAAGTGCCTTTCAAATAGATTCTTCAAAATAAAGCAAAAACTCACTTTTTTGCTTGTCACATGGGCTTGCCACATAGAGATGTCAAGCCAAAACATTGCACCATTTGCCTCCAAAGTTCTTTCTGCTCTCCAAGCCCTCTGATACATAAAATTTCACCCTCATACCTTCCATCCCACCAAGATTTTGCAATGCTACAGTGTGGGAATGGAAGATGCATCCATTTTTTGCTCAAAACCTTGATTTTGAGGGTTTTCAGAACACCCGGGAGTAAAATTAAGATATCTCCCTTATTACTCAATGAAATATCACCACTCCAACTCCAAAAGAAAGCTTATTCAATTAAATTTCCAACCATTACACCCTTCAACCATAAAACAGAACGTACAGATCGTACCAAGTACGGGATCAACAAATTCTAGAGGAAAACATGGGGTTTGAGACCACCCGGTAGTAAAATGGCAATATCTCACTCAATTCTCAATGAAATCACACCATTCAAACTCCAAAATAAAGGTGATTCAATTATCTATCCAACCATTACAGGATTATAACATGAAACAACATATAAAGTCCGTACAATGCACGGGATCAGCAGTTTCTTGATGAAAAACTCAAAAACAACAATTTCTCCTTTGAAAACTCCTTCTCAACTTCTTCAACAACCTTGCCTCGACCAAGAGAGGAATATTTGAAGCCTCCTAACTCCCTCCAACTTCCTCCAACTTCCATTTTAATCAGTTGGTTGTTGGAAACACATTTAGACTTCACTTGAACACATAAATGCCTAATTAAGGCAATTTAGACAATTTTCACCAACTTGCCTACAAAGATGCTTCCAAAATATGTGAAAGGCATACAATCCAACTAAAATGATCAAGGTGACTCCCCTCAAGTGTCTAGATACAACAAGGCATCCTTATTTTGTTAATTTGCCAAAATGTACTAGACTTACAAAGGAGGATGGAGACCTTGTTTATACAAAGAGTTGGTCACCAAGACCAAAATTCCATCAAAAACTTAGGAGACCTATTACAAAGCATTGAAATGGTCCTTAGGACCTTATTCTAACACAAAAATAAGAAACAAAACATAACTAAACATTCTAGGTCCATTAGACCCATGGGTGCTCCTACACCACTGACTTCATTTAGGAGGCATTTTTTCCTTTGATTTAAACCTTTTTGTGTGAAACTACTACCTTGAAATGTGTTCAGTTACCCTTGTTAACTTCTTCAAGGTTGTTATGCAAAATCAAATACAAGGTTAACAAACTTAGTTATTGTATGAGTTGAAATGCAAATAAAATGTAAACATTATTAGAGAAATAAAATTATAAATTACTTTAATTAATGTCATAAAGATGCAAAATATAGACAAATCCATAACACAAACTAAAGTAATCCTTAATCGATTTCTTTAATAGTTATTTATATTGATTACCTTCATCTCAAGATCATGCAAAAATCAGGAGGTGGGATAACAAGAGTGCCTTTGAAGTTCTTAAATCATGCAAAATCAAGAGAGGAGTGAAATTGGAGTTTTGAACTTGATTTTCAATTAATTGGGTGAGTTTTAAGTCCACTTTGGTCAAACTAGTTGCGAGGGGAAGTTTGGAGCTATTTGCGACAAGTTTACATCAGTTATGGGCCCCCTTTTCAGGCCTTTTCTATTTTTCTCATGAATCACTTAAAAGGAAATATTTTTGAGTGCAGTTCACTACGAGTGTCACCTCTTGGCACTTTGAGACTATTTTTGTATATAAAGGAAAAGAATTAGTATTTTTCCCTTAGTTCTTGCTTTCTACTCTCTTGTGCATTGTAGAGTTAGAATTTTTTGTAGCTTAGCATTAGAGATTTTATACAATAGTTTTCAGCATTGTATTCCAATTTTGCAGAAGGATTCCTTTAGCCTTTCAATAAAAATCAAGTTTTTTCCTTCCTAGATTTTAGGTGTCATCTTTTATGTTTGATTTGATAGAAATTTATTGTGTTTAAATCTAAAAATATCTTCTTCTTTTTATCTCATAAGTGTATGTACATAATTCAGTTCAATTTCATAGGTCATTCATTGTGCAGATGATATGTTTGGTTGTTGTAGTTGTGAAAAATATTATTTTTCCTTCAAGGTGGGTAAATTTATCAAGCCTTTGTGTGAATCATTTATGTGGTTAAGCTATTTGAATTAAGTTGTGCAAATAGGAGCATTGAAAGGTCCTTGTGAATCAGATTGCATATTCATTATCATTTAAGTGCATCACCATCTTAATAGTTTCAGTTTTTACCATTCATTTTTAATCCTTCTATCTCCTTTCCTACATAAATTATTAGTTTCAGAGAAAAAATAAAAATGGGAATGAGCCCATAATCTAGAGATTCACTTTCATTATGAGCAACCCATAGGCTCGAGAGCGTTTCCATGTTACAGAGGATTGTTGAGCTTTCCATCTTTGTATTCGTGTGCAATCCTACATGTTGAAAAATTTCGGCATGCCCAATGGGAATCTTTAAACTCTCATAGTTCAAAGCATTCCTATCATTTACTAGTTTTGGTGTGTACATCAAAAAATTCATTCCTTTAGAGGTAGTTCTTCAAACACATTTGGTGACTCCAAATATAGATTCACTGGTTTCAACAGTCTAGGTGCTTGTATCTTTCAAAGTTTTAGCAAAAGATCTTATTTATCATTTATTTTCAAGATTATTGAACGAAAAATAATGTCAAATTTTCAAGGAAAACATATTTTTCCAACCCCATATCATGAAAATTTTGTTCCTATGATTTCTTATCAGCCATACCAAGATGGTTATATTCCAACTTCCAATGCAATACACATAAATACTTAGCAGGCTCAATAGTTTTACTACCCACCCATCCCTACTCAGCCTTTATGGAAGCCTTCTCATATTTTTAATCAACCCCAAGTAGCCCTTGTTGTGTCAAACCAACACAATTACATGTCCAATCAGCTTCATGATGAAAAAATAGAGATATCTAACATCAAGAACATATTGCTTGATTACACAAAAAGGTTGGATGACATTCACGATGCACAACAAGAAGAGTGGGCTTATCAAACCTATCTCCAAGATCGGGATTTAGAGGTGCAAAGTAGACAATATGAATAAAATACTGTAAGAGAAAAAAAAAAGTAGAGGAACAAATGAAGCTTTTTCTTGCACAAGTTCAAACGTTGTAAGCTCAATCAACTCTTTCCATTCATTGCTACAATCAAGTTCCCTCTACTTCAATAGATCATCCAATAGAGGAACAAATTCCCAAGGTTTCAATTCCAAGTTTCATGTTAAGTGATTATATTTACTCTCAAAGTAAGTCTTCTAGATTGTATATTCCAAGTTTTAGGGGTAATAGGCATCCCAATGTTAAAGATCAACCCCTACAAGAGCCCATGAATGAACAAGATTGGTCAAAATAGTCCATTAATCCTCAATTTTAGTCATATTAAGAGCCTGAACCAAGTCATCAAAGTAGTAAATAGCCATGGCAGCCTTCTTGGACCAAACATCTTGATTTTAAATTGCCAAATCTTGGTAAGAATATTCCTTATATACCAATCCAATATCAGAAAGAGGAAAAGGTTGTAGAACCTAAATCAATCAATATTCCAAGTTGGTATAATGAGAAAGAGGATTAGGAGGTAGCTATTGTTTGTACATTATCCCCAACAAAATATGAGCCTAATGCATGTGAAGAGGATGTTGGATCAGGCTTGCCACTAAATCCCTTACAGTTTGATTCATTTGAAAAAAAATCTAATGTTTTTTATAGGATGAATGAAAGAAAAGTGCATAGGTTACAAGGTAAAGATCTTCAATTGCAAAGATAGGATGTTTATGTTTCATTAGAGAAGGCACCACTTAAGGATGAATAATTGGTTTCTTTGTTTGATCAACTACCTTCTTTTGTTGAGAAAAATGAAGAGAGCATATAGGTACCCAACATACCATTTTATTTTAGACAGCCATAAGATATTGCAAAACATGATGTACTACTAGTTCATGATGGCGGGGATGAGATTGAAGCCTTAATCTATATGAAAGAGAAAAGGACAACCCTATTTTGGAGGTTAATGAAAATTTTGTTAATCTAATTCAAGAAGATGAGAATGAAGATAACACATGCATACTATCATCAATGCCTAGTTTTGAGAAGGAAAGTGATGAAACTCATCTAGATTTAGTACAAGATTATGAGTTAGATGAGAACATTTTCTCAAGTATCATAGAATATTTTTTCTCTAACATTGATGATAATTTGATTCCATGTGAACCAACAGTATGTGATCAGCCTATTTAGGTGAAAGAACTAGTCATTCCTTCATTACTTGATCATCATATTGAAATTGTGATAGAGGATGTAACAACATATCTCAATCAATAAACCTGGAGTATGAGTCAAAAGTTCATCCTTATAAGAGGATGTCCAATCAGGGATTTAGCTGACAAAGAGATAAATAAGGTGACACATGTTACTATTGTACCCAAAGGGGAGGTTTCATTCTTAGAACTACAAAGCCAAATCACCTATTCATCGCAAAACAATAATATCTATGATCAGGTTCAAATGGTGATTGAGTTTTTTTTTTTCTTCAAAATGTTTTGTAACATTCTATAGGGTATGTTCTTATGGGTCATATCTTATCAGTAATAAATCACCTTTTAGAGCATCCTTTCTTAATTATAAGGTGAAGTTATTTCTCAATATCAGTTAATGGATTTTTCTTCACACTACCACTACTGGTTAGGGTAGGGTAGAGTAGAGTTTTCAATTAATAAGTGTTCATGGAACATCTTTTTTCACTTCAATTTTTGTTTTCTAATAAGTCTTGATGCACATGTTTGTTGGTTCTCTCCTAAACAAATTCATGGTAGTTGTTTTCAATTTTAGTTTTGTTGTTTTATAGTTCCTGACGACTAAGATACAAACACATTTTTTGAGTTGCAAAAAAGAAAGAACGAACTCCTATGCCCAATGGATATGCAAGGCTACTTATCCTATTTGTTTAGAAAGAAAACACCCCTAAGAAGTCACCAAAATGTTGCCTAATTTTTTTTTCAACTCAATCAGGTAGAGCTAGAACAACATTTTCAATTAAAGAAAAAAGGTATAAAAATCATACTAATGTTTTCATCATTGTAAAAAAGATGTTATCAAATGAAGTTGCAGTTTTATTATGTTGATTTTTTTTACAAGAGAGAATATTACACAACTTTGCATAAAATTGTTATTTATTGATTTTACAAAACTATCGTGTGCCACACACATTTCGTGGGAGTGACTGATCAAATGATCAAATGCAACATAAAATAATAGACTATACATCTGAAGAAATAAAAGAACATATGAAAAGAAATAGAATCCATCATTACCTAAATGACGAATCCTAAGGTTTGTCAGATGTGTCTTCAGCTCCATCTCCCTTCACTAAGTTCTCCAGAAGTTTCTTGCAAGAGATGAAATGGATGGTGTTAGAGCTCGAGATCAAATTCTTGTCATATACAAAATCAATAGATATATAACCTATTTTCATGAATCATTAAATCAATATATCGATTTCACAAAGATCATGAGAAGTAGTGGATAATAAATCACGATCAAGTTCTAAGCTTCATTATTTTTATTTAACATGTTTGTTCACTATGCAAGTATACGTATATTTTTCATTGCTAAATTATTTTATTCAATATCACATGTGGAGAAAAATGGGCTCCCACAAGGGTTCAGCCCAATATGTTTCCCTCTTTATTTTTGATAGGGATAAGGATGTAATTTCACCATGACATTTCATGATCATCACAAAATAAATAATAGTTCTATTCATAAGGAGATAAATGCAGATTCAATGCTACAAAACATTCTTGTCATCATAGTAATGAGGAGAGGACTGTCACCAACTAGAATGAGTAGTCACCTAGGCACTCTTTTCACAGTGAAATGGAAATGAAGAGTGATCATTAATGTAGCCTCAAAGGGACAATAATGTGGTAAGGTTTCATAGAGCTTTCATTTTTGCAAAAGAAAAAAATCAATGCATAGGAATAACAGGTAGAATTTTTTATAACAACCATGATATAATGAAGCATAATTAAGAATTCCTTAACAAGGCATTTGTCAATATTTCATTTTGAGCAATGCTATCAATAATGAACAATCAAGACCTTTATAGTGAAAGGAATCATTGTTTTGCAGTAGTAAAATCTTAACAAGGTTAATAGCATGATGTTAAGTATTTGCAACAGAAACATGAAAAGTGGAATAGGCTAAAATGTATCACATTACATTTTTTGTGACCAGTTATTTCAATTTTATCCATAAAATACTTCAATGTATTTGTACAAGTTGCATAGAATTCTAAGCATAAGTAATGTGAGATAGTGAGTTCTAATCAAAGGGTGGTCCATTGTCAAAGTTCACCAAAGAAACAAACATGATAGTCCCCTCTAAAGGTTGACAATAGCATAATTTTTCTTAAAGATAGGTCTAGTTAAGGTGACTTTAATTGAGGCACATTCATTACTAGGTTTGTAATAGTCATAGAAAAGAAGCAGATCATAGTGCATTGTCACAAGTGCACATTCATTAAGAGGATAGGGAGAAATCCATGGGAGAAGAGTCATCCTAGTATGTTAGAGACAATCAAGACATTCAGAACAACATAGGGATTTATCATAGGAAGGGTTTATTATCTTAAGACTATCATGGTGATTTATAGGAAACAAATGAAAGCCATGCTATGAAGGAGGTGACCAATATGTAATTATGATCTAAGTACTATGATAGACATGTTTGTAAAACAAACATAAGATGAAGTGGATAATGGTATACACATAGTAATGGAGGGGCAATATAGCATGAGGTGGGAGTGAAGGACCAATATTCCCAATTCATACAATAGATTAAAATTCCATTAAGGAAAATGGTAAAGTGTTGATTTTATGAAAATATTTGCTTCTTCCCACAATGAAACAAAGAGGGGGATTAATGAGTTTAAATAAAATAACCTATTCATAGTCACACTTGGAGAAAAAAGCGAGACAAATGAGTGGTTTTACTGGCCTTAGGAAGCTGAAAAAAATGGGAGAGGGTTAGTCATATGATATCCATGAGCTATTTTATAGTTTTCATCACGATGGAATTCTAGCTGAATCGGTGATGCAGAGTGTGTTGCACATTTTATTCTACTAAAAAAGTAGACTCCACCTCATTCATTATTGTGGAAAAAGGTTCAAAATAAATTTGAGAGAAAGCTTTTAAAATTAACTAAAAAGGAAGATAGGAAATACCATAGGAGAAGCAACAAATTTCATCATTCTTTTGCACAAACAAAGCATCTACAATATTTATTTCATAGAGATATAAAGAGTAAAGGGTATTAGTGTTTCCAACATGAAGATGAAGACTTTCCATCATGTGAAGGTCTTCAAACAATTTTAGAAACCCTAGCTGGTGGAGAAACCCTACCATGGTGATGCAGAGAAGTAAAATGGTAAAAGAAATGTGGAGTGCAAAATGAGCATGCAGCTAGGGCTAAAAGCCTTTTAGTTTTTTTTCAATAAAGGTATGAATTTAGCTGACTTCATTTAGGAGGCATTGTTTCCTTTGATTTAAACCTTTCTGTGCAAAACTAATACCTTGAAGTGTGTTGAGTTACCCTTGTTAACTTTTATAAGGTTGTTAAGCAAAACCAAACACAAGGTTGACATACTTAATTCTTGCATGAGTTGAAATGAAAATAAAATGTAGACATTATTAGAGAAATAGAATTATAAATTGCTTTAATTAATGTCATAAAGATGCAAAATATAGGAAAATCCACAACACAAGTTAAATTAATCCTTAATCAATTGCTTTAATATTTATTTAGATTGATTACCTTCATCTCAAGATCATGCCGAAATCAAGAGGTGGGGATAACTAGAGTGCCTTTGAAGTTCTTAAATCATGCAAAATCAAGAGAGGAGTGAAATTGAATTTTTGAGCTTGATTTTCAATTAATTGGGTGAGTTTGAAGTCCACTTTGGTTAAACTGGTTGAGAGGGGAATTTTGGAGTTTTCTAGCCCAATTTACATCAATTGTGGGCCCCTTTTTTGGGTATTTTCTATTTTTCTCGTGAATCACTTAGAAGGAAATATTTTTGAGTGTAGTTCACTATGAGTGTCACCTCTTGGCACTTGGGATTGTTTTTGTATATAGATGAAAATATTTAGTCTTTTTCCCTCAGTTCTTGCTTCCTACTCTCTTTGCATCTCCATCTCTAAAGTAACAAATTCAAGCCTATAAAGAATGGAACCTTCCTAAAAAATGTTCTCTTCCTAGGACTTCTTCAACCTTAAGAATTGGATGCTTCTAAATCTTCCTAAACTTGGGGCTGTGAAAAATAGAGCTTCTATAGTGGTAAAATTGGTAAAATTGTCTCCTCTTCCTTTGGGGTTCATCAAAATAAACTTCAATGGAGCCTCCAAGGGAAACCCAAAAAAATCTAGGGCTGCAACCATACTAAGATATTGGTAAGGATTTTACATTCGGGCAGTATGTAGTCAACTCAAAGATGACACTAATAATATGGCTAATTTTAATTCTCTCAAAATTGATCTAGAGTTGGTAGAAAAATTATTCATTCCCCAAATATTTATTGAATGTGACTCTATGGTAGTTATCTCAACTATCACAAATCAAAAATCAATTTCATGTCATTTGAACTACATTATAAATCACATCCAAGGTTTATTAAAAAAATTCTCCTATTTTCAGATCATACACTATTACAAGGAAGCGAATTCTATGAAAGATGTGCTGGCTAAAAAATTTATTGATGAACATATCATTTACATGGAATTCACAAAACAAGAATGCAACATATTATTTTCATGATTGGCCTTTTTATTTTCCATATTTTATAAAATGGCTAATTGTTGGCTAATTCTCAAGCTTTATAGGTTCTTAGGATTCACTTTCTTTAACGTGGGACCTCTGGCTATAAGGAGTCAATGAATAATTTTTTGATTGAATCAAGGCTAAGTGACAATACATTACAGATATCAAAATTTTAATGTTTCAAGTAATAAAAGGTTAATGTCTTTGTCATGATATCCCTTTTCACTTTGGAATCATATACTATTCGAGTTGACACTATATATTTTATTTCTAAATTATTTCTTGGGCCCCTCTTTTGCATTAATATCCTCACAGTTGGTTAATGGGGAATAGGGTGGTGGTAGACATTAACGCTTGAGACTACACTTAGATTGGCAAAAAAAATTTGGATATCGAATGGTCAACATGACATCCAAGTATCCTGGACATATTAAAACTAAACATGTACCTAATGGCTACCTACTTCTAGTTTTAGTGTTTGATGATGTACTTTGGATACATATTCTTGTGGTTTATCTTTTCAAGGATCCAATTTTGGCACTATCTCTATTGGGGGAACTAAATTCTAAAGAATAATTGTTTGTTCTTCTTTATTTCCACAATTCTATCTTATGAAAAATGTCTAGTTAGATCATACTTTGATGTATTTATAATTTATTCCTTACAATTTGCTTTGTTCACACACAAAGTGCTTTTATGGATCATTAATGTGACATGTGTGTTCACTCCTTGTAAGGTTATTAACAATTTTGGCATTTTTTAATCTTGGTACCATCTCCAAGGGTGCAATTTTTAATCCTCTTTTTCATCAGCTCGTGGGTGGTTGGCTCTTATGATAATTATAGATGTTACTAAAAATAGCATCTCATCTAATTGGCACTGATTTTTCAAACAAAAAAATTGACAAGACATCCCTTTGTCGGAGTTCAATATGGTGACATCTGGCTTTTCTTTGTTCAACAATTGGTAGCTCTATTGGCCTTGCATTAATGGTTAAAAGCACTCACACCTCTAGTATTTTACTTCAAATATGTGTACCTATTTGTAGTTTATGAATTGTTCCATGGGATCATTTGGCTTTATGAATTATTTCTTGGGTTATTTTCTATGTGGAAAATTAACTATTTTCAAGTTGTGTTAATGGAGAGTTCATTTAGAGTACTCATTCCTACCAAAGTACATGAATTAAGGGATATTTCTCCCTTCATAATTGAGAAATTGTGAAGATATTTTGGGATTCAATGCAATCAATTTGTTGATGTCATTTTCAATATTATGGGCTTGGACTAGTTAGATTTTCATGCCATGGCTTTATTGCATTAAATATCTTCAAGGTTTGTATCGAACTTGATGGATGTTTTGTGGTGTGGAGATGGTTAAATATCTGGGAAGGAACTACCTCTAAACCCATATTTTCCCTCTCTCAACTATAAAACATGCTCTCGAAAGCTAAAATATTCTTCATATCACCAATGCGATTGGATGTATTCTTTGTCGCCAACACTTTATTTTTGAAAAACATCTCTCAAGACTATTATGTTCAATGGAACATGGGCTTATTAAAGATTTTCCAAGTGAATTTAATTGCAAACTAAGTAGGATGAGAGGTCGATTAGGTAACCCATTTTGAGATAGTTTACAAAATATTTTTGATGTTGTTAAATTTCTTATTCGACAAGCTTTGGTTGAACCCCATGATGAGCCATATTTTCCCCCTCCCACTAGCATCACATCTTCTTTTGAAAGTTGATCTTGAATTTCTTCTTGCCTTCTTCTCATTTTGTTGATCTATGGTTCTTTCATGACTCTTTTTGACTTTATTGCAGGTGGAAGTTTCTCTAATGGTGCTTTCTTTTGGTTTCCACATAGCTTTTTGCTGTTCTTTCAGGGTCCCTTGGTGCTTTACTATGGGTTTTGTCAAGCACTATACTTGTTTGTTCTGCACATGCTTGTTTCAGTTACTATGGATAGTCATTTTTACATGACGATTTAATTCTCGCTACATGAACTTGCTTGAGGCTTAACTATTCAGACTTGTCAACTTGGAATTCATATGTAATTCACCATTTTTTGGTTTGTTCTCTCTCCATTTTTTGTAATGGAGATTTTTGTAAAAGATTCTCTAATTATAATGATTTTATATCTTCTCTTGAGGAGCATTTACTTGTATCCAACTCTTTTTCTATTAGTAAAATGTTTAGTGGCTTCGCACTTTTTCGTAAAAATAAACAAAAAATATTATTTTTTATTTTATTATTATGGAATTAGAACTTAAGGAAAAATATATTTAAAATTAAATAAATTATTTAGAAAGTAAATTAAACTTATGATGCAAAATTTATATATGGAAATAAGAATCTTTTAAAAATTATGAATGAAATAATAATTAAATTTATTTGATTTAAAAGTTTTCATATTTCTTTGCTTCAAATTTATATTCTTCTTTCTAGTCAAACGCCTCATCTCCTATCAGTTAACTTCATTTTATTTTAGAATTTAAATCTTCCCTTATCAATTAACTACTCTTTCTTTTGGAAACATCATTTTAAAACTAGGCGTAAAAGGAGAAACCTCTTGTGCACAATTATCCATCATTTTAAATTAAAATTTCATTATTATCAAGTCTCATGAGTTAGAATGGAAACTTTCCTCTTCTCTTCTTCAATCTTGACCATTGATTTTTGCCATCAAATCTCAACCACTGAACCAGTATACATTTTCTATAAATATGACTCTGGACACCTCTTTCAAAGGGATGATAAAATTTAAAGTCCTTCAAAGTCATTATTTATCATCTTTATTTTTCTTTGCATTGGAAGGGTAGTAAATTCTTAGGAATAGATAGGGAGTAGGGAAGGAGGTTTTTCTTACTTGTTGTAGAAGAGCAAGGACTTGGAAGAATTGAAGAACTAGGATCAATAGAGAGGGATTTTGGGTCATTATGTTACAAGTAAGTTTATTTCCTCTCATGATGGACTTTAATTTGTTTTAAAAAGATTATAGAAAATAATTTTATTTTAAATGCTATTTTAATGAAAAAATCGACATAAAAATTGAAAACTTTATGTAAAAATTCTACTTAAAATTTAATTTAAATTTGCAATTTTTTTTAAAGGAAATTCACTCAAATTTTATTAAAAATATTATTTAACCACGTTGAAATTTATTTTTAAAATTTTACTTTTAATCATTATTTAAGTTTCATTAATTTTTTTCAAAATTTTACAAAATAATGTTTTAATATTATTGAATTATTTTAAAAAAATTGGATTTTTTAAATTTCTTGGAAATTTATGACAAATAAAATATTTTAAAATAATTAGAAAATTAATATTAAAATTTTGTAAAAAAAATAAGTTAATAAATAAATAAATTAAATTAAATTAGGCCAACGACCTACACTAAATAATACGTATTTAATTCATGTACACTACATGCTCTCACCTCAGCTGTAATAAGATCTTGGTGATTAGAAAGTGGAAATGAAGTTATTATTCTTACAAAGTAGAGTAGTATCTCAATTTGCATTATTTTAATTCAATATTGCCTTAATTTCCTTTTATAATAGAAATGGAAAAGCTAGTATAAATTAGTGTTTATTTCATTTCCAAAAGAATATTAACTTACAAGAAGTAATTAGTTGCTATTTCCTTTCTTAGTTAGGAAAAATTTAATCAAGAGTTGAAAACCAAAAACTAGCAACGTTCAGTATTAGTGGTGCCTTTGGCTCACATTTATGGGTAATGTTGTCATGCTTGAGCTATTGCATCCATATCCTAACACAACTAAAACAATGATATCTTTGGCACTATCCCTTTAAATCATCGAGGAGTAATAAGGAACATTTGATGGTATTAAAATCCAAGAGACACGTAATCTCTCTTGGATCAATAATCTAATAAGATGATTTCAAATGAACAAAAAACTATTAGTACAAGCCTAGTAAACCCCATTATAAGATTTGATGGAACTTATTTAATACTGTTATGTTGATTAAAAGTAATTGTATCTCAAACAAGTTCAAGGGAGACATTATTTTAGGAACTAGATTTTAGATATTTAGGAAACAAGTAATAGTCATGGAGAAAATTTACTTACTTTTATTGCTTCCCTTCTAGAGTAGTAGTCATAAGGAACTTTATAGGGAAAAAGGGCCCTAGAAAGGGTTTGATACCCATGTTAGAGTAATTGGACATTTACTTTATTAATTAAACAATATTTGTTTAATTACGTAAAGTTCCCTTTTATCTCTTTTTCACTTAAGCTAACAGTAGGTGCATAATAATTAATTAATTTATTAATTATTCTTGTGCAAGCCTAGGGTTTTTCTTTTTAGGGTTTTCATCTATATATGGTTGAAAACTATCTTTTGTATCATTATTCATTTTTTACATTTTGGGTGAATACATTGCTCCACATTCTTGAGCATTTTCTTTGTTGCTTCTCTTTGCTTCTCCTTGTAACAGGTTATTTTCTTGCAGAGGTCTTTGGGCTCCTATGAAGTTGTATCTTCTCAACTCCAACATGGTATCAGAGCTTCAGATTTGCAGCTCCTTGTTCTTGTTTTGAGTTTTTTGCATTGGAAGCAGATTTAGGGTTCTAAGGTTTCTTCTTGTGGATTCAGCATACTCTAAGTTTTAGGTTCACTTTGCGCCCAAATGGACAGTGCCATTGGATTCGTAGTGCCCAAAAACCCCTAAATCGACTGTCAAATCGTCAATTTTGGTTACAGTCAACCAGGGATGAAAAAAAAATTTAGGGATTGGTCGTATGGCCCCCACAGCAAAAAAATTTAAAAAAAAAAAACGTTTTTTGGATTTTTTTCCGCAGCCAGTGAAAATCCTGACCGCCACCCATCTACCGCCAAGCGGCCACCAACCACCAACAATCTGCCTCTGTGTCACCTATTGGCCCCACACATACACTACGTCGTGCTCCACCTAGCTCGACCACCTCTTGCGCTCCGCCGGTCACCACTTCGTCGCGTCTTGCGCTCCCCGCCGTGCTTGCCGAGTTCACCAACCCCACCGAGCTTGCCGACTCCGTGAGCTCAGCCGACCCCTGTCGGTCCCTCTAGCCCCCGCAGGCTTCAAACCCCCGCTGCTAGGTCACATGGCTGACCACAAGTTAACCACCTAGGCAACCAGGGGCTATTTTTTTAGCTCGGGGGTGCTAAAAGGGGTCTAATCGAGCATTTTATGCTCTCTCACAAAATTGGACATAACTCGGGCATTTTAGCTTGGTTTTCCAAACAGAAAAAGGTGTTGGAAAGTTGGTTTCGACACCCATTTGATGGTGCAGGTATTGTTTTAAAATTTTACTAGTCTGAATTTTTTTTCCAGTCAAAGTGAGGTCTTCTTTCTTCACTTCCGGGGTCATAGAAGGTGCAAATGGACTCTATTTTTTAAACTCGAATAGGCGTTGGAAAGCTCTCAACACGCTCTATTCAGTGATGTGATTTATTTTATCAGAATTTGCACTAGGTACACAAATTGTTTTTGAAGTATTTTTTGCTTATGCATTGCTTCCTTCTTCTCCGTTTGTACTAGGGTTTGGGTTTCTCTTTTGTGGGGGGTTTTTTTCTCTTGCTTCCTGTCATTTATATTAGAAAACCAAAAGACCAAAACTCACAAAAATACAAACCCTTTTGCATCTTCTATCTATTCTGAAAGATCACATAAAAATAAAAAACACAAGCAAGTACAAGTGCAGGGTTTCATGGCAGACTCTTCAGTTGAGCTACTCACATCACATAACTATCAGACTTGGAAGTCTCACATGATGAGGCTACTCAGGTCACGAGAGTTATGGTCTTGTTTAGATGAGGTTCAGCTTCAATTACAGCATCCTTTTGAGATTATGTAGCATAGGAACAAGATGGATGAGGCTATGGGTTTGCTATGCATACATGTTTCAGACAGTCTTTTGTTTCACCTTGATGCTTTGCTCACTCCTCAAGCCATGTGGCTGAAGTTTGAGACATGTTTTGGAGCCATTAATGAGTTCCACGCATTACAGATTGAGGCAGAGCTGACTTCATTATTACCTAATTCATTTCCCACTATTGAAGATTTTTTGAACAAGTTCAAAACTATCCACACTATTTTACAGGGTTGAGGCAAGAACAAGACAGACACAGAGTGCATTTACTTAATTCTTTCGAAGCTTTGTGGTCCATTTCAGATATTTTATTCCTCCTTCTACTCCACCATGGATGGTCTGGGTGCTAGTTTTACCATGCCTACCTTTGATTTCTTTTGTGAGCATTTGTCTCAGGAACAGTCTCACCTTTCTCAAATGGATATGCTCTCAGGATCAAAGAGAAAATCATTGGTAGCTCAATCACCAAAGGGGAAACAGAAGCAAAAACTGAGGCCCAAGAAATATTTTGTAGGAAGTGAGCATTCCTCCAAACTACCTCCTAAGTTTGATTATAAACCACCATTTAATCCAAAACATGGGAAATCTTCGAAGTCTTGTGAGTCTTCCTCCAAGACTAAGGAGAAATTAGGAGACACTTGCAATTTTTGTGGAAAGCAAGGCCATCCAGTTTCCAAGTGTTGGAAATAATTAGAGGCTTTAGAAGATGCCATACAATAGCAGCACATCTCCTCACCTCAGTCTTCTTCCTCTTCCACCACAGGAAAAGGTCATGCTCTTACTACTAGAGCATCGACCAATGGGTCCACTTGGATTTTAGAGTCTGGTGCTTCTCACCATATGACTCACACTCAGTAGTTGGTCACTTCTCCTACCTCTTGTGTTACTTCATAGATTGTAGTGGGCGACTCTTCATAGCTTTCTGTCTTGGGTTCAGGTTCTATCTCTTTGGATGGGGGCACTCTACAGGATGTTTTGGTTGTTCCTGACATTTCGATGAACCTCTTGTCCATTTATCATATTTTCCACATTGGCTCTAGTAAGATAATTGAGTTCTAATAACATGATGTGGTTATTCGGGACCTCCATGACTCTGATTTGGTTGTGGCTACTGGTAGTGTTGATACCGCATCTCATCTTTATAGATTTGATGGATTTGTGCCTTCTGAGGGTACAGGTTCATATCTTATAGAACATGCAAATTCGGTGAGTAATCTTTGGCATGAGTGTTTAGGCCATATGAATTATAGATATCTTCAGCAGATGAGTACACAGGCACTAGTTCTTGGTCTTCCATAGATTTCCTGCACTTATGGTGTTTGTCATGGTTGTGTGCTTGGAAAGCATCATAGGGATCCCTTTCCAAAGGGAAGTACTACTCATGCTTTGGCACCCTTGGAGTTGATTCATAGTGACCTCATGTCATTTCTCACTCCTTTTTCATAGGCCAAGTATGTACTCACATTCATTGATGACTTCTCCAGATGTGCATGGTTGTACTTTCTTAAGTACAAGTCTGATGTCTTTGATTCCTTTCGTGTCTTCAAGAAATTTGTAGAGAAGCAATCTGGTCTTTTTATACGGCAAATACGTACAGATAATGGGGGGGAAGTATGTGGATCAGGCCTTCAGAGATTTTTGCACTGAGCATGGTTTGCAGCATCAGTTTTTTGTTCCCTACACCCCTCAACAGAATGGTATCGCTGAGAGAAAGAATAGGACTTTACGGGAGATGGCTAATTGTATGATTCAGTCCAGGTCCATGGATTCATCTTTTATGGCTGAGGTAGTCAACTATGCCAACTATATTTAGAATTGAATGCCTCACAAGGAAATTCGACATATGATTCCCAAGGAGGCTTGGTCTCATGACAAGCCTGATATTTCATCATTTCGAGTATTTGGTAGTGAGGCATGGGCTTTTATTCCTGATGCTCAAAGGAGAGCTATGGAGCAGAAGAGTCAACCCCTCATATTTTTCAGCTACTATGAGGATGTTAAGGCATATAGGTTGTTTGATCCTGATTCCAGAGAGGTCCTATTTCGACGGGATAATCAGTTTGATGAGCACCTTCCTCCAGTTGATACCTTCTCTCCAGTGTCCACTTCACTACCTACTCCCACCACTGCAGCTCTTCAGGATTATTTTGAGGATGATTCTGATGAGGATATTAATGATCCCCCATCTCCACCTCCACTTGCTCCACCTTAGAGGCCCAAATGGGCTCGCCTTACTATTGAGGCAGTAGGATCTATGGTCGGTGATCCTTTAGACACTCGTCACACCAATTCTCATACTACGGGTTCTAGTCTTTTGACTCATGCTCTTTCAAAGGATCCTTAGAGGTTTTCAGAGGCGACAGGTCACCCTGAGTGGTATAGTGCTATGGAGGAGGAGTATTCTTCTTTGATGAGGAATAGTACATGGGATTTATGTCCTCTTCCTAAGGGCAAAAAGATGGTTCGATGCCAATGGTTGTATTACACCAAGTATGTTGCTGATGGTTCTATTGATAAGTACAAAGCATGTCTTGTTGTGAAGGCTTTCTCATAGGTTGAGGGTACTAATTACTCCAAGACATTTTCCCCTATCACCAAGATGAATTCTATTCATTTTGTACTATCACTTGCAGCTTCTAGGGGATGGCTCATTTTTCAGATGGATGTGAAGTGTTCCTTCTTGCATGGTGACCTACAGGAGGAGATCTATATGGAGTAGCCTCAGGGATTTTTTCATGATGCTTCTTTGGTTTGCAGACTTCAGCGTTCATTATATGGTCTCAAACAGGCCCCTCGGGCTTGGTATGAGAAGATGGACTCTTTTTTTCTCTCCACTGGTTTTAGTCATTGTCATTCTGATCACACGATCTATATTTAGCATCTTGAGGGTGAGATCCTAATTCTTGTGCTATATATTGATGATATTAACATCACAGGTAGCTCATCCTCTATGATTCAGAATTCTCAGCTAGCCTTGATGGAGCAGTTTGAGATGATAGATCTCAGCCTTCTGCACTACTTTCTTGGTCTTCAGGTGATTCAGTCTTCAGAGGGGATCTTCATTTACCAGCAGAAGTATTCTATTCATATGCTTTAGAGCTTTGGCATGCTTGATTGCAAGCCTGTCCCCACAGCTTTTCAGTTAGGGGTTGTCTTGACTACTACTTGCCCCACTCCTTTAGTAAATTATACACTTTACAGGCAGTTTGTTGTACCTAACTCACACTCATCCTGATATTTCCTTTGCGGTTGGTCTTGTCTCTTGATTCTCACATGATCCTCATGAGAGTCATTGGAAAGCTACCAAGTGTATTTTGAGGTACATTCAAGGTACCACTTCATGTGGCATTCACTACACATCAGGGGATCCTCACATTGTTGGCTACACTGACTCAGATTGGGCTAGTGATGTCAATGATCGAAAGTCTACTTCTGGCTTTGTTTTTTGTCTTGGATCTGGTCCTATCACATGGTCATGCAAGAATTAGACTACTCATGCATTATCATCTACAAAGGCTGAGTACCGAGCTGTTGTGCTTGCTATGGCTTTGTCAGTTGATAATTGAGTTTGGTTTTCCTCTTGATAGTCCCACTATTCTTTGGTGTGACAATCAGAGTGCTATACACATTTCACACAACCCGGTGGAGCATTAGTGGATGAAGCACATTGAGCTTCATATGCATTTCATCAGACAGTTGATTCAGGATGGTTCTCTCATCTTGGAGTATATTCCCACTGCCAAGCAGGTTGCAGACATCGTCATGAAACCTTTTACATCTCTGCGCTATCTTCAGTTGTGCTCTATGCTTGGGGTGAAGGAAGTTGTCCTTGGGGGGTCTTTATGAGGCCTTCCTTCCTTCATGTTTCTTTCAGCATGTTCTTATATCTCTTTTTGGAGAGGAGTTTTTCCCACTGTGTTTTCTCTTTTTTCTCCGTTTCATAGAGATTTCTTTGTACTTGGGTACCTGATCTGGCCTTGTTGCTAGGACCCATTGATTTTGCTTTCAGTAGCTTCTTCTAGGTTTTAGCTTCTCCCTAAGTCTATCTTAAGGGGGGTTGTTAGAGTAATTGGACATTTACTTTATTAATTAAACAATATTTGTTTAATTACATAAAGTTCCCTTTTACCTCTTTTTCACTTAAGCTAACATTAGGTGCATAATAATTAATTACTTTATTAATTATTATTGTGCAAGCCTAGGGTTTTCCTTTTTAGGGTTTTCATCTATATATGGTTGAAAACTATCTTTTGTATCATTATTCATTTTTTACATTTTGGGTGAATACATTGCTCCACATTCTTGAGCATTTTCTTTATTGCTTCTCTTTGCTTCTCCTTGTAATAGGTTATTTTCTTGTAGAGGTCTTTGGGATCCTATGAAGTTGTATCTTCTCAACTCCAACAACCCACATAATATTTCACATCAAACCTAGGTTAGAAAATAGAACTACATATTTTTTCCTTGATCCCATTTGGAAGCATGATATGTAGGCAGTATGGGAAACGAAGGATGCTCCTAGTACCTCAAGTGTTTAGGGATGGATATTAGGAAATGTTAGGATAATAATAAATAAAAATATAATTTAATAATTCAAGAGAATTTATTGGTCAAAAGGGGCTGAATATATCTAACATAAAGATAAGATAAAATACATGTTCTTTGTATACTCAGAAGGAATCCTGAACTAATTCGCTTGAATCGCCAAGGCCTTAGGCCAAATTTTGAGGTGGGACTCAAGCTACATATTTATTTACATACTCATAACGATGATGACCTCAATGCACTTCCAAGGGGAGTGTATTCTTTAGTGAGTGACTCGGGACCCAGATGGTCCCAACAAGACTAATTCTTTAGCCAGAGAATGTTTCTATCCCTTATGGATATATGCCTACCCCACTAGGTAGATGTCTATCCTAGATGGATGAATTCCTATTCTATATGGATAAGAAGTACTTAATTATACAATTGAATAAACACATAATAAGACAACAATCAAGAAAAAATAGTGGTAAATTTTGGGTTAATGTGTTGGGTTATTACATGTGGTATCAGAGTAGGGTTCAAAATATATGCCTTGAGCTCACTAAAAATTGCATAAATTAGTAATTTAAAATTAGAAGTTTAATTTGAGGATGTTCAAATGATTAATTGGAGAAATTATAATTTTCAAGAATATGAAATGGAAAGGACAACAGAAAAAAATGCTTGAGCTTCTCAAAATCAAGAAGAGAATGGTAACAATGACCAACAAGCACAAAGGGGTAACAAGGTAATAATTGATTCTATAATAAATCTATTAACAAAAAAAAGGGATAAGATTAGATCCTTGGAACAATATATGTAAGACCTTAGGACAAGACAAAAAAATATTGAAAAAATAATTGAACCTGAGAATGAGAACCCTGCCAATAATTAGCAAGGAAATGAGGTGATCATTGTTGCACCTAGAGAGAAAATAATATCCTAGAGCTATCTAAGGACTTGAAGAAACTCACTCCACCTAAGTTTGAAGGGAGTAAAATAGGCGAAGGAGACGAAAATTGGTAAAATGAAATGGAAAATACTTTGAGTTGAGATATTTTAGTGGAACAAATAAGGCCTATGGGGTTTCTTTCAACTCACTGGGGAGGAAGCTAGTTGGTGGACCAACAAAAAGGAAAAAAATGGGTTTAACAAGGAAAAAATCATGTGGGACCAATTTGTTCAACACTTTCGCAAGAGGTGTTTTTCATCATTATTTTTTGATGAGAAGATGGCTAAATTTCATAATCTTCAACAAGGGTCATTAACATTGCAACAATATTGGGATAGGTTTGCTAAGTTATTGAAATATGTGCCCATATACCAAAAGGGTGAGAAGAGTCAAACAAGAAAGTTTATTTTAGGTTTGAACACCAATATAGCGGAAAAGGTTGACTTTCTTAGACCTAAAAACATGAATGATGTGTTATATAAATCTCTTAAACACTTGAAAAGAAACTACAAGCCCTAGCATCAACAAGGCAAAACTTCAATAATAATAGGAACCCATCTTTTAAGAGGAAACAAGAATTTAAGGGGAATCATAACTTCAACAAGAATCAAAGGAATGGTTCATTTGAAAGAAAACCACCACCAATTTAGAATCAAAGGAATGGGTATAATGGAAATAATAGGGGAAAATTTAATAGAAGTGACAAAGGAACTTTAATAGTCCAACTTACCCACTAAGATTCAATGAAGTGAGAAACAATCCCCTAGGAATCAAGTGCAAATGGGACCACTAGGTGGATGCTTCATGTGCGGAGAAAACCATTATTCTAAATAATGTCCAAGAATATAGGGTCAAATTAGAGCCAGCCAACCACAATAAGGTCCCCAATAGATGATTCATGCAATAGTTAGGAATCAGCAAACCAAATACCAAAATGTACCTGTATAAACCACAAGTACACTTTTCAAGCAACCAATTTCAATCCTAATCGATACAAGATCATCTAAATATTTGATTTATTTATAATTAGTAAGGAAAATTTCATTAAGAGTTAATCATATGGAATCATCATGGATGGTTTAGTATGGGGTAAGGTGACTGGGGAAGTGACCAAGTGTTTATCAAAAGCAAGGATACAATTCCTTGAATTTAAAACTTGGGTGGACATCTATGTGGCACCCCTAGGGTCATATGATGTAATTATTGGGATGAATTGGCTAAAAGGTCATGAGCCTAATGTAGATTGTTACAAAAAATTGGTAGTGTTAGGATGATGATGGTAAAAAGGTTAAAATTCAAGGTAACCTCACACCCATAAGTGTGGAGACTATATCAACCATGCATTTAAAGAAGGAAAGAAAGAAATGGGCCCAAATTTGTATGGTTTATCTAGATAAAAAGAAGAGGAAAATACTCCAACCTTGAAAATTCTCCCTTCCTTCAAGATTTTAAGGATATATTTCCAAAAGAGATACCTGGCTTACCCAAGCTAGGAAAAAAATTATTTTTCTATTTATATACTACTTGGAGCTGAACTGGTGTCAAGGGTGCCCTACCGAATGAACACAACTGAACTAGCAGAACTCAAGATGCAATTAGAAGAAATATTAGAAAAGGGATTGATAATGCCAAGTGTATCTCCTTGGGGAGCACCAGTATTGTTCGTTAAAAAGAAAGATGGGACCTTAAGGTTTTTCATTGATTATAGAATGTTGAATAAGGTCACAATAAATAATAGGCACCCTTTGCCACACATTGAGGATATTTTTGATCAAATGAAGGGAGAAATAATGTTTTCAAAAATTGACCTTTGATCAAGTACCATCAACTTAGAATAAAAGAAGAGGACATCCCAAAGATGAAATTTAGAAAAAGGTATAGGAATTATGAGTTTACAATTGTACGCTTTGGTCTGAATAATGCTCCATGTGCTTTTATGAACCTAATGAATAGTGTCTTTCATGAATTCTTAGACAAATTTGTCTTGGTGTTTTTGGATGAAATTCTAATTTTCTCCAAAGATGAAGAAAATTTAGCACACCTTCAAGTAGTTTTTAAAATATTAAGGGAACATAAATTATATGGAAATTTTTCAAAATATGCTTTCTTTGAGAAGAAAATTCATTATCTTGGACATATCAGATCCAAAGAAGGAATTGCAGTTGATTCATAAAAGATAAAGGTAATAGTGGAATGGCCAATTCCTAAAAAATTCTCAAAGGTGAGGATTTTTATGGAATTAGTAGGATATTATAGAAGGTTTGTAGAAGGATTCTCTAAGATTGAAAACCCTATTAGTTCATTGCAAAGGAAGGATAAGATTTTTTTGTGAATAAAGTAATAAATCTATAAACACTCAAAATTGTCCTAGGTCTACATGTAATACCCCTCTGTTTTGTTTTTTGTTCAAGTTACTTTATGCTATGTTTGGTTGCAATTACTTTGATAGTGGATACATTTTGTTATGATGTTTTGATCGTTACTATTGAGTGACAAATATTATTGTGGGATGTAGTTATCTGATTATTGTTTCACATGCATTATAGATTAATGTTGTTGTAGAGTTAACATGAAATGTTATTATGAGATTACTGGATTATGATGGAAGTGTCAGTTTCAATGAGTGTATTGGTGAAGAGGACGGTTTCACATCACTCATTTGCGAGCGCCCTACGAATCTGTAATTCCTTCTTCACAGTGTGTATTATATGCTGGATATATCGTATGATGTTGTTTACTTGGTTGCAGGATTGCAGGTACATGACATTGACTCCACCTGGTTTCACAGGTTTGAGCGTGTCGATCCAACGGTTAAGTTGAATGGGAGATAGTAACTAGGTAACATGTGTCAAGTCTACGCCCTAGCCTTAGTGTGTCATCAGTTGTATTTGTCGAGTCATTATCTGTCTTATTTTAATGTTATTTATTTCTGAAACATTCTTGATTTGGAAATAGATATTTAGAATAATTGCATTTAAATCATGTTGATGGTTATTTAATTTAAATAATGCAATGTGGATAAAAGTTTATATTTAAATTAATTAATTATATTTAAATTATTTAATTAATTAAATTTAATCCAAGGGGGTTGAATTTAGTTATTAAATAACTAAATTAATTAATTAAACGTGATGCAAGAGAATGAAAGGAAATAAAAGAATTAAAATTAATTTTGGAATTTAATCTCAACGTGTGGGAATTAAATTAGAAATTGTAATTAAATGTTTATTTGAGAAATTGGTTGCAACTTTGTAAATTAATTTATTATTTGAAATTTTATTTTAAATTGAAAGTGGGTTTTCCAAAAGTGAAATTAAAATTTGAAATTGAAATTGAAATTGAAATATCTAATTTGCATATAATGTGAATTAGGGTTGTAAATATTGAAATTGAAATTGAAATTGAAATATCTAATTTGCATGTAATGCGAATTAGGGTTGTATTAGGTATTTTTGATTTATAAAGAATACATGTTTTAATTTTAGAGCAGAAAATTTTTTAAAAAATACATTTTTACAGCAGGGAAGAAATTTTGGAAAATTTGCACAAGAGTTTGAAGAAAGTTTGATTGTAGAATTGATTGAAGGAAAGATTGTTTGCATTTGTTGGATTTTGGATTGGATTCATTGGAGGATTGAAGAAAATTCAGGAAATCTTTGGAGGAGGCTTGCATCAAAAATTCATCTCTTCCTGTAGCTTCTTGTACCAGGTTTTCCTCTTTGTATTTTATTGTTCTTGATTGTTTTTTTTTAAATAGTAGTGATTAAAGATTTATTTGTTAAATCTGTTTTAGAAAACAAACTTGATATTAGAAGAAAATAATTAAATAAATTTACAGCCTTTGCTTGTGAAAATTCTTGAGTGAAAATTGTGAAAACCTTAGTTGAACTTAAATTATTTGGAGAAATTGATTTTATTGTTATTGAAATCAAACATAGAGATTGAACAATGCATTTAGAATGTTTTTAGAAAATGAAACCCTCTATTATTATTAAAAATCGGATTTTAAAATCTGCAGTATAGTTATATTTTCATGGTAAAATGGTCTGATTGCGTCGCCTGTAGCTTTACTTTCACAAACTAGGTTTTCAAGAAATTTAAAAGGTTTTTGCATTCTGTAATTTTCTATCCCTTATCCAAAAATCTCAAATACCTAGATCACATTTTTTGAGTTATGCTTGAAACATGAGACTGCTGTTAAATTATTTTCCCATGGCTGTTCTGAAAATAAAATAATAATAAATTGATATTTATAAATATTAATATTTCATGTATTGTTATTATAATATTAAAATATTATTTAATAATATTTTATATTATAATTTATAATACTAAAGTATTATATTTATTTATATTATTTTAAATAAAATTTGTATATTAGATTAGTGGAATTAAAATTATAAACATATGGGGAAATTATTGTTTATTTTAAAATGGCATGTTAAAGTTTAATTGAAGGAGTTAAATATTTGATTTAAAGAATGCATAATTTAAAATTGAATTGTGGAATTTAAATCCATATGTAAAAGGTCCAATTATTAATTTGATTTAATTGGAAAAATATATTTATATTTTGAAATATTGATGATAAAGGATATTTTATTTTGAATTAATCAATTTGATATTCTGCAAAGGATAGAAGATATGTTAATGATTAAATATATTTAAATATATTAATTTATATTTAGTAGATATATAGTGAAGGTATATATCCATTTGAGAGAATAAATAATATTTTATCTTATTTTATTCTGTTGTTTGCAAATTGGGTATTATTAGTGTTTTAAAAGAAATGATTAGTATGTGTAGAAAATGTATAGAGAAAGATATTTTTTAATAGAAGTAATTACTTGATTTAAAAGAAAATATTTATTTTGTTAATATGATTGAAGAAAATATATTGAAATGTATATATATATCCATGAGTATTTTCAATCAGTATTTACCTTGTTTTATTTGAGTGCGTGTAATTTAGCTTTGCATGAAGAATTTAAATGATAAGTTTTGAATGTATGGTCAAAATTGATAAGGAAAAGGATATTTAAATATATTGAAGAATTATATAAATATTTATATTTAAATGTTTTTTTTAATTATAAACAATATGAATGTGTGGCCAAATAGACAAGCCAAAAGATATTTTTATACATTGATGAAATTGCATGTTTTTAAATGGATGGTTGATGAGACATAGACTCCGGATAAAAAATTGGAAAAGATTGTTTGCAATAGTGTTAGGTTGCATTAGAAGTAAATTTAGGAACTAAATATATTGAAAAAGACAAATAGTTATTATGTTTTATTTAGTTCCATAAAGTAATCTAGCCATTGTGAATGGAATATTAATGGTGTCTATATAATATGGAGCATATATATATATATATTCAGTGTAAAATTCATTATCGTATTTTATTTTAATGAGATGCATGCAATGTATTATTGAATAGAGATTTAAAAATGGATTGATTAGTGTATATGGAAAAGGGATAGAGAAACAATATATTATTATATTAAAGTGATTGAATGTTTTAAATAGAAAATTGAATGAGATGTAAGATTTGGTTAGGAAATGGAAAAAGTTTACTTGCATGGATTTGTGTCGATTTAAAAGTAAATTAAGAAGTTGTTTTATTGATGAGGCAATCAATTATGTTATTTATTAATTTCTTTTTAGATTAATTGAATCATTATGATTGGATTATGAAAGAGATATGGATTTAGTATATCCAAAAGTAGTATCTTCCTCATGCTTATCTTAAAGGATTTAATTCTTTGTATTCAGTAAAGGGAAGTAAGTTTAATTGTTTTAGATTTCCAATAATGAAAAGGGAAATAGGGGTTATGATTATTTTAGATGATCTACTTATCATGTCTTTGACTTTGTCAACACTACCTATTGAATGAGTATGGATTTAGGAAATCCAAATATTAGATTTGATTGATGACTTGAATACTTTTGTTGCTATGTCGTCAAGTTGCATTGTTGGTTTTGGGATTTAGTGTTAGTCCTAAATTATAAGTCTTCCAGAAGAACTTAGAGGATAAGGGTTATTGAATCTTTATGCCATCCAGTTGTTTTCCCTTGGGTAGTGCATGGCGTCTTTTCAGTTTTACCCGGTTTTCATGAACGGGGATGTTTGCACCTCCTTGGTTAGGAGCGGATTATGGGATCCGTGTCTCCTTGTATGGGGTGACCTTGTTATGTGGTTTCATCTTGTTGCCTCCTGTGAAAGGAGTGGACTATGTGTTATTTCCTCCAAGATGTTTGGAGTGGGATATTTTGTACCTCCTGTGAAAGGAGTGGACTATGTGATTGTTGCCTCCAAGATGTTTGGAGTGAGTCATTTTATTTGTATCCTCCTTGTGTTGGAGTGGATTATGATACCTAGTTGGTATGCACTTGTGGTTCCCTTGGTGGATTGTTTGGATGTGTGTTGTCGAATAGAAGAGTGGCTTCTGTTAGGCACCAGAGCCCAAAGAGGTAAACTGGATAACCTTCAGGAGTGATTTAAACAAGTGATAATTAAAATAATGTACTTAGAAGATTAGGACTAACTTCACATTAATCAAGATAATTTAATCCTCACTCATAGACACAAGGGCTTGTTTAGACTTGGGATGAGTGAGAAGGCCTGGAATGGCAAGATCAACTATCTTGCTCTTGCGAGAGGTAGTTGATTCCGCATGAGTGAGTATGAGTGTCGGGATTCGGTTGAGGCCACCAGGATTACTTGTGTCGGAGCCTATGAAGAATGCCCAGAGGAGATCTCATGACAAACCTTGCGATGACACTCTATCTATGACAACTGTTATTAATTGTTTTATGTGTATGGTTCTGTGAACATACTTGATTATTATTATGTCTGGAAGCAATGTGACCTATGTCAGTGATGTTGGAGTTGTACTTGTATTGTATTTGATTTGTACTTGTATTGTACTTATATTTTATTTGATTTTCACTTGTATTGTACTTGTATTGTATTTGATTTGTACTTGTATTTTATTTGATTTGCACTTGTATTGTACTTGAGTTGTACTTGATTCGTACTTGTATGGTGAATGAGTTGTACTTGTTAATTCATTTGGTTGGTTATAACAGTATGAGTCAGTTTGAGTCTGCCTTTGGTTAGAGGTAGTAGATCTTTGTCCATGTTACTTTATTACTATCTCCTAGCATGGGGGGTGGGCCTTCGGGTACCACATTGGTAGGGTGGAACATGCACCAAAACCGTTGGGTCCCCATCAATCTTTAGTACTTGGTGGCGAGACATCCAGATGGACAGCTCGCGGTTCTTGTTGTAATTTCTTGCATTGTAATATTTCAACTTGTATAAGTTATTTTATCCCTCTTATGTTTATGAGGTGGAATTTTGTAATTGTAATAATTTGTACTATTGTCTCATTCTGGGAATGAGTGATGTATCTATTGGATTAAAATAATGTTTATGAGATTTTATCTTGGTTGATTACCTTATTATGTTTTGTGGTATTCTTATGATGTATGATGTTTATTTCATAAAGTTCATAAGGCTATGGTTATTTGTAATATGTTTGTGTGGGTTTGAGTAATCCTAACCTTGTAGCCTTAGAGGTTGTTGTTAACTAGTAAGTGAATTTGTATGTTAAATGCACTTTATAAAAAAAAAAATTAGTTCACTTAAGATGTTAATTGCAACTTCCTTTAAGGTTATTTGGCGGGGCATTACACTACATCTTCTAAATTCTCCATCATTTCCTCGTTCGTCTTTAATAATATAATTTTTTAAAATTATTTAATTATTTGTTAAATTCATGTCTTCTATTAATTAAATAATTTTAATTATTTAATTAATTCATTTCTATCGTTATTCTTCCTTGATGAATTAAATAAATTTTATTTATTTAGTTATGTGACTAATTAAGTCCCTTTCTCTCTAAAATTAAATAAATTATTATTTATTTAATTTGGTCCACTCTCTTGAATTTTGAATTAAATCATTATTTAATTCAAAATATTCCCTTTCTCACATTCTTCTATAATTAAATAATTATTTTAATTATTTGATTATTCATTGGCCACCTAGATTAAATAATTTTATTATTATTTAATCTCCTCTCAGCTCTTTGTCCATGACAATCTTATCTTCCACAACAAATTTGTATCTATCCATGTCTCAATTAATCTACACCCTTCATTAAATTATTTATAATTTAATCTTGACCATCAATCCTTATGATTTTCCCTAACCCTAGTCCATACTACATCTTTCATACTTGGCCATTGACTATTGACATTCAATCTTAGCCCTTCCTTCAAAATTTTCCTCCCTATAAAAGACCTTGTCATTGTCATTTGTCACTTACCTTTTGGTACCTAGACATTTTCTTATAGAAGCTTATGCTATCTTGCTATCAAGTCTATCAACATCAAGTCAAGTGTATCCATAGTCAATTAAAATCTTCACTATTTTTCTTTGTCATTGTCATTAGACCTATTTGCATACTCAAAAATATAAGGGAAATTATCATATTCAACCAAAATGGAGAAGTGCAGTGAAGGTGAATCAATGGTGGTATGAACATTGCATGGTGATATTGTTCCATGTTTTTTCATGTCTTTATGCTTATTTGTGCTTTATTGTTTATTAGGGTTTGATTTATATGCATTATTGCCTAGCTTTGATAATTTTAACCCTAATTACATAATTGAACCTGATGTGAAAGGAAAAAATTGTAGAGATCGTACAAAAATTTTGGTTTGATAGGTTATAGGTATTGATCAACGCAATCGCAAGCTTAAACAATGCAATCTCTTTTCACATAGCACCACAATTGTGAAGTTGAACAACACAATTATTCTACATTAGGGCATACTTCAACTATATTTAATTTTTTGGCTTTTCAATTAGATCTAGGTCATTTGGTGTCATATTTCATTAAGCCAACCCTAGTTGCAAGCCATATTGGTCATTCGATCCTCTGGATTTCGTAGATTTTCTGTTGTTTTGTAGGATCAGCTTCTCGCACTGTAATTGAATATATTTTGATGCAATCGACATTCTGGTTGACCGCATATGACATCAACCTGAGCAGAAAATGTTTTCTTGAACTGCAGTCAACATCTAAAATGAAGTAGTCATTGTTTTTGCAATGTAATTGATTTTGGTGTTGAGCCACATTTGTGATTTCCTATGACACAATTTCCTATTCCTTCAAAATTTAGGCTTTGATTCAAAATTTCTAGTTTATATCTCTTGCATTTCATAGTCTAGGGGTTTTTTGTTACTAATATTTGATTTCCAATATGTGGCATAGGTAGAAAGGAGGAATCTCACTTGGCATTTCTCATTAATCAATATTTTCTTCTTTTCATTCACTCATTGGGATTAAAATTAACCTTGCATCTACATGTCATTGGGGCTAAATTTACCTTAATTTAAATTTCACTAATTGGTTAAAAACAACTTTCATATTCACACATTGGTCGAAAATTAACCTTGTATCAAGTGTCTTTTTCACATATTTCATTGAGGGTTAAAAGGAACAAGTGTCTTCATTGTCTTGTGGCTTGCATTTTTCATCAAGGTGTGTATGCTCTTCTCTTGCACCACTTGGTGATCTTGAGAATCAAAAACATCTTTTGGTATTTTCTATAATCACCCACACATTTGGTTTTGGACTTAAAATGAACATCATGTGAGTCTGAGAAAAAGGTGTTATCTATGCTCTCTCCTCGTGCTTCATGCAATCTTGGAGATAAAAAAAAAAAAAAATTATTTCTTTTGTTTACCTTGAGAGGTCCTTCCTTGAAAAATGGAATGACCCAAGTAGTACTTTGTTTTGGCCTACTATATAAATAATTGTGATTGTAGGGAAAATCTTCAATCACCTAGTGTGGATGTCCTATGTAGACAAGTGTCACCCTTAGTATATGTGTGACACATCAAAATCCTTTCTAACAAAGGGACTAAGAGGACTCCTTTTGGATCTAATATAGCATCATGTATTTTTTGGAGTGAAAATACACTCAGAGGTGGGGGGGGGGGGTGAATCAGTGTTTATAAATTCTTTAATAATTTTAACTAAAAAATGAAAAGAACCATACATATTTCTCATTTATCAATGATAGTGTCATTCATGTATTTGAATGCAATCATATAAACCAAAATGAGTAGTGTATTATTTCATTTTAAAGCAGTAAAGTACTGAAGAAAATGAATCAAAGAGACACAAATAGAAACAAGATATGTCGAGTGTAAAACCCTCTTGGGGTAGAAAAACCACTCCTTAACCTGCTGCCTTTTTCAGGCTTTCATTTCAATAATTTATTTTGACAAAGCCTTAATGGCTGATTTCTGAGCACTGACTCAAGGAGCACCAACCCCTCTGTTTAGAGATACCAATATGAAGGAGAACTGACCCCTTTCCTGATATTCAATAGAATGTACAATCATACAGAGGATCTCTTTGTTTCACTTATTTCTATCAAGTGCCTCTTGACAAACAAAGCATAGAATTTTCAAGAGTCAAAATTGACTCTTCAAAATTCCATACATTATCTAATCTCGATACAACTTAAGAAAAATAAATTAGTTACAGTGACAATACAATTTTTCATCACAAACTTTATTACATTGATAAATCTTTTCTTTCTTTTCTCACTGTTTGATTTTAAACCTTTTCCCATACATAAACTACAAAAACTAACTACACACTGTGTTTTCCAATTTTCAGCATCAAAGAACATAATAAAATGTTGCATGTCTTAATAGTAATGCCCTTGTTTCAAAATTTGTTTTTCTCTTCTAATAGAACCCTAATCTCTCTATTTTTTTCCTTTTATTGAAAAACATCATTACATTTTGAAATTATTACCAGTATAGCTCAAATTTCACTTTCCACAAATTGTACAAGGTTGATTTTAAGTTACAGTACAACTATCAAGTAATAGTTCTAGATATTACGGATATCATAAGTGAAGTAATTTTCCTTTCTATCAAGGATAGAACCGTTATTCCAAAAATCGAGGTGTAACTGGAACTTTTTTCCACAAACGGCTCACACATGCACTACTTACACCCAAGAAATATTAATGAAATACATATTTCATAGGAAAAATGGACAATGAAGTTTCTACTAAAAATAGATATAACAAAAACCCCAAATAGAAATGTAACCAAAAATAGGTAATCATGCACTTGATAAAAGTTACCAATGATTCCAGATAAGTAACTGAAGAAACTTTTAGCTTTCAAGATCACCCACAAACTTAAAAATGTGTTTCATAAAACTGATATGATAACCTTCAGAAAATGTAGTCAAGATTTGGAGCAAACGTTTCCGATTTTCATGAAAAAGAATAGAAATTTTCCATTTTTCTTTTTGAATAGAAAAACTTAACTCAAAATCACCTTGCTTGTGAATTAATGGATCTAAACAGCAAACGAAAAAAATAATACCTGAGAAAACCATAAATGCATTTCCCATAAGTAATTTACCAGGTCTGCGAAGTGATAGAGCAGCATGAGCTCTTTTCCCATTCGAGTTTCCAACTGATGACAATAAACCAAAAGGTGAGATGACCATTGTCATGGTCTTTCTATCTTCCATATACATTGTGAAAGCTCAGTAACCTTGCAGATCTCTCAATGAAACAGTTGAAAGAAAACTATCATGATGGCGGCCAGAGTAGGGTTTCAAACCCCTGAGTGAAAGAAACAAATAATAATGACCCAAACTTCCAAAGCAAGTGATAGGAAATCCTTTGCTAAGGTTAATAAACTTTTAGAGTCCAAGAGGACAATTAATGATAAGTCAAAAAAAACTCATGCTAACCTTTGAAATCCACTTCCATAGCACACAACCACGCTCTCCCTTAAGACTACCTGTGATACAGCGGTAGCCCCTTTTAAACCACTAGCTGTTTCTAGCGTGTTACCACGGTTTCACTTTTGACAGCCCGTGGTATAGCAGTAGTTCTTATGCTTGCCGCTGGCAGTTTCCACCGCACTACCGTAGTTACCCTTTTGGCTACCCATGGTATAGTGGTAGCTATTATGAATTCCACTAACCACTTTCACCACATTACCGTGGTTACTCTTAATATTCTATGGTACCACGGTAAGAATTATGTGGCAGATAAGATAATTATGCCGACCAAAACACAAACTAAATCATTTACTATTTTCCAAGTAAACTGCCAACTCAATAATGCCTAGCATTATTTCATGCAAAGTGTTGAGATCTTAAGACTTAATGTCCCCACATAGTCACAAGCATAGTCACTTCCAATGTGACTTATTCAGACTAATCAAAAGACAAATACCTATTGTCGGCCTTAAATCCATGTTAATAAACCATGATGAGACCAGATAGTAATATAAGGTGCACTACCAAATAATATCCAGAGCCAAAAGATATCCAAATACATTAAAGTCAATTGTCACCTTAAACTTTAATGTATACTCAAGGACTTGTGTTGAGTAAAATAGGCTGATAGACATGTTGATTTTAGTATGCCTTACACCCATGCCACTGGTTGAAAATGGAGGAATATATCTTTAATGAATATCAAGATGCTTGTTATTGATCAAGCCATAATTAATCAACCTGTAGAGGACTGATCATGCCAGTCACTTGTAATCAAGTGAAATACTGAAACATAATTGTTAGACCAAAAATATATCACCTGATCAATGGAACAAAAAACCTGTAACCAAAATGCCTCAACTAAGATTTACACATGGATCCAAGATATCAAAGCCACTAAGATAATATAAAAAATGAAGTAAATGTGCCAAACAGAGAATCAGATCAACTGAGTGATTAAACATCAAAAATCCAGAGTATCACAAATTGTCATCAAGGAAAAAATAGCACAAGATGGATTCAACAAACTCCCCCTTTGTTCTTGATGGAAAAAACTGAGCCACCAAGCCAAGATAATGAACTGTGACTGAATGATCATAATTCTACCCCTTTTTGACACAATGATAAAGGGAGGCTAGCAAAGATAAACCAGAAACCACTATGAATTTTCAACAAACTACAAATGTAACCTTTAAGCAGCAAGATTGAGTTGTAGGAAGAGCTAACCAGCTCCCCCTATCACCAAGATAAACCGATTAAGATAACAGTGATTGAGAGACAACTCCCAATCAAGACCTAAGTCTTTCAAAAACATCTTTAGCCAACGGTTTTGTAAAAATGTCAGCTACCTGTGCTTGTGTAGGAACATATTTCATAGATACCTTGTTAGCCAACACCTTTTCATGGAGAAAATGAAACTTTATAGCTATATGTTTAGTGTGAGAGTGCATAACTAGATTTTTTGAGATATTGATTGCACTAGTATTATCACACAGAATAGTAATAGGTTTTGGAATTTCAATACTCATATCTGATAATGTCTAAGACATCCAAATTACCTGAGTGCATCAAGAAGTGGCAACTATATATTCTGCTTCAGTAGTAGAGAGCGAAACAGATTCTTGATTTTTGTTGTGCTAGGCCACTAAATGATCACCAAGAAAGAAAGCAGCACCACTGGTGCTTTTCCTGTTATCTAAACAACCTGCCCAGTTAGAATCAGTATATGATACTAAAGAGAAATCATTTCTTCTAGGATACCAGAGCCCATAATCAATTGTGCCATGAACATATTTAAGAATCCTTCTCACAGCATTGATGTGAGATTCCTTAGGAGATGATTGAAAATGAGTAACCAAGCAAACAACTTGCATTATATCAGGTCTTGAGGCTATTAGATATAATAGGCTACCTATCATTGACCTATAGCCAGTTGAGTTGATGGTAGGAGAGTCATTAACTTTGCTAAGTTTACAACCAGTAGCCATTGGAGTGCTTACAGGATGACTTTCATCCATTTTAAGAATATTGACACTTCTCCCAACATAGACATTTCGAATTCAGATTCCATGATTTGTGAGAATTTTTTACTCAAGGCAATATTGGTTCAACCAAAAATGGTGTCATCAACATAAATTTCAACAACAAGAATATCATATCCTTCAATTTAATATATAGATTGTTGTCTACTCCTCCTCTAATAAAACCTTTTGACAGTAAATGACTGTCCAATCTGGAGTACCAAGCTCTAGCAGCTTGTTTTAGGCCATATAGAGCCTTTTTTAGCGTGTAGACATGATTTAGTTTGATTTTATAGATAAACTCTTCAGGTTGTTCTATGTAAACTTATTCTAAGTACCCATTCAAAAGGGTAGTTTTTACATCCATTTGATATATAGTAATTTTTTTGAAAATAGATTATGCCAAGAAAATTCTAATTGATTCAACCCTAGCAACTGATGTAAAAGTTTCACCGAAGTCAATACCTTCTTGTTGAGAATATCCTTTGCAAACATATCTAGCCTTATTGCGAACAACATGACCATTTTCATCATGTTTATTTCTAAAGATCCACTTGCCTCCTTTGATATTTTTGTCATCTGGTCTTGGGACAAGCTCCCAGGTCTGATTTTTCTCAATTTGATTGATTTCATCCTGCATTACATTAATCCAGCATTCATCAGTTAGAGCTTCATCAAAAACTTTGGGCTCAAACTGAGTGATTAAACAAAAAGCAGTAAGCTCAGCTATGTGATTTTTTTCATCATAGTTAACTGTTATTTTTCTTCTTTGAACTCCTGCTGATTTATCTCCTATAATCATATCTTTAGGATGGTTTTTAGCAAGGGATTTTGAAGGAATTTTAGTTTCCCATTTTTCTAAGCTGATTTCAGCATCTTCAAATTTTCCTTCAGCAATTTTAGGACTTGTTAGTTTTGTTTCAGGCTTTTCAGTTTCAAAGCCTTTTGAAATTATACCAAGTTTAAATTCATCCTCTTCATCATCTTGCATAGGTTTAGCATCTAAAAGTAGATTTTCATCAAATTTGACATTTATTGATTCAACAATTTTATTCAGCCTATTTTTAAAGAATTTATAGGCTTTGTTGTGAGTAGAGTATCCTAAAATGATACCTTCATCAGTTTTAGATTGGAAATTGCCTAAGTTTTCATCATCTTTCTTGATAAAACACTTGCAACCAAATATTCTAAAATATTCTATTGAGGCAGATTTACCATACCATAGTTCATACAGAGTGAAATTAGATTTCACTCTGATCTAGACTATATTTAAAATGTAGATAGTTGTATGAACAACTTCTTTCCAGTAGATATTTGGAAAATTTGCTTCATTCAACATGGTTCTTGCCATCTCTTTTATAGTCCTATTATTTAGATCAACTACCCCATTTTTTTGGGTTGTTTTGGCAGTAGCATACTGCCTTTTTATGCCATGTTTTTCACAGTAGTCTATGAATTCTTGTGAGGTGAATTCACCACCTTTGTCAGATCTTAAACATTTCAATTTTAAATCTGACTCTCTTTCTACCAGTTTTCTAAAAACTTTAAAACATTCAAAAGCTTTTGATTTATTCTTGAGAAAGGTAACCCATACCATACGAGAGTAGTCATCAACAAACAACATGAAATATTTCTCACCATTTATAGAACTAGTCCTTGTAGGACCACATAATTTAGTACGAACAATTTGCAGAGGCTTAGTAGAGAAGTGTTCCTTGGATTTAAAGCTTGCCTTGGTTTTCTTTCCCTTTAGACACTCTTTACAAACAACTTTTTCAGGTTTTCTAAGAAGGGGCGGACCTGTTACATTTTGATTTTTGCTAATTCTGACCATATTGTCAAAATTAATGTGGCCTAGTCTCTTGTGCCACAGCCAGATTTCTTCAACGTGACTCATTAAGCATATACCTTGATTGTTTTCATGTCCAGAGGTATCAAGTAAGTTGTAGATATTTCCCTTGGTCCTTCTAGCAGCAACAACTTTATTAGACTGGTTTTTTATTTCACATCCTTATGAAGTGAACAAGACTTGATAGCCATTGTCACAGATTTGACTGACACTCAGAAGGTTATGTTTTAATCCTTCTACATAGTATACATTTTAGATTGGAGTGTCTTCATTTAGAAACAAAGAACCTGATGGAACTCTCAAATTTTCAAATTTGAAATGCCTATTTCAAGATTTTGCTTTTGCACTTTTAGAAGTGCACCTGAAGAATTAGTCTCGACTAACCCACTTTGGAGGCTTATAATTTAAAGCCTATTAATTTTCGTGCAAAACCCATTTGCAGACATACTAAATTGACCTATGTGAGCAGGCATGTCAAATTTTAGCTTCCCATAATAAGTTTTGACAGAGTTTCAAAAAGTGAAGCTGGAAGGTTTTTGCACTGTTCTGCTATTTGCAGATTGTCAGTTTGTGAAACAGCTTCTTGTTTGAGCTTGGTTCTCACAACCAGTTCACTGTAATGTCAAAATGAGTGTTGTTCCATATTCCCCATATCAAAATGATCTCGGGTGTCAGTTTTCAGAATCTCATGATCTGATTTGCTATTTTTAGCAGATTGAAACCAAATGCAATTTGTTTTGTTTTGTAACTACATTCCTGACTGCCTTTTTGAAAGTCCAACTTCTACTGTTAATTTCTTTTGATCAACATTTTTTCAAGAAAATTTAATTTGCACATGTGCTTAGGTTATCTTAATGTTCCACTGTGTCTGATGGCAGCTCACTAGGAGTTGATTCACTATTTTTACAAATTGGGAGTTGAGTTAGTTTTAATTGGTTCAGTACTGTTGTTGTTTCAGAAAATCCTAACTGGGCAACTTTTTCAATTAATATCCACTTCCTCGTGATATTTTTCTCTAAGCCGTCTTTTGCACTGAAATTTTGGGTCAGATGATTATATCTTGAAAATTTTTATGGTTTCACGTGGTCGTTTGACCAGTTTCCTAGATTGATTCCTGAGGCAACTTGACCTGTTTTGACCATTTTGCAAAATTCTTAGAAAACTGATTTTCATGAAGACCCAGTTCGTTTTTCAACTCCTGAAGTATTCAAAAGGCAGTGTTAGATCGTTTGAGTGTAAAACTTGTTTGAAAACATTTTTTTTTAATCGGACCCACTTGGAGCCCGACATTGTTTTGTACTGTAAACTTTGCATTGTGGGAGTGACTTTAATAATTTTTTCTTTCAGTAGATCAACATGTAAGGAAGTGAATGATCACAATTCCTTTTGAAGATTTGAAGGTAAAGCAAGATCCAATTTTCAAGTATAAAATCTGGAAGCTTTTCTTTCAATTGGATAATGATCATTGGCATTAATGAGAGTTGTTTTGAGGTATGTACCATAGAGGGTGTTTATGGAATTCTTGGTAGTTGGACACAATGATATGATTCACTTAATAATTTTGGTTATCTAAGTATAACAGGTGTTCCAAGGATTTTTATAATCAATAAAATACTTTGATGCTTTGGGAGAACATAGCCAAATGAGTGGTTCAAAGAGTGCAAAGAGTGGATCTGTGGAAAATGTGGTTGGGTTGGGGTAGATAGAAACATTTCAAATTATTTCTTCAAGGAGGATATACTAGAGGAAACAACCACACCTACAGTAAGAGGGAATTGTAGCATGGACAAGGGACATAGCCTACTTGAAAGAGTGCCTTTGAGTAAAGGTGAACTTGGTGATCACCTTTGGAACCTTCAAGAAAAGGCAGTATGTAGGGGCGCAGCCAAAGAGGAGGCATGAAGGAGCCTGTGCACCAAGCATGGAGGAAGTTGTTGGGAATGCACAACATGAACCAAATTGGTAGTGAGAGGCGTGATAGCAAGGAGATCTCAAAGGGGAGGTTCCAACACAATGTGCGCATCCATAAAACTAGTGAGGGGAGGGTGTGGGCATCCCTCACAGCTATAGGTGCAACCAAAAATGCAAGAGAAAGTGTGAACATAGTGTGAAGCCAGGCACCATTACATGTAGGTGCAAAAGAGAGGAGAACCAGTCTAGGTTGCAAAGGAAGAAACTCAAACAAATGCAATTGTAGGAGGCATGATGGGGCGAGGCTTGTAGCACAGTGGATGGATGTCCATCAAAACAAAATGCATTCATTGAAAAGGCTTTAGAAACTTCCTAGCAAATGCAAGATGCAGGGGGGCCATAGCAGGAAGAAAAGGCCAGGTAAGGGGCCTGTGCGCCACGTATGGAGAGGCTCGCGCTGTTGGGTCTCAAAAATGCTAGTTTGAAAAGACCACATGAGGTTTCCAAACTCTCACTACGTTAATGGAAAACTACAAGGCCAACCAATATGGTTAAATATTCTACTCTTAATGCTTTGTTAAACCTAGGCAGGTGCACCTATATGAGTGATACAAATTTTGAATTATGTTTCCTACTTGATCCAACTATCCACAAATGGCAATTTATTAATGGAAAGGTATGATCCTAATTTGGTATGAATGGTAGATGCAATATCAAGGTATGAATTAGTATGTTCAATTAAGAGATGTCAAATGAAATGAACAATGCTAATGTAATGTAAAATAAGGGAGACCAATGCCTTATTGGGTAAACCGGAGTCAAAATGAAAGTTTTAGATAAATGACCTCTATCTGGTAGGAACTCTAATTATTTGGCATATGATATTTAGTCTATAACTTGTATAAACATGCAAGAATATAATTATTAGACTCTTCTTAATGATCCAAATGATAACTCCAGATTACTGTGAATGACTTGATGGAATTAATCTTTACTTGAAAGAACCAACCAATCACACCACACGAATATAGAAAATGTGTACTGATAAACTGAGAATATACTTGATATGTCAGTTTAAATAACAAAGATATATCAACCTTGGAGACAAACTTGATAATATTTTAGTTAACTTTAACAAATAATTGATATCAAATTTTTTCCACAATATCAAATTTCTTTTATTTGATCCTTCAAAATTTATACATGCATCATAGTCTTCCTGAATGCCCTCATTTTGAAAAAATATTTTTACTTACAACAATTTGTCCTCTCCTAATTTTTATCCCCCACCCCCACTAATTTATTCAAATTATTTATTACATCTCAAGGGTCGTGACCCTTCATTTTTCTAATTATGGTCATTCACATTCCTCACAGTTAAATAAAACATTTAATTAATTGCCTTTTTCGGTAAATTAATTATTTTAATCTATAGTCGGGCTTTTAATTTTCTCACTTTATACTTTTTCCCGTCTTTATTTTTCTTTTTTCCGCTCCTTATATTTCACTTAAAATGCTACCACGAGATTTCCTTTGTATTTATCACTCTCCATGGGCTTTGACTTTTCTACCTACGGTATGGCGATACTAGGCCCCATACTAACCATTGTGGTCTCCATCGTTGCTTACCGCACTACCGCGGGCTACCTTTTGTCCAACCACAGTATTGTGGTGTCTAACATTTTTTGTCATCTCATTGCTTCCCTGTCGCTTATCTCTATCTACCACAGTTTGGGGATGAGTGATTTGCAAATCACTGCAGGAATCCAAAATATCGACTGGGAGAGCAGACCAAGCAAATGATAAAAAATGAAATCCATGGTAGATGAAGGGAATGAAAAGTGAAGGACATGAAAATGGAGCAAATGAAGGGAATGAAAAGGATCCTAAACTACTGCACATGGAAAAATATCAAATAAGGATTTCCAGGATTGTCCATGTATTAGAAATTTCCTGTATCCTTTACTTCTTATACTATTGTGCATGAAAGTTTTATGAGAAATTTTTCAAAATTTGTCCATGCACTAACAACCTCTGATCCCCTATGACTTTTAAGAGAAATTTGTTTTTAGAAATTTCCCATGTACAATCAACTCTTGTTCTTCACCACTCATATTTTGTAAATAGTATGAATCCTCTCCTTGCTTTCCAATAATAACAAAAGGTCCTAACCACAGTGCCTCAAATTTTCCATGTTTCCCCTTCTCTTTGCACCTAGCATTCCACATCAATACCAGATCATCCTTTTCATATTTTCTATTTTTTTCCTTTTTGTCGAACAAATACTTCATTTGTGTTTGTAGTTTCATGTTCTCATTTTGAGAAATTCTCCTTATTTCATCAAGTTTTGCAAGTTGCTCCATTTTCTCCTCCATTGGTTTAGGGATATCTATATCCTCTTGAAGGATAAATTTGTAAACTGGCAATAAATTTTGTAGGGGCATCCTAGCTTGTGTTCCATACAGTAATTCATATGGGGAATTCCCAATTTCCCTTTTGATGGTAATTCTATTTTCCCATACAGCCAACCTTAACTTTGAATCCCAAGATTTTTTGTTCTTACCGAGCATCCTCTTTATGATTTTTAAAATACTCTTCTTGCTAGATTCTACCAGGCCATTGGCTTGTGGATGATATGGGGAAGAATAAGAGATATTGATGCCATATGTCCTAAAAAACTCTTTGAACTCATCAGACTTGAAGCACATGCCATTATCTATAATTACTCTCAATGGTGTACCGAATCTAGTAATAATGTTATCCATTAAAAATTTAATTACAACTGTGCTTGTTACTTGTTTGGTTGGGATTGCCTCTACCCATTTGGTGAAGTAATCAGTGGCTACTAGTATCCACCTATGTCCTCCACTTGACTTCTCTTGTATTTCTCCAATGAAATCAATCCCCCATTGGTGAAAAGGGACTTCAATCTGCATAGGTCTGAGTGGTAGAGCTCCGTCATACTTCATTTTCCCCAAGAACTTTTGACATGCCTCACACTTCCTAACATATGAAAATGAATCATTGAAAACCTTTGGCCAATAATAACCTGCTCTAAGGATTTTGTGTGCAACTGTCTTTGCTGAATAATGTCCTCCGTAGACTCCGTGTATTTCTTTCAAAACATGATCAGCCTGTGATTCATTCAAACATAACAACAGCATTCCATCCCTGTTTTTCCAAAATAGATCTCCTTCTATAAATACATATTTTGAAGCCTAAAGTTTTAAAGTTCTTTTATGGTTATCACTGAGTCCTTTTGGGCATTTTGTGTTTCTAAGGTAATGCATGATGCCTGTGTACCAAGGTGTATGTTCAATACTTGCAATTGCATTTCCTTCTCCTTGTACATTGCAGATTTGGTTTGCCTCAATGTTTGTCTCTACCATCAATTTGGCCAATCCTTGGCCTCTTACCAATTTAGTAATCTGTATTTCTATATCAAATTCTTGAATTTTGTTAATCCACTTGCACCTTTTCCCCATCACTTCTAATTGTGTCAAGATGTCTTCGACTACTGCGTGAGGGACATATGCGATTACTTTGGCTCCAACAAGATACAGTCTGAAAAATTTTGTGGCCTTTACCAGTGCAAAGCCTTGTTTTTCCATTATGTCATACTTCAATTCTGCTCCTTGTAGAGATTTACTAAAGAAAGATACTGGTTGCTCATGACCATCCTCATTTTTCTGTAATATGACAACATCTATTGTATGTAGGGAAGCAAATGAAAATATATAAAAAGGTTTCATGAAATCAAGAGATTTGAGGACAAGGGCTTCCTTAATGGCTCTTTTAATGTATACAAAGGCTTCTAATGCTTATGAGGTCCATTCAATCTTTTGTCCTTTCTTTAACATTTTTTATATGGGTTTGAAAATTTCAGCAAAGTTAGATACAAACCTCCTACAAAAATTAATCTGTCCAAAGAATGACTAGATGGCTTACACATTTTTAGGGATAAGAACTTTATCTATAGCCTCAAATCTCTCAGGATCTATCCTAACTCCCTCTTTTGATACAATTTGTCCTAGGAGCTTCCCCTCTGTAACAGAAAAATGACACTTCTTAGGGTTCAAATTGATGCCATATTCTAAAGCTTTAATGAATATTTTTTCAAGGTGCCCTATATAATCTTCAACCATTTTTGAGTAAGCCGTGAGGTCATCTTGATATACCACCATTATGGAATTAATCAAATCAGAAAATGCTAAGTCCATAGCCCTTTGAAAAGTTGCTCCAGCATTAGTGAAACCAAAAGGCATTCTCACATATACATATGTCCCTCATGGGGTTGTGAAAGTTGTTTTGTACTGCTCACTTTATTTGACTTTAACCTAGTTATAACTAGAAAAACCATCCATCATAGACAACAACCCACACCTAGTTACCCTATGCAATATGGCTTCCATGTTAGGCAGTGGGTAGTTATCTTTAAGTGATGCTACATTTAAATTTCTGAAATTTACACACAGTCTTATATCTCCATTCTTCTTTCTAACAGGAACAAGGTTTGACACCCATGTTGAGTGCCTCATAGGTTTGATAATACCTCCATCTCTAAGCTTGGTCAATTCTTCCTACATTTTTTGGTTCCAGAGTGGGGTTAATGGGCCTTTGTTTCTATCTAAATGGCTTTGCATCTACTTTCAATGGAATCTCATGCTGAAATAAATCCTCCCTATATGCCTTGAGGTCTTCATAAGACCATGCAAATACATGTTTATATTTTCTTAACAATGAAATCAGCATTCTTTGGACAGTCGGGCTTATCTTTTTTCCAATATACACCTTCCTTGGTGATAGTTCAGTCCCCAAGTTTATTTCTTCAATATCTTCCTTTTTGACTGGTGTTTGTTTCATAAGGGATCGATCACTTCCATCATATACTCTTTCCAAAGCTACCAACCCCTTGGGAAGTTTATTAGTCTTAAGTCGTAGGACTTTCTTTCCAAATACTCTTTGTTCCCCATCTATTTCCTCTACAAAGGCATTAAATCAATCTCTTGAGCCTCATATTGGTCTATGCATTGAAGGAACTTTAAGAGATTGGTGTCATCATTAAAAACCCGCCAACTGTATACATTATCCGCCAGAGCAAGTTTTGATTTGAACTCAACTTGGGACACTCCTGCTAGAGTGATGTCATCTTGTTTTAGTGCTACATTTTCCAAGAATTATGCCATTATATTTTTTGATCTATCCACCCAATCAATGGAAAACACATCAAATAATTCAATTGTATCCCATATTGCATTTCTATACTATTTCAGTCTTTTATTTTTTGCTACATATCTTGATCTGATATGAGATACAACTAGTTTCGAATCTCCAAAAACTGTTAAGATCTTAATCTTATGTTTAACAGCTAAATTTAGACCAGTCAGCAAAGCTTCATATTCTGCTACATTGTTTGTACATTCAAATGCTAACAAAAATGAATATTTATAAGTCGAACCATTAGGAGATATAAAAACTATACCAGCTCCATTACCCTCTAGGCTACAAGCTCCATCGAAATACATTTTCCATATTCCATGTTGATTTTCAGAGATATTTTGATCAATTGGATCATTGTTTACCGACTCAGGTTGAGATAGTTCCACTCTAAAACTTCCCAAATCAAAATCACAAAAAACAATTAGTGGTTCTTGAGGAGCATATTCAACGATTTGATTCACTCTAGGTACTCTATACAATTTTACCTCTTCCCATTTACTGGTATTGTGGCATATGACAAGTCAAACTGTACATTGCCCCCTACTGCAGTAGTCCACTATCTTGATAGAAGCATCCCAAATTGGGGTGGTGTGTCAATTACGGTTATGTCAATAGTGTAAGAGGCTTGTGGGTAAGTTTCCAACCTAACTTCTACATTTTTCATGATTCCCACAACTGGGATAGGCCTGCTATCCATGGCGTAGCATTTACCTCCCTCCACACCTATCCATAAACGAAGCTGCTTCATTACCCCTACTAGCATGATATTCATAGAAGCACTCGAGTCTATCATCAATTTTTTACTAGTTTGTCGCTTATGAGTAAAGTGGTGAAAAATGGGTCAATTTGTGGTGTTTTCATTAGCCAGGTTTCTAGGATTTTTACTCCTTTCCTTGTATTATTTATCTCTGAGACCTCTTTGTTACCATGGCTTGTATTTTGATTTCCATTAGAAATTTATTGTATGTTACTTTCCCTATATTCTTTGATTTTCATCATTTCAATTAAGGGCATAGACATTTTCAATTGAGATAGAGCTTGTATAAAATCAAAGGATGTACCTTCAGCTTTGATTGCCCTTTTAGGTTTAGTGCATTCTCCTTTGTTTTCTTCCTTTTCTAGTTTGGATATTTGATTTGGATTTTTCTTTTCAATGGGATGTTTCTTACTTTCCTCCTTAGGGATTTCTTTAGGTTCTGTTTTATTTGGTTGTTTATCATCAACCCTTTTGATGTCTCACCCGGTGCCTTTTTATTTTTTATAAATACCCCCCTTGGGACACCATCATCTTTATTCACTATTCTGTTTCTCAAATGATACTTGCTTCTAGAATCCTCCACTGCTACAATTGTCAACCTTTTAATCTCATCTTCACTAGGTCTTCTTATATTACATCTGTTAGTCTAGATTGATGCAATAGGGGGATCTTGATCGCTTTCATTTTCCTCATGGCTAGAGAAAACATGCTGCTCTACCATGTGAACATTATATTTTTGGTGGTCCACATTGTATTCATATCCTTCCTCTTCTGAAGATGCATATTCCTACTCCAAAGGGTTAAGAATGTGGGATGTTAAATATACATTCTGGTCTTCACCACCATCATTTTCTTGTATATCTTCATCTGGTATTGACTGAGTTGTTACACAATGTTCAAGGGAATGTGGTGCATAGCAGATTCAACACCACAGACTTTAATCTACCATGTATGCCCCTTTTCTTTTTAATTGATTGGGTGTCTCTTTATTTCTAGGTCTCTCATTCACTGTTTTCCCATCTTTCTAGTTGGTACTATAAGGCATGTTTTCGTTTCTATATGTGTTCTCCTGTCTGTTTGGGGGAACGTATTGGGGAACTCTAGGGTTTTCCCTTTCATAAAACATCCCTGCATCTTTTCTATTATTTTCTACAGTTAAGGCTATCTTTTGGGCCTTAGCCAGAGTCCTAGGACCTCTATTTCTTAATTCATATCCTGTTTTGGGGTCAAAGGCCTTCAAATAGATACTTAAGGTAGTAGGATCAACCAACTTGGATGCTTGACGTATTTTATTGTGTAATTTAACAAACCTTTGGTTAAAATCAAAGGTTGACTCATTCTGATGTTTTTGAAATGTCACTAACTCATGTAATGCAAAATTTAATGCACACTAATTTCCATATTGTTGAAGAAACTAGTCATGAAATACTTGGATGGAATAAATGGATGTTGTTGGGAGACTATTAAACCAGTCTCTAGCATCCTCAATTAATGACATCATGAATAGTCTCATTTGTACATCCTCATACTACATATCTAAATCCTAAATGACTTCCTTTAAAAAATTTAGATGTTCCTCAGTCGTAACTACATTACTTCCTATGAATTTAGGGACTAAGTTTCTCCAATTGTTGTCCAACAGGTAAGGAAATATCTGAAACCTAGCTAAATCAAATTGCCTAATCATAGTTGTGCATTATGGGGGAGGATTCTGGTACTGCTGGTGCAGGTAGAGTAGGTTATTATTTCCCATGTATTGATGGCCTTGTGGGGGTATATACTGCTGAAAAGGAGGTGGCTGAATACTTCGGTGTTGTGGTGGAGCATTTGTGTTTCTATTATGATTCCTTGGTTGATTTCGGTGGGCTTGTGGGGAATTTGATGGCTTCCTATTATTTTTCTTATGATGAGGGGTATATTTGGGTGAATTATTCATTGGTGTTTTGATCTGAGCTTTGTGTAACTTCATCCTTCTTAATTCTTCCATAGCTTGAAGTTGTTGTTCATACTCCACCCTTAACCTTTTTGCATTTTGTTTCATATGCTCCCACTGTGGATCTTCCTCAACTTGTGCTATGAGTTCATGATTTTTCTCAAACGTTTCATCATACTCAAGTCCTTGCTCGCATTCAAACTCTCTCCTCTTTCTAGTTTCAAATTCAGCCATGTGCTCAATAGCTTTCTCAGGGTCTATTTGGCGAGAATAATTTATCTTCCCTTCAAGAGTGTGAAGTTCTTTAGGTGGGATTTCTTCATTTGCAAGCGTATCATATGAATTGTGTGTTTCTAGAAATAATTTTGATGCTTTGTTTTTAGTTGTTGTATCCAAGTCATTGAATATTTTCTTGCCCTGATTGCTTTTGTAATTTGACTTTCCTTTATCCTCAGAACCATCATCTTTGTACAAAGATCTTCTTCATTGCACATTGTGAGTCACCGTGATGGTCTAAACTCTAGGATGATTTCTTTCTGACCTATAATTTATCTTATCATTCACAATAATTTTATTCATTCAGAATCACCACCCACGTTTTCAAAAAGTGAGAAAATGTTGTTATTTTACCCAGTGGAGTCAAATTTTTATATCTCTTTAATTGTAAATCTTTCTCTAATAACTCTATATTGAAAGGTTGTCTACCACCGGACTTTTCTCGAGTTTCCCCAGCAGAGTCGCCAATTTTTTGGGTCTCAAAAACGTTGGTTTGAAAAGACCACGAGAGGTTTCCAAACTCTCACTACGTTGATGACCAACTACAACGCCAACCAATATGGTTAAATCTTCTACTTTTAAGGCTCTGTTAAACCTAGACGGGTGCACCTATATGAGTGATACATATTTTGAATTATGTTTCCTACTTGATCAAACTATCCACAAATGGAAATTTAATAATGGAAAGGTATGATCCTAATTTGGTATGAATGGTAGATGCAATATCAAGGTATGAACTAGTATCTTCAATTAAGAGATGTCAAATGAAATGAATAATGCTAATGTAATGTAAAATAAGGGAGACTAGTGCCTTATTGGGTAAAATGGAGTCAAAATGAAAGTTTTAGATAAATGACCTCTATCTGGTAGGGATTCTAATTATTTGGCATATGATATTTAGTCTATAACTTGTATAAACATGCAAGAATGTAATTATATTACTCTTCTTAATGATCCAAATGATAATTCCAGATTACTGTGAATGACTTGAAGGAATTAATCTTTACTTGAAAGAACCAACCAATCACACCACACAAGTACAACAAATGTGTATTGATAAACTGAGAATATACTTGATATGTCAGTTTAAATAACAAAGAGATATCAACCTTGGAGAAAAACTTGAGAATATTTCAGTTAACTTTAACAAATAATTGATACCAGAATTTCGCCACAATATCAAATTTCTTTCATTTGATCCTTCAAAATTTACACATGCATCATAGTCTTTCTGAATGCCCTCATTCTGAAAAAATATTTTTGCTTACAACAATATGTCCTCTCCTAGTTTCTATCCCCCACCCCACTGATTTATTCAAATTATTTATTACATCTCAAGGGTCGTGACCCTTCATTTTTCTAATTATGGTCATTCACATTCCTCATAGTTAAAAGAAAACATTTAATTAATTCCCTTTATCGTAAAATTAATTATTTTAAACTATAGTCGGGCTTTCAATTTTCTCACTTTATACTTTTTCCCACCTTTATTTTACTTTTATCCGCTCCTTATATTTCACTTAAAATTTTACTATGACATTTCCTTTGTATTTACTGCTCTACCATGAGCTTTGACTTTTCTACCTGTGGTATGGTGGTACCAAGCCCCATACTGACCATCGCAGTCTCCATCGTTGCTTATCGCGCTACCGCAGGATTCCTTTTGTCCAGCCATGGTATCGCAGTGTCTAAATTTTTTTGTCATCTCACTGCTTCCTTGTGGCTTATCTCTATCTACCATGGTCACTGCAGTTTGTGCTCTAGCCAGTTACGGTATGGCGATAACTGCCACTGCTGCCCGCTAACGGTTTACCACACTACCATGGTCATTGTTTTAGTGGCTACGGTATTGCGGCAACCAGTACCCATCCACCACTTCGCTGCCTTCATTGTTGACTATTGACTATGCCATCTCTATCACTTGTCGACCATCCATTGCGCTACCGTGGTGACCATACTAACCATGCACGAGTGTGCGATAATTGCTACTTGTTTTCCTTCGTTGTTGATTGTTACCTGTCCACCGCAACCACCGACTACTTCGTTGACTGTTCTTAGCCACTACCTTACTGCCCACTACAATACTACGGTCTATGCTTAGACTATGTGCTGTAGCACGGCAAACACTTAACGTCAGCCTACTAACTACCACCACCATACTGCGGTTTAATTTTGGGAGACCGTGGCAAGGCGATAAAAGTTTACGTAATGCAAAATAAGAGAGCGGTAAGGACAAAAATGGATAATGAAGTGGACAGGGATTAAAATGAATATATTTTTTCTAAAAAGATAGGCAAATGGTGGATTAAAATGGATTAAATCATTTAGGCTTTAATGGTAAATATGAGGTTGAAATGAAAAAACCCTTAGGATTTTAAAATGGGAATTTTGGTTCTAACACGCGCCATGTGAGAAGAAGCAGGAAGGGCATAGAGAAGCGCACGGAGGAAGTGCGGCTGAGGAAGGAAAGCTCGTGCCACCAGATGAAGGGCACAACCAGGTGAGGTGCACACACAGTTGTAGGGTGAGTGAGCCTGCACAAGTGTGGGGGAAGACTAGGTGAGGCTCACGCCTGCAGAAAGAGGAAGCCCGTGTGTAGAAAGTGAGGCTCGTGCCAAGGTGAACACTATGGACGCCAGGTATGGAGGGAGATCGATGGAAAAACCAAGCTAGAACGAGGTATGGAGACTTACCAGGGAGGCACAAGCCAAGAATTGGAGAGAAAACCTGTGCATTGCAGGAGGTCTCCAGAGTGTAGAGCTCGGGAGCTCGCAAAAACAAAATTTGGGCATTTTCAGCCCAACCTCGCGAGCCTCGCACAACCATGTGTGATGCAAGCAAAACTCTTGTGAGGTGTGCGAGAACGGGAGGAGCCCGTTTTAAATTTTTGTAAAAAATTAATGGTTGCATAGTTTGATTTAAAGTTGGGGTGGGGCCCAGTGCATTTTTAAATGTCAGGCATTTAGACGTAAATAATTTTTAAGTGGAAAGGTAAATGGCATGGGAAATTTTATTATATATCCATTGATAAATATTAAGCATGGTGAAAATTATTTACCCGGTGGGTTAATACTCAAAGTTTTTATTGTTTGAGGGGAATATTGTATTCAATCCTTGAAATGAGGGAAATATCGTGCTTTTAAAAGTGAAGGGTTTATGTGCCTGATAAAATTTTAAAGGAGAAAGGTCTTCATTTAAAACTTTATGAAGGAAAATTTTTAATGGTTGGTGTAAACACTGGCCCACATGAGTTGAATATTGCCCAATGCAATATTTAATGGTTATGTTTAAAGTTAAATATTTTAAAAGTGGAGAAATATGAAAGAGTAAAATGCAGCAAAGGTGAAAATAGAAATAAAGGTAAATGATTCTTCACGGGAAGTGGAGTTTTCTTTCAACTGCAAGTAATGAGTGAGATTGGACACTTGGGCATTTTTCTATTGAAAAACAAATTGAGCACATGTTGTTTTGAAAACATATTGAAGTTTGTTTCAAGGAAATGGAGAAGATATTTTGTAGATCACTGTTCAATGGTGGTGTTTCCAAGTGGCAATTTCAGATCAATTTTAGGGCTGCTTCCATTCTCGTATTTCTTCTCTTCTCTTCTCATTGTAAAGGGTTCTGATTTTTTGTATTGGGCTAGGTAGATAGAGATTTGTACTTTTTGAGTCATTGTTTGAGTCAGTAAGCTGTAATTTTATGAATTCAAGAGTAGATACAACCAGTTTATGCAATTAACATCATGAAGTGCTTCCACATTCATGAATGTCATCAGATTCTCTCCACATTTGTACACTTTCAGTCATGTAAATTCAATAATACAAAGTGTCTTTGAATTTATCATCTCAATTTTCATGAGATTGTTTTGTTTGTTCACTGTTATGTTTCGAGGAAATGGTTAGAATGCTTTGAATAGGTGATTGTGATTTCAAGTGCGCAAATAGGATTTGATAAGAAGAATCCAATTGATATCAAGAGAAGGATTATTGGTGCAAGGCACTAATAGTTAATGCAAAGCATTAGCAAGTTAAATCCACTAGTTGAGGACTGTTTGCTGGAGAATTCGTTTTATGTGTTTGACTCCATGGCCCAGAACTGACACTGATCTATGTTTCAGTTTGTGCATCTCAGAAACAAATTTTAATTGCAAAATCATTCTAATCTTACTATTTTATTGTGTGTCTTGCTTTCCAATGGCTGAGAGAGGGTTGAGCTGTTGAGAATTTAGCCAAATTTAAAGTTGTCAATGCTTCCCTTAGTGTTGTTTCATTGGGAATTATCTGCTTTGTAAAACAATTTCAGTGTATGAGTAAATTAAGTTTTGAGCATTGTTTAGGCTTACCCACCTTGGTCCTACAGAGCTAGAAGTGTAGGAGATGTCATTCTTTGATTGAATCTTGTCAGTTGGCCACTAGCCTTTGTTATTCTTTAATATAGAGGTTGGCTACCTCTTAGAGAATTACAAACCCTAGCTGGGTTGTTATTTCAAACACCAACAAAACTTTTACCTTTTATTTGAATTCAAGAGATGTCTCTAAACTTTACATATCCACCAGCACAGTCTTCAAGATTTGTAATTTTTTCTTTGTCACTAGTCATGTGGTTTGAACAACCACTGTCTGTTGTGCATTTTTTCCACACACGCCCCACTAGAGGTTGGGACCCTCTTTTTCTCTTACATATTTGCACCTTGGCTTTGTCAATTTTTGTTTTTCCTCTTCTTGGAGGTTATTTTGGGATTAAGTTCGGATTTGGTTTGATATGGGTGGTATTTTGAAACATTTTGGGGCCTTGGATTTTAGAAATGGGTATTTTTCAAGTGAATTTTCAATGTAATGTGTAAATACTTTTGCACCAATGGATAGAGGACGAAAAATTAGGCCAAGTTGCTTTTTAAACTTTTTGAAAATCCATCTAGGAAAAAACGTTATGGGGTTTCGAAGTTTTTCTCTGGAATTCTGCTCAAATTCAAGATTTTCCACCCGGCTCAGATTTTTCTAGGTTTTTTGTAAAATTTGGGATTTTCCACCCAATCCAGATTTTTCTAGAATTTTCCGCCCCATCTGGATTTTGGCGAATTTTGGTCATTTTTTGGGATTTTCCACCCGGTCTGGATTTTTCCAGGATTTTCCAACCGGTCTGGATTTTTCGGGGATTTTCCACCTCGTCCAGATTTTTTCAGGTTTTTTTCATATCTGGGATTATCCACCCTACCTAGATTTTCCCAGATTTCCCCAGATTTCTGGCCATTTTCGGGATTTTCTCTTCCTAGCGGATTTTTCTGGACCTCCTGTCATTTTCGGGTTTTCCCTTCCTTGCGGATTTTTTCGAACTTCCTATCATGATTTTCCTGAATTTCAAAATTTACTAATTGGGTTAAATTTCTGAAATTTTGTGACGAAGTTGAAATTTTCAAGGGTTTATTTATGCTTAATTTTAATTTTTTTGGTTGGATTTTCACATGTGGGCTATTAATGATTATATCTATTTTTCAGGATTAAATTCAAAAAGGAGTTGCATATGGATTCGTGCTAGGAAGAAAAATTGGAAAATATTTAAAATTCACCTACATAAGAATTTGTTCCACAACCTGTCTATAGCTGGAATATATGTTTCAAACATGGAGTGACGTGTTATGTTGTTTTTACTCTCCAATCATAAATTTTTTATTAAAATCGAGGTGGCAGATTGTTGATTTCTAGATGTAACTGTCTTTATGCTATTGGGTGATGATGTACCACAATGTAAATTCATAGGGTTTCTTGAGGATTAATTTCATCCATTGGATTGAATTTAATCCTAGCCCTTGATTTAAAAATGTAGTACTATAAAAGGGTTATGCCTTCTCATTTGTAAAGAGTGAGAAAAAAGGTTAGAGAACAACTGGTTAGAGGTTGCAAAGCTAGAATTGGCTATGTTAGAGGTTAGATTCTACAAGTCAGTAGTTGTAGGAGAAGAGAGAAACTAAAAATTGTTATTTAATGCTGGAGAAGATAATGCAAATGGGTTGTTGATTTGGAAAACTCTGTGTTTACCTTTGACAGTTTATGGTTTCTTGTTCTTGATTCTTAGTGTTAGATGTTAGTTTTCAGTTTTTTCATGATAATTGTGAAATTTTAATGATGTTGATCGATCTCCGGTCCATACTTTTGGCAGTTTGTTGATTGTAAGTTGTTGTGTAAATTTAGTCTGGGCCTTATTTTGTGCTAGGTTCAACTGTGGATGTTTGTTTACATTGCACCATTTACTGGGTATGTGGATGAATGTTCATAGTCTGAAAATCTTCAATTTTCTCATAAGATTGCACCATTTTTGTAGAGTTGTAGGCTTGTCCTTGATTAAGCAGAAATTGGTTTTATTGGAGATTTGTCCGTTTGTAGCATTCACCATTGTTGTGATTGAATTTAGGAGTAATTTTAATCTTAGATCTCTCTTAAACTCTTATCTTTTGCTATTTCTTTTATTATCTGGGTTACATTTAGGTTTTGAAGTATCAATATATTGCTAAATCTGGTAAATTCGAGTCTAGTATTTGTTTGTAAGGTCCCTTGTGATTACCAGAATTTTCACATTATCTCTGAGTTTTTTCATTGCATTGTCAAGACCTGACATTAGAGACTTTGGGGTTATCTCTTTTCCCATAGAGATTTACCTTTCAAGAGAGATAGGATATCATATTCTGTCTGAGTTGTTGTTGTGTAGAAAACACCATGAGTAGATTGGTGCTAGAAGGAGGGTCTGAATACGCAAGCTGGATCGATTTTTGTCTATCATTTCTCCTGAGAGGTTCAGAAGAATTTCAAGAGTTGTAAGCCCTTACTAGGTCAAGAAGGGCAAGAAGAAGGGGAGAATCATCATCCACCCAGCCAATCCCATCATTCCCATCATGTCCATCTTCATCATCCTCATTCTCATCTGATTCTAAGGGAATTCTTATTTAGCAACTTCAACCAACCATAAATCAGCCATTACTGCTCCCACCTCCACCAATGACTTTCCTGGCAAATAACCTGTCCCCTCTATTCTTCAACAACTACAATGATATGCCAAAGAACCCTGAGAATTTTTTCTCTACATTTCACATAAATGATCCCAAAAGGATTGCTGAAGAGCATGTTAGGATGTTTAAAATTACCCTCCAAGATAGGGGAATTAATCATGAGGATGTTGCCTACATAATTTTCCCTTATTCTCTAAGAGATGAGGCATTCTATTGCTATAACAATCTCCTTGTTGGTTCTATCACTGCCTGGCTTCATTTGGAGATTTGATTTTTAAAGAGATTTGGGGCCCCAATCAGTTCTAGTGGGATTTATCTACAATTTACTAGAGTAAAGAGGTAGGCAAATGAACCAATAGGGGCTTTCAATAATAGGTTCCATAGGGCTTATGCTAGGTTGCAACCCCCTTATTTTGTGGATGATGCCTCTACCAGGGAGGTTTATTATGAGACTTTGGATAGTTTGACATCTACCTTTGTGAAGTGGAGAGAAAACCCTCCTAATAGTCTGCTTGAAGCTTATGATGTGGCTATTAAACTGAGCACAAATTTGAGACAACACTTGTCTGGACCCCTACCATTAGCTGGTCAAACAATTATGTTGGGTTCAACTCCTCAACTACCTTTGGTTTCACACCCAATTCAACCCTTGAATCAAGCCCCACCCATGCCAAATTACTATATGAATGTGATTCAGCCTACATTCTCTCACCAGCAAGCTAATGTACCCAATTACTTTTAGAGCTCTAAGAAATTTAACCAATCCTTGAACCATGGGTTTCATTCTATTTATATGCAGAATTCAGTTTGTGTTGTTCCTCCATCAAACAATGCAGATAAGGGGACGCTGTATGAACTCACAGAGCTAGTAAAGAAGGTGGCCACTAAATTCACCTACCTAAGGAACCAAAAAAATCAACCTCAAGAAATCAAAAGAGGAAGTTAGTTCAATCATGATCAAGATCAGGGGCAGAATCTCAATATTTTAAAGATCAACTCTTAGGGCCAACATTTGATAGAAGGCAGCTATCGCATCAAAATAGGACTTGGGATATAAGGCTTAACAATGAAGGAGTCCTAACATCTTTGGAGCATCCAAAAAATCAAGAAAATCCTATAGCTGGTGTATATCTAGCAGAGGCAGCTCTATTCAGATGGTATAGGCTTGATAACACCAACCAACACTTTGAATTAGATTGTCAATAATTTTAAGCTGTTGCACCTATTTTCCAATAGAAGATCCAACATACCAATAGAAATTTGAGTGGACAGGAGATAGTACCAGCTAATCCTTATGACATATTGGTCTTGGTGGTGGATCATGCACCATTTCCAAGGAGTGAGGAGAATGGACTAGAAGAAAAACAAGACAAAAGTGTTGAAATAGAGTATGCATACAATGAAGAATCTATAGTTCAATATTTTGAAGGTGATGAGGAGAATGTAAATGGTCTGCTAGAGGTAGAAGAGAAAGTCTGGTTGCTGGATCATACAAGAGTTACACATAAAGATACATCAAACCAGTCTCCAATGGAAGAAATTCAACAAGATGTTGAGGAATTCCTAGTAGAAAAGTCAACTGGCATTGGATCCGAGAAGGGCATAGCAGTAGATGTTGAGGTAGCTCTAGAGGAGGTTGAACTTTCAATTGAGGAGCCTCGACAGATTATAAATGAATGTCCTGTGAAGCAAATTGAAGGAACTAGTGTTGCTGATAAAGGGGTTGATGTTCCCGAGGGTTATAGTTACAAGCCTGAACCAGTGCCAACAAAAGAATTCGGGGAGTCTTTTTATTCATCTAATTCTTTTTTTCTCTATCTTTTGGTGGGATAAATATTGGAGATTCACAAATTCTATGCATTAATGATGGGATAGCTAATGTGGTTTATTTTGATGCACATGGAAAATTGAATGATGCTGAAAACAATAATATTATAGTGAAAATTGAGCACATGGTTGTAGGTGAAAATTTTCTTGAGGACCAGTCTATCATGCCTCCTAATGAACATCTTACTGAGACACTTGCCATGCATGACAAAGATTATGCCATTTCATCACTAATTCCTCATGAAGATACTCAAACAAGTGAAAAGTTCCATAATGCTAATTTTGAATTTGTTCAATCTAATTTTCACCCTTAATTGCTCATTGATGACTCTAATTTTGTTGTGCATGTTTCAAATCCAAGAGGAATACTACATCGTCAGTTGAGGCATCCTGACCTCATGGATGTTAACTTTGAATGATTGGAGGACAATAAATTTAACATTCAATCTAAACAAACACCACACCAGGTTGTTTCTTTCCTTGCTAAAACTTTTGAAGCTTATCATTTTGATTATGGAGGTTTAGGGAAGACAATGTGCGTATGAATTTATCATGGTTTCAAAGAGTTACCTCAATTGTTGATTATTCCTGTTGAGAATTTTGAGTTTGAATGTTGCATTGTTGAGGTTTATTTTGCTGAATATAAGGATGAATTTGCATTCTTGAGGACTATTACTATCACCTTATTACTTGTCCATACATTCAAAAGAAAAATAGGTGTGGGTATCAACTCATCTTATCTGATCATCACTCTTTTTGAGTCCCTTTGTACATGATATTGATTCGAATAAATGTAGCTTGCCCTATTGTTCTTTCACTTTAGGTCTTTTTTTGGGTTTTCTTTAGGATAGATGGATTTAGTTTATATTGATTTGCCTTTGGTTGGCTTCTCTATTGCTTTTGGTTTTGGTTTGGTTGTCTGCTTTGCTTCTTCGGTTTGGTTTCCCTTGTTTTTTGTTGGGAGTGTCTTATTTGCACAGCAAAAATTGTTTTATCCAAGACTATTTTTAGTTTTCCTTTTACAAACTCTAATCATCCTTCCAGGATATGTTGGTGGAAATCTTCTATTCAATGTCACATTTGCTAAATATTTAAAGTGGACAAGTCATTGGATTGAATTAGCTCCTGAATCTACTCGAATCTTACATTTTACACACATCTTAAGAATCCTAAGGTTGCCATAGGATCTTTGTGGGGTCTTCTTAAGTGAAAAATCTTATATTTCTACTTCAGTGCCACTATGATTCTCAGCCCTGAGTGTGAACTTCATTGCTTGCAGGTTGAAATGAAAGAATATGAAAATAAATTAAAAAGAAAAATATATATATATATATTGAATATCCAAATAAAGCTAGTTCAACCTTTAGGCGGAATCTGAATATCTCTACCGGGGCTATGAACGCCTGGCTGGCAGTAGAGCTATGTTTGGGAGAATCACGGTGATAACCTCGCCGGGGCTATGGATGCCTGACTGGAAACAAGGCTCTATCTAGGTTGCTTTTGAAGCTAGAATCTTTATGTAGCTTAGCATGACTGAACTTGGTTTCTTGCAACATCTTAAGGAGGGAAATTTACACACTTGCACGCACTTGGATTTCTAGCACAAGAAAGGCTAGCTTGTCCATTGATTTTGAAACTTTAGTTTTTTGGTTGACTTGATGTGAGGATCAAAACCAAAGATTTTGGGTTCTTGATTCTAGTTTGTCATTGAAATGCTTTGGAGCATTTTCCCAGCGGAGTCGCCATTTGTTGTGCACTGTTTGCACACACGCCCCACCAGAGGCGGGGACCCTCTTTTTCTTCTACATATTTGCACCTTTGCTTTGTCAATTTCTATTTTTTCTCTTCTTGGAGGTTATTTTGGGATTAAGTCCAAATTTGGTTTGATACGGTTGGTATTTTAAAGCATTTTGGGGCCTTGGATTTTAGAAATGGGGTTTTTTCAAGTGAATTTTCAATGTGATGTGTAAATATTTTTGTACTAGTGGATAGAGGACGAAAAATTAGGTGAAGTTTCTTTCTGAACTTTTTGAAAATTCATCAAGAAAAAAAAGTTATGGGGCTTCAAAGTTTTTCTCTGGATTTTTGGTCAAATTCGGGATTTTCCACCCAGCTCAGATTTTTCTAGGTTTTTGTAAAATTCGGGATTTTCCACCCGGTTTGGATTTTTTCAGATTTTTTTTGTCAAATCTGGGATTTTCCACCTCGTCCGGATTTTTTCGGATTTTTTTTCAAATCCGGGATTAACCACCCTATTTGGATTTTCCCGAATTTCTAACCATTTTTGAGATTTTCCCTTTCTGGTGGATTTTTCTGCACCTCCTGTCATTTTCAAGATTTTCCCTTCCTTGCGGATTTTTCCAAACTTCTTGTCATGATTTTCCTAAACTATAAAATTTTATAACGGAGTTGAAATTTTCAAAGGTTTATTTATGCGTAAATTTTAATATTTTTTGGTTGGATTTTCACATGTGGGCTATTAATGATTATATCTGTTTTTCAGGATTAAATAAAACAAGGACTTGCATATGGATTTGTGCCAAGAGGAAAATCTGGAAAATGTTTAAAATGCACTTGCATAAGAATTTGTGCCACAACCTGTCTATTGCTAGAATATATGTTTCAAACATGGAGTGATGTGTTATGTTGTTTTCACTCTCCAATCATAATTTTTTTATTAAAATCGAGGTGGCAAATTCTTGATTTTTGGATGTAACTGTCTTTATGCTATTGGATGATGATGTACCACAATGTAAATTCTTAGGGTTTCTTGAGGATTAATTGCATCCATTGGATTGAATTTAATCCTGGCCCTTGATTTAAATATGTAATATATATAAAAGGGTTATGCCTTCTCATTTGTAGAGAGTGAGAAAAAAGGTTAGAGAATAGCTGGTTAGAGGATGCAAAGCCAGAATTGGCAAGGTTAGAGGTTAGATTCTGCAAGTCAGTAGTTGTAGGAGAGGAGAGAAACTAGAAATTTTTATGTAATGTTGGAGAAGATAATGCAAATGGATTGTCGATTTGGAAAACTTTGTGTTTACCTTTGATAGTTTATGGTTTCTTGTTCTTGATTCTCAGTGTTAGATGTTAGTTTTTAGTTCTTTCATGATAATGGTGAAATGTTAATGATGTTGATCGATCTCCGATCCATACTTTTGGCAATTTTATGATTGTAAGTTGTTGTGTAAAGTGAGTTTGGGCCTTATTTTGTGCTAAGTTCAACTGTGGATGCTTGTTTACATTGCACCATTTACTGGGTATGTGGATGAATGTTCATAGTCTGAAAATCTTCAGTTTCCTCAGAAGATTGCACCATTTTTGCAAAGTTGCGGGCTTGTCCTTGATTAAGCAGAAATTGGTTTTATTGGAGATTTGTCCGTTTGTAGAATTCATCATTGTTGTGATTGATTTTAGGAGTAATTTTAATCTTAGATCTCTCTTAAACTCTTATCTTTTGCTATTTCTTTTATTATTTGGGTTACATTTAGGTTTTGAAGTATCAATATATTGCTAGATCTGATAAATTTGAGTCTAGTATTTGTTTGTAAGGCCCCATGTGATTACCAGCATTTTCACATTATCTCTGAGTTGTTTCACTGCATTGTCAAGACCTGACATTAGAGACTTTGGGGTTATCTCTTTTCCCATAGAGATTTACCTTTCAAGAGAGATAGGATATCATATTCTGTTTGATTTGTTATTGTGCAAAAAACACCATCAATGCTATCTAGGACCCATAGGTCATTTTTCTTTGAGTGAAAAGTAGTTTGAACAAGCATAGTCTGTTCAATGTTGTTAACTTCTTTGGGTTTCCATAATTTGATAGTATTTAAATGTTTATTCTACTGATCAACATTGAATTGCTTAGCAGAATGACCCAAATATTTGCATGTGAAACATCTACTCTATCTTGCAAAACCATGATTCTGCCTAAAGCCAAATCTAGGAGTTCTAGAATTCATAAATCTAAAAGAGTTTACTTTGTGACCAAATTTATTGCAGAAGTAGCAGTAACTATAAAAGAGAGGGTAGGAGTTGTAAACCTCTTTTTTTCTCCTAAAAGAATGAAGATGATCCTTGACAAACTCAGGATTTTTGAGTTAAGGATTTTGTTTTCTAGCAACAACATTGTTCTTTTCACTGTCATTTGAACATTCACCTTTAACAAAGACAATACCAGTTTTGTCTTTGTTTAATTTTTGTTTACTGAGCATGTCATTCAATTTAAGAGTGTTTTCATATTTCTCAATTGTCTTCCTGAGATCTACATTATCATGTTCAAGTTTTTGAATTTCTTGGTCTTTAAAACTTAGGTCAATCTGAAGACAATCTTCAACTCTCTTGGATTCTTCAAGTTTATTTTTTAGTGAAATTATCTGAAGATTTATGAGTTGCTCTTGTGAACTATCTTGAACAAAATTCTTTTCTTGAACATGCAACTATTTCTTAAGTTTTCTCAGCTCTTTTAGAGCACATTTTAGTTCTCCTTCAGAATCCACTTCACCTTCTTCAGCATCATTGATGTTAGTTTCATCATGTTGAATGATTTCAGCCATGAAGATATTTTCATCCTCTTATTCTAGAGAATCATCAAATTCAGAGTCTGTTTCATTTTTGCTGAACAAACTTTTCTTCTTTTTGAAATTGAATTTTTGTTTGGGTCTATAAGCCTTTTTCTCGGCAAATTTCTCAGATTTTTTGTTATCACTGTTTGTGTCACCATAGGGGCACTTTTCAACAAAGTGGCCTATTTTTCCACAGTTAAAGAATTTGAAGGGAATTTTTCCCTTATACTTTTCAAAACCCTCTTTGAGCTTCCTCAAAAAGTGGGATTCTTTAGAATCAAAAAATTATGATTCAGAGAGCTCATCCCTTTCTTTCCTTTTAGCATTAAATTCTACTTCTTTTGTAGTGGTGTTGTTTCTAATTATCCTCATTACATAGGTAGTCAGAGTGCCTTATAGACTGTCAAGGGTAAGTTGGGTAAAAAATTTCTTCTCTTCTAGAGTAGCTACCTTAGCTTCAAATTTTGTTGGTAAGGTTCCGATGACCTTGGTTAAAACATCAAACTCCTTGACTTCTTCTCCTAGACCCTTCATGGAATCTACTATTTCATCAACTCTCAAAAAATAGTCAGCTACTTTTTCATCATCCCTCATTTTTAATTCTTCAAACTGATGTTTTAAAGTGAAGACTTTAGACTATTTTACCTTTTCATTTCCTTGATAGATAGTTTCAAGTTTAGTCTAGATTTCCCTAGCAGAACTGCATTGCATGACTTTGATGAAGACATATTTAGTCAGAGCACACAAAAGAGCATGCTTTGCTCTTGCATTGGTTTCAAATCTTTTCTTTTCATTAGAAGTAGTTGGAAAAGTAGTTGGTATAGTGTACCCAGACAATACTATGCTCCAGACATCAAGGTCAATAGAAGTTAAATAAGTCACCATTTTGATATTCCAGAATACATAATCAATTCCATCAAATAAAGGAGCTCTAGTCATGGAAGTACCTTCATGAGCTTGAGACATTTTGAGTAGACTCCAAGTCCAAAATCAATCCTAGATTGGAAAGACCTATTAGAGGGCCCTAGGCTCTGATACCAATTATTGGAGTCAAAATACACTGAGAAGGGGGGAGGTGAATCAGTGTTTATAACTTCTTTAATAATTTTAACTAAAACTAAAAGTAACCATACATATTTTATCATTTATCAATGATAGTGTCATTCATGTATTCGAATGCAATCATATAAACTGAAATGAGTAGTGTAACATTGAATTTTAAAGCAATAAAGTATTGAAGAAAATGAATCATAGAGACACAAATAGACACAAGATATTTTGAGTGGAAAACCATCCTGGGATAGAAAAACCACTCCTTAACCTACTGCCTTTTCCAGGCTTTCATTTTGATCATTTATTTTGACAAAGCCTCAATGGCTGATTTCTAAGCACTGACCCAAGGAGCACCAACCCCTCTGTTTAGAGATACCAATCTCAAGGAGCACCAACCCTTTTCCTGATATGCAATACAATGTACAATAGTATAGAGGATCTCTCTGTTTCACTTATTTCTGTCAAGTGCCTCTTGATAGACAAAGAATAGAATTTTCAAGAGTCAAATTTGACTCTTCAGAATTCCATACATTATCTAATCTCGATACAACTTAAGGAAAATAAATTAGTTATAGTGACAATACAATTTTTCATCACAAACTTTATTACATTGATAAATCTTTTCTTTCTTTTCTCATTGTTTGATTTTAAACCTTTTCCCATACAAAAACTTACTACACACTGTGTTTTCCAATTTTCAGCATCAAAGAACAAAATAAAATTTTGCATGTCCTAATAGTAATGCCCTTAATTCAAAATTTGTTTTTCTCTCAAGATAGAACCCTAATCTCTCTATTTTTTTCTTTTTACTATAAAACATCATTACATTTTGAAAGTATTTCCACTATAGCTCAAATTTCACTTTCCATAAATTATACAAGGTTGATTTAAGGTTATAGTACAACTATCAAGTAATAGTTCTAGTTATTACAAAGATCATAAGTGAAGTATTTTCCTTTCTATCAAGGATAGAACAATTATTCCAAAAATAGAGGTGTAATTGAAACTTTTTTCCACTAGTGGCCTGCACATGCAGTGCTTACACCCAAGCAGTATTAATGAAATAAATATTTCATAGGAAAATTGGACAATGAAGTTGCTGCTAATAATAGATATAGCTGAAACCCCAAATAGAAATTTAACTTAAAATGAGTAATCATGCACTTGATAGTAGTTACCAATGATTCCAGATAAGTAACTGAAGAAACTTTTAGCTTTCAAGATGACCCACAAACTTAAAAATACATTTCATAAAACTAATATAATAACCTTCAGAAAATAAAGTCAAGATTTGGAGAAAACATTTCAGATTTTCATGAAAAGGAATAGATATTTTCTATTTTTCTTTTTGAATAGAAAAAATTAACTCGAAATCACCTTGCTTGTGAAGTAACAGATCTAAGTAGCAAACAGAAAAATAATACCTGAGAAAACCATAAATGCATTTCCCATAAGTGATTTACCAGGTCTGTGAAGTGACAGAGCAGCTCAAGCTCTTTTCCCATTTGAGCTTCCAACTAATGACAAGAAACCGACAGGTGAGATGACCATTTTCATGGTCTTTCTATCTTCCATATATGCTATCAAAGTTTAGTAAACCTGCAGATTTCTCAATGAAACGGCTGAAAGAAAACTATCATGATGGCGGCCAAAGTAGGGTTTCAAACCCCTAAGTGAAAGAAACAAATAATAATAACCAAAAATTCCAAAACAAGCAAAAGGAAATCCTTTGATAGGATTAATAAACTTTTGGAATCTGAGAGGATATTTAATGATAAGTCAAAAAAAACTCATAATAATCTTTGAAATCGGATTCCATACCGCACAACCACAGTCTCCCTTTGAACTACCCATGGTATAGCGAAATCCCCTTGTAAACCGCTACTTGTTTCTACCGTGTTATCATGGTTTCACTTCTGATAGTCCACAGTATAGCGGTAGCTGTTATGCTTGTCGCTGGCAGTTTCCACCACACTACCGCAGTTACCCTTTTGGCTACCCACGGTATAGCGGTAGCTGCTATGCATGCCACTAACCCCTTTCAACGAATTACCATGGTTACTCTCTTAGTAGTCTGTGGTACCATGGTAAGAATTATGTGGCAGATAAGATAATTATGTCATCCAAAACAAAAACTAAATCATTTACCATTTTCCAAGTAAACTACTGACTCAATAATGCCTAGCATTATTTCAGGCAAAGTGTTGAGACCTTAAGACTTAATGTCCCCACGTAGTCACAAGCATAGTCACTTCCAATGTGAATTATTTAGACTAATCAAAAGACAAATACCTATTGTCGGCCTTAAATCCATGGTAATAAACCATGATGAGACCAAATAGTAATATAAGGTGCATTGCCAAATAATATCCAAAGCAAAAAGATATCCAAATACATTAAATTCAATTTCCATCTTTAAATTTCATGTATACTCAAGGAATTGTGTTGAGTAAAATAGGCTGATAGACATGATCATTTTAGTATGCCTTACATCGATGCCACTGGTTGAAAAGGGAGGAGTATACCTTTCATGAATATCAAGATGCTTGTTATTGATCAAGCCATAATTAATCAACCTGTAGAGGACTAATCATCCCAATCACTTGTAATCAAGTGAAATACTAAAACATAATTGTTAGACCAAAAAAATATCACCTAATCAATGGAACAAAGAACATATAACCAAAATGCCTCAACCGAGATCTGCACATGGATCCAAGATATGAGAGCCACTAAGATAATATAAATAATAAAGTAAATGTGCCAAATAGAGAAGCAAATCAACTAAGTGAGTAAACACCAAAAAGTCAGAGTATCACAAATTTTTATCAAGAACAAAATAGCATAAGAGGGATTCAATAGTATTAACCCTAAAACATAGATTAAGAACCCTTGTTTTAGTGGCCAAAATACCTTTTACTTGCTAGTACAGGAATGGCCAATCTAAAGCCACCCCACATCTTCACCATTCATATGTAGAGGTAGAAATTTATCTTTGGGGAATGAGACTTGGTGTGCTCTAGAAGTGTGTGTCATGAAAAGGGGAGCTAGTGCCACCAAGTCTCTAGTTTTCCACCTTGTTTGGCTGGCTAGATAAATCCAAGTGGGGATCTAGTGAGTGGTATCTCTTGAGAAGCCTAGGTTGTTCATTTTCTATAAGTGTCTTATTACACATTTAAACATTTTACACATTCAAACCAGACAAATACAAGTGTTTCCAGACTATTTACTGTGTTTGCAAAAATTAGACTTCATAAAATCACCTCAAATTTGGTCAATATTCAGTGAAAACCAAGAAAGATACACTATGAACTACAACTAATAGTCCTTTGATGCAACTATGACATGGAAAACTACAATCTTCATTTCTAGAAAACCACAATTGATTGTCATTTACTGCAACTAAGACCTGAAATGACACAATTTCTTGTCACCAATGTTTTTAGGGAAAATTGAAGAAAAGCCATTTTTCTGATCAATCCTAGGCATTACCTGAGTCCTTAATCATAGACTTCCAACCCTGTCATTCACTATCCATCCATTTATTCATCATTGTATACCTTTCATTCACTTTAGGAAAAAATTAGGACATGATTTAGTTTTCATATACCTTGTTGTAAGCCTTATTCTTGGAAACTTATTAGACTTGAGACTAGTCCATAGTGACGAAATCATATTTATCTTGACTTGAACCTTTTTCTATCACTTTAGTCCTTGTGTCATCTAGGTTGGCACTCAACTCACAAGGCTAGTATGAGACCACCTTTTTCAAACCTTGTCATTTAGTCATCACCATCATTGAAGTCTTAAGAAAACAATTTTTTAACTTTGGCTATCCTATTTTGGTCAAGCAACCTTTCTTTGGCTTTTCCATACGGTATTTAGTATTCATACCTTAGTCATCACTTTAGATAATATTTCCATTTTCACCCACCATCCTTTCACACTTACATTTCGTTTAGCATACCTTAGAAATTTCTCAATACTTTAATCTCATTGTGGCATTCTTGACATTTTACTATTGTCACTTCGGTTTCTTGTCTTGACATCATTTATATCTTGAAAAATCCAAAAATAAGTCATCTTGCATTGACATTACCATAGTTTGGACCTCATTGTGACATCATCTTCTTGACATCTTGACATCTTGACATTTTGTCACTTTGAATCCATACCTTGGTATCATTATTAGACATATTCACATACTCTTACATAAGCCATCTTATTCACTCTCACATCCTTTCTCCCTTTTCAAGTATTTTATGGTCAAGACTAGGTTGCAAAGGAAAAGAAAAGAAATGGCCTTTCAATAAGATGAATTTTTAAACCCCTTTGGAAATATTTCTCAAGGGGCACCTATAACATGAAGAGAGATCCCTAATCCATTTGAAAGGTTTATCCTTATAGACCCTTAAGGAAATGTCACCATAGAAGAAATATAAGTAGTCTCACAAGATCTTGATGTAGCCTCCTTTGGAGACAAAATCATGGCCTTAGATCCTCAATGTTTTTTAGCCAAGATTTAATCAGAAGGAGCCACTTTACCACATGGTTTTATTTTTAACACCTTTGAAGATATACCTACATAAAATAACCAAACACAAGGACACACCATACCTACCTCTATTTGCTCTATTCTACAAGTTAATACATCTATGCCATTAGGAGGAGCTATAGAAGATGCTACAACCATTCACACCTCCCTAGCTGGCACACAAGGCATGAAACAAGGAATGACCTTTAACATGACATAGCCTATTTCACAACCTTTTGGTATGTCATTTACCATATGGAAATAATCCTCAAGTCCATTTGGCACAAAAAATACATCCATGAAGCCTAAAATTACCATCAACACAACAAATTCCATACCAAACATTGGGGATTCTCAACACATCTCCATGTCACTACCAGGGCATATCCCTCATACACATGCATATTATAATACTCAAGGATACATTTCAAATGGAACACAACTTGGCATCCAAAGCTCCTTCATGCAACATGGTAATCAAGGACCTTTCCTGCAATATGGCAGCCAAAATCCACATGGTCAAAATTTTACAAACTCATGGCATATACCATCCAATTCACTTCATAAAACTCATATCCCAATACCAAACCAAAACATACCAAATAAAAATATTTCATACACATACATGTCCCATACACAAAATGAAAATTTGTCCCATACACATATACCAAACAAAAACCCATCCCATAACATTGGATTGAAAAATGTCAATATAGACCCTCACAATACACAAAACATTTCATTGACTCAATTTAATGTCCTACAAACTCAAATTATTTCCTTGCAACAAAAAAATAATTTTTTTTTTGAATTTCTAACAAGAAGACTTACTCGACTGAGGACTTATGTCATTATCCATTTGACAAGAGTCTATATATGCCACCCTTCCCACATGGCTATGTTGTACCTAGCTTGCCTGAGTACAAGGGGAGGGGAAATCCACTTGAGCACATAAGAAAATTTTCCACAAGTTGTATAGACATTTCATATGATCCCACATACCTCATGATACTATTTCCATGAATTCTTATAGGCATAGCACTTGATTTTTTTACACATTTACTAATTGACATAATTAAGAATGTGGGTTGAACTAGCAGACAAATTTGTTGAACACTTTTCCTTTTAAATAGATAACAAAATAATGGTTGTCGCTTTATGTCATACCATACAAGATGAAGGAGAAAGCTTTGTCACCTTCTTCTAGCGATGGAGAGTCTTGTCCAGATGATGCCTTGTCGACATACCAAAAAAATAAAATGTGGTAATGTTCATAGAGAACCTTAACTCCCACTTGAGACATGAGCTTAGGATGCAATGTTACACTTCATTTTCTCACCTATTAAAAGGAATTACCCTTGAAAAGGGTCTAATTGACAAATGAGAGATCAAGATGCCCAACAAGAACACCAACACTCAAAACACCTCAAATGACAAGAGAAAATATTGGTCCCGAAACAAAATGGTGACTAATGATGGATTTGTCGATGCTAAGATTATATATATAGGTCCTACTATTAAATTTAGAGGACCTAACACATCCAACAGACAACCAATAACCCAAAGGAAGTTTCCAACAAAAAATCAATACTCCTTTAGGGGAGCTGATTGAATCAGTCTCTAAACAACTTTTACAAAATAATGCCATACAACTTCCTAAACCAAATCAATATGATCCTAGATATTTTAAACCATCTTGGTGGAATGACAACACCTTTTGTGACTACCATTGAGCCACAAGACATAGCTTATCACAATTTTGACAACTGAAAAACATCATACAAGACCTTGTGGAAAATGGAACTATTGAAGTTAATGAGCAGCAACAAGAACAATTTTCAAATAGTGACCATAAATTTTTCACCAATCCTTTACATGACCATAGAAAAGGAAAGGCCTCTAGTTTGGGTAATAATACCAATAATAATTCAGCCAATTACACTAATGCTAAATATGACTATAACCATACCACTATCATAAATCACATTCGAGTTGTTGATGAACATGTCAATACCATTACCATTAAGAAACCTCTTGAATGTGCTATGAACACTCGCCAAACAAAGGTAACCATTCAAGGTCCTCCTCCATATAAAAAACAACCACCAAAGTCCCAATATAACTTGCTTTACCAATTAGGAAAGAATCCCGCACAAATATCTATTTTAGCCTTGCAAGACAACAATTCTCACTGACCTTGATGTCAATCATTTCCAAGAGATGGTAAGCTACTTGACTAATTCCCATCATGCCACTTTTCCAAACAAGACTATTCAACCGAAAATACAAACCATAACAACCCTTTACACCCGTAAATCCTTGTCCATAAAACCAAAGTTAGATGAGTCCTGTTGGATGTTGGAGTAGGGTTAAAAAAATTACCTTAAAATTGGTTAAGATGATCGGATTTTAGAAGCATATGTATACACCACTAAAATTATAGTTATCAAAGAATATGATGATAAAGAATGATCCTCTAAAGGATTCATAACACTATCTATTAGAGCTGGTCCCATAGTCATGGACACCACTTTTCAATACTTGGACCTTGAAATTCCATACAATATTCTCCTAGGTTGACAATGGATTCATGCCATTAAAGTCATACCGTCTACATACCACCAATGCCTTAAATTTCCATACAATGGCACCGAGATCATGATATTTGGAAATCCTAATCCATTCCAATATTGCACCAATCTACATGGAGTACCCCAATGGAAATTTTCTATCAATCAAGAGGATTCATCCTCCACCTCATCTCACTACATTGACCCTACCAACCTCTCTAAAGAATCCACATCCAAATCTCCACCTATGGATCCTAAGGTTGAGGTCCAATAAAAGGGTTGTGGGGAATATCACATTAAAATTTCCTATTGTATCAGCAAGTTCACAAATCCTAATTCATATGGTAAACTAATAGTATAAAAAAGACAACCTAAGGTGACTATTCATTTGCCTCCTTCAACCACATTTATAGAATGGGGAGAACTAAGTAAAGAAGCTATCAATGAAGATGTGACCTCCTGACTTCATAAAGAGGACAATGAGGAAGCTCCTCTTCCTACAAAAGTACCTATAAAAAATTATGGAAAAGGATTCAAAATAATGTAGGGAAAAGGCTATGATGGATATAATGGACATGGGATAAATAAAAATGGAATGAACAAATATTTTTTTGTATCTAAGTGACCTAAAGGCCTAGGGCTTGGGTTCAAAATGATCAAGATTGGTGGTTCTCGTACCATGACACCTTTACAAGAGGAAGTAAATGCTTCTAAGGTTATCGAGACATATGCCTTACCTAACACCTCACAACCACCCAACACACTTGATGATGACTACATAGAGACTAATTCCAATGAGTATTAATGGGACTCCCTTACCTCTAGCGAGTACAATATAGCCAAAATTCTTGTTGATCTTGACTTTTCTGATACCATGATCTGTGGCCCTAATGACACCTCTGATGAGTCTAGTTTTTGGTCTAGTTATGGGTAAAATCTCTTGTTTATTTTATGTAGTTACCACTCACTTTGATATTACATACTAACACTTTTATATAGTTTCTATCAAAACATAAGACATTTGGGATTAATTCCATTTCTGCCAGTTCTAATGATATTTACCTATTATGTGGGCTATCTATATTAATCTTGCATGTGGTTAATGAATTTTCTTTAAGGTAGTTATAGTTATGCAATTATTATTTGTACTAACATTGCCATGTAGGCATGATTGGAAATGCTAAGTTGAGAAACATAGCTGCCAGCTAGTCATGTAGAGGAAACACACGAAGGTCAACTAAGGATGAGAGTGGAAGATTCCCATGTCAGATGCATGCAACCACCTTGTTCTGATCTTTAATGATATTGAGAAATGTGGGCATTACTATAGTGGTCGAGCCCACATTTGTCGAGCCCACATTTGGGCATGCATGTCTAAATGACGGATTCCCCTGCATGTGTAACTTATCTTCCACTCTCTTTCTTGCTTTCCCTAAATGGAATCCTCTTAGTTAGTGGGAGTTGACTGCCCTGTTTAGTTGGTATAAATAAGGTTTGGATCCTCCTCCTTCAGGGGTTGATTGCCAAGTTATTGTATAAGCTGAGAATACTATCATACTTTATTCTATTTCATTTTCCAATGAATGAAATAATATTCTAAGTTGAGTATCTAAGCTTAATGTAATTTTGCATTAGTTTTAGAGAATACTCATCCAAGGGGGCCACTTGGTCAGTAATCTATTCCTTTAGATTAGATAGATTAGTCAAGTCATAGATGATTTCTTTCCTAATGATAATATATTCTCTATTAGTGTGTAGACACCCTGGTATGTTGGCATAGCTAATTACCTTGTGATAGGGAGAGTTCCCCCTCACTTCCCTCCAAAAGAGAGAAGAATCTTGATTAAAAAATATTCACCTTTTTCATGGTTAAATGGATGCTTGTTTTATATTGGAATAGATCATGTTATGAGTAGATGTGTGAGGGAAGATGAGACTTATGGAATTATACATCCATGACATGATAAACCATGTGGAGGACACTTTGCAACCAAGAGAACATCAATGAAAATATTCCACACAGGATACTATTGGACTACACTATACAAAGATGTGGGAAGATATACAAGGAAATTTGATACATGCCAAAGGATGGGTAGGCCAGCAAAGTTACATGATATGCCACTTTGTCCCTAAGTAGTGGTAACTCCCTTTGACAAGTGGGAATTGGACTTTGTGGGACCCATTGATCCTCCATCTATTGGTAAGTCTTATATTTTGGTATGCACTGATTATGTAGCTAAGTGGGTAGAATTCAAAGCCATGAAGCATCCAAGAGACAACATGGTTGCATAATTCCTTTATGAATAAATTTTCATATGCTATGGAGTACCTAAAGAAATAATGATTGATCAAGGAGCTCAGTTTACCTCAACACTTGTTACAACACTAGTTAATGAATATAATATAAGGCACAAAACTTCCACTTCTTATCACCCTCAAGAAAATGGACAATTTGAGGTGAAAAATAAAGAAATTGAGGCCATCCTAACCAAAATAGTGCATATTCATAGAAAGGATTGGGAAAATAAATTACCAGAAGTAGTTTGGGCTTATAGAACCACTTGGAAGACAAATACAGGCTTCACCCCATTTGAGATACTATATGGGAAGATAACAATGATGCCTATCAAATTCGAGCACAAGACTCTCTGAACAGTAGTAGAGTTGGAGATAGAAGTTTTTGAGGCACAGAAAGAAAGGATCATGTAGTTTAATGCATTGGATGAGATGAGGAAATTAGCCTTGCACCATACTGAAGTTATGCAGAGTCAAAGAGTCAAATGGCATGATAAATTTATCAAAGAAAAGAAATTTCAGCCAGGTAACTAGACATTGCTTTATGACTCATGGTATCAAGATAATGCAGGAAAATTGCAAACAAGGTGGCTAGGGACATATGAAGTTGTTGAGGTATTTCCTAATGGAGATGTGCAGCTCACCACCATTGACTTTGTCAGATTCGAATTACTACTCAATGGGCACTGTCTCAAATTATATCATAAGTCAACTTCCAAAGAAGAGTTCTTGTAGCATTTTATCTATCATACAACAACCAAGCACAATTCCTACAGCCAAGGAGTTCCTACAACCAAAGGTAGTGGACCTAGTGTCCCTCCTTCTAGCTAATTAAGGTACGTACTTGACATAATAAAGACTTCTAATTTTGTAGATGTCCATTTCTTAACCCATCCGCCCATCCTTCCGTTTGTACCAACTTTCTCTCTCTTCCATCCAACCATTCCACCTCATCATCATTCATTTCTCAATTATTTCTTAAAAAGGCAAGTGGTACTTTCTCCCCGATCACTGTAATGAATCCTCTATAAAATAATGTTTGTACCCACTCAGGTATGTCCACATTATTTGAATTCTTAATTATGTTTTAGAGCATTTCATTCAATCATTATATGTTAGTATGGATGTTCACATTTTTTTAAACCCCCCTATCAAATCAATGTTGCCATCTCTCATGTGTGGACACATGTCTAAATTTAGGTTGGGGGAGGGTTAAAAAGATTCAAAAATATTGCTATGTGTTAGTCCATGATTGTTTGTGTTAGAAAATCTTGTTAAGTTAATTTAAAATTTGAAATGAAAAATGTCTCGCATGTGTGATGTGACACTAAACTATCACCATTATTTTCTCTCATCATAATTCTCTTTTTATTACCATTTCTTTCCATAATTAATCATGTCATAATTTCGAAATGCAAATGGTAATTTCTAAAAACAAAGTGAAGAAAATTTAGTCGACAATTCAGCTAGCAAGAGAGCATAAAGGAATTTCTTGCAGACGAGAATTTTAGAAGGAAATTTTGTAGAGTAACAAATTGAGTATAGATAATGGGAGGTGGACTCATCCGAAATGAGCCCTGAGCTCATGATTCTTTGTTACAGGATGCACAGTGCCTAGCCGAATTTCTGAATTGTGGTTGGTTTGATTATTTTTTGAGGCTGGACGGTTTTAATGAAGGTATTGTATTGGAGCTTTCTTAGACATTTTCAAATAGAAAATCCATACTGAAAGGATTGGAGGTTGTATAAATTGAAGAATGAATTGTAGAAGTTTCAAGGTTATTGATTGATGGTGAACCTTACCCTATTTGTAAAGATTCTAGGTCAACCAGGGCTATATTCATGATACATGGTGACCCTCCATTGACCATTGACAAACAAGGTGCTAAAAGACTCTCTCTACCCCAACCATAGAAGTAGGCAGTCATACAAATCATGATATATCTCACTTGTGAGGATCGACTGTCAAAGCTACATTTGATGGATTTCAAACTACTGATTCATATGAGGCATGAAAGGAGGATGAATGTGCCCAATGTTCTATACAACCTTCTCTCCATTATGGCAGCGGAAAATAAAAAAGGTAGGGAAAACTCTATATCCCACCATTGTCTAATTAAATTGTTGGTTATAAGATATATGCATGATGCAACACCTAGAATGGCCTGGGAGGATTTTTTAAAAGTTGATTGGTATAGAATTGAGTAGTTACGACCTAGGGTTTCACCTTAGACATGTAGATCTAGCAAAAAATTTATGGTTGAAGACACCCCTAATCCTTCAACCTCTGGTGTTGACCATACTGTGAATCTCCTACTAAAAAAAAGACTATAGAAGCTAGTTCGTTTGATATCAAGCATGAAAAATAAAATTCTCCATCAAATTTTGATGATGATGATGTTCCACTTAAAACTGTAATAAGAACAAGGGCGTAGAAGAGGAAGGAAAAATCAAGGAAAGGAAAAACACAGCCTGTGCAAAAAGAGGTGCCAAGTACTAAGAAACGAAAGGTTGGCACTATTCATCCTACAGTTAAAGAAAAACATAAAATCCCTCTCAAGAAATCAAAGTCGACAGTTGATATGCCTTCGCAGTAAAATCATGAGCTTGGTGGGACATTGTGTGAAAGCACTTAAGCTCCAATGGGGTAGGAAAATGTAGAAGAAAAATATATATTAAATAAGGCAGAAAAAATGACCCTTGCGGATCTTGTTGCCATTGTAGAAAAAGTTGAGACTCAATAACATGAATAAATTCAAGATTTTTTGCAGCAACTACCAGAACAAGAAGAAGAATCCCTATAGCAAGAGGAGGAAATAAAAATTGTACCTCTACAGCTTGAATTGGTGGGACATCCTGAATCTATGCAAATAGTTCAATATGAGAAGAAACCATCCATGAAAATCTTGGTAGGAATCCATAAACCCTCATAAAAATAAAATAAAATATTGGAAAAGGAAATCAAATAGACGGATGAGATTATTGAAAAGAAGAATGAGGAAATTGTATGTCAGGAATTATCTCAGGTTTGAATCCCTCCATTGAAACTTCTGCCAAATTTTTCAATACTTAAAAAATTACCTCCCCTAAGATGAAAAATTTAATATGTGAATTTTATTTGCACAATTTTGTTGTCACAAAATACCAAGACTGAAACCCACTACTTTATATGGGGGCATCCAATTGAGAGAATTCATTTCTTGGGTACAAAATGAGATTATTTGGGGTGAACAATGTAATGCTTATAAGAAGATGGAATCCAATATTCCCCAAGCCATCAGGTTTGAATCAAAGAACCCCAAAGATATTTATACAGACTGGAATATATTTCTCTTCACACTGAGCTATGGTAATAAGATTATGCCTTGGATTGAGGTAGTTTATAGTGAGTATGAGGTGAAAATAATAGCAAAGGAGGATACTATGAGGGGATACCTATCCTAGAGATAGAACTTATTAATTGATGAGAAGAAACAAGATGAACCAAATTCCATCCATAACTATGTTGCTTCAATAAAGAGAATTGAAAGATACATCCATCTTGGGAGAACCAAGGGGTGAGATTGGCTTCCCTTGACTTTTCACATGCCTACCCTCATGTAGCATGTACCAAATTTCAGATTCTATAGGTATGAAATTACAAGGGAACAAAAAACATGGAGGAGACTTGGTAAGCTAAGAGGATTCTACTAGAATCTTGATTCACCCTCAGTAGACATTGATGTTGGGTAGTTAGTAGTTGCAGAATTCAGAGCCTTAACCAAGTAGAAGCATAACTCTTCTCCTAATAGAGGACTAGTAAAACGTTAGATTGGGGGGAGTGATGAATTTAGTTTTTGGTCTACTTATGGGTAGAATCTCTTGTTTATTTTCTGAAGTTACCACAAACTTTGATATTACATACTGACACTTTTATATAGTTTCTCTCAAAACATAAGGCATTTGGGATTAATTCCATTTTTTCCAGTTCTAATGATATTTACCTATTATGTGGACTATCTATATTAATCTTGCATGTGGTTAATAAATTTTCTTTAAGGTGGTTATAATTATGTAATTATTATGTGTACTAACATTTCCATGTACACATGATTGGAAATGCTAAGTTGAGAAATGTAGCCACCAGCTAGTCATGCAAAGGAAATGCATGAAGGTCAACTAGGGACGATAGTGGAAGATTCCTACGTCAGCCACATATAACTAATTTGTGTCGATCTTTAATGATATTAAGTAATGCAGGTATTACTGCAATGGTCGAGTCCACATTTGGGCATGCATGTCTAAATGGATTCCCCTACATGTGTAACCACTCTTCCACTCTCTTTCTTACTTTCCCTAAATGGAATCCTCTCAGTTTGTAGGAGTTGATTGCCCTATTTAGTTGTTATTAATAAGGTTTGGATCCTCCTTCTTCATGGGTTGATCGCCAAGTTATTGTATAAGCTGAGAATACTATCAGACATACTCTTTTGTATTTTCATTTTCCAATTAATGAAATAAGATTATGAGTTGAGTATCCAAGCTTAATCTAAGTTTTCATTAGTATTAGAGGATACTTATCCAAGGGGGCCCACTTGGTGAGTAATCCATTATTTTAGTTATAA